>JAIVEN010000015.1:32133273-33342216 GCA_026686845.1 Adenanthera pavonina
TTTAAGTATTTTGTTTTATAGTCCGCTTTTGATGTTGACAAGAGCCATAGAGGGTATATATATCAAAAGGCAAGAATATCAATACGTAATTTCCAATATATCTTGACTAAGCACTTTATGAAAGATGAAGCTGGCAACATCATTGAGCATCTGCCTACTGAATTTGTAATCTACATAAACCAAGAACACTGGGATGGTTTTATCAATCAGCGACATCAGGAAAAGTTCAAGGTAAACCATGTTTTCCTATTAATAATTAAATCTATTCTATTACTCTTTGTTTACAATTGTTTGATTTAAGTACTGAAATTTTTTCACAAATTAAGCGAAGTAAATAGTCAAAGAGCTAAGAGTCAATTGTACCCTTATAAAGCCGGTCGTCTGGGATACTCCAGAGTAGACAAGAAGTTGGTAAGTGCATTTATAGCTTATGTTTGTTAATACTTAAATTTATTAGAATGATTAGTTGTTGTTTGTGTGAATGCACAGGTGTCAAAGGAGGGATGCAAGCGAAAAAAAAATGCCTCGTCATGAACTATGGTCAGAATCTAGGAAAAGCAAAGAAGGGATGATTGAGATTGAGAATGTTCGGAGAGTTGTTGAAAAGATAGTAAGTATTACTTTGTTGAAAAAATAATTTGAAATCTTATTTTTTAAGAAAAAAATATTTATTACTTATTTTATTTTCACAGGACAAGATTTCAAATGAGACCTCTAAAGGTGATGAAGGCTCAGGGTTAGATGTGCTTGGCTAGGCGTTGGAGCTCCCTGAGCACCTTGGACATGTCAGAGGTATGGGGTTTAGTGTCACTAACAAGGCCTATTTCGGGACCAAATGCAGCCACTCAGACGCTACAGCTAGGGTTGTTGAATTGGAGGCAATTGTCCAACAACAACGTGAAACACAACTGATATGAACAAATGATTAGCCCTGGAGTTGTTGGTCAAACAAGCCACCTTGCAAGGGACCCAAGGGGTTGCAATCAGTCCTAGTGCGCAAGATAGTTGCACTCCTTCATCTGAGCATCTCTCTCATGTAATTGTTTTACATATTAACTAAATTCATTGTTAATTTTTTTATACACATTAATAATTTTTTATGTTATGATTGGTATATAGGGTATAGGACATTGTCTATTGTGGTTAGATAACCCCCGGCGTGTTGTTGCAAAAGGACAAGTCCATAATATCCGAGGGGACATGCTTCATAATGCACCCTTGCCTCTAAACCATGTTAGAGCATCGATTACATTACCTGAAGAGGAGAATGCAAGGTTGCCTGTGCCTGCCTAGGGGGCAAAAATGGTAGGACAGGCCGTGGGTGGATTTGTAACATGGCCCGTGAACCTCATTACTATCACTCTATCAAAAAAGGTAAGTTAGTTGATATTTCATTAAATACAAAAGTTCTTATGTTAGTAAATTAACCTCTTGTGTTGCATAGTCCACAGGAAAGAATAAAGGGAAGCAAATTTTTGCGTCGAGACAATCGAAGGAATTAATCACTCACCACCAAAGGGATTGCCTTAACCTCAAGTTTCAAATTCACAAAATCGTGAATTGCTTAATGGTATATTAACCATGGGATTATGGCAGTTGATACACATTCCTTATGATGTAGCGGTTTATGGTAAGGAGGTATCTAAGCTGATTACTGAAGAGATGTTGTCCTTCGTCATTGATTATGGATGGCTTAGGGTACAGAATATTAACATATACATCAAGTATTGAAATTAGCATATATGAATTGTTTTCCACTTGATCTTTCATTTGACTCTGTGATACTAATCTATTACTTTTTTCCATTTTAGATTTTTGTATGAAAAACTTCTAGTCCCTTCTCAGCTGATAGACAGATTTTCCTTCATCCACCTACAAGATATATCAGCTTATACATCGGGTTTGATGCCACAGAGAAAGATCACAGAACAGTCGCAAGATGTGGCGGATGAATTGACTACAAAGAGGGGGTGATGGGTGTTATTCTTGGCACCATTCATGCAGGGGTGAGTCTATTATCACTAAACTTTTGAATAATAACTTATTTTCATGTTTGACTGCTTTATTTTAAGTTTCTTTGCTAAAACTAGTAAATTTTTCTCCTAAGAATCATTGGATGCTGATTCGTATTGAACCATTGAAACCAAAAATATATTTTTTGGATCCCAAAGGAAATCCGCCAAAGTACCGCCCACAGATGCTAGATATGATAAATCAGTAAGAATATGCCATTATATTATGTATCTTTGTATTTTTCTATTTATTAACCTCAATACTTTTTCCTATATTAATTTTCTTTTGTAATGCTTAACAGACGTGTGAGTATGTTTCGAGTAGCACGCGGGCTAAGCAATAATAGTTAGCCCAACAACCAAAAGACTCCACTAGATCCGGCCTTATTTAGGTGTTTACAATTTAATATTCAATCAACTATTGAGATTAGCATTTATTGTAATTAATCTATTATTCATATAATTTTATTCAGTGTCCGAAACAATCTAATGATAATGATTGTGGGTACTATGTGCTGAAATACATGAAAGATATCATTTTACATCGACAAATCTCGATCCCTTCCAAGGTATGTACATAATTCATTTTTATGATATTTACATGAAATTTTAATAATGTAATCTACTTCTGTAATATTTAATATTTTTTTTCAGTATTGATATGTGCTATGAAGCATACTCCAAAGTTCAAATAGAAGAACTCATAGAAGAGTAGAGTCAATATATGGTTGGGCTCAGGAGGTTAACACGTTCTATAATGTTAATTATTTGTAGTTGTTTGATGAATGTTGTTCTTAATTTGTAGTTGTTTGGTTTAGGTTCTATCACATATAGTTACATTTAATTGGTGGTTCTAATCCATTTTGGATGTCATGTTGTAGGCAGTACAAAGGAAGAAGCTTACAATGATCACTTCTAGAGGCTAAAAGATGCATATGTATGCTTTTTTTCTTCTTGGTCATCATATATGGTAGATAGTTTGGTATGTAACTTTGGTTATGTATATATATATTAGTTAATGCAGAAGCTGTAGATCTTAGCCTAATATATATGATACTTTTGAAAATTTAGTTACTGGATAATGTTAATTAAGCCTATTACATAATTTTTTGCTCTTGTCAATTGGATATATATGACTGTTTTTCGTAAATTTTGATTGAGATATTTTGGATACAATATAACTTTTGGTTTAGGGTAACTTCGGTTTTAGATGCCTTTCATTTCTTTGGTTCTGGGGATTCTGTTCTTCATATATTGATACTGAAGCAGATTATAGTGAAATTGTAAAAAAATATAGAGGAAAACAAAAAAAAATTATGACTTTCGTTAGTAGTTATTTAATATAACTGCCAACATTTTTGCTATAGTTGGCGGTTATAAAAATAACGGCCAACCAAAATTAAAAATAATTTAACATTTAGATTTATATAAAAATTCGTGATATATTAGTTGGTGGTTATACAATATAACCGCCAACTAAAATTTATATAATACTTGGCGGTTATTATATATAACCTCAAACTATAGTTAAAAATAAATAAATATTATTTTAAATAGAAAACATTTTTATTTGCGGTTATTATATATAATCGCCAACGAATATGAACCTTCATTTGCGGTTCCTAACTGCCAACTAAATCTATGACTTTTCTCGATGATGAAATTATTGGCGGTTCATAACCGTCAAGAAAAGCCAAAATAACTGCCAAGGAAAGGCAATTTTGGTGTAGTGTTTCCATCTAAAACTCTCAAACAATGGATGATTATGTTCCATTACATTCCGTTCCATTCCATTCCACTTTATTTCATTAATAACTATTCCATTTCATACCATATTAAACTCCCAAACATACCTTTAGCCCTTGCTCTGATCATAAGCTCATTGATTCCTTGCAATGGATCTTACTTGTTTCAAATTTGGATTTCTTGTTCAGTCACATGATCATGCCTTCCATGTCCACCAAGCTCATGAATCTCTTCCCCTTTGATAAGCCTAGCTCATGCTCCATCAAAAGTATACTATTCATGATAAGTATCTACTGTTTTCTTCAATTCTTTTATTGTTTTAATGCCTTCAAAGGATTCAAATATGATTTGCGTAATTGACATTTACTAGCAAGAGGTGAATTAGAGACAAAATACATGCCACTTAATTAACAAAATGACTTCGTTTATTTCTCTTGAATCTAAAAAGGAAACACATTGGACCACTTAAATGTATGTTGTTGGCCACTGTCTAATTACTTACACTTGGAAAAATAGAAATAAACTAAAAAACAATTTCTTTCACTTGGCTCAAAGTTTAAAAAATAAATTAAAAGTGGCAAATTCATTTATAAAAAACTACATAACTGAATAATATTTAGTATTCGTGCATATAGTAGATTATAAATTACAAATAGTAGAAGTATCTGTCTAGTTGTTATAACTTAAAATTTAATTCACGGACTATTTATTAAAATTTGATCTAAAATATAAATTTTTAATTAAACAAGCCTTTTTTCTATTATCGTGAGCTAAAGTTGATTTGTTACAATTTCTTTTATAATTCCAAAATTTAATTCATTCAACATTTTTGGGCCAACCATTCAAAATTTTTATTTTATTAAAACTTGTTCCGAACCTTAGTTTTTGATTTTAACTATAAAAGTCCCATTTTATTTTGCAGATGCATAAAGATATTTAAATTTAAAGAAGTATTTATATAAAAAATCGTTAAAAAATAAAACGTGTGTTTAAATAAATAATAAATTAATAATAAACAAAAATGACAAGTAATTATATTTTTATATAGTATATTGGTAGGCAATTTTAAGGTTTGAAAGCTTTTTTTCTTGGTTTGATAATATATTACACTTTCTAATTTTAAAATGTAAATTTTTTAATTAAAATTTGACCTATTCTTTTAATCATTAAATTTTAATATTTTATAAAATTATTATTAAAATTTTAATTTATCAAAATTACATAAATAAATTGAAATTGTTAAGATTTTTTTAGCATTTACGTAAAAATTTCTTTTACAAAATAATTCAAATTATATGCTTGCGTCATTTATATTACTCCCTCAATTCCACCTCTTTTATCTTGTGTTTGGATGGGGAGAAAAGAAGGGGGAGAAAAAAGTATAGGAGAAAACAGGAAAAAAAATTGCATTTTCCCCTTGAAAGCGGAGAGAAAGGAGGGAGGAAGAGAAAACCAGGAAAAAAATAATGTGTGGGTCTCACATGTATTTTCCCCTAACTTTTCTCACAAAAAATGGAGAGACAACTCTCATTTCAAAACTACCCACCATTTTACAATTTTTAAATACATTTTAATTTCATTAAGTAATATATTATAAATTAATTCCATTCAAAAGCGAAAATATATTTTATAGTTTTTGAAATAAAAAATTAAAATTGAACAAAATAATTATAAATTAGGATCAAAATTAAAATTGTATTTTAATTCCATTGAGTAATATATTATGAAAATTATATAAATAATATGGTAAAATAATAAGTTTTATTATATACAAATAGTTTCCTATCTGTTTTCTTTTATTCATCTAAACATGGAGAGAGAAAATCTCTCCTTCTCTTTTTTCTTTTTTCTTTTTTTATTTTCTCTCCCCAATTTTCTTTTTTCATCCAAGTTGAGGGTTAGAGTTTTGATTTTGTTTCAAATCTTGTGTTGTTTTATATTTTCAATGCATTATTAATTTTTTTAACTATACTCTCCTTTTATTTAATTCAATGTAGGTTATGATTTTTTTAGTCAAATCATCCAAATAGGGTATTTTAATCAAATTTCTTTGTGTTAGATAAAAAGATAATTTTGATTATTTCCAAAACTCTTAGAGCTGAAAAGATTAATTCAAAGGAAGTCATAATCTTGGAAGAAGGTTGACCAAGTTAAGAAAGGACATGGAGCTTTGCAATGCATGAAGAATTTTTTTTTTTATGTTTTGAGTAGGTAGAGTTTTAAACTTACTTAATCTTATTACCATCAATCTTAAATGGGCATATCTTTGATGTTTTGGTATCAAGCTCAACGTTTTTAAACCTATTTTCATACCAAAACTTCTTTGTTCTACCAAGTTTAGGTGGATTTCCTAACAACCACTTTATTTAGGACCTGTTTTTGCTTCTGATAAATTGTTGACTTGTTTTTGCTTCTGATAAATTGTTTGTCCTACCAAGATCCCTAGGTTGTCATAAACTTATGGGTTTGCACAATGTTGTATTCACTGTTTTATAGCTTCTCACGACATCGTATCCAGCTTGTCACAACAAGGCTCTAAATAGAGAAAAAAAGCCTCTTGGGTTTAGCTTGATTTCCTAATAAGTCCCTTAGGTTGTCATGAAATGGGTGGTTCTCCAAAAAGCAACTTGGCCTTCTTTCAGTTAGCTTGTCATGACAAGACCCTCAGCTTGTCCTATCAAGGTGGATTTTCAAAAACCCAATTTTGATGGATATAAACTTGTCATAATATGGAGTAACATCCTATGAAGCTTATTCTACTAACCTTGAATTTTAGCTTTTGGGTTTCTTTAGGTTGACAGCTTGTCCTGACAATTATGGTAGGTTGTCATGAAATCGTGATTAAGCTTTGCTTCTAAAACCTGGAATAGTGCTCAATTTCTTGACAAAGTGCCTACTTTGTCATGACAGCCTGGTTCAACATTAAGAGATCTATTTAATGGCTAGTTGGCTTGTCCTACCAACCTACCTAACTTATCCTACCAAACTCTGACCTTCATTAAATCCAGAAGTTGAAGGGTAAAACAAACTCAGTAATGGCTAGTTAATGTCTCAAATAGTTAGATTTCCCCAAAATCTATATATAGAGCCACATTTAAGGTGGTGGATAACAATATTAAGTGAGATTACATCTAAACTCTACTAAAATCTTTGCATTCTCATTTAAAGCCCTACCTAACCTCTTAAAGAGCCATTATTACTTATCAAAGTTTTATCCACTCTTAAAGAGAGATATTATTTACTGTAATCATTCTTTCTACATTAGATAGAAGAGTCTTAGTGTGGGAAACACTAAGAGAATTTGTAAACACACTTCAAATCTTGCAAGAATAGTAGATAAATCTTAAGTGGAAGTTTGAGGACTAGACGTAGGCTAAGTAGAGAGGCTAAACCAGAATAAATACTTGTGTTTGATTCTCTCTTCCTTGGCTTATTTCATTTTTGTAATAGTATTTTTTTCTTGCATTCTTGCACTATTATTTTGTTTTACCTCTATGTGCAGAAATTTTTAAAAGCCCAATTCACCCTCTCTTAGGCATTCCAGCTACAATTTCAATTAGTATCAAATCTTGTGCTCTCAAGAAGGATCTAACAATTCGAGAATAAAGCAATGGCTGGACTTGGAGACTTTGTTCTACCTGATGAACGCAGCATTAACAAGCCTCCTAGATTCAGTGGTGAAAATTTCACTTACTAGAAGATAAAGATGCAGTTATATTTTAAGGCATTGGATTATGATACCTAGGACATCATTGAAGTTGGAGATTTCAAACCAAAACGTGTGATAGAAGGAGTTGAGTCAGATAAACCAAGAGCAGAATGAAGTAAAGATGAGATGAAAAGAGTGATGCTGAGTAGAAAAGTGGAGCAAGTCATCATATGGGCTCTAAGTGAAAATGAATATTTTAGAATTTGCAATTGCTCTACTACCAAATAAATGTGGGAAGCTCTTGAGATAGCACATAAAGGGATTGAAGGTGTTAAGGAGAACAGAATTGACACTCTCACTGATGAATATGAGAGTTTCAAGATGAAGGATAGAGAAAAAATTAAGGATATATAGATGAGATTTGCTCACATTATCAATAAATGAAAAGCTTTCAACAAGGAGTACTCTCAATGTGAACAAATCAGAAAAATCTTTAGAGCTCTTCCTATTAAATGACAACCCAAAATTACTGCCATTGAAGAAGCTAGAGGCACATCCATGAGCTCAGTTTCTGCTTTGTTTGGAACTCTAGCCGAGCATGAAGTAAAGATTAATGCCTTAAAAGAGGCATCACAAGATAAGAAAAAGAAGAGTCTTGCATTTAAAGCTAATCAAGAAGACTTAGATGATCATAAAGAAGTGGATGAGGAGACCATGGCAATGTTTTTCGAGAAATTTGACAAGTTCTACAAGAAGAAAAGGTTCAACAACAGAAGATTCACAAAGAAAGATACTGGCACCTCAAGTAAGAAGGAATCCAAAGTGTCTCTTAGATGCTTTGAATGTAAGAAGATTAGGCACATCAAATAGGAGTGTCCAAAGTACTTGAAGAAACAAGAGAAAGAGTATAAGAAAGACAAAAACAAAAAGAAGAAAGGCTTCATTTCCTCTATTTTGGGAGATAGCTCGGATGAGGAAGTTGAAAGTAAAGGAGAAGTTGCCACCATTTGGCTTATGGCTCAGATTAAAGAAGAACAAGAAACACAAGCTAAACCTAAAGAAATTGTGATATTGAATTTTAAACGCGGCTATAGTGAGTTGCAGATTGTATTTCATGAATTGCATGATGAGTTTATAAGAATAGCTAAAGAGCTTTTCAAATCTAAAAGGAAGGTTTTATCTTTAGAAGAATAACCCAAAAAGGAAAAGAATTTTTGAAAGGAAACTGAAAGTAAAGTTAAAAGTTTTGAAAATGAAAAACTGAATTCTTGTGTGTCATGTGCCGCATTGAAAGCTAAGAATGATGATCTATATAAGACACTTGCTAAGTTCACAAGAGGTAAAGAGATTTTGAGTATCATGTTTAGTGAGGTGTGTTTATAACAAGGCTAGTATAAGCTATGACCCAAGTAATGATAAATCAGTCTCAAAAACTAAAAGGCCAAAAATATTACATAAATTACTTTGTCCCCTTTGTACTTTCTAGCAGCCTCTTCTCAACTTGCAACTTCTGTAATAAGAAGGGCCACAATTCCAATTCTTGTTTATACAAGAAGAAAAAGAATTGGCAATGAGATGAAGTGGGTTCCCAAAGGTGCTTTAGTACCAAAGGGAAGTGACACTAACAAAAAAGGACCTAATAAGATATGGGTTCCTAAGAATAAGACTTAATTCATCTCTCACAGATTTGCCTCAAAGCAAATAAAAACAATAAATGGTATATAGATAGTGCTTGCTTGAAGCATATGATTGGTGAGAAGGAGTTGTTCATCGTGCTTATAGATAAACATGGAGGATCAGTAACCTTTGGTGGTGACCAGAAAGGCAATATTGCTAGCATTGTCATTGTAGGAAAGAATCCAAAAACTTTAGTTGAGGAAGTTCTATTCAACTCCAGATTATGCTTGGTCATTAGAAAAAGTGACAAGAAAGTCATTCTCAAAGCACAAAGGGATGATAACTACTACATTATTATTCTTGATGAACTTCCTTCTCTTGATTCTATCTGTCTAATCAATAAAAAATGATGAGTCATGGCTATTGCATAAGAGATTAGCTCATGTTAACATGAAACAACTTAATAAGCTGGTTAAAAATAATCTAGTTACTGGTATACCTAATGTTTCTTTTGAAAAAGATAAAGAATGTGACAATTGTCCTCAAGGGAAGCAAATTAAGTCATCATCTAAACCAAAGAATATAGTTTCTACTTCTAGACCACTGCAGCTACTCAACATGGACTTAATTGATCCTTCTTGTGTTAAGAGTTTTGGTGAAAATTTGTATGTGCTTGTGATAGTAGATTATTATCCAAGGTTTACATGGACTATTTTCTTTCATCTAAAGATGAGGTGTTTATTGTATTTGTTGTCTTAGCAAAGAAAGTATAAAATGAGGAAGGTGTTTTTATTATAGCTATCAGGTCAGATCATGGAGAAGAATTTGAGAATGTATACTTCCTTGAGTTTTGTGAAGAAAATGGGATAGATCACAACTTCTCTGCACCTAAATCTCCTTAACAAAATAGTGTGGTTAGGAGGAAGAATAGAACTTTAGAAGAGATGGCAAGAGCCTTGCTAAATGAGAAGAAGCTTTAAAAGTACTTCTAGACTGATGCAATATGTACAACATGCTATATTATGAATAGAGTCTATGTTCATCCTTTACTCAACAAAACACCATATGAGGTGTACAAAAGAAAGAAGTCAAATCTGTCTCACTTTTACATCTTAAGATGCAAGTGCTTTATTCACAACAATGGTAAGGAAAACTTGGAAAAGTTTAATTCCAAGTCTAATGAAGGTATATTTTTTGACTATTCTAATAGAAGTAAAGCATATAAAGTGTATAATAAGAAAACTCAGGTAATAAAAGAGTCTATGCATGTAGTGTTTGTGGAAACTAAGACTCTAGCTGAACCCTTTAAACATGATGAAGATGAATTGGTTAATAACTTAAGGAATCTAAAACTAGATAAAAATGAACCTCTGAAAAATCAGATTCTATGCAAATAGAGGAAGATGTTATGGAGCACGATAATAATGAGGTTGATCAAGAACTACCTAGGACTTAGAGATATAAAAGAAGTCATCTTGTTGACCAAATAATTAGGGATATTCAAGATCAAGTTAGAAGCAAAAATCAAATAAAAGATCAAACTAATCACTATGCATTCATATCTTAAATTGAATCTAATAACATAAAAGATGCATTAAAAGATGAATATTGGATTCTGGCCATACAAGATGAGCTTAATCAATTCGAGAGGAACCAAGTTTGGGATTTGGTACCTAGATCAACTAATAGACTAGTCATTGGCACCAAATGGGTATTCAGAAACAAATTTGATGACTTTGGAATAATTGTGTGAAACAAAGCAAGGTTGGTAGCTAAAAAATATAATCAAGAAGAAAGCATTGACTATGAGGAAACTTTTGATCCAATTGTAAGATTGAAAGCTATAAGAATACTCTTAGTGTTTTCTTACATAAAAGATATCAAGCTATATCAAATGGTTGTAAATAGTGCATTTCTTAATAGTTATATTATGGAAGAGGTTTATGTTGACTAACCTCCAAGTTTTAAGGACTCAATAAAAACAAACCATGTCTATAAGCTTAAGAAAGCTCTCTAGGGACATAAAAGATTAAGCAACTTCTTAACAGAATAGGGGTTCTCTAAAGGCAAAGTGGACACTACACTCTTCACAAAAAAATAAAAATAAAAATTTACTTATGGTGCAAATTTATGAAGATGATATTATCTTTGTGGCTACTAATGAAAAATTGTGCAAGGAGTTTGCTAAGTTAATATGGGATGAGTTTGAAATGTCTATGATGAGTGAACTCAACTTCTTCCTTGTATTGTAAATCAAATAAACAAATTATGACATTTTTTTGAGTCAAACCAAGTATCTAAAAAGCTTCTGAAGAAGTTTGGATTAGAGAATGCTAAATCTATTGGCACTTCTATGAGCACTTAAACCAAGCTAGATATGGATGAGAATGGAAAGCCTTTTGATGTTACCAAGTACCGATGAATGATTGGATCTCTTCTATTCCTAACTACAAGCAGGCCTGACATTATGTTCAGTATTTGTATGTGTGCTAGATTTCAATCATGTCCAAAGGATTCCCATGTAGTTGCTGTAAAGAGCATATTTTGATATCTTAGTGGAACATTTCAAATGGGGCTATGGTATCCTAAAGGCAATCTTGAAGAGCCTGTTAGGTACACCAATATTGATTTTGCTGGCTCAAAGATTGATAGAAAGAGCGCAAGTGGAACATGCCAATCCTTTAGTAGCTCTCTTGTGTCTTGGTTCAGCAAAAAGCATAATAGTGCTAAATACATTGCTACTGGAAGTTATTATACTCAAATCTTATGGATAAAGCAATAATGTGAACATCTTGGAGTCATGATCAATGAAGTTCCTATAAAATGTGACAACTCAAGTATTATTAACATCACAAAGAATTCAGTAATGCATTTGAGGACTAAGCATCGAGATTAGACATCATTTTATCAAACATCATGAGCAAAAGAAGGATGTTTCTCTTGAATTTGTGCCTACTGAAGATCAACTTGTAGATGTCTTAACCACACCATTGGCAGAAGACAGATTATGCTATATTAGAAGACAATTAGGAATGGTAAAGGCAAATGAGTTGGAAGATCATTTTAATATTTTCTTATTAAGTTCATTTCTGATTTATCTATGTTGATATGTTATTGACTTAAACATCGGAGAGTCCTTAGAATTTGTTTTGTAGATACTTCTTGTGTTAAGACTGATGAAAACTTAATAAATGTGGAGTATTTGATGTGAAAGGGGACTTGGCAAGACAATGGAATTGAGTTTTCACGACAAGTTGTACTACCAAGCATCATTTCCAGAAAAGTTGTGCTCTCTAGATTGGCATGATGTTAGGACAAAGCTATCATACTTGTTAGGACATCATTCTTGTTGTGATAATTGTGCTTTTTGTGTTGCTCGATTTCATGACAAGACTTACCCCTTGTTATGACAAGAACTTGTTTGGTTGTTTTCAGAAGTTTTGTTGTGGCTTGATCTCATGACAAGCTATGACCCTTGTTATGATAACCTCCCAACATTCTCTCTGAAAACGTTTCAGCCCTCTCTTCCTCTATTGCATGATTTCATGACAAACCTCCAGGGTTATCCTACCATCGTATCTATTATATATGTGTCTTGAATAGAAATAATGGCTCATTTCATGAAAACTTAAAACCTTGTTTGCATAACCTCTCTCTTGTTCTTAACTGTTACCTCACCAAATTCAAATTCCTAATAGTAAAATCACTAAAAATTATCTCTAGAAACCTTTTTCTACCGAGATTAAACCGTTCTAACTCCTCTAGTGTGAGAATTTGAGGTGAACTATAGCAAAGGATGCTCAGAAGAACAAAGGACAACCTAAGCATAACATGAAGTCCCAATACATGAGAAAATCACGTCCAGAGGCTTCAAAATATGGAGAATCAAGCAAGGAACCTCCTCCTAAACATCAACAAACCTAGAAATCTCAAAGCAAGCGTGGTTCAATGCAACAGTCTCATCAATTCTCTGACAACTCTTCTGAACCTTCATTGGTAACTAGACCTCTCTAGAACAACACGAACATAAAGGAGTTGTTTGAGGAAAAATATAGCATGCAAAAGGTGATTCCTTCTTATTATCTAGATTTTGAAAATTTTCTATATGCATTCTAGTTTGAAGTGGCTGATATGGTAAAATCATTTAAGCATGTTTTGGAACTATATGAGAACTTTGATGAAGACGTTATTAAAACTTGGTGTACAACTCTCAAATATAATGGTGCTTGTGAAAGATATGATGTCAAGATCAGGAAGAAAGTAATACGGTTCACTGAAGTAGACTTGGCTGGGTATCTTGAATTGCCAAGAGAAAATTGGTTCAAAGTTGATCTCAATGCCATCAAGTTTCCTGATAAAGATGTAGACATTAATGAAGAAGGTGGTGATTCTGTGAATTATAAATGGAGCATTATGGTCGGCAAATTGAAAAGGACCAGAAAAGATATGCTTAAGGAAAGGAAGATTTCTACTACAAAACTAAATGTGAAATACAGAATGCTCCACTACATTGTCTCGAGGATGATCTTCAACAAGCCTGAGTGATTCACTCTCATCACCAAAGCTGAAATTACGACCATGGTGTTGATGATCAAGGAAAAACCTGTGAATATGGCTAGTTTGATTCTACAAAGGATAATGAAGGCCAAGTAGTATAGGAACGAAAACAGCTTACCATATCGAAGTAGTATTTCAACCGTTCTATAGATCAACAAGGTTCAATACTTAGAGAAAAATGATGGGATCTACCCTGAACCATTTAATGAGCAAACTTTGCAGAAAATGAAAATTGCATTTGAGAATGAGAAATGGGTTGACAATAGGAGGAGAGGAAAAGCAAGAGATAAAGAAGGGGTTAGTGTGGAAGGTGAAGCTTCTATGGCTAATAGAGGCAAGGGAGTTGTATTTGAGGGTTCTGAGCATACTCACATGCAGTCTCATACCACTCCCTCCTTACCTAAACCATAAACTTCAACCTTTACCCATCCTAACCTTGCCAGACTTGAAAGCCTTATTGACAACTAATTCCAAGCATTATCTGTTCAAGTTAATGAAATGTGGGACAGTTTGGGTTACCTGTTAACGGAGATAAATTATAGGATTAGGCCTCAAGCTAAAGTCTTTGATGAGTTCATTAACTTGGTTGCTCTAAACTTTAAAACCAAGCTGTCAAAACTAAGTCCCCATATCTCCCCTAGGCCTTTTACTCTATTT
The DNA here is from genome assembly GCA_026686845.1 of Adenanthera pavonina. Lineage (NCBI taxonomy): Eukaryota > Viridiplantae > Streptophyta > Magnoliopsida > Fabales > Fabaceae > Adenanthera > Adenanthera pavonina. The sequence continues at coordinate 32,147,512 of JAIVEN010000015.1, forward strand.
AAGATTGAGATTCCCATAAGGCACAAAGATACAAAACAACAAAAGGATGAGGTTGGACCTTATTTTGCTAAGAGTCCTAGTCCTCACTCTCTTAATCAATTCTCTGCTAAGACTCCTGAGACTCCTTCTCTTGCTCATGAAGAAATAGCTATTGGCATTAACATTGCTGCTAAACCAACATGAATTCACACTCCTATCATTCCCTCTCCAATAGTTGGTAATGTGTCTACTAAACCTTTCATAGGGAAAACTATCATACTAGAGACACATGCCACTGAAGGAGCTGGAACATTTGTGATGAATGATGTGATGGCAATTGCAAGGGAGATTCTTGAGCAAAAAAAGCAAAAAGATGAAGAGAAATAGCAAGCCACCACTGTTGAACAAGCTTCTAATGACGAGGATAACTAGATTCTGGATGCTCTTTCTACTTTGATTCAAGAAGACTACCTCAGAGAACAATCTATTATTGAGGCTGTGCCAATTACCATTGTTACACCAAGGCCTCCAAGATGAAGAATCAAAATGATAGCCAGAAGAAGTCTTGGCCCTTTCATTCCTCCATCTTTGCATGAAAGAGTTCAAGAAGCTATTCCACAAACTCAAGAACTTCATGAAGAAATTGATGAAGCAACAAGGAATCTACCTTAAGATGTTGAATAAAGACCTTTTCATTGATGACAAAAAGGGGGAGTAGGATAGGGATAGGAATAGGAGATTGGATATGATTTTGTTCCATATGTAAACTAATTTCTCTTTTGCTTTGATATGTTTACAGGCTCTAACTTGTATGCTTTAATATGTATGTTAATCTTGTACTTAATATGAGCTTTTGTGAATGATATATCAGTTATATTTTTAGTTATATCAATTCTTTGTCTTATACTTAATATTCTTTATCCTACGCATTTTTTGAGGGAGAACTTTCATAAGCAATCTCTACTACTAACCTATTGATTGAGTATTTTGTCATTATAAAAAAGAAGGAGAATGTTAGATAAAAAGATAATTTTGATGATTTACAAAACTCCTAGAGTTGAAAAGATTGATTCAAAGGGAGTCATAATCTTGGAAGAAGATTGACCAAGTGAAGAAAGGACATGGAGCTTTGTAACGCATGAAGAATCATTTGCTTTTATGTCCTTGTCTTAGATTTGAAGGGGTAGAGCTTTAAACTTAATTTTATTACCATCAATCTTAAATGAGCATATATTAACAAGCTCATCATTTTTAAACAAACTCAGCGATGGCTAGTTAATGTCTTAAACGGTTAGATTTCCCTGAAATCTATATATAGAACCACATTTAAGGTGGAGAATAACAATATTAAGTGAGATCACGCCTAAACTCTGCTAAAATCTTTATGTTCTCATTTAAAGCTCTACTTAACCTCTTAGAGAGTCATTATTGCTCATCAAATTTTATCCACTCTTAAAAGAGAGATACTATTTGCTTTAATCATTCTTTCTACATTGGCTAGAAGAGTCGTAGTGTGAGAAATACTAAGAGAATTTGTAAACACACTTGTTGGGTGTGAGAAGCGAAGTTGAGTAGCTTTAGTTTGAGTTGGAAGTTATACTACGATTTTTATAAGAGCCCATTCAAATCTTGCAAGAATAGTAGATAAATCTTAAGTGAAAGTTTGAGAATCATATGTAAGCCAATTGGAGAGGCCGAACTAGAATAAATACTTGTGTTTGATTCTCTCTTATTTGGCTCATTTCATTTTTGCATTAGTACTCTATTTTTGTATTCTTGTACTGCTATATTGTTTTACCTCTTTATGTAGAAATTTATAAAAGTCTAATTCACCCCCTTCTTGAGCATTACTACTATACTTTCACTTTGAAAATTAGATGTAATAAATGACTTCTTAATCTTTATGGAAAAGCCTTAAACTACAAAATATATAGAATTGGGGAAGTAATAGTTAATCATCAATATTAAAAAAAATTTATTATTAAAATTTTCGCTGTTTGCTGTGGACATTTGTACTCGGTGCTTGGTTTTATGAGAAATAATATTGTAGTTTCTGGAAAAAAGATATAAATAACATTAATATTTACTATTAATAGCAATATGAAATATAAAATTTGCATTAAATTAAATTACAATATTTAGCATTGCGCACTACCCACCTCATTTAAATTGAATAATATGAAGGGGATACGTATGTAAGTTTATCTTTGAAATAGTATACAATATTGGTCTATTAAATCTATTGTGGATTCCAAAGTATTACTCTAAAGATATAAGTAAAAGTTACGTAATTATATTGATTTCTCTAAAAATCATATTTTTTAAAAGTTACCCTTATTTAATACTTCCTCCGGTCCTATATATAGGATCTTTTGTCCTGGTCCTAAATATAAGATCCTTTACAATATATGAAGTGGTATTTATTATGCATTTTCAAAAAAATACCCCTATTTAATGTATTTAAAGAGAAAAAGAGAGAGATTAAATAAGGGTAGTTTTGGAAAAAGGTTGAAATTTTCGGAGAAATCGAGGTAGTTAATTAGTTTTAACTCCTTTTCTTAATTCGTGTGATTCGGTTAAAATGGTCTTATATATAGGACCAGAGGGAGTATCTTTTTTATTGGATTATTTAATTTCTTTCTCTCTTTTTGGGATATATTAAATATGGGGTATTTTTAAAAATATATAATAAATACTAGCTAGTATAATATAAAGATCATATATTCAAAATCAAGGTAAAAGATCTTATATTTAAGATAATAGGTAGTAGTATTTATTATGCATTGAAAAAATATCCATATTTAATTCATACTAAAAAGAGAGAAAAAATTTAAATATTGATAGTTTAAAAAAAGTATTTTTTTTAAATAAAAAAATTAACTGATTTTAACTTACCTTTCATAATCCACTTTTCATAATCCTTTTACTTTGATCTAGTGAAGTCTTATATTAACGATTAGAGAAAGTATTTTTTTATTTGAGACAATCCAAAGTATTTTTCTTAATTTCTAATACTAGAATTATTTTTTTTACTTGAAGCACCCAGTATTTTAAACATATCCTACTTTAACTAGAGAATTTACTCGAAATTCAAATTCATTCGAATCTAATTGGATAAAATAAAATTTGGTAAAATAAGAAGGATAGTAAAATTCTATCATCAAATATTTGATGCAATTGTATCTCTATAGTTAAATTAAAATCACCTAGTTAAATCAGTATAATCTTATAAGTTAAATAAGGTGTTTGATAATTGGTAATACAGTGCTAGTATTTTTTTGAGAAAATTAAAAAATGGGACCAAAAAATCAACTTATTTAGGAAATTGGACTAAAATTGATTTTTTTTAACTTAGTATAGATTTTTTTGCTAAAAAAATTAATTTGGTATCAAATATTAAATTTTTTTTTCCCCAAAATCTAATTTTCCCTATGTTTTTTTATAACAACAGTAGTGCAGCACTTCAGCTTTTGTTTTTTCGTGGTACTAGGCAGTGTCGTAGTTGGCTGTTTGTCAGAATGTGATAGGTTCTTGCTGTTTAACTATGGTTAGTTGGACCGGAACAAAAAAACTCTGGTTTAACGAGTGACGCTCCCAATCTTGCGCGTGTAATACACGTCTCCTACCCAAAAAGAAAATTGTCAATTACATCACGGGTAGCTACTACGTTCAACTCTATTTTGCTTAAAAAAAATTTAATGATTCAAATTTGATATAAATTTTTTTTAAATAATTAAAAATAATTTTACAAATGCTTTTTCTTATAAAAAACATTTCTCACAATACATGTTTCCAATAATAATTAAATCTGCAAAAATATTAAAAAACTTACTTTTTTCCGTTATATTAGTACATACATATCATTTACAAATTATTAAATAATAAACCTAAAAATAGGTTACAAGGACATGTCTAAAGGAAACTTTAAAAATTGTTAATGAGATACTCCTTTCATTCTAAGTTATATGTCAATCAAAAAGTATTTTTTGGTATATTAAAAAAATTTTATTATATTTTTAAATTTCTAAAAATTCAAAATTTTTAATCTGACACCTATTAATTTCACTCCTTTCATTAAATATAATATAAGTTATAATACTAATAATACAATAAATAAGGGACAAAAATGACAAATCACTATATGTTACCTTATATTGGACAAGAAAAATTTCTCATATTACCTTATAAAATAGGACTGAAGGAGTATATAATTGTAGATTTTTTATACTCTTGATCCTTATTATAATGACCATTCTAAAAATTTTGCATAGTTCTTATTATAAGACCTTATACATTTCACAGAGCACAATAATTTTTTTCTTCTCTAAATGATCTTGATTGAATACTATCACACTTAATGTATTGAGTATTCTTTCTTTTTAGTATATTACAACTTTATTAAGGGTAAATTAGAAAATCGTTTTAAAATTTTTGACAAATTATTAACCTTAACTAATTCTAACTTATTTCTTTTATCTCCACAATTTAGTTAAAAATCTCTTATAATAGAATTTGGAGTCAGTAATATATTGATTAACTTTAAAACAATTATTGTCAAAATATTAAATTATAGGGACTAGATTGAAAATAAGATAATATGCTAAAAATTATTATTTTAGATATAAAATGCATATTAAATTACGTTATTTGGTTGTGAGCATTACCCAACTCATTTAAATTGAATTTTGTCTCGAAAAAATTGAATTTGAAGAGGATACGTTGCATATGGATAAGTTTCTCTTTGACCCCCTATTTACTTGGATAGATTTGGAGGCAAGGGAAAGGAAGAGAATATTTTCTTTTATTTGATTGAATAAATTTAAGAGGATGGGAGGGAAAATTGAAAATTTTTCTTATTTGATTCAATAAATTGAAGGGAATCTCTCTCCCTCCAAAAGTGGAGGAATTTGGAAGGAAAGTGGGTAACCAAAAATTATAATAATGAAATTAGTTTATTCAATAAGAGTACACCCACTATCTCTCTCTACGGTGGGAAGAGACTTTCTATTGAATTATATCTTAAATAACCCAAGTCTCTATCTTTATATAGATAGCGTTTCTTATTTGATTAATTCAAAACAATTATTTAAATTAAATTAAATCAAATCTTAATTAAATAGATTAGTTTAAATTTAAATATATTTAATAGATTAATCTAAATTAATTATTTAATCTAAATCTAGAATCAAATTTAAATTTTTTATCACATAAATCAAATTTAAATTATCACATTAGTTTAAATTTAAATCCATCACATATAATTAAATTTAAAACTAATTCATTTAAATTAATTAAATGATATATATATTTCAAAATATATTTAATATATCAAATATATAATATATCAAACACACACACATATATTTCAAATTTTATAAAATATATATCAAATATATTTATTTATAAAATTACTCCATCCTAAATTGAACGTTAAATTCATGAAATCTAGACACATTTTAGGTTCAATGAATTTGGACATTCTAGTTTGAGTTGATCCATTCTTATATGTGACCCTGGAAGCCCATATGATGTTGGCAGTGAGCTAATGACACTATTGTACCCACAAGTTATAAGTGGTCTCTAACAAGATATTGTGACTACCAAAATCATATGAGATCGGTGATCCAATGTAACCTATCATACAGCTCTATCATATCCTTTTTGTCTCACGATATCTAGGTCAAGTATGAGACCTGGAAATGTCATCTTCATTTTACTCGACTATCACTTTCTCGATCTTTAAGCAAGCTAAACAAATAGAAACCTTTCCATTCGAGCACGGCCACATATTTCTCAGTCTCATTCATCGAGGGGCCCAGATATATCTCTTCATTAATCAGAGGGACAAATTTTATCTTGATCATTCATCTTCCTCTACATGTTAACATTTACGCGAAGTATACATGTTAATATTGAGCATTAGGCACCATGATCAATTTACCAATCTTAAAGTAATTCATGCCACCCCTTTCACTAGAAACCTCTACTTTTACTGCTTTAAGTGTGAGTATGAGTACACCAATGCATGTTAAGAAACTGTTTTGGAATGTTTTTAAATACTGGGGTAGCATAGGTCATGAATTTTGTTAACTAAGCAAATAAGGAAAAAAAAAGCGCTAATAGGAGGATAAGGGATAATATGGGAAATTTCTTTGTATTGAGCACACATAGATTGCACATGAAGATTGGCAATAGCGAGAAACTTGGAAAATGGAAGCATTAGCAAACATAAGAATAATGAAGGAAATGATACCAAATCACAAAACCAAGACAAGTTTAAGATCAGATACGACAAGGGATTTTATAAGGATAGCAAGTGTAATGAATGTCTCTTGAGCATGTCCTTTGTTCCCAATTGTGTACAGCCCTTGAGTGTTCAACAAGTTGCCATAGGTATGCATATTATGAGTACAATCATGTTGCCTAAGGCATAGACCATTAGCTTTTGTGTTCTACTAAGTCCTCCCTTACGTGATTAGGGACAATACTGCTCCTTTTACCTCTATGCCCTTTTGTCATTTTTGGCTCTAATTTTTTCCTAGAATGCCTTTTGGTTTTCATCCTAGCAAGCTTTTCTTCTTTTTTCTTTTTCGCTTTTTATTGCTCTACTTTTTGCTCAAGATGCCTTTTAGTTTTCATCTTAGCAAGCTTTTCTTATTTTTCCTTTTTCACTTGTTGTTGCTCTAATTTTTGCCTACGATACCTTTTGGTTTTGATCCTAGTGAGCTTTTCTTCTTTTTTCTTTTTCGCTTTTTGTTGCTATAATTTTTGCCCTAGATGCCTTTCGGTTTTCATCCTAGTGAGCTCTCTCTCTCTCTTTTGTTTTTTTTTCTTTTCCACTTTTTCAAGCATAATATTTCTTGACAGCATCTACATTGACAGGTTTTGGCAATTCTCAGCCTTCCGTGTTTGCCAATATTAGTGCACTGCTGGAGAATGCCTACTTGACAACATATGGATCTTCATAGGTTGGTGCCCATTTGCCTCGATTTTCTTCCTGATTTGGCAAGACTTTCTTAAGTACTAGATCCCCAACATTAAACTCTCTTGGTTGGAGTTTTTTGCCAAATGCCCTCGCCATTCTTTTCTGATATAACTAGCCATGACATATCGCCTTGAGCCTTCTCCTTCAATATATTTAATTACTCAAATCAATTTCTTGTCCACTCGCTTTCTTTTATCTCAGCATTAGCCATTGCCTTTAAGGATGAGATCTCTACCTCAATAGGTGTGATTGTTTCCATCCCATACACCAAGGAATAAGGGGTTGGCCCCATTAGGTGCATAAAAACCAAGTAAGACCGGGTTAATAGTCAACCCGGCATAAGAGACCGGGATTAGTCTAGTCTTAAAAAGTATTTAAAAATAAAAAACAAGTTACTTTTATTTATTAACAAAAATATAATTACATTTATCCAAAATATATTTCCTTAAAAAAATATTATAATCAAAACTAATATTTGCTAAAATTATAAATATTTAATAATAATGCATTATTTTTACACAATATTAATAAATCAATCTACAATTTTAAATAAAATTAAAAAAATTAGATTCTAAAAAATGTTCACAATAATGATATAACCAATGTATCAAGAAAAATATCATATAAATTTTTTTAAGAAACATATAAAATTATATATATACATACCAACACTAGGCAAGGCCAGGTTTGTTCTCAATTCAATACACAACCCAACCCAGTCTCCAAGACTAACTTGGTATGCCAGTAGGACTAGGACTGTTGGGCCACTAGGTTGGTTGAACACCCTTGGCCCCCATGGAGGTTTGTATTATAGTATGATACCTGTGTAAAGCATAGGGAAGAATTTCATGGCAATCTTTGTAAGTCACTCTCATTTTCCCAAGAATCCTATTAATGCTCTTATTGGCTACCTGTATTGCCTCATTCATTTATGGTCGATATGGCATGGAATGATGATGCTTGATTTTGAATTGCTCATACAATTTCTTGACCTTAGTCCCATTTAAATTTGGAGCATTGTTGGTGATGATCCTTTCTGGCAACTCATAGCGACAAATTATGTTTGTCTTCATGCACTTGACAAAGGCCTTCTGTGTTATGTTGGCGAATGAACTTGTCTATAAACATTTGGTGAAATAATCAATGACAACAAGGATGAGATGATGGCCATTTGAAGCCTTTGGGTTGATTGGATCAATAACATCCATGCCCCACATTGAGAATGTCCATGGTGACACCAGATTATGTAATGGGGCCAGAGGTGCATTGCCTTTGTTTGCATAGCTTGGCATATATGGCACTTTCGAGCATATTCAATGCAATTTGATTCCATCGTCATCCAAAAATAACCACATCTCTGGATCTGCTTAGTCATGGTATGACGATTTGCATATGTGCCGCATAATCTTATGTGCTTCCCTCTCGAATCCATGCAATGGAGGAGTGTGTCATCATAACTTCTTTTATACAAAATATTGGCACTGGTGAAGAAATTCATGGCTAAACACCTTAGCATTTTCTTATTATTCTTTGTCGCCCCAATTGGGTATGTTCTGCTAGTTACATCCTTCATGTCATGAAACCATGGCAACCTATCTTGTTCTTCTTCGACATTTAAATAACGAGCTGGGCTTTTACTTGAATGGGATGGTTATGGACCCTATAGTCTAGCTGAATCATTGCTGCTAAAGTGACAAGAGCCTCTGCAAAACCGATTCTTATCTCTAGTCATGTGGTGAAAATAAACAACTTCAAATTGCTAGATTAGTTATATCAATAGCTCTTGATAAGGAATTAACTTTGAATTCTTGGTTCACCATTCACTAGTTACTTGATGGATAATAAGAGCTGAGTCACCAAATACCTGTAGACATTTCACCCCAAGTTCCATAGCTAATTTAAGGTCACTAACACAAGCTTCATATTCAGCTATAATGTTAGTGCATTCGAATTCTAATTTAATGGCCACTAGAAATTGTTTCCCTTCTGGAGACACAATCACTGCCCCTACACCATTTCCATGTGTATTAGCTAATTCGTCAAAGTGCATTTCCCATTTTTTCTCCTCCCCATTTTGTTCTTCCTCGTCTTCTGCTATGAACAATCTTCATTGGGGAAATGGAAATCTAAGGGTTGACAATCCTCCAAGGGATTTTCTGCTAAATGGTCAGCTATGGCACTTCCTTTGACTACCTTTTAAGTCATATGTTTTATATCATACTCGGATAACACCACTTTCCATTTTAATATATTTCAATGGGTCAATTCTGGAAATTAACCAAGTAGTGTGATAGAGCATATACTGTCTTAATCTCTTGGTTGCCCATACTAGCAGCGAACAAGTTTTCTCAATCATTGGATATCGCATCTTACAGTCATTGAACTTCTTGCTTGGGTAATAAATTGCTCGCTCTTTTCTTCTTGATTCATCGTGTTAAGCAAAATTGCTCCCATTGATTTAGGGAGGATTGTTAGGTAAAGAATCAAAAGGTAGCTTGGTGAAGGAGGAACTAAAACCGGCGAATTCAGAAGAAAATCCTTGATCTTGTCAAATGCTTGCTGGCAATTGTCATCCCAATTCCCAGTTTGGCTTTTCTTTAAAAGCTTAAAGATTGGTTCACATGTGGATGTCACATTTGCAATGAATTGGGCAATATAGTTCAACCATCCCAAGAAACTTCGAACCTTATTTTCTACTTGTAGTGTTGGCATTTCTCGAGTGGCCTTCACTTTATTGGGATCTACTTCTATTCCCTTCTGAGTGACAATGAATCCCAACAACTTCCTTGATAAAGCGCCGAAAATACATTTCTTAGGATTCAACCTTAACAGGTACTTGCATAAACTCTCAAACAATTTCCTGAGGACTGCAATATGACTTTCCTTTTTTGCAGATTTGGCCATCATATCATCCACGTATACTTCAATTTCTTTATGCATCATATCATGGAATAGTTGCACCATGGCTCTTTGATAAGTTGCCCCAGTGTTTTTCGAACCAAAAGACATAACGTGAAAAACCTTGTCGTAAGGAATTCCAATTTAAAACTAAGTACAAAGAAATAATGTTGTATAGGACACAAACTTAGATCGTTTCACACTAGAGTAACTAGATTAAATCCTATTTAGGAAAGAAATTTAAGTAATTAAGAATACAAATATGTAAAATAAATAAAAACTAAAATGCAAGAAAAGTGTTCTTATCGTAAATGTAAACTAACTAATTACAAGTTTTTTGGGGGGGGGGATTTGTTACTTGAAAATGTAAATGAGAAGTATAACAAACTTAACTAATAACTAAGCTAAGGAAATTATAATTAATTAAAGAAAGCTAATTAGTGCTAAATGAGATAAATGAGTGATAAAAAAGCAATGAAATGAGAGTAATGATCTAGCAACAACTTAGAAAGGGAGGAATTTGTTTTCGGCTCAAATGATTAATTGAACTTGGATAATTAACATAATCAAAATGTCACATGCTATTAAAACCATTAGATCCAAAATGTAAACTACCAAACAAAATACTTAAAATGATAACACACTTAGGCATTTCATCAAACACCTAACATGCAATATTATGTGACAAATGACTTCAAAATACTACTTCAAAATTTCAATGAGGAAAAATTGGAAAGTTGGGAAGATAAAATTTTCATAAAATTCTTCCTATCTTATGACCAAAATACTACTTCAAAATTCTAATCTTCATGAACTATGACTGCAAGAAAATATTATGTCAAATAGTTGTGTTCTCAATTAAATAAATGTATATTAAATTTTAGTCCTAGAAAATTAAATTAATTATGGGATAACGTTTAACCTCAATTTAGAGGAAATTATGAGCCAAAAAGATAAAAAATAAGGGAAATAAAATATTAAAAATAGATTTTCAAAGCTTCTTGACAATTTTAACCCTATATGGGTCAATGCTTAATCAATTTTTAATCACAATTAAAGCAATAATAACCTACAATCACATTGAGAATTATTGAATAGAATAAAATAGAAAGAATTAAATTATTGGAATAATTTGGAAGAAAAAATAATTAAATTAAAGTTTAATTTTAAAAAATTATCCCAAATTCTCATAAATTCAAAATTCGGCTAAAATCATGAAAATTATGTAAAAATCCAAAATTAGCCAAAATTAATTATTAAAATTACTAAGTATAGGGGATAAAAATTGTGAAAATCTTGGAATTATTAATTTCCCCACATTTAATCTTTTGCACTCTGGGGTAAAATAGAACAAAAGCCATAGAAAATCAAAAGAAAACCAAAGAAAAGCAAGGACATGAGAAACAAACAAACTAGGTAATCAACTAATACAATCATATCCTTCAAATCAAGGCAAGTTAATAAGTATTACATGATTAAACAACATGACAAAGAAACTTAACCGAGATCATTTAGAAGTCTAGGGTCCTCACAAGGGATAGTGTTTGATTCACTCTTTCACTCAAGTGGCTTGTGTTTACCTTCAATTCCTTCACATTAGCTCTCTTTCCATAATCTTAGCAAATGTCTAAGCTCTCCACCACTATTAGGTTCAACCACACCACATAGATTAAAAGGACTTTTATTGGGATGGTTAGGGTTAGAAAAGAAAGGGATCATGTAAGAAATGGAATTAGATAACAAGATAAAACAAATAGGATGCTAAACACTTAGAATTACTAAGAGCTAGAAGATGCAACTAGGATGATCTAAGCATAACATCTAAGCCTTATTCACCTACCATGATGCAAAAGGACATTAACATGAAACAAATAATTACAACTCTTCTTTTCGTTTTTGCTTTTCTCAACTTTTTTCTTTTCATTTTTTTATTTTTTTAATTTTTTTCTTTTAAACCATATACAATGCAAAGAGCTACACTAGCTTGTACAAGCAATGATATGCAAAGAACACTAACACTTGGCAAATTTACATGTAGACAATGTACCTTTATACATCTTAGATATGAAATGTATGCTCTTAATAACTCTAAGCATCCAACAAAAAGGGTAAAAGATATGAATGCACAAAATGGTTGAGGTAAGAAAAGAATAAACCATAGGCTTAAAGGAGCTAACAAAGGATATATCAATGTATAATGATAGCTTATTTGGCCTTGGGTTTAATGCAAGAAACGAATGCCTTTATCATGTCTATGCAAGTGCAACTAACAAAGTATATGATCTTGAATAAGACATAAGCCTGTTGAATTAGAAGTTTTGATAATTCCAAACAACTAGAGCTTGGAAGAAGTGAAGTTACAGAGGAGTATGAAAGGACAAAATGAAGAAATCCAAAGAAGCATAAGTGAAGATGAAATTTTTAATATTTCTTACTTTGTACACTAGGTAAAAAGCTTTGATCTTTACTTATTTAAGTTATCATAGTGTTTAAACAAGTTATTTCTGAGATATCAAATGTTAGCTTATGTTAGAATTGAAAAATATTAGTTAACAGATGAATTTTGTTATTGACTCATACTTATCTTGTACAAAGTTTGAACTTTGCTTAGTAAAATTTGAAGTTACAGAGATTTTATTTCTAATAGACGAATTTCAGTTCTGAAATTCGAATTTCAAACTAAGTATTGTTAGTGAAAATGTGTAAAATTCGTATGAAGCTTGGTTAAAATTTGAATGTTAGTGAAGTTCAAAGTAAGTTCAATATAGTAGTCTTTGACAGACGAACTTTGAACTTCAAAGTGCAAATTTTAAAATGAGAACTTGTGAGATTCGTTAGAGCATGCCTCTGATAGATGAACTTTGCAATTCAACATTCAAATTTCACAAAGGAGAACTTTTGTACCATGTTAAATATGTATTTGATAGATGAATTTCAGCTTTTGATATTCGAACTTCGAGTGCACTGTGAAATATAAGACAACTGTTTAAACTCAACAAATACACTTTCAATATAAAAATTTGTATGATCTAACATGGGATAATTTTGACAAACTCGAAATTCAAATGTCACATTTGAACAAATGATTTTTGAAGTTCAACGTTAAAGTCCTTAACTTTCTATCTCTGCAAAATTTGTCTATTGAACACCCAAAATTCGAATTTTAGTGTGTCAGACGTATTAAATGAGGTTGGTGAATTGCTATTTTTGCAGAGTAATCATTGGTTAATGTTTCTAACAGCTAGCTCTTGTGTCTAATAACTAGTTAAGTCGCAAATTTATAAATAGAACTTCATTTGAAGTTGTGGGTAATGAATTTAAGTTTGTCTTTGCCAAAACTCTGTTGAATTTATTAGACAAAGTTTTTTCACCCACACACTACATTTATTGTACCATAACTTTCATATCTACTCTTTTCTAGAGAGTATTCATTCTGAGTAAAATCTTTTCTTCATCTGAAGGAAAGATTCTTTGTAAGGGAAATTACAAAGGGTATTAGGAAACGTTTGTAAGAGAATGTGGAAAAATACTTTCAGTGTTCTTAGAACAGAGCATGTGGATTGTACTATGACATTGCAAGGAGCCCACTAAATCTTTGTAGATAATGGAAAATCTCAAGTGGTGACTTGAGAACTGAACATATGTCAAGTGGACTAGATTGAACCGGGATAAATCTTTAAATTTTTCACTCCTCTTATCTCTTCTACATTCATATTCATTATATTTTGTTTTTCTACAAAATTTTGCTTTCACTATTATACTTTGTTTTTGTAGAAAATCTTCATACTTCCCAAATCTCCCCCTCTTGAGAAGCCCACATTCCTAACAAAGCCAAGTTCTAGATTAAAAACTAAAACAAAGGATATGCTCAAGAATGGAAAATTAGGCCCAAAAAACTCACTAGGTAAATGACCTTCAACTTAAACTTCCTAGATTAAGCACTTTGCCACTTAGTTTAACACATACAATGCAAATCACAATATCTTTCTTATCAAGATGATCATGCATTAGCTAATACTAGCATGCAAGTTCTCACATCAAAATCCAATTTTTTATGAAATTTGGAAAAAAAATTTGAAATTTTTTTTTGAATTTTTGAAAAACAAAACAAAATAACTAAAACACAAAATAAAAGCTAAAAAGAAAGCCTACTTTTCTAAGAGATCCCTATTCCTCCACACTTAAAATCATGCATTGTCCTTAATGTATCAAGTTAACCAACAATCCAGAGACAAACCAATAATTCAACAAATAATATATAAGCAATCAAATCAAATATGATTTAGCCAGCCAGTCTAGTCAATCCAGTACTAATTAACAATGAGAATAAATGCAAAATTTAAAGAGTGTGAAAATGATAGAATCGACCTGATTAGAGAAGGTTTGAAAACTGGAGCTCCTCGTGCTCATGGCGAGGTACTCTCTCATGGTTGTTCTTGAGCCGATGCATGTTCACCTTGAGCTTTGCCTTGCTGACTACATCATATAGCTCCATAGCACTGAATGAAAAGACTCGGGAGACCATGCAAGGACCTTCCTATCTAGACTGGAGCTTACCATCAACATCTTCATCCTTGACTTGTATAACAAAACTTTCTTTCCCTCTTTGAACTCTTTTCTTGCAATGGGTCGGTCATGGAATACTTTGGTCTTCTCTTTATAGATATGGGAACTCTCATATGAATCTCTCTAGTGCTCCTCCAACTCTTGCAGTTATAGCTTCCTTTGTGCTCCAGCTTCTTGCAAGTTTATGTTACACTGCTTGATAGCCAAATAGGCTCTATGCTTGATCCCCACTGGTATGGTGACATCCCGATTGGTGTCTTGTAGGCAGTGCGATAGGCCCATAAAGCATCGTCTAGTCTCTTATTCCAATCTTTCTTATTGGGCAACAATGTCCTCTCTAGAATATGCTTTACTTCTTTGTTTAATACCTCTACTTGGTTGTTCGTCTGTGGATGGTAGGAAGTTGCAACTTTGTGGATCACTCCATACTTCCTCAAAAGTTCGTACATCATCCAATTGCAAAAGTGACTCCCTTGGTCATTAATGATCGTTCTGGGTACTCCAAACCTACAAAATATGTTAGACCTAACAAAATCGACAACCACAAAGGAATCATCAGTCCAGGTGGCTTTTGCCTACACCCACTTAGAAACATAATCCATAGCTAGCAGTATATATAAATAACCAAAAGAAACAGGGAAACCCATGAAATCAATACCCCAAACATGAAAGATTTCACAAAATAGTATAGGTTGTTGAGGCATTTCATTCCTCTTAGAGATACTACCTGTGTGCTGACACTTATCATAACTCTTGCAAAACTCATATGCATCCTTAAATAGAGTAGGCCAGTACAATCCAAAATCTAGAACTTTCCTAGCAGTGCGCTGTGATGAAAGTAACCTTCACAAGCTAATGTATGACAAAAATGCAATATGGACTCATGCTCATGCTAAGGCACACAATGTCTAATCACTTGGTCACTTCCCACATGCCACAAATCTGGATTATCCTAAATGTAATGCCTAGCATTTCTTCTAAACATATCTAATTGGTGCATGTTCCTATTTTCAAGCAAAACAGATGCAACTAAGTAATTAACAATGTCAGCAAACCAAGGGACAGGTATACTAACCACACAAAGCCTATCAACAGGAAAATCATCCAAGGGTAGAGATGATGTTACCAAAGGTGACTTAATCCTGCTTAGGTGATTAACTACCATATTCTCTGCACTACTCTTGTCACAAATCTCCACATCAAACTCTTGTATCAACAATACCCATCTAATCAATCAGAGCTTGGAGTCCAACTTCTTGAAGAGGTACTTGATAGCAGAATGGTCTATTAAGACAATCACCTTTGCATGTAGGATGTATGATTTGAACTTCTCTAGCCCAAAGATAATAGCAAACAACTCCTTCTCCGTTGTGGTGTAATTTGCTTAGGTGGCATCCAATGTCCTTAAAGCATAAGCAATCATGTGTTATCTCTTGTCTACCCTTTAGGCCAAAACTACACCCAAAGCATTATCAAAAGCATCACAACAAAGCTCGAATGGAAGGCTCCAATTAGGTGGTTGAATAATGGGAGGAGAAGTGAACCTCTTTTTTAGCTCTTCCCAAACACACCTGCGAGCATCATGAAAAACAAACAACACATCTTTCTACAACAAATGAGACAATGGCAATGCTATCTTGCTAAAATCCTTAATGAATCTCATATAGAACCCAGCATGCCCTAGGAAAGAATACATATCATGAACACATGTAAGGAGTAGAAGAGATGCAATGATATCTACTTTAGCTCTATCTACCTCGATGCCATCACATGACACTACATGTCCAAGCACAATATGGAAACCATGCAACGCTGAAAATTCCCTGGTGCATTACGAAGGCCAAAAGGCATGCGTCTATATGCAAAGGTTCTAAATGGACATGTGAATATGGTCTTATCCTAATCCTCTGGTGTAATGCAAATTTGAAAATAACAGAAAAGCCATCTAGAAAATAGTAATGAGATTTGCCAGCAAGCCTCTCTAACGTTTGATCAGTAAAGAGGAGGTGGTAATGATCCTTCCTAGTCACAGAATTCAATTTCCTATAGTCTATGCATACCCTCCAACTATTCTGGACTCTAGTTGAAAATAACTCTCCCTTATCATTGTGCAAAACAATAATACCAGTCTTCTTTGGGACCACCTAAACTAGACTAACCCACTAACTATCAGAAATAGGGCATATTATATCTGCGGAAAGAATTTTAGGAACCTCTTTCTTTATCACATCAAGAATCAAGGGGTTGAGTCATTTTTGTGGTTGTCGAATAGCTTTGGCACAATCCTCTAGCAATATCATGTGCATGCATACATCAGGACTGATCCTAGGCATATTAGCAAGAGTCCACCTAATAGCTTTCTTCCTTCTACTCAACACCTCTAGCAAACGAGACTCCTCATCAGTGGTTATATCACTGGCTACAATTACTAGTAGCTTTTCTCCTTCCTCTAGATAAATATACTTCAGTGAGTCAGGAAGCAACTCCAACTCCAACTCCAACTCTAAAGCTTGCTCAATTGAAGGCATAAGCGACTTAAGTTAAATATTGTGCAAACTAGAAACATGCATTGAAGACTTACAAATAAAAGAGGAAACTTTCCCAACTTGGGAATCATCAGTAGAAACAATATTGGCAGAGGAAACAGGAGACACATCACAGTCAATAGTATCATAAGAAATAATGGTGCTATCAATAACTTCAACATCAGAAACATCATGTGAATCAGAAATCTCTAAACCTTGAGAAATAGGGATACTATCTAGAAAAGCATCTATATCTACTAAGCTACTATTTCTCCTAGAAACATAAACATGACTATGTACATCATTAGGATCATCATCAACATGTGAAGCTCTAGGACTACCAACATCAGCATCCATATCAACATTATTAGTAGACTCAAAGCATCTAGTATAGACATGATTAATGCTAATCAATAACTCAGAATCACGTAATATGGATAAATCAACTCTATCGATAGTATCAATCATACTAAGTAACTGAGAAAATCTAGCTAAGTTAGTAGAAGTAGTAGACAAATAATCACTATAGCCACTATGAACATGTGAAGGCACAGAAACATCTTCTCTAGCATGTCTAGCAATCGCAATAAAATCAGTGAAAACATCAATGTCAACAGGATCTACACCAATGCATGCATCACAATTACCAATCTCAGAGCATAAACAAGAGATAGAATCATCGAGATCAACAATGTCATGATCTGCTAAGCATGCTATCTCCAAAGTCCATAGCAGCATCATCAACAAGTAAATCAATAAGACTAACACATATCTCAGCACAATCATCATAAGGGTATCTCATAGAATCAAGCACATCAAATTTCATGATAGTTACCAACAAATTCAATGGTCAAAGTACCCACATGAACATCTGTAACCATTCTAGCAGTCTTTAGAAAAGACTTACCCAAAATCAAAGAAGACGACCCCTTTTGCCTAAATCTATTATCATCCATATCAAGCACATAAAAGTCTACAAGGAATTTAAGATCTTTTACATTAACCAAGACATCCTCTTGGACTCCTTCAAGGACTACACAACATCTATCAACAAGGGTGGCAATCAGACTAGTCGGCTTGAGATCAACTCCTTTAAGCTGAGAGTATACTAACTTCGGCATGACATTGATTGCTGCTCTTAAATCCGCCAAAGCATTTGAGAACTCAATGTCACCAATTGTGCATGGTATGAAGAAACTACTAGGATCCTTGCACTTCATTGGCATTGGCATCTGGTAGAGTGAAAAGACTACTGCTCCCAAATTGACTTGACCATCTTGCTTCAGCCTTCTTGTTGTAGTAAACAACTCTTTCAAAAGCTTAGCATACTTCAACACTTGCTCAACTAGATCAACCAATGTGATATTAATGACCACCTTCCTGAATATGTCATAGATTTCCTTGAACATCTTTGCTTCCTTCTTCTTTCTCTTGGTCCTAGCTACCCTAGTAGGAAAGGGTAGAACCTATCTGCTCACTTCCTCCTCTTGCTTCTTTTGCTCTTCTTGTGGTGCCACTTGTGTTTTTGTAGAAGTGGACTTATCTTGTGATGTTGAGGTGGAAGGAGAATGATCATGAATAATTTCTTTGCCCTTGGAAGCATCGGTGGCAACATTGGGATTACATTTACAGTACCCTGACTTAGATTAGAATTCCGCTAGGTCATAACATTAGGATTGACTACCACTTGAGAAGGTAGCTTGCCTAAGCCTTGACTCTGCATGTTGCTTAGCGTATTAGATTACTACTTTAATTTGAGTCTGAAGTGTTTGGATCTCTTGCTTATGATGCAAATCCTTCTGTTATTGCTCCCTATCTCTTTTATCAAACTTATCCATGAGAAGCTTCAACACATTGTCTAGCTTGCCATCTAATTCTAAGCTCTCATCTTGAACATACACATTTTACCTAGCTGGTTGAAACACCTGACCACTAGAACTTGCACCTTGATTAAACCTTGCTTGCTGTGGTTGGCTACTACCATATTGTAGATTTAAGTGATCACATCCTCTAGGATTGTATGTGTTCGAGTATGGATCATATTTTTAACCACCTTGATTCGTTGGCTTAAGATGATAAATGGCATTGTAAGGATCAACTCTGTCATTCATGAATGGGCATGCATCAGTAGCATGAGTGGCTAGTGAACAAATGGAGCAAAGAGGGCCAATCATAGCTGAAGAAGTAGGCTGTGGGGTAAAAGAGCTAGAAGACCCCAAAGAATTGGCCATATTAGCTGAAGTTTGAAGCTGAAGCTTATCCATCTTCTCCATACAGGATTACAACCTATCAATCTTGCTCTCAAGTAGAGAATACAAAATTGAAGAACTCAACCCAACTTCATTCACTCGGGCTTACTGTTTTGAACCAAATTGTGGGGCATTTTGTGCTTTCTTCTCAACCAAATTCCAAGCATCATCAATTGACAACTCAACCAAACTACCTCTAGTAGCTGAGTCAAGTAAATCTCTCTCTAAAGGTAGAAGACCTTTGCAGAAGTATTGGACCAAAAGAGTACCCTAGATCTAATGATGGGGATAACTAGATTGCAAATCCTTAAAGCATTCATAATATTCGTACAAAGGTTCCCTAGAAATTTGCCGAATGCCACAAATGTTTTTTCTGATGGATGAGGCATGAGTTGTAGGAAAGTACTTCTATGGAAAAATCTTTTCAATCTGATCCCATGAAATGATGAATCTAGGAGGTAGGCGAAGTAGCCATTTTTAGCTTATCCCTCCAGAGAGAATGGGAATGCAATCATCCTAATCTACTCCTAAGAAATATTTGTGATCTCACAGCAGTGCAAATCATGTGGAAATTCTTCAAATGAGTGTATGGATCTTCACTTGCTAAGCCAATAAATTTAGGAAGTAAGTGTAAATAACAAGGCTTCAACTCAAGACCAATATTAATGTCAGAATAATTAATACACCAATTTTGAAAATGCACATCAAGTGACAATAACTCCTTAATGGTCTTAGGACGAATATCATCATTATTTTGATAATTTTCCATTTTAGAACCAAAATTAGAACAATTAGCAGATGAATCAATAAAATAAGAGGTAAGAGAAAAAGTAGAACTTCTAGCTAAAAGGTTACTAACTCTAACTCTTAGTTGCCTATGAAATGTCCTCTCAATTTCAGGATCAAGTTCATTAATTTTTCAAAAGTGGATGAGGTCATACAATATCAAAATTGGAGAAGAAAATATGCAGAAAATAACTAAATCTAAAATAAAAGAAAAATGAAAAAGTCAACAGTCAATTGGTCAAACAATGGAGAAACTAACAAAGATTAAGCTAATAAATTTAAAGTAATTAAATTATAGCTCTATTCATAAAGTAAAAATTCTTACCACCAATTCTAACACTAATAAGAATAATCAAAAAAATAAAACACAAAAAAGAATGCACGGATAAGTGGGAAAAAATCAAAACATAAAACTTGGAAAAAATAGAAAATGCTGGAAAAATTTGAAAAAATACTGGAAAAAATAGAAAAGTAGTCAAAATGGTAGAATTTTGCCAAAATAGTTGGATTTCAAATCCCAAATGATATTAAAAATGATTAGGGAAGCCAAAAACCAAGAAATTAACAATTTCATAGCAAGTTAAGGCAACCAAAACAAAATTTCAGCTAGTATGCCAAGTAGAAAATCCAACCAATCAATCAAATTTTCCAACAAAATGAGATGCAAAGCTATAAAACTACTCTTAACTACTTAATTATTAACCCAAGACAAGATAAAACTAGTTGCACCTTAGCAATGGTGTTAAAAATTGAAAAACCTTGCCATAAGGAATTCCAATTTAAAACTAAGGTCAAAGAAATAATATAATATAGGACACAAACCTAGGTCGTTTCACACTGGAGTAACTTGATTAAATCCTATTTAGGAAAGAAATTTAAGCAATTAAGAATGTAAATATGTAAACTAAATAAAAACTAAAATGCAAGAAAAGTGTTTCTATCCTAAATGCAAACTAACTAATTGCAAGTTTTTTTTTGGGGGGGGGATTTGTGACTTGAAAATATAAATGAGAAGTATAACAAACTTAACTAATAATTAAACTAAGAAAATGCTAATTAATTAAAGAAAGCTAATTAGTGTTAAAATGGGGTAAATGAGTGATAAAAGTGCAATGTAATGAAAGTAATGATCTAGCAACAACTAAGAAAGGGAGGAATTTTTTTTTGGCTCAAATGATTAATTGAACTTGGATAATTAACATAATCAAAATGTCACATACTATTAAAACCAGTAGATCCAAAATGTAAAGTGCCAAACAAGATATTTAAAATGATAACACACCAAGGCATTTCATCAAACACCTAACATGTAAGACTATATAACAAATAACTAAGTGTGTATGATTTGCACAATGATTTCATACATAGCCAAAAATTACAACCCATCAATCATTATCAAATCAACAATTCAAATACTCAATCAAGAACCAAATCACCTAATCAATCACCTACAATGTTAATTCAAGCAACCTAATTCAAAATGGAGGCAAGGAATTCTAAGATGCAATTGGCCAAAAGTTTAACAACTTGTATTAACAATTAGCAACTATACAAAGGTCTCAATTCAAAATCTCAAGTGGTCAAAATACAATCCATGTGCTTTCATCAACCAATCCATACATTAATCTCAAACAAAATTATTGACAAGTATAAAAAGATAAGGGGAAGATAAATAATTATCCAAAGCCCAAATGTCACTGTAATCCATAGCCCTTTTGCAAAATCCTCTCCATGATTGTGCTAAATTACCATCACCAACTCACTCCTCCACGATAGAAAAAGTCCACATCATTCTTAGCAAAAACCCATGATTAAAATAGCAAATGATGAAGAAGGTGGTTGGATGAAATTTATTGAATGGAACGGATTGAAGGATGACAAGAGGCAAAAATGGTGGGAAGGTTGGATGTGACCTACGGCCAAGAGCTCCCTTCAAGAATGGTGGCTGAATTCTTTTAATCAAAAGGAAGGATGAACTATAAATGGTGAAAAACTAAAGTTTCAGGTGGTGGGTAGGAGAGAAAATGATGAGAAAGTAAAGGAAAGTGAAGAAAAGTGGGTGGGAATGGTGAAATTTGAAGGGAAATTGAAGGAGGGAGGAGAAGGTGAAAAAAATGAAAGGAGGTGTCGATTATTGACACTGAAAGAAAGGAAAAAGGAAGGGTTTCGTAAATGAAGAAGGAAAAGAGCAAGGGTGCGTTTGGATTAGGGAAATAAGGTGGAAAGAAGGTGACTTGGATAAATAAAAATAAAAATAGATATAAAAAGAAAAATACCAATGGGGAAAAATGAGAAAGCTCGCAAAATAAAATTTTCATAAAATTTCTCCTATTTGATGACCAAAATGCTGCTTCAAAATTCTAATCTCCATGGATGATGACTACAAGAAAATGTTATGTAAGATATATTATGTTCTCAATTAAATAAATGCAGATTAAATTTTAGCTCAAGAAAATTAAATTAATTATGAGATAAAGTTTAAACTCAATTTGGAGGAAAATTATGAACAAAAAAGAGAAAAAATAAGGGAAATAAAATACTAAAAATAAATTTTCAAAGTTTTTTTTACAATTTTACCCTTATATGGGTCAATTTTTAATCACAATTAAAGCACTAATGACCCATAATCACGTTGAGAATTATTAAATAAAATAAAATAAAAAGAATTAAATTATTGGAATAATTTAGAAGATAAAATATAATTAAATTAAAGCTTAGTTTCTAAAAACTATCCCAAATTCTCATAAATTCAAAATTTAGTTAAAATCATGAAAATTATCTAAAAATCTAAAATTAACCTAAATTAATTATTAAAACCACTAAATATAGAGGATCAAAATAGTGAAAATCTTGGGGTTATCATAACGCAATAGTAGTAGGTTCCCCATTGGGTGATGAAAGTAATTTTCTCCATATCTTCCCAATGCATACGGATATGATTGTACCCAGAATATCCATCCATGAAGGAGTACCTATAACTTAGGGCAGTATTATCCACAAAGATGTCAATACGTAGCAAAGGGAAATTGTCCTTTAGGCAACTATCGTTTAGCTTTCGATAGTCCACACATCTTCGAATCTTGCCATCTTTCTTAGGTACAAGAATGATGTTTGCTACCCATTGAGGATATTTGGCGACATCTACAAATCCTGCCTCCAATTGTTTCATCACTTCTTCCTTGATCTATAATAAGGTTTCTGCAGCCATTCTTCTTAACATATGCTTTTTTTGATTCAGCATTTGGAAATTATAGATCTTGTGAGATGCGATGCTCAGGTCAAGCCCTAGCATGTCTAAAATATAAGATCAAGCAAACACATCTGAATATTCTCGAAAAAGCTCAATCATTTGTTCCTTTTCTGGATTGTCCACCATTTTAATCTCTTTCTTATCTTCATCAGTCCCCATATTTATGGTCACTATTACTTTTTCATGTGGGAAGATTCCTTCACTTTCCACTTTGAGTATTTTGGTAAATGTCTGAATGGCTTCTTCATCATCAGACTCAGTCATGCATACCAGTGGCAACAAGTAAATCATCTATTGAGGGTGCAACACTTTCTTCATTACACATGGATTCCGAGGATACCAAATCCCTAGGTAATAAGAATAAAGGACAGGTAAACAAAAGAAAATGAAATAAAAGACGGATATGAATGGAAATAAGAAAAGGGATAACAAGAAATAGAAGCTCTTTTGTGTAAATGCATTTTATTTATGATTCAGATGACATTATGTCCTAAATGCCTGAGGCATTGATGTAGACAAGCTTGAGATAAAGAGAAAGAAACTGAAAACTAACAAGATGCCTAAACATGTGTTTAAAGGAAGACAACAATATGAGAACAATTACTCTAATGCAACAACATTAGCAATATCCTCAAACTCCCAATTTTGCAGTGGCTTTCCAGAGGCATCAGCTGTGATCCAGGTGCTATCATTTGGGGCCATTTTACCATAGTAAATCTCATTGTGAAAATTGCAAGATTAAAACCAAACGACTAAGATTCCTCGCAACATAATCTACACAAGAAATAGAATTGGCACAGAAGCTAAAGGAATACTCAAATTGATAAACTGATTCTATTCTTTTTCTGGTGCCTTTGAACAGAAGGAGAAAGCCTCCTTTTATACTAATTCCTAGAGACAATAGACGTACGAAGTTTAATGAGGCATTATGGGAATTATTGAGGGGGTTATGGGAGAGGGAGTTACATGGCATTATTGAGGGGGTTATGGATCGTTGGGTTATGGATCGTTTCATTCTCCCCGGGTTGGACGGAACTCGCCCTCGAGTCAAAGTCTGCATCATCATCCAGATAAGGTGACAAGTCAGCAACATTGAAAGTGGCAGAAACTCCATAAGCACCAGGCAATTTAACCTTATAAGCATTGTTGTTGATCTTTTGTACAATCTTGAAAGGACCATCAGCTCTAGGAGACAACTTGGCATTGAGTTGTTTAGGAAAATGCTCTTTTCTTAGATGTATCCAAACCAAGTCTCCCATATTAAAGATCTGTTGCTTCCGATGCTTGTCTCGCTGTGTCTTGAGTTTGAAATTCTGTTTCTGGATTCTTTCACGAACTTGTTCATGCAACTTCTTGATTTCCTTAGCCTTTTGATTTGCGTCAGAACTATACTGCTGCTTATCAAGTGAAGGGGTCAAGTCTAGTGGACTAAGGGGACGAGTGCTGTAAACAACTTCAAATGGACACTTCCCAGTTGCTTGGTTAACAGAATTATTGTAGGCAAATTCAACTTGAGCAAGAACGAGGTCCCATTGCTTCAAATTCTTTCCCACAAAACTTTGAAGAAGATTTCCCAAAACTCTGTTAATAACTTCAGTTTGATCGTCCGTCTGTGGATGGCTAGCACTGCTAAATTGGAGCTTAGTTCCCATCTTCTTCCATAGCGTTCTCCAAAAGTGGCTAAGGAACTTAACATCACGATTAGAGGTAATAGTTTTGGGAATTCCATGGAGACAAACAATCTCTTTGAAGTATAATTCTGCAACTTGCACCGTATCATTGGTCTTTTGGCATGGAATAAAATGGGTCATCTTCGAAAATCGATCCACAACAACCATGATGGAATCTTTTTGCCTTTGTGTTCGGGGTAAACCAAGAACAAAATCCATGCTCACATCTTCCCACGACGCTTCTGGAATCGGCAGTGGCATGTATAATCCTGTATTTTGCCCCTTGGTCTTAGCCAAATGACATATTCGGCATCGTTGTATGTGTCGGTTGACATCTCGTTCAAGCCTTGGCCAATAGAAATTCTCTTTGACCAGATCAACTGTCTTGTCTTTGCCAAAATGACCAGCTAATCCTCCATTGTGAGCTTCCCAAATTATCGCCTCCCTCAAAGAACCTTGAGGAATGCATAGGGATTTACCCCGGAATAGAAACTCATCATGTCGGTAATACTAGTGGAATGATTGATCGGTAGTAGCTTCCATACTCCACGAAAATCAGGGTCATCCTGGTACAGCTCCTTGACAAAATCAAAATCAATAACTTTGGCCTGCATTGTTGTTAGTAACACATGTCGACGGCTAAGAGTATCAGCTATAGAGTTTGAAATTCCAGCCTTGTGCTTAGTGAGGAAGGGATAAGACTGCAAGATTTCACTCCAACAAGCATGTTTGCGGCTGATCTTTTGTTGAGAACTCATACTTTAGGGCTTCATGATCCGAAAAAAGTATGAACTCTTTGTTTAGGAGATAGTGACTCCAATGTTGCAGAGTTCTGACAATGGCATAGAATTCTTTATCATAAGTAAAATACCTGAGTTTCGCATCATTAAGTTTCTCACTGAAAAAGGCAATGGGATGGCCTTCCTGGCTTAAGACAGCACCAATTCTAGTGTTGGAAGCATCACAGCTAACCTCAAACATTTGGTCAAAATTGGGAAGAGCTAAGACGGGAGCTTCAGTCAACCGCTTCTTTAGCTCCTCAAAACTTCTCTGAGCTTGCTCTGTCCATTGAAATTTATCTCCCTTGGTGCAATCTGTAAGGGGTGCTGCAATAGAGCTAAAATTGCAGATGAACCTCCTGTATAAAGAAGCTAATCCATGAAAGCTTCGAACTTCTTGAAGAGATCTTGGAACTGGCCAACTATTAATGGTTTCAATTTTACTTGGATCAACTCAGACACCTTCTATGGTGATGATGTACCCCAAGAAAACAACTTCATTGGCGAGAAAGGTGTACTTCTTTATGTTGGCAAAAAGCTTTTGGTCTCGCAGGGCTTGTAAGACTTGCCGTAAGTGATCAAAGTGTTCTTCCTGATTCTTCCTGTAAATAAGAATGTCGTCAAAGTAAACAACAACAAATTTGCCAGTGAAGGGTCGCAATACCTGATTCATCAGGCACATGAATGTGCTAGGGGCATTGGTTAGTCCAAAAGGCATCACATTCCACTCATACAATCCATCTCTTATTTTAAATGTAGTCTTCCATTCGTCTCCTGGCCGAGTCCAAATTTGGTGATACCTACTACAAAGGTCAATCTTGGAAAAGGTAGTGGCACCATGCAGCTGGTCTAACATGTCATCGAGCCGGGGTATCGGAAACCGATACTTGATAGTAATTTTGTTAACAGCTCGACAATCGATGTATATTCTCCAACTCCCATCTTTCTTGGGTACTAGCAGAACAAGTACAGCATAAGGGCTAACACTTTCCCGAACCAGCCCTTTCTTCAGCAGCTCTTCAACTTATCGCTGGACTTCGGCATGTTCCTGAGGAATCATCCTATGAGCAGGCTTGTTAAGAATGATTGCTCCTGGAATAAAATCAATGCTGTGCTGTATGTCTCGCATGGGTGGCAACCCGGGTGGTATCTCATCAGCTATCACGTCTGGAAACACGGATAATAAGGGTATAACTCCTGGCGAGATGTTGGACTCACTATTCACCTTGAGTACCAGTATGAAACTCATCATTTGGGCTTCAAATTTCATCACCTTGAACTCTTTCTTGGTCATCAAAGTTACCAATGGTTTAGCTTCTGTCGAGGCTTTGCTAAACTCACTAGGTGGTAAAGGCGCTAGCTTGATCTTAACACCGTCTCTAGTGAAAGAGTAGGTGTTTGTACATCCATCATGCAAAGCATATCGATCATATTGCCACGGTCTCCCCAAAAGAAGGTGGCATGCATCCATGGGAACAACATCACACAAAATGTTGTCACAATATCTATTCCCAATAGAGAAAGTAACAAGGCATTGCTTAGAAACTTTTACCTCGCTTCCAGTATTAAGCCAGTGAAGCTTGTAAGGATGCGGATGGTTGTGCGTTGGTAGCTTCAATTTCTGCACCATGTAGTCAGACACTACATTTTCACAGCTCCCACTGTCAATGATGACATTACAAACTTTGCCCTGGGCAGTGCAACGGGTGTGAAAAATGTTGCGTTATAGCTAGGGTTCTTCCTTAACTACAGCTGCATGCAGACTTCGTCTAATAACCAAAGCCTCTCCCTAATCTGCAGGCGTAATCTCCTTATCATACATCGGTTTGGTTTCATAAAATGTAGTCTCCTCTTCATCTTCCTCAGGTGCTTTATAAACTTGCCCTTCCCTAATGGTGATAACCCTTCGAGTAGGACAGTCTGAGGCGATGTGACCAAATCCTTGGCATTTAAAGCATCGGGGTGCTTTAAAGCCAGATTCATTGACAGTATTTGGTGGAGACTTGAGCGTAGTGCTAGGCTGCGGCTTGCCTGATGAAGTGGGCTGCTGAAATTCTGCTTTACGACCATAAAAAGAACCCCTAGAGGAAGAAGGTTGATAAGAAGATCTCTTGGAAATTTGTTTCTCAATACGGATGGCTAGGCGAATCACATCATCCAAAGTCCAATACTGCTGAAGCTGAACTGGACGACTGATGTTAGCGTTTAACCCTGCAAGATAACGAGCTATCGTTTGCTCCTCCTTTTCCTGTATGTCACACTTCATCATAAGTTTTTCAAACTCTCTGGTGTATTCTTCTATAGACAAGGACCTTTGTCAAAGATTCTACAATTGGATAAAATTATCTTGGTGGTAATGCTCCGGTAGGAACTTCCTGGTGAGCTGTCATCTCATTTTCTCCCAAGTCTCAATCTTGCGCTTTCCCTCTCGTACTCACTTCCGTTTGAGGTTTTTCCACTATATGGAAGCATGCTTCTTGAGTTTAAGGGCGACGATCTTAACTTTCTGTCCATCTGGAATCTCCTTGTATTCAAATACTCGCTCAACAGTTTGAAACCAATCTACAAACTCATTTGGCTGGAGTCTTCCCTCAAATTCCGTAATGCCTACTTTGATATCACTAGGACGGATTGGTTGTTGTTGAGGATGGCAGTGGTTGTCATTGGATGACGAACTGCTGCTACCCGAATCACCTTCTAGGTTTTCCCTGCGAGTTTCTAGCAAAGCTCACTGCATTTCTACAGTAGCCTCTAACTCTCGTATTCAACATCTCATCTCGTCCATCGCAATGTCTTGTACATTCCTGCGTCTTGGAGGCATTTTTTTTTTTGTTTGTTTTTTCCCGCCTTTTCTAGAAAGTTAGGACTTAGGCAAAAATAATTAAAAGTATAGGGGTGAAAAGGTAATTTTATGGGGTATAGGGGTGGAAAAGGAATTTTCATAAAGTGTGAGGCAGAATTGTAATTTTGAAAAATATGGGGGCAAAATTGCAATTTTAGGCCGTAAAGGGGGTTAAAATGTAATTTTGAAAAGTTTAGGGGTCAAACTATAAATATGAGAAGTTTGGTTGACTAGGCAAGGTGACGTGCCAGAAGTGACACGCGGCAAACACTAGGTGGTTGATCTGTCACTGACTGGACATGTCAGGATGACGTGGCAGATGACGTCATCATCTTCAACCTCCAGAGCACGTGGTCAGCGCGTGGGGCGTGTTGTCAGCCCGTGGACTTTCGGTGACGGCGCGTGAGGGCGTGTGGAGTGTCAGACGGCGGTGAAACTCTCTAGTCCGAGGTTTTCTGGCCTTCCGAGCTCGATGGTGATGTCTGTTTCCCTGAACAGTGATCGGAACTGGATTCCCATGGTGGCGGCGGCGGCAGTTGCTTACTTTCAGGTGACTCTCTGACGACTCTGTCACTCTACTCGGCTTCTAGACACTCTCTAACCAGGCTCTGATACTAAAATGGCACAGAAGCTAAAGGAATACTCAAATTGATAAACTGATTCTATTCTTTTTCTGGTGCCTCTGAACAGAAGGAGAAAGCCTCCTTTTATACTAATTCCAAAAGACATTAAACGTATGGAGTTTGATGAGGCATTATGGGAATTATCGAGGGGGTTATGGGAGAAGGAGTTACATGGCATTATTGAGGGGCCTATGGGAGAGGGAGTTACACGGCATTATTGTGGGGGTTATGGACCGTTTCAAGAATCCTATCTCATGCCAGATGAATTTTTCCAAATCATATTCAAGAGGATGTAATATTCAGAGCAATCTTAGCAGATTAGACTCATATGCCTTCAACTTATGAATACATTGAACCATATTTTCTACAATGATTCAGGATCCATGATAGCAAAAGTATTTTCTATGAACTAATCTTTCCTTCCAACCAAACCTACTACTAAGATTCCTTCTAGGATCCATTAGTATCAGGATAAAAGAAGTTCATGACCAGAAACAATCCATCATTCAAATACACACTTGCTAGACATACTGTATTAACTTTCTAGTCAACAACAACATAGCAATGAGATTTTAGTAATGAACGAACTAAGCAGGAATTTTCCTAAAACTAGATAAATACACAATCAGAAGAACTATGTAAAGCTAAAAATTTCGACAATCAAACTAGAACATCTAAGGATTTCAGTAAACGCCTCTTCCAAAAACCTTGACTTGATCATTATTGCTAAAAAAAAACTATGGTATAACCATTGAAAAATAGATCACTGGTAAAATGAACCTAGGATTCTATTAACCATGGGACATAATTACAAACATTAAGAGAACAAGACAACATTTGGAAGGGATGACAAGATTCAAGACTGGGAATAAATTTTTATCGAACCAAAGACTTCATCACCTGCTTTCCAGTTCCTCTTATGTCCTCGGTGGTCACAGCAACTGAGAGAAATCTGCAACTTGAAGCCAACCCTTAAACCTCTTCTTCACACACATTCGTTCTACAATCCCTTACAATGCCTCCTACTCCTTCTTCACACTCTGCTGTCTTTCCTTTCAATTAGATTTTTTTTCAGTGGCTCTCCTTCTCTTCTAGGTTTTTTTTTGGCTCCCCCCTTTGCAATTGCCTTGCGTTCTCTTTTATAGAGTTTCAGTGAGTGGCTTCCCACTAGAAAAACTGCGTGCGTGACTGCTTTCTTCGCTCTTTTGGTTGTGTTCATTTTGATTTCACGCGTTCCCTTTGCCTTCCTTCAGTCGCCTAATTCGTGCTCATCCAGATGCTCCCTTGCCTCCACTACCCTATTGTAGTAGGTATAGAGTGGTGAGGTGGCTTCCTTTTGGTTGCTTCTGCTTTCGAGTTTTCTCTATTTTCTCACATTTGCTCAGGCTCAGACCGCGCTCTCATCTTCTTGCTCCATTTCCTCGTTGTCCTTGTCACAACCCCTTTTACCTTTACTCTTCTCTCAAACTTCCTCAGTATCTGGACTTATTGGGCTTAGTGTTTGGGTTTTGGGGTTGGAAGATTAGGCTACTTGTACTCAACCCAAATCCATCCCAAACTTTGCTTTCCCTCTTTTTCCTTTTTCTTTTCACTCCTTTTTGTTAATATATTTTATTAATTATTTTGGTTAATTAATCATTCTTCGAAAAGGCTTGCAAAGTTTTTATTATTTTTTATTTTTTGATGTCTTTTTATTGTTTTGATTTTTTTATTAATATCTATTATATTGTTATTGAAGGTATTTACTAATTTAGCCAATTAAAAGGATTTTGATTTATTTTGGCTTTTAAAATCTTTTTGAATTCATTAATCTAATTTTTAATTTTGTAAAGTTTATTTATCTGTCCGAACAAAATAGGTGTTCATACCCACAACCGCATCAGTGATCACATAACAGACATAGCAAAATATGGTGTACACTTCTTTTCTCCTAAAGATTAATCACTTTGAGGCATAAAAATTATTGAAGTAGGTTTTGTCTTTTTCAATAAAGTCTTTTCCATACACATGATTAATGATTGAACCTAGGATAACATACAATTTTTATTTAAACATTTGATTAAATTTTAATTTTAATGATTTAAATTTAATATATTTTATAAGAATTAAAAAGTGGGCCTAGTGTATTCACATTATTCATAATTAATAAAAACTTAAGAGTGTGATTTCTATGAATTTAAATATATATTTGACATCATAAAAAAGCTTAAATTATAAAAATTAAATAATTAAATTTAAAGTATTAATTTTTTTATTTTTTTATAAATGTTAGATCAAAATTATTCGAATTTTAGTGGCACAAATTTGATAATTTTTTTGGTGATATTGAATTTATTAGTTCTTAAGAATTAAAAATGGGTATGGTGTGTTGTAATACTAGCATGAGCTGAGTTAAACTGTTCTTGACAAATAAAAAATGTACCTTTTTATAAATTTTAATATATATTTGATTTGATATATTGGTCGAAAAAATATATATTTGATATTATAATATATTAAATTATAAAAATTAAATAAATAATTTAATGTGTCAAAATTTGATTTGAATAGTTGTTTTTATTTTGTTACCAGGATTTAAATGGTTGCGGGATAAGAAAATTTTAAAAAATTATTTTATAAATATTAATTCAAAATTAAAATATATGAAGTGAAGTGAAAGTGAAGGAGGATTGTGGGTAGAGAGAGATCGACCTCGACCTCGACCTCGACCTCGTTGTGTTGCTTGGTATGATTGGCCACGCGTTGGTGCTTTGCTGAATCTGAAGTCTTAACCTTATATTAAAATTAAAAAATAAAATAAAAAAAAAGAAAAAGAAAAAAGGGGTCAAAAAGCTGAAGAATTCCGCGGATGACCAGAAAACCCTATCCTCCCATTTTCCTTTGTCACGCTAGACAACGGAGCAGTATGGATGTGCAGGGCAAAGTTCCATGGCGGCATAGAGCACAGTTCACGATCTTCTAGGCCTCTCTCTCGTCGTTGTCTGATGTAGAAGAAGGAGGAAGATGACTATTTCCGATGCTCTCTAGTCCTTTTCCTCAGTACAGTGACACACAGAGAGGCAGATACACGGAATGGGAGAACCATCCGAAATCTCACAGATCAAGTCTAACAATTTGTTGTGCAGAAGAGAAAGATTCGTTCTGATTTTTTCCAACTTCACTCCACCCATACTATGAGACTTTGGACTCTAAATAGGGGTGGTGGAGAGAGCAAGGGGAGTTTTTCTAAAGAGAGTAAGATAGAATCTCAGAAAGAGTGGAGGAGGTTGGGAGATTGGAGAAGAGAAGATAGTGAGCGAGCTGGCTTGAGAGAAATGAGAGGGATTGAAACAGAGTTCCAGGAGAGACGAAGAGGAAGAAATGGGAGGGAACGAAGAGGAAGGCTGAGCCAGGGGAGAGATGTCGTCGCCGGAGATGGAATATTCTCCGCCGCAAGTAGACTCCATTATCAGATACAGTATCAGGAAGAAGACGCTTCTAGCTTCATGAATATTCCTGAAATTGTATGTGATGATGGAAGCTTCTTGAAGCAGCCCTCACCCGTTCTTCCTTGTCGGATAGTCTCAACTATGAACACCTTGAGTTCCTTGGCGACGCCGTTTTGGGCATCGCCACCGGCAACCACCTCTCTTCTACACGCATAAATCAATGTCTAAAGTTATGGTAAGTTCTTTTTCCTTTTTCTATTTTTTTTTAAAAGAGCAATAGTAAAATATTTCATCTTGACGATGCGCATATATCTTAATTTTGAAAAAGTGATCGTCATTTCGGAGAATCAAATGATTTTTCCCCTTCTTCGAGACTAATTCGACGTGTGACAAAGTTCAAAGTTTTGAACTCACGCATAAATCAGTGTCTAAAGTATAACTAAGATGACTAATAAAATTATTATGAATTGGAAGCTTATGTGAAGATATAGTTTTGGTGAGAGGTTTATAGGGTCAATAATTGCTCATGTTTATTTTTAGAAAGTTATGGCTCATTGC
Organism: Adenanthera pavonina; assembly: GCA_026686845.1. Taxonomy (NCBI): domain Eukaryota; kingdom Viridiplantae; phylum Streptophyta; class Magnoliopsida; order Fabales; family Fabaceae; genus Adenanthera; species Adenanthera pavonina. The sequence goes on from JAIVEN010000015.1 coordinate 32,180,650, forward strand.
TAATATGAATTATTTGCAGGTACCTACAATAGACAGACTTGGAGAAGCTTATGACAGCCCAGACAAGGTTATTTAGCAACCATTTCACTAATTGTAAGGGAGTGAGTGATGCTACAAATTTTGAAAATATATTGATTATTGTCTGGACAGAATTTGCATTGCAATTATGTTGGGCCATTAGAGAGCATGGTGGAGGCTGTGGATCTCACAAAGATGAAGCACGTGAGCTTTTTGAGAGGTTAGAACTACTTCTATATGAAAACCTTTCAACTAGGTATGGCGTGCAAACGCCCTTGCCTCCTGCAGTTTAGGGATCTTGATGTTGAGTCATTTTTTGATGACTTTATCTACTTTTATTTTCTTGGAAGTCGTTTGTGTCTGAGGCAAGATGTATCCCATAGTTCTAATAAGGAGACCTACAGTAAGTCATCACAGTCCAGGCTTCTATGTTTTGTTGTGGCACCTGTAAAAAATTGCAGCTGTTTTTTTCTTACATATTTTATTCACAGAATAGGTCGATACATATAGGGAAGAAATGCCCAAACAGTATCGCTACAATCTCTCCTAAGAATCAGAAGAAACAATAACCAGCAGTACAAGAAGCCCAGATTCTAGGGATTAAAGAGGATAAGAATAATTAAGCATAAACAGATACTAATAGGGGCAGATACTATAGGGTTATGTAATGGGCCTAATAGCTAAGCCCATTCCAACACTCCCCCTCAAGCTGGTGAATAGATGTTGATCATTCCTAGCTTGCTCACAAAAAATTCTGACTTTTCTCTGGTTAAAGCTTTTGTCATAATGTCTGCAACATTTTTCCCAGATGAGATGTAGGATAGGTCAATTATCTTCATATCAATCTTTTCTTTGATGAAATGACGATCTATCTCAATATGTTTAGTACGATCATGATGTATAGGATTGTTTGCAATCCCTATGGTGGCCTTATTATCACACCAAACCTTGATAGGGCTAATACACTCAATTCTCAGCTCTCTCATAAGCCTTATAAGCCACATCCCCTCACATACTCCCAATGCTAGTGCTCTGTACTCAGATTCTGCAGAACTCCTAGAAACTACAGGTTGTTTTTTACTCCTCCATGTCACTAGATTTCCCCACACATAAGAGCAATAACCTGTTGTGGACCTTTTGTCAGATGCTGCACCAGCCCAATCTGCATCTGTGTACATTTCAATGCATCTGGAGTTCCCTTTCCCAAAGAAGAGTCCTCTTCCCGGGGTCATTTTTAAATATCGAAGAATCCTGTATACTGCGTCTAAATGCTCTTGCTGAGGATTGTTTGAGAATTGGCTTACAACCCCCACAGAAAAACACAAGTCGGGTCTAGTATGAGACAGGTAGATTAGCTTTCCAACAAGCTTCTGATACATTTCCTTGTCTATAGGCGTTCCATCAGGCTTTACTTCTAACTTGTGATTGATCTCCATTGGAGTGTCAATTGGCCTGGCTCCCAACATTCCTGTTTCCTTCAAGAGATCAAGTACATATTTACGCTGTGATATACTAATTCCCTTGCTGGATCGAGCCACTTCCATGCCAAGAAAGTATTTGAGAGGTCCAAGATCTTTGACCTCGAATTTTTCTGCCAATCTTTTCTTTAGCTTCTCAATTTCTTCAAAATCATTGCCTGTCAATACTATATCATCCACATAAACGGTTAGAACAGTTATCCTTTGATTACTATATCTAACAAACAATGTGTGATCTGCCTGACACTGGACATATCCAAATCCTTTAACAGCCTGAGTAAATTTTTCAAACCAAGCCCTGGGTGACTGTTTCAGACCATACAGAGATTTATAAAGTCTACACACTTTGTTTTTATTACCAGAATTCCTTAGACCTAAAGGTACTTCCATATACACTTCTTCTTCTAGATCACCATTCAAGAAAGCATTTTTTACATCTAGTTGGTGTAAGGGCCAATCTAGATTTGCAGCAAGTGACATCAGTACCTTTATTGTATTAAATTTAGCAACAGGGGCAAAGGTTTCCTGATAATCTATTCCATAGGTCTGAGTAAAACCTCTTGCTACTAATCTCGCCTTATATCTATTTATACTCCCATCAGGGTTGTATTTAATTGTGAATACCCATTTGCTTCCCACAACAGATTTACCTTTGGGTAGTTCTGTAAGTTTCCAGGTTTGGTTCTTGTTTAAGGCATTTAATTCTTCCTCTATAGCATATCTCTACCTCGGATCAGAAATTGCCTCATTGAAGCTATTTGGAATTTTTTCCTTGTGGACGCTAGCACAAAAAGCCTTAAATTGAGGGGATAACCTTTTATAAGAAACATACCTGCTGATTGGATGTTGCGTACAACTCCTCTTTCCTTTCCTTAAGGCAATGGGCCATTGTATATCATCAAGACTGACTTCAGGTTCAGATTCTTGGCTCTGCCTTGGAATGGGAATGGGTTCTGCTTCTGTGTGTCTTTGATCAGCACCTCTGTTATGCCTAGAGTAGCATTTCATAGGTTGTTCCATCCTAGTCTCAGTTGGGATAGGTTCAGGTACTCTGTTTTCTTGGTTATTTGAAACTGAAATATGTTCTCCAGGTTCTAAATCAGATGTACAATATGGATCAGTTTCTAGGTTGTTTTCTGGTTGTTCTAGGCTGTTGGGAAGATCTGCTGGGTTAGTTTCAGTTGCTGGAATTTCTGCACTAGGTTCAGTTGATACTGGGGCATCAAGTGACATTTGAGATCCAGTTCTTTGCTCACTACCAGGCTGGACAGCTTGTTTATCAGATTTATTATACTCTATGTCACAAATTATCCATTCACCTCTAATGCTCTCCCCCTGAATGGGTAATTTTGGATAATATGGTTGAGTCTCAACAAATTTAACATTAAGGGTGACATAGATCTTATGAGTAGTAGGAGAGTAGCATCTATACCCTTTTTGGGTAGAAGAGTAACCTAAGAAAATGCATTTAACAGACTTTGAATCCAATTTACCCCCATGATCATTTAAGACAAATGCTGTGCAGCCAAAAACTTTTTGTGGTAAAGAGTTAATGAGAGGGGAGTTAGGACAAACTTCAAGAAATTGTTTAAGGGGCGTGTTGAACTTTAAAACCTTAGTAGGCATTCTATTGATCAGGTAGGTAGCAGTTAGTATAGCATCCCCCCAAAAAATGTTTGGAACATTGCTACCAAACATGATAGCCCTAGCTACCTCTAGTAAATGTCGATTTTTATGTTCAGCCACCCCATTCTGTTGTGGAGTATTAACACACGAGGTTTGATGGTGAATTCCTCTTTCAGCAAGATACTGGTGGAAATTGGAATTTAGGTACTCCCTCCCATTATCACTTCAAAGAACCTTTATTGTGGTTTGAAATTGGGTTTGAATGAATGAGAAAATTTTTGAAGATTGTAAACACTTCAGATTTTTCTTTCATTAAAAATACCCATGTTAATCGAGTATGATCATCTATAAAAGTGACAAACCATCTTGCCTTTGAGTGAGTTAGAACTTTAGATGGACCCCAAACATCACTGTGTATTAATGCAAAAGGTTGGGTAGGTGTATATGTTTGAGAAGGGTATGAAGTACGGACTTGTTTGGCATACTGACAAATTTCGCAGTGAAAATCAGAAACAGCTTTATTATTGATATTTGGAAACAAAATTTTCATGTAATCAAGACTAGGATGGCCTAACCTAGAGTGCCACAAAACAATATCTTCCTTAGACATAACAGAGAAACCAGCAGCTGTTCTAGCAACTAAGTTGCCTTTATTTCTTGAGCCTCCTTCAATGTAATAAAGCCCATTCCACTCCTTAGCATTGCCAATCATCTTCCCCAAGGTCAAGTCCTGAAAATCACAACAACCCTTGTCAAAAATAACCCGACAATTTAATTGATACACAATACGTCTCACAGATAGCAAGCTACATTTGACTTCAGGTACATATAAAACATTTTCCAAAATCACTGTTTCTGATATAACAACAGTACCAGACCCACAAACTTTTGCATATGTTCCATTTGCCACCTGCACCCTTTTATATGCTGAATAATCATGAAACTCACAGAACAATTCTCTAAACCCAGTTATATGATCTGTGGCCCCAGAATCTACAGTCCAAATATTGTGTGTTTCTGCCACACCATTAAGAACAGCAGTAAGAACAGTACATGCATGTGCAAGAGTCACAGAGGGAATGGAATTTTCATACTGTTTGTCTAAGCCACTGTTAAATTGAGTATGCCGTTCTAGGATTTTTCGAAGCACTAAAAGCTCTTCATTGTTTAAGGTTCCCCTTTCATTCTCTGTACTACTGATAGCCAGGCCTTTGCTCTTATTTCTAGGCTTCTGTTTGGGATTAGAGGGCTTCCTATGCAATTTCCAACATACATCCTTGGTGTGACCACTTTTATTACAATGATCACACCATTTAAAGGATTTTTTTCCCTTCTGCTCGGCTCCCTGGTGTCCACGCATAACCATGGCAGAGACTTCAGATGAGGGGGCTGAGGGAGATATCAGTGCCTTCTGCATCAACTCCTTCCTACTTTCCTCATATTTAACCATGTTGAAGGCATCTTCAAGAGATGGTAGAGGCTTCATACTCATGATTCTTCCCCTGACTTCTTCAAACCTGTCATTCAAGCCAAGAAGAAAATCATAACACCTTTCCTTGTCAATTATCTGTTTGAAATATACCTCATCAACATGGCAAGACCACTGATGAACTTCATATAGATCAATTTGCTGCCACAGCCTCTTCAGAGAATTGTAGTAGGATATAACAGATTGCTCTCCTTGGGTCACGCTTCGAAGCAGCCTCTTAACTTGGAAAATAGCAGCTGTGTTCTCCTTCACAGAATAAGTTCTATGTGCGGACTCCCAGATTTCTTTAGCCGTTGTAGCCAACATGTAATTTTCGCTGATGTCTAGAGTCATTGAATTCACCAGCAGTGTCATTACCATATTGTTTTCTGCAAGCCACATTCCATACTGAGGATCTTCGGGTGCTGGAGGGTTCTGGGTAAGATACCGTTCCTTATTCCTTCCTCGTACAAGCATTAGGACATTGCGAGACCATTGAAGATAATTATTCCCATTCAGTCGATGGGTGATCAGGTTCTGGGGAAGCGTTTCGGACAGCAGATTGCTCCCAGTATTATTAACAGAAGCAGTCGTGCCACTGCTTCCCTCTGAAGATGTCAGTGTCGTCTTCTTGGAGCCATCATCGGACACGGAGGAATCTTTGTCTCCCTCGAAGCCTGTCGCGAAGACTCTCGGCGACCCTGTTAGTGCTGCCTTGAACGCCATAGAGCACAGAAGTAGCGCTCTGATACCATGTAAAAAATTGCAGCTGTTTTTTTCTTACATATTTTATTCACAGAATAGGTCGATACATATAGGGAAGAAATGCCCAAACAGTATTGCTACAATCTCTCCTAAGAATCAGAAGAAACAATAACCAGCAGTACAAGAAGCCGAGATTCTAGGGATTACAGAGGATAAGAATAATTAAGCATAAATAGATACTAATAGGGGCAGATACTATAGGGTTATGTAATGGGCCTAATAGCTAAGCCCATTCCAACAGCACCCATTGCAAAACTTGCAACAATCACTACCTAGAGCACGTGTATCATTGGGTAAGGTTGATGGGGACTTGAGTAGTATAGAATGTCCAAGTTTCACATTGAGTAGTATGGATGCTCAATGAGTATATAAAAGGGTTGTTGTTCCTGCTTCAATAGCTAGTTTTTGATGAGGATTCCACATCTCACTTTGGTACTTATTAATTGTATAAGAGCCTAGGTGTCGAGGGTTCTAGAGTGGGCCAGAGAGGGCTACCTGTGGAGGGTTCTGACCCTGGACCGATAGGGGAGTCAACTGAAGTGTAACTGAGTGAAGTGTTGTAGCGTGCAGCCCCTCAATAGGGTATATAAGTGGGTTAGTTCTCTGTTCTCCCACCTCAATAGTTAACTTTTGGAGGAGGGTTCTCTATTCTACTTGGATACCTATCAAAGGTATTTTTTGGTGGTTTCAGAAAGAAGGCATGAAGCTGTTGAATTAATTATTTCTTTATTTAATGAGGGATCTGCACTTCAGGTAGCTGGGTCTCAAATTTTAGACGGGAGAGTGTGGAGGTGATCGTGATTTCCTAGGTTTGATGAATGATCCTGCTATTTGTTCGTCCATGTTGGGTCCTTCATGACCTTCACAAGGTGCCGTGCAAAAAGTGGGCAGCATAAACCGGAATGAATGTGCGAGAAAGATGATTGCTCATATTTCTTTTTATCTTCTTGGGAAACTAGAAGGTGAAGTATCGTTTACTCTTTTCTTTTCAGTTTCTCAATGGTGGTGTCGGTTTTTCATTTGATCTACATATGTACACTTTAAAATTTTTCAGTTTGTATGAAGTAGTATAGTAACTATTGCTTTTACTTTCTCTTGCTAGTACACACACGTAACTGCTTTTGATTTTTGCTTGTACATGTCTTGTGGTACTGGTACTTGAGAGTTTAGATAAAATCTGAGTTGCTAGAGGAGATCTGCTATTCACATTTTGGTTCTCTCTTGTTACAGAGAAGTGATTATACTGTATCATGCTTAATTTTTGATGAATTTATGAAGGTAAGGGAATTTGCAAAGGCTGTGAGTGGAGAAGATGGTGTTGCTACCTATGGTGGATCTGTGAAAGCTTCAAAGGTTCTTGCTGTTTTGGAGTCCATCGCTGCTGCCATTTATGTAGCTGTTAATTATGATCTTCACATATTTCGCAGGGTGAGTATTGGTATGGTTATTTTCTGGCACTGATTTGCCAGTGCTAATGCTCTTGTGTTTGTTAGCTTGTTTGGATGAATGAATGAAAGATAATGAACTATTGTCTATTTGCCCCTTAAATTGTTGATCATGAGTGGAATTGAACAAAGGAAAATGAACTTATGATGATTTCTTTGTTTGTGCTCACATTATTAATTAATTCTGATCCGATGGACGCTTGGCTCTCCTCTTGCTCTATCATTGATGGTCCATTTGAGATAGAAGGTGCAAAGTACAAGTTGCAAGAGTTTTGTGGATAGATAAAGTGGTCAAACCCTCAGTATAGGTAAGAGATGCTTTTATCATTTGCAGCAATATCCAGAGAATAATGTTATAATCCGTTTGGTCTGAGGGATTTTGGAGTGGAGGTGAGGTGAGGGGAGGGAAAATTTTTCATTCTATTTTTTTTCTCAAATCAAATAAGGGAAGGGAGCACTTTTCCTCCCGTCCTTATACAGAAAAGAGAGGAAGAAACATGAGTGAAAATACTCATTTTCCCTTGTTTAGTTTTAAGAAAAAAAATTAGACAATTTTCCCTTCCTGTCCGTCCCCTCCAAAATCCCTCGAACTAAGCAGAGCCTTAATGTACATTTTGGATGCAATGTCTTGATATAACTTGGTATATTATCTTTTGGTTTTCTCTGACTGTCCAATTTTAAAGGATAGTGAGCATGCTAGAACCAGGAACTACAGTGTTTGGATCCTTTCAAGTTACGTGATTAGTCATGTTTGATAGAGAAAAATGCAGAAGAAAACATTTGCATAGACAAAAATGCAGAAGAAAACATTTGCATGTCAAGTAACATGAAAGGATCCAAATCTACAACCATGAGATTATTACACTTTCTCAACCATAGGTTTTGATCTCTAACATTCATTCAAGTTCTGGTCTATTCCATTCCAATTGTTAGCTTTTGCTTCCTGATTGATCATAGATAACCTTTCTACTGTAATTTCAACCTCAATGTGCTTCTGGAATTTTACTTAGCCTCTACAGTATACTTGTTACATTCTCGAACTGGATAACTGATAGAATTGTGCGAGACATAACCTACTAAAATTAATCAGTATTGATTTTGTGCATGTTAGTGTTGTAGAAGACTGAGTTTTATTATAGCTAACTAACCTTCCATGTTAGCTTCAATGTGATTCCTTCACTTTTCCTTGAAGTTGCTTATGTCAATCTAGTGATCTTCATAGTAAACTAATTCCACCTCCTTGTTCTTCTGCATGCAGCGTTAAGAAAGATGTTAGTGCTCCACATGACAAGAAATTTGTTTGCTATGTTAAGATATTAACTAAGATATGTACACTCTACATGTTATAGTAAACTATGATATTTGAATGTTATATATTTATAAAAAAGGATACAAAATACACACACCAAACATCTTTTCTCACAAACAACAATTCACTAAAAAAATTAAAAAATATAGACAAAACTCCCTTGATTGTGATCCAATTTTTTTTTTTTCAAAAAAAAGAAGTATAGAAGATGTATGGAAAGTAGGGGTGAGCAAAACTGAACCGAACCGAAGCCGATTACTGAACTGAACCAAACAAAATTTGGTTTTTTTGGTTCGGTTATTTCGGTTTAGGTTCAGTTAATTTTTTAACATAATTTGGTTATTTCGGTTCGATTCGATTTTATATTGCAAAAACCAAATAGACCGAACCGAACCGAAATTCATATATATCTATATATATTTTTCTATAAACATAATCTCCTTTGGCCCAGTCCACAAAATCTCTCAAAAAGCAAGCATCCCAACCAAGAGAAGCCCAAACTGAAGTCCACAGTCAGAGTTTCACTCACATAGACTCACAAGGTGACACACTCGCATCACATTCAATTAGTGTGTCATTTTGAATACCCTAGATAGATCCCCTTTTCCCCTTCGTGTTTGCGGCCAGAGAAGAGAAAGCAAAATCCCAGTGACCTAGTCTCCCTCACAGGTACAGACACTGCTCGGTTGGCTCTCTCTGGCCTCCACCTCTTAGTTGTTGCCTGTTGGTTGTTGGTTGCTTTCTCGAAGTTGGGCAAGAGAGAAATGATGCTTTGAGCCTGCGATGACATCGATCTAGTACACCAAAACCTCCTTCACCAACATCGGCTCGCTCCCTCCGGCCTCCGCCTCCCAATCCCAGTGTCCCTCCATGGTCATTGATCTGTTGATTTGTGTATTGCTATCATTATATGTGCTGTCATTTTGGTCAATGTTTTGTGTTTGTGTGATCTTTGTGCTAGATTGCTCCTTCCCTACCATGTCGTTTCTCTATGTGATGCTTGTCAACGGCAAAAACTTTGTCTCAATCTCTTTCTCATATATATCTCACGTTTTTTTACAAAGTAAAATGGAAAAAAATTAATTGGATTGAGACTATATTTGATGATCCATATCATATGATCTGATCTGATGCATATTTTTCTTTTTCCAAATCTGACACCTTTGCCTCAATCTCCTATTCATCACTCACTCCCTTCAACTTTGGTGTCTTGCATTGCGTGTGCACATTGCTTTGCTCTTCTTTCTTCTTTTTAACTCTTGATTTTAGAGTGTGTGTGATAGCAGAAACCTCTGGAACACCATTTTACGCAACAATTATAACTAAATAATTTGTGTATTTTCTTCTTGATGACAAATGTTATTTTGAAACTATGAAATAATAAATTACTTACACAAGATCTACAGGACTACTATTAAATTAAAATAATATATTTACCGTTATAGATAGTGTGTTTATACTTTGCTTTTATTGAAATATATAGATCATTCTAGCTGAAAAAAATCATATGCGCATAAAAATATGATAGAAATATATATATATATATATTGGTGGGGGAATCTTATGTTCAAGGATCTAAACTGATTTACATAACCAAACCGAACCAAACCGAAATAGTTCGGTTCGGTTTCAGTTTGGTTTTTAAGCCAGTTCGATTAAGGTTCGGTTAATATATTCTTGCATATTCGGTTGTTCGGTTTTGAACCGAACCATTTAACCGATTTCTCACCCCTAATGGAAAGTGTTGCTAAGGTGCTGAGCTCATTCAAAATATAAGAATTTACTGATACTTGGAACATAACTTTAATAAATGAAAGTAATTAAAAAATATATAAAAGAAATCATTGACATTAAACTAAACTAATCATAAAATATGTGAATACTTATTATCCTAATTATTTAAATATAAAATTACATTATTCATACCATATGAAGAATACAATTCATTACTTGAACTTTGAATAATGTATAAGAAAATATGTCTAGTTGGGGTAAAAGAACTCTTATTATGTTGAAAAGTAAGTACAAATTAGATAAATAGATGGTTTTTATTTAAAAATAATACAAATAAAATGAATTAAAATCAATGATAATTTTAAATTCTAGTTATCATGCTCATTGTTAATAGACCTTATATAGAACAAGATCAACTATTTCTAATTCCAAGTAGCCATTGGCATGAATTCTCCAGAGCAGCTATTTAGTCATGTAAGAAGAGAGATAGAGTGAATGGTGAGATTTCACAAGGTAAATGAATCTTTATTTCTAATCCCACCGATCTCTCTTTTTCTCTTTTGTTATGAGATGAAAAGTCGAAAAGGAAAGAAGTAAAGAACTTTGCAGTTTCTTTGATACTATGTGCCTTAGAATTAGTTATCTTTCTTAGCTTTGATATCTTCATGTTACAACTTTTGTATATTAATAATAGTTCAAGTTATGATCTTTCTTCTATATTTTGTAGTTGTGGTGGAAATGGCTGTGTTCTTAATGTTAAACCATCAAACAACTGTTAGTCCATTGACATCTAGCCCTGATATCTTCCATGTGGTTTAGGATTCTCTCTAGAGAATTCATATCATGGGCTACTAGGAATTAGAAATTGTTGACACTATATAGTTCCATAGCAAGGACATGGACATTTCCACCACTACAATTACCGAACATAGAAGAAGGATTATACTTTGGACAATTATTAACAAATAAAAATTGTGGCAACAAGGTGACGGCTAGAAGTCAGCTAATTCCAAGGCATGAATCATCAATGAAGCTGCAAAGTTCTATGCTTCTTTCCTTCTCGACTTTTCATTTCCTAATAAATGAGAGATAGAGACAGTGGCAGGATTCAGTCGTGAAGTCTTATCTCTCACTCTATTTCTATTTTTACATGATTATGCAGCTGCTATAGGGCTATAGGGAATTCATTCTAATAAGCTCAAATTCTCAGTTGCACTTTCTATACAACTACTATACATTTTTTTTTCTAAGTTTTGGATCACAATCAAGGGTGTTCTGTCCTTTTTATGTTTAATTTTTTGTAAAGCGTTGTTTGTGAGAAAAGACAAGTGTAGAGAGTGTAGTGTGTGTGACCATTTTACACATATATAACATGCATTGTGTACCTATCTTAGTTGCTATCTTAACAGAGGAATCAAATTTCTTGCTAGGGGTATGTTTACATTAGTTATGATTTCTTTTGCAGAGAAATTAGTATTAGTCTCTTATATATTGTTCCCATTTTTTTTTTCACCAGGTATTATATATTGTTCCTTGTGCACTTAGATGTTTCTTTCTTCTTTTTTTTTTTTTTTTTGATAAATTGTGCACTTATATGTTTCAATTGCACATTTGTTTCACAACTGCTTGTGGATTATGTTGCTGAGGTGGTGGTCAATTAGCTTTGTATCATATTTCTATCCGTTAGTTTAGATCCCTAGATCTTGGCATAGATAATATTATAAAAATCTCAGTTCTACTTTTCGTAAAAAGAAAAACTTAGGGAAGGTTGGTCATGAACCTGTGAAAACCTGAAAGTGCAACACAAGAAATTTTTATGAAGGATGAAAATCTCAGTTCTACCCTTCGTACCCTTTCTTGTGTGAGAAGAGGGATTATGCTGCAAGGACAATACAAGAACTTCAATTGTTTATTGAATAGGTTCCTATTATTAATAACTCACAGTATGACAGAATCTATACTAAAATTTTGTCAAAATTTTTACCACAAAATTACATAATAGAACATTTGTTGTAAATATTCTTTTTCAAGTTACATTTTAAATATGCTTTCTTTCTAATGAACTAACTTAGCAAAATATATTTTCGGTCTTCATAGAAAAATCCGACTCATACCTCTTTTTTATGAGAGAATTGCAGTTAGGGAATAATAGAGTAAATTAATTACAAACAAATATTTAAACTAATAAAAAGTATTAAAAACTTGTAATGCTGAGTAGTTGAATTAGAAGAATGAGTAGTAATATTTATTATTTTGTAATAAATTTATTATTTTGGTCTAAAAAATGTGATTTCTTTTGTTTTTCTATTCCCATTAAACATGTATAAATATAATAATTTTTTTATATTGAAGTAAAAAAGAAAAATCTTTTTTATTGAAACTTATATTCCTTAGTTTTTAATTTTAAATTGAAAAGTCCGCATTTCTTTCTGATGCGTAAGGATATTTAGACTTAAAAATAACACTTATAAAGAAAAAGCAACGGTCACTTCTGTTTAAATTAGTAGTAAAGGAATAATATTTTAGGCCACGTCAAGAGGTAAAGATAAGATGGGATGCAGGTAGAGGGGTCAAGGATTTAAATCTTTCTTATGCAATGAAAAAGTAATATATATTAGTTGAATAATAAATGAACAACAAAAATGAGCAATAAATGAACAATGACAAGTGATTTTATTTTTATGTAGTCTATCCCTAGGTGCTTTTTCGAGATAAAATTTTTCTTTGATTAATTTGTAATATATTACACCTTCTAAATTTAAAAATATGAAATTATTTATTAAAGTTTGTCCAAGATTTTAATTTTTACACAAAATTTATGCTTTATTAATTAAAAATCAGAGAATTAATTAGTCGTAATTCTTGGCCAAAAGAAAAAGTTGTAATTCATTGAAAATTTTAATTTGAAGAATATTTTTTAAATATTGTAGTGTAAATATTTTTTAAGCACTCTGTAATATACAATTTCTTTTCTGATGGAATATGTAGTACAATTTTTTTACCCCATAAATTTTGATAGATACCAGAAAGTAAGACCTCCTGATGCTGTTCAATTGAGTGGTGTTATTTTTTCTTTTTTTTGGGTTTTTCATTCGAAAGTTGGATTTTCTTTTTCACAAAAATGATTTTGTGCAAAGAGTTCTAGTACTAGCATACTAGTTACTCTTATCATGCATTATAATAAGTGCATGTAATCAATTATCTTCGTTCAGAAGAGACCCCAAAACTTTTGAATGTCTATGAAATAAAAAACGTCAGGTCTCTAACAATCCCATTAGCATCTTTGAATATGGGTCACTATTCATATTTCCCTTCAATTTTATCATCTGAAATAGTATCAAGTGATTTGAATATTTTGTAATGATATGTCCTAATTATATTCCTGCATGACTTATATTTATTAAAAAATTAATCATATTGGCGAAATAAATCATTATTATCAATATAAATATTAATATTTTTATTATTAATATCAATATGTAATATAAAATTTAAATAAAATTACATTATTGAGTAGTGCATGCTATGCCCACCTCATTTAAAATTGAGTTTGAAGAGGAATAGGATAAGTTTTTCCTTCTCCTTGAAAGTGTACAGTCTTTTAAATTGAATTTGATTTGAAGAGGATACATTATACGTTATACAATTTGTTAGTGTTGTTAATTTTAAATTTAAAATCGACATGTTTTAAATTAGTTGGATAAAAATAACTTAATTTTATAAATTTAAGTCTTCTCCTATGGTTAATTGTATTAAGCCATGTTATGACTTGAAGGACTATATTCTAAACTTATAATTTTAGAAGTATAGATTAACCTTCAAACGTTTATCAACTGCAGGAGTTGTTTGGGGAAAAAATTTAAATTAGAGGAATTGAATTAAAAATTGAAGTAAATCATAGAAACCTGAAAAGTATTTTTTTCAAATATACAATAATTATATTAAATTACATTATTTGGTAGGGCTAATTACCCCACCCCTTCATTTGAATTGATTTTGAAGAGGATCCGTGCCCCCTTTGAAGTTTGAGGCGATACGCGATACACGATTTTTTTACTGTTAATTCTAGTATATACCTCAAAGTAGTAGTACCTCTTTTTCTGGCCAAAAAAAAAAAGTAGTACCAATCCAAAATAGCACTTTTCACTTTTTTTTAAATCCATCTTGTACGTATTGCTGTTATGGCAAATAAAAAAAAAGTAGTACCTATTGCTGTTGACGACTGTTGATCATATCAGATAACACAAAAGAGAATCCCCCGAGTCTTGATGCTCACATTCCCGCGTGTGTATCCACGACTTCTCCCCACTGCATCACATTAGTCATCACACCCTAGGTAAAAAAGAGTGTCGTGTTGTGTCAACCTTGCTCTTTCTCCCAGCCTTTTTTCTTTTTGGGTAAACTTCTTCCTGCTTTTTAAAAGAGATTTGTTGTTGATTTAACAGTTTCATCAGAAAGTCTTTCTAAGATAGGAGCTTCTGTAGTATGAACATCTCTTCTAGAAGAGTGGAACTCCTTTTCGTAGTTGTTGATCCATTCAAGAGGTATGATCTGAGCCAATTCTTCCTTGGAAATTCTTCTAGGAATTTGAATCACTGAGGTGTCAGAGTGGTTGGATAACATGTATAATGCATCTGTGGTAGAATTGGGAAACTTCAGGTTCACCGCATGATCCTGTAATCGATAGATCATTTGGTGATGAAGAGTAGCCATAGTTGCTTGAGGATCTTGTTCTGTTCCATGGATTTGAATTTGCACTTTCAACTGATGGGAAAGGGTCATCATCAAGCTTGATGTAGAAATTTGGAGTGATGGTCATCATAATACTTCAGTTACTACATGTGGAAAGAAGTGCACCAATCATGGCATTTACATAGGACGTATAAGTTGAATCAAGGACTGCAATCCTAGCAGTAGCAGGTATATCCTTTCAGCCATGTAGAGTAAGAATTAATCGGATAGCACCAATATGAAGATGAGTATATCCTTGTTGTTTTCATGAATTGATAAGAGGTTGAGGAATCTCTAGGGTCACATATTGTTCTGCTGTAGTAACTTTTAGTCCACACTGTTCTAGACAAAAACTGTGGACATACTCTTTAACATGTGGACTAGGGGTATGAAAGATCTAGCGGATTTTTTGTCCGAAAGATCTAGCATAAGCTCGGTCTTGAGAGAAAATAGTATAAGGACTTAATAAAGGAAGTTCAGTATTATTAATATGAAAGTTCTCTAGGATATGAGTAATTTCTATAAGGTTGTCTATTTTATTGGCTAGGGTTCTTTTGACCGAAGAAGGAAGATTTTCAAGAGAAAAGGTTAAAGATAAACGAACAGATTCTAAAGAGGTTTCTTGATCTAGGATTTCTGTCATGATGGCTAAATTTCCCTCCTAATCTTCTTCTATAGCTATGGCAAAACTTTGTGTAGAACGTTAGACTCTGATACGAACTGGTCATCTCCTCTCAGTAATAAAGGAACAGAGAATCATGAAACCAGATCAATCACTATTTACAAAATAATCCAGCTTTCTCTCGAGTAAAAACAGCCTCTCCTGGGCATCAAGTACTCAAGGGACACCTTAGGATTATCTCACTTACTATTGAATGATCTGATGCATAAGTCTCTGTATCAGGATTATTCAAAGGTTATTGAGGTGGATCTTGATCAGATTCTTTCTGGTACACAAGTTCTTCATACGAGTCAAGTGTAGAGCATACTCGAATCAGGATAGACAGGGTTAAGACGTAGCTATATCAGAATTTTAGGATAGGAGAGAGAGAATTTAAAAGCTCATAGTTGTATTTCACAAAGGAGGGTTTTCGATTCCTATCCTCCATTTTACAGACTAGGCTCCTTATAGATCTGAAGCATCATTCTCATTATTCACTAATTATTACAAATAGACAAGAAAAAGGGAAAAGTAAATACATGGCAGACAGGCTCTATCAGCCTTTTTCAAACAGTGAAAGTAAGTTCATGACAGATAGGCTTTATCAACCTAACTTTACATGACTTAAAGTGGTGTCGGCAACTTTATGTTTTACATAAAGACAACACACCTAGAGTGGCAGCATAAAAGACAAAACCTAAAAGTTTTTACATATAGGCTCATGACAGCTTGATTGATTCTTTACATCTCCTTGAAGTTTCTTTTTCTTTTTCTTTGCAGCTTTTCTTTTTATTTTGTCCAATTCTGTGTCAATAGGAAAGTCTGTAGAAGGAACAGATTGTCCAGCTGTCTAAGAGAGAAAACTTAGGAGAAAATGAGGGTCTATGTCATTAGGGTCCTGTGACTCAAGATTCTGAAGAGGGTCTTCGTCTTTTGCAAGACCAAAAGTAATTGTTGGATAATCCTGTACCAATTTAATAACAATTTTGGCAAACATACCTAATCAGTACGGATAAATTTAATCGGTAAAGGGTATTTTGGTTCATAAAGATTATTTAAGCAATTTTTGGCCAGAAAGAGGATGAAAAACGTCTGATTGTTGAGTGGGACATGAAGGGAATTGTTGGAAAAGCTGTATTAAAATCTAAGTAACTAAAGTTAAATAATACAGTAACTACGGTTAGGTTTTATTACTTAATCCCTTAACCACTCTTGTTAACCAGTTAATCCATCTTCTTCAGCACACTTTCACGTTTGAAACAGAAAGGAAAAGGGTGAGAGAGCTCGTGAATTTTGAAGACAGAGGAGATGACAAAAGGCAAAGTTTGGTGCTCACAAGCTCAAGGTAATATCTTATGGTCATAATCTTGTGTACCCTTTAGTTTTGAAGAGTTTTGTGGCTTATTCTCTCCTATTTTTTCACTGAAAGTGTCTTCCTAGAGAGAGAGTAGAGAGAGAAAATGGAGAAACTAAACCATGAAAAGTGTTATATAGGCCATATGGTGCAAGAATATGCCATTAGATTACAAATTAATCGAGTAGTTTTTTTTTATAATTTATGGTAATTTTCTGCCTAATTAGGGTTCAATATAGGATGGGAATTTCGAGTTTTTGACTCCAAAAATGGATTCTTTGGGTCCAAATTAGGTAGGAACAAGTATGTTGTACAAGGAATGTTTTATGGATAAAAAAGTGCAAATTTTAGTTCAAGTGAACACTTTGTAAAGGAAATTGTATAATCAGTGGTTAATGGTCATATTTTGTGATGCATTAGGATTCAAAGGAGGTTTGAAAGTCATTGAAAATCCATAAGGTAGTTAACTAACCACATTGTGCCTATATATTGTTATTGTTACCAATATGCTTACTTGATGTAATTGTTGATTGTATTGATGTTTTGTGATAGATTGAATTGATTGACTATGTTGTTTAAAGAGTATTTGACCATAGGAATTTTTATAATTTAAGGGGAGGTGTTGTCCAAATTTTTTGGAAAATGTTTGTGCACAAATGACTTTAAATGAAAGTTTAATGTATGTTTCATGAAAATTTGCAATATATGATGATATATAAGTATGTATGGTAGTTACTAGTGAGATTCTCAAAGAATCTCACTCAATTTCAAATGTCTAACAAATTTTAGGTTCAAGTTATGGCAAGATTACTCAAGAAAGGAAAGGCAAGGAGAAGCAAGTTAATGTTCAAGATAGTGATGCTTAGGTTGATACTATTATATGAGATGTTATGTAAAATCTTATCGGACATGATCATGATGTGTTTTCATGTTAATATATTTTTATAGGTTGTTATGGAGTATCATATAAGATAATGACAAGTTATGGCTATGTATGTATATATTAATGTGTATTTTGAAAAGTAGAAAGAATGCAAGAGACCTTTTTGAGCATTGTTGGGAATTCGCAGTACTGTACATACTTGATATGTTAAATATATTAGTGGTTTATATGTTTAAAAACTAGACATGTGTAGCTTTCTATAGACATAAAGGTCACTCAATTAGGAGTTATGTATGATTTATGGTGATTTTTCAAAGTTATGGTTAGAATCAGAAATTGTTGGTTCGATAAATCAACCTTTAAGAGACCTGGACAAGGCCCTTCTTCGTTCCAAGGACAGATTTTGACAATTAATCCAGTCTATTATTGAAGATCCTGTTGAATCAAGACATGGAGTAAATATGCATCATCAGAAGCCATCCGATGCTCCTTATTTTAACTTTGATGATCTTCCTCATCATAGATGGAGAGAAAAGATGCATGAATTTGGTGCATGGATTGATGTCCAAATAAATGAGTCAGAAGCCAACCTTCAGGATGTACTGAGTAACTTTCTTTCACGAATGACTGGTAATCTTAGAGAATGGTTTACTAGTTTAAGTGAATATCAAAAATTTTATATGGCTCAATATAATATCTCAACATTCTTGGGAGTCTTACATCGTGAATTTATCGGTGATTTCAACATTATTGATAAGAGGGCTCAACAAGAATACTTTGAGATGAAATGCTGTCCTCTTGAACGAGGTGATTTACAAAAACATTTTAAAAGGATGTCTGAAAAGTATTATATGCTGGGAGGAGCTAATGATGTCAATCTTAGGCACGTGTTTGTTGCCTCTCTCCCTGACGAACTTCAACCAGAACTACAGAAAGCTATTAATTCTCTTTAAAGAGATATGTCACAAATCACTTTGGGAGAAATTTATCAATTAGCCTTGGCCTCACTGGACAGACTCTATGAGCAATAGAAATTCGTCAAGAATATTCTAAAAAACAAGGCTAATCTGTACAAAGTTTGCAAGAGACCAGATCTGCAGATTAAATGCAAGGATAAGAATACTTGTTCATGTTCTTCAAAGAAGAAATCCCATTTCTTTAGATTTTCTCACAAGAAAAAGAACTCATCTAGAAAGACGACGAAAACCTTTTAGGTTTTTCAAACGTAGATCTTCAACCTCGAAAAAGTCTGACAGGTGTTATTTTTGTGGTCAGAAAGGACATTTTGCAAAAAGATGTCTGCACAAATCTAAAAGAGACATCAAGATGCTTTGCACACTTCAAAAGGCATTATCCTTATCTGATGATGATGATGTTGAATCTATCCTAGAAGAACAAGATTTCCAAGATGACATTACTAGTTTTGTGATCAGTGAGGACATAGACTTAGACTCTCTTGATGATGGATTTATTAATACATACGTCCTTGCCAAAGTTCCTGCTCAACCCACCAGAGATGTAATATCAATCTGGTCAACAACCTTCCATCCTCGACTCTACTTCTCAATGTTAAGATTAAAGTTCTTGTTGACAAATATGACAAGCCTATGCAGGCCATTGGATTTATTGATACTGGATCATGCTGCAGTGTCATGAAGCCCCATGTTTTACCATCAGAAGAATGAATTCCTCATGAAGAGTATTTTACTACTGTTGATGGTAATCCCTTTTCAATCAACTTGATTTCCAGAAGAAAAGTGGGGATTCAATTCTTTCCAGATTATACAGTTTGGACCAGAGCACTTGGAAGCAAGTTACCAAATAAACATTTGTTGATTGGAATGGATATTTATCACCTTGCAAAAGGATTGCATATTCTTCCCCAAGGTATCAAATATAAGTCCTCATTCTCTCCATAGGAAGCAATGTGAAATCTTTTCCAACTTCAACAAGTACCTCCAAGTTATGAGACTATCAGAGACAAGCTACTGCCACTTTGCCCAGAGAATCATGAACAGTTTATACATCCCTTTCCTTTATGGAAAAACGAGGAATTCTTCATTCACCTTCCTTTCAAAAAGAATGAAGATATTAATCCTGCTAAGATCTCTCATCCAGGACTGTCTCATGAGGATTTATCTCTCGCTCGAGAAAAATGTACAGGTTTTTTAAACAAAGGATTAATTGAACCAACCAGTTCACCATGGGCATGCCAAGCTTTCTAGGTTGAAAATGATGCAGAAAAAAGAAGAGGAAAAAAGAGATTTGTTGTTGATTACAAGCCCCTTAATTATTTTTTACAAGATGATAAAAATTCCCCCTTCCAAAAATCAACACTCAGGCTCTACATTTGAAGAAGGCCAAAGTTTTCTCAAAGTTTGACCTTAAAGTAGGATTCTTGTCACATCTCGTACTTAGACTCATTTCCCATATATTAAACTATATTTAAGTCCATTAATACTTGATTAGAAACTTGATTAAATAAAATAACTTAAACCAATTTATTTCATTTGGGGTACTATTCCTTTGGTTAACTTCTTTTCACCCGGTAAACTTTGAAATTCATAAATAAATTAAGAAAAATCATATTGATATGGTTCAAGTCTCTAAATATAGCTTAAAAGATTCTATACATGGGAAAAATGTTGAACAGGGAAATTACTTGGCCAATTTATACAGTAAATTCGTATTATCTTCACTGTAGCAATGGTCATTTTTTAAAATTTCTGATTCTGACCATAACTTTGAAAAATCACCATAAATCATACATAACTCCTAATTGAGTGACCTTTATGTCTATAGAAAGCTACACATGTCTAGTTTTTAAACATATAAACCACTAATATATTTAACATATCAAGTATGTACAGTACTGTGAATTCCCAACAATGCTCAAAAAGGTCCCTTGCATTCTTCATACTTTTCAAAATACACATTAATATATACATACATAGCCATAACTTGCCATTATCTTACATGATACTCCATAACAACCTATAAAAATATATTAACATGAAAACACATCATGATCATGTCCGATAAGATTTTACATAACATCTCATATAATAGTATCAACCTAAGCATCACTATCTTGAACATTAACTTGCTTCTCCTTGCCTTTCATTTCTTGAGTAATCTTGCCATAACTTGAACATAAAATTTGTTAGACATTTGGAAATGAGTGAGATTCTTAGAATCTCACTAGTAACTACCATAATGCTTATATATCATCATATATTGCAAACTTTCATGAAACATATATTAAACTTTCATTTAAAGTCATTTGTGCACAAACATTTTCCAAAAAATTTGGGCAGCACCTCCCCTTAAATTATAAAAATTCCTATGGTCAAATACTCTTTAAACAACATAGCCAATCAATTCAGTCAATCACAAAATATCAATACAATCAACAATTACATCAAGTAAGCATATTGGCAACAATAACAATATATAGGCACAATATGGTTAGTTAACTACCTTATGGATGTTCAATGACTTTCAAACCTTATACACCTCTTCTTTGGTCTTGCAACCCTTCTTTGAATCCTAATGCATTACAAAATATGACCATTAACCACTGATTATACAATTTCCTTTACAAAGTGCTCACTTGAACTAAAATTTGCACTTTGTTATCCATAAAGCATTTCGTGTACAATATACTTGTTCCTACCTAATTTGGACCCAAAGAATCAATTTTTGGAGTCAAAAACTTGAAATTCTGTTCCTATATTAGGCAGAAAATTACCATAAATTGTAGAAAAATAACTACCCGATTAATTTGTAATCTAATGGCATATTCTTGCACCTTAGGGCCTATATAACACTTTTGATGGTTTAGTTTCTCCATTTTCTCTCTCTACTCTCTCTGTAGGAAGAAACTTTTAGTGGAAAAATAGGAGAGAATAAGCCATAAAACTCTTAAAAACGAAAGGGTACATAAGATTATGGCCATAAGATATTACCTTGAGCTTGTGAGCACCAAATTTTGCCTTTTGTCTTCTCCTCTTTGTCTTCAAAATTCATGAGCTCTCTCACTCTTTTCCTTTCTGTTTCAGACGTGAAAGTGTGCTGAAGAAGATGGATTAACTGGTTAACAAGGGTGGTTAAGGGATTAAGTAATAAAACCTAATCGTAGTTACTGTATTATTTAACTTTAGTTACTTCGATTTTAATAGAGCTTTTCCAATAATTCCCTTTATGTCCCACTCAGCAATCAGATGTTTTTCATCTCCTTTCTGGCCAAAAATTGCTTAAATAATCTTTATGAACCAAAATATCCTTTACCGATTAAATTTATCCGTACCGATTAGGTATTTTTGCCAAAATTGTCATTAAATTGGTACAGGATTATCCAACAATTACTTTTGGTCCAAGATCATTATTTTGATCCAATATATATTTTAGCAAAGCTTACTATTTTTTCTTCAATTACTACTGCCTCTTCTTACAGTTCAAACT
This sequence comes from Adenanthera pavonina, assembly GCA_026686845.1. Taxonomy (NCBI): domain Eukaryota; kingdom Viridiplantae; phylum Streptophyta; class Magnoliopsida; order Fabales; family Fabaceae; genus Adenanthera; species Adenanthera pavonina. The sequence goes on from JAIVEN010000015.1 coordinate 32,202,586, forward strand.
AACTTTTATTGGGTAAAATACCAATATTAAATCCTAATTGCCCAATAAATATTACTTTGACCTTAATAAATTACATACTATACGTCATTGGACTTAACTCATTGGGAGTTTCATTTTGACTATACTTTTTCATATTTACAAAAATGCCCTTGACGCCGGGCTAATTTACAATTTTTAAAATTTTTGGATCATTAGGGATAATTTTTCCCAAAATTTTAGGATATTATAATTCTAGCAGATAGAAATTCATCCTGATGACAGGTATAAAACTGCATTTTGTATTCCCAATGCTTAGTACCAATGGAGAGTAATGCCATTTGAGCTTAAGTCTGCCCCCTCTTTGTTTCAAAAAGCCATGATAAAAATATTCTAATCCATCCTTCATTCAGCCCTTGTTTACATACATGACATCCTTCTGTATTTAGAAACAGATGAAGCCCATAAATCCCTATTGGCCCAATTCCAGCAAATTGCACAAAAATATGGAATCATGCTTTCTGCCACTATATGCCAAATAGGACTGGCCCAAATTCAATTTTTAGGCATGACCTTTTCTGAAGGCCATTTCCAACCAGGCCCACACATTGCCCAACAATTGCTAGACTTTCCTGATAAATTGACGACCAAACAAATCCAGAGATTCTTGGATATTATTAATTATATCCAAGATTTTATTCTCTATGACACAAAGTATACTAGCCAACTGTCAAAGCTTTTGAAAAAGAACCCTCCATTGTGGTCTGACAAGCAGACAGAAGCAGAACAAAAGTTGAAACTTATTGCACAGCATCTGCCACTTCTAAAGATTCCTGATAATGGAAACCTTATTCTTTAGATAGATGCTAGTGAAGACTTTTGGGTCATTGTCCTTGTCGAAGAAGAAGAAAGTGGCTGGAGATGTTATTGTACGCTTGCTAGTGGACAGTTTAAAGAAGCTGAAAAGCATTATCATGCTATCTGTAAGGAAATCCTCGCAGTCAAAAGAGGAATTGAGAAATTCAGCTTTTACCTCAGCTTCAATCAATTGACTGTTGAAATGGATAATACATCTTTCCTAACCATTTTGGACCAGAAAAAGAAAATATTCCCAAAAAAACAATTACTTCGTTGGAAAGATTGGTTTTCTCGTTATAAATTCACAGTGAAGCATATCAAGGGAAAGCACAATGTGTTAGCAGATCTACTTTTGAGACCTCTCTCGAAGAATACCCATATAGTTACCCTCAGAAAATCAGCATCTCTCTTCATCTTCACAATCTTAGCCATGCCTAAACACTATCCTAACCCTCACTCTCATCTAAGTCACCAGCTTGTCTTTCCTCCAACACAGTACCCAACTAATGTTCTTGAGATCAATGCTGTTGCCCGAAAAACTCTTTTTTATTATCTCCATCTTTTCTTACAAGCCATAGGAATTTCCCCTAAACTTGACTTTTTTGACCCCTTGTTACCATACATGGTCATACCCTTTATGAAAGGACCAATTACTACTGAGTTCATGTGGTATATGTGGTCTCTCTCCACCCTGTTTGCTTGTGCCTTTGCCTTGCCACTAAGACAAACTTATCAGTATTTGACTGATAAGCAGAATACTCATTCCAACCTACTTTTCTCTCTTGGTATGCTCCATTATCAATATGGAGAGGACGTTTATATAAAGAAATAGTAGAGAACTAGCTATGGAATATCCCTCTGCAAAAACAGAAAACCTACACCTTCTTTGTTGTCCATCTTCCTTATGAATATGATCACCAAGGAATTCTGTTCACTCCAGTCCAAACTTATTTGTGGGGTACAGCAATGCATTGGCCAATTCGAGAACATCAAGTTATTAATGAATTAAAAGATTATCTTTTAGGTCTTAATAATTTTACAGGTAATACAATTGACTAGACATGTACATCCTTTGGAACCCTGCCAGGAGAAATCTTCATTCCAGAAGAAATGTTTACCACAGGGCAAGGCATTCGCTTCGATTCGCCTGAGCTTTCTTTGGCTCCAGTAGCTGATTGCAGTCAAGCTTCTACCAGCCAAGACATACTAATGACAGATCTTGCAAAAGGCGAAGACCTTCTTCAGAATCTTGAATCACATGACCCTCATTTCTCCAAAGGTTTCTCTCTCAGACAGCTGGACAATCTGTTCCTTCTACAAACTTTGACATTGATGCAGAATTGGACAAAATACAGAGAAAAGCTGCAAAGAAAAAGAAACTTCAAGGAGACGTAAAGAATCAGTCAAGCAGTCACGAGCCTATATGTAAAAATTTTTAGGTTTTGTCTTTTATGCCGATAGTCTAAGCGTGTTGTCTTTATGTAAAAAATAAAGTTGTCGACACCACTTTAAGTCATGTAAAGTTAGGTTGATAAAGCCTATCTGTCATGCACTTACTTTCACTGTTTGAAAAAGGCTGATAGAGCCTGTCTGCCATGTATTTACTTTTCCGTTTTTCTTGTCTGTTTGTAATAATTAGTGAGTGATGAGAATGATGCTTCAGATCTATTAGGAGCCTAGTCTGTGAAATGGAGGACAGGAATCGAAAACCCTCCTTTGTGAAATACAACTATGAGCTTTTAAATTCTCTCTCCCCTATCCTAAAATTCTGATATAGCTATGTCTTAACCCTGTCTATCCTGATTCGAGTATGCTCTACACTTGACTCGTATGAGGAACTTGTGTACCAGAAAGAATCTGATCAAGATCCACCTCAGTAACCTTTGAATAATCCTGATACAGAGACTTATGCATCAGATCATTCAATAGTAAGTGAGATAATCCTAAGGTGTCCCTTGAGTACTTGATGCCCAGGAGAGGCTGTTTTTACTCGAGAGAAAGCTGGATTATTTTGTAAATAGTGATTGATCTGGTTTCATGATTCTCTGTTCCTTTATTACTGAGAGGGGATGACTAGTTGGTATTAGAGCCAACTCCACCACAAATGCATTATACATGGTATATTCTAACGTTCTAGACAGAGTTTTGCCATAATTATAGAAGAATATTACGAGGGAAATTTAGCCATCATGATAGAAGTCCTAGGTCAAGAAATCTCTTTAGAACCTGTTCATTTATCTTCAGCCTTTTCTCTTGAAAATCTTCCTTCTTCGGTCAAAAGAACCCTAGCCAATAAAATAGGCAACCTTGTAGAAATTACTCATATCCTAGAGAACTTTCGTATTGATAATACTGAACTTCATTTATTAAGCCCTTATGCTATTTTCTCTCAAGATTCAGCTTATTCTTGATCTTTTAGACAAAGAATCCACCAGATCTTTCATATTCCTAGACCACATGTTAAAGAGTATGTCCACAATTCTTGTCTAGAATAGTGTTGACTAAAAGCTAATATAGCAGAACAATATGTGACCCTGGAGATTCCTCAACCTCTGATCAATTCATGAAAACAACAAGGATATACTCATCTTCATGTTGGTGCTATCCGATTAGTTCTTACTCTGCATGGTTGAAAGGGTATACCTGCTACTGCTAGGATTGCAATCCTTGATTCAACTTATACTTCCTATGGAAACGTCATGATTGGTGTACTCCTTACCACATGTAGTAAAGGAAGTATTGTGATAACCATCGCTCCAGATTTCAACATCAAACTTGATGATGAAACCCTTTCCCATCGGTTGAAAGTGCAAATTCAAATCGATGGAGCAGAACAAGATCCTCAAGCAACTATGGCTACTCTTCACCAAATGATCTATCGATTACATGATCATGCGGTGAACTTGGAGTTTTTCAATTCCACCACAGATGCATTATACATGGTATCCAACTAGTCTGACACTTCATGATTCAAATTCCTAGGAGAATTCCCCAGGAAGAATTGGCTCAGATCATGCCTCTTGAATGGATAAACAACTATGAGAAGGAGTTCCACTCTTCTAAAAGAGATGTTCATACAATAGAAGCTCCTATCTTAGAAAGACTTTATGATGGAACTGTTAAATCAACCTTTAAGAGACTTGGACAAGGCCTTTCTTTGTTCCGAGAACAGATTTTGACAATTGATCCAGTCTACAAGCACAAGGAAAAGATTCTGATTCATTCTTTTGATGCTAGGGCAAAGCCGTGTTTTGTCAAAAAGATCCATGGTCATTTTTTCTGGGATCATGCCCCTGAAGAATGGGACCCTGATTGCGGTTGTGACGATTAGGACAATTGTACAGGCCTAGAGGAAAATCTTTATCCTTTAACCAGTGATTTGTTACAAAAACCTTCGTGCCATCACAAAAAGCCAAACTCAGATGATGATACTGATCTTGGTCCAAAACAAACCATTTCTCAAAAGAAAAAGTGGATTGTTTTTCATAAACCACCATCACCTAAACCAAATACTTTTCATGAACCGCTGAAAGAGTTAGGTTATTCGGATCTAGCCTATTGCCTCTTTCCTGAAAATACTCACTCCTCATAGATCACTTCTCCTGAACCACTAATTAAATCCATCCCAGACAACCCATCAAAAATTTTACCCTGTATAGCCATGATTCGACCAACTTATGAGGAAGACTTTCCTCCTCTTGAAAGGCGAATTGAAGAATCCTCCAGATATTCTTCCTGACCTTTTATCCAAACAGAACAAATGACTTCTCAAGGCCCAAAGATCATATCTCAATCAGAAGAAGTTTTGAATTGGAAAACTGAAAACTCAGTCAGTCAAAATAAGGTCCTTCACAGGATTAATACCAGACTGGAACAACTTCATGATAAGACAGATGGTTTTTCTAATCGTCTGGACTCTCTTGATGAACGAGTAAAAAATCTGTATATCAGTGATTCCTCCAAAGCTCAACAGCTTGACAAAGAGCTCTGGGAATATATTGATTCCTGATATACAGGACCACAATTTATCAAGAAGGAACAAGAGTTGAAGTAGATTAAAGAAGAATTGAGGTTGATCTTTCTAAACCCTTGCCAACCTATCCTCAAGATCCATTTTACCAGACACCTTTGTACTCACCATCCACTGTTACCACTATTCCCTTATCCTGTCAACCTTTCTAGATGAATTATCCCATTTTCCAGCAAATTAGACAATCCAGAAAAGCCCAAAAAACTCAGCCAGTACCACCCTCTTATTCTCAGGATATATAGACCACTACACCCTCTATATCTTACATCTCACAACAGGTTCCTCCTACAAAATCCTTACAGATTAAAACCCCTCGATCTTCACCTAAACAGCAACAACCTCCTTCTCTGTCCTTCTCCAAGGACAAAAACATAGCCACAATTCGGCAAATGTCTGAATCTTTTGCTGATTGCAGTAATTCTGAAGAAGAGTATAACTCTGAAACAGAATTATCAGATTCATCTGCTCAAACATCTCACCCTCCACCCATTCTAATGGTGACTCCATATCCTCCAACAACAATAGAACAACAAGAATCTTCAACCCCTATTATTGAAGATCCTGTTAAATCAATACATGGAGTAAATATGCATCATCATAAGCCATCCGATGGTCCTTATTTTACCTATGATGATCTTCATCATCATTGATGGAGAGAAAAGATGCATGAATTTGGTGCATGGATTGATGTCCAAATGAATGAGCCAGAAGCCAACCTTCAGGATGTACTGAGTAACTTTCTTTCACGGATGTACTGAGTAACTTTCTTTCACGAATGAATGGTAATCTTAGAGAATGGTTTACTAGTTTAAGTGAATATCAGAAATTCCAGATGGCTCAATATGATATCTCAACATTCATGGGAGTCTTACATCATGAATTTATCGGTGATTTTGGCATTATTGAGAAGAGGGAGCATGCTTAAGTTCAAATGGCTTTACTTTCCATTGGTACTGAGCATTGGGAATACAAAATGCAGTTTTATACTTGTCATCAGGATGAATTCCTATCTGTCAAAATCCTGCTTTAAGACCAAACTTTGAGAAAACTTTGGCCTTCTTCAAATGTATAGCTTGAGTGGTGATCTTTGGAAGAGAGAATTTATAGTCTTGTAAAAATGATTAAGGGGCTTGTAATCAATTTAATGGTTTAATATTTTGTAAAATTTAAAAGAAGATATTGGATATTACACTGCTTGTTGGTTTGAAATAAGATATTAAAAATCGAATTGGTCATTGAATTGACCTAGACATTAATTCACGATTTATTGGTCAATGTAACATCCTACCTCCACTACAACCCAAACAACTCCAACACAACATCTCATGGCCTCAAACCAGCGAAAACGAATCCCAAAAATACCAAATTTTTGGGCTGGGGCCGCGGCCGCTACAGGACCGCCGCGGCTCTGGCCTGCTCTATTTCTCCCTCGCTACTGCCATCACTTGCGCCGCGGCCTGGACACTTTAGCCGCGGCGCCCCTTTGCTGACATCCCATATCAGCACTTCAATGTTCTGGGGCGAACTTCTGACGCGCATAACTTTATGCTCCGACCTCCGATTGACTTGATTCCAACTTCCACAAGTCAATTTAGTTCCAATCTAACCATGGACACCACTTTCATCTCAATCCAACTCCGTATGGAGATTCTGGACCCCTGACACCGTTTTGACCACTTATTGACCAAAACTCATTACAAACCAACCCCAACATAACAAAATGGGCTATAGGCCCTAAAACACCACAATCAGGCCCAAACCACTCTGGGCTCACAAATACTACTATACCAATTTCCAAAAGCATAACGCTCTCAAAACACCAACATAACACATTCCATAAAACATAATCAAACATACATTCATCCATAACCATCCTATCAATCTCATATATCCAATACACACTTTCTACCCTACTTGGCACATAATACATTAACCAAAAATACAAACACTACATAGACTTCCCACGTACACAACTACTCTCTTTGCTTCTCCGGACTAGTGCCAGAACCTTCACCTGAAAGGGTTAGTCATGAGAGAGGGTGGGGTGAGACAATGTCTCAGTAACCGGGATCAACAACACATAAACATATATATATACACAGATATGAATCATATAACATATGAATGCAATGTAAAATATATGGTATGCATGTCGTCCTCTCCGGGACTTCCATCCTTATCCTCCCTAACACACATACATATAACCCATCCTTATTCTCCCTAACACACATATACATATAACCCATCCTTATTCTCCCTAACACACATATACAATCCACCCTTATCCTCCCTAACATAAACATACATCACATACTCCAACCTTATTCTCCCTAAGCATTTCATTTGTCATCATATATCGTACATCATCACATCATCACCACTTTATCTGTCATATATCTCGATGTAACAATAACATGTGGTGATGCTAATGTATCGTCATCATCCGCATGATCATCATAACGTCTATACATCATATCATATCACATCTACTATACACATACCACGATATATCAAAACAATACACATACAGATCATTATCGTGGTATGGAAAAGACATGTATATATATATACATAACTATACATACTGTCGTATAGAACCACATAAACAAACACCCGGTTACCTCAGGTTGTCAATACTGCGCTCACGCAAGTTCCACACGCTTTCTTGAACTTCAATACGCTTGAGCCCCACACAGCTAACCAAATAACCTTCATAATACATAATTCTCCCATTAACGTAATATACCCATAATCACAATATCACAATCTAACCACTTTAGGCCTAACCCAAAGTTCCAACACCTCTTTCATGCATCAATAAACTGTTAGGGACCCTTTAAATACCACTCAAACACATACATATCGGATTCCCAAGAGTTCTAACCGAGAACAATCTAGGGTTAAGCTCAAATCACACTTAAACCCTTCCAAACTCGAATCCAAACATCAAGAACATCAAAACACACATTATTGACCTCCTTTAAACCATTTCAATCGGTGGATCACGTCACAAATTGAAAACCCATCCTCAAAACCAAAAACCCCAAATTTCCACCGAATAAAAACGGAGATGGAGGTGTAGAAGTAACTTACCAACTTAAATCCAAGCTCCCTCGGTCTGAAATCACCCCTGGACGCCGGAGATTCAAACCCTAGCACAGCTCTCTCGCGATCTCCCTCGGTTTCCTTTTGTTTATTTTCTGTCCGAGCGTCCGAAATGATCCTGTTTTAAACAAAAATCTCGACTCTCGCCGCGGCTTCATGCATCTCGCCGCGGCTCCTCCATAGAATTTTCGAAAAACGCTACTGGAAGTCTCTCGCCGCAGCGGCCCTGCTCCTCGCCGCGGCGCGGAGCCACTTTTCTGTTTCCTCTTGAACCATGTCCATCCTACTTCCTCTGATCCTGAACACAAAACCAATAAAGATATCATGAGGGGCGTTACAGGTCAGACTTGTGTTTAACCGTGGTTGAATCAGTTTCTATTAAATTAATATATTTTAGTTTGTTGAATATCGTTTATATAAAAACTACAAAAAGAATAAATGAAAAAGTATAATATAAAATTTTGGTGTTTCTAAATTTTTATTGTTGTTAGAGATGATGACCAAGCACATTTTAGAAGTGGATAAAAACTAAATTAAAAAAGATATTATTTCAAAAATCATATTGATAAATAGTTGGAAGTATGAAGATGAAAGAGATGTCCACATATGAAGGAAAAAAAATTAGGGGATTAGCTAAAAGAATGGATGAAGATCAATAAACAAAAAAAGCTGTTTTGCTTTTTTTGGAGATGGTCACCAAGCTTTTTTTTTTTAGGCAAATTAAAACTAAATTGAAAAGATATCATTTGAAAAAAATATATAGAGAAATAATGGGAAGTATGAAGATGAAAAAGATGTCAACATATTAAGAAAAATGATTAGAGGATTAGCCAAAAAAATGGATAATGATAAAAGAAGAAGAAGAAGAAGAGTAATCAGTATAGACCAAGGTACTAAAAAATGATCGGATATTGAACCAATTAAAACATTGATTCAAAATTCAATGGTTCAAATGGAATTAAACTGGTAGTAATGAAATTAATAATTTTTTCATTTTATATGTTATATAGAAAATTAAAAAATATCATTAATAAGTTTCATAATTTAATATTAAAATCTAAACAAATTAATATTCATACATAATTATATTTGGAGTTCAAAATAGTTAACCATGTTGAATCAAGTGTTTTGATGATTCCAAACCAACCTTCAAGAGCTTGGAGAGAATATATCAAAGGTGCACAAAATATTTCAAGTGAAGAAATTCAAGAAAAACCAGCACAAGAGAATAGATGTAGAATCTCTAACAGTGTTTAAATTGAGTAAAAGACTTTGAATTGGTAAAAAGATGTTTTAAAACTATGATTCTATGTTAATTTATGGAATATTTGAAAAACACCCATCAACAGACGAAGTTTGAAAAGTTAATACTGATATGTTGTTTTAAAAATTCAAACTTTGGCTTTGGAAATTCGAATTTCGAATTGAAAATGAACAAGTCTGAAAAGAGCCTTCTCTGACAGACGAACTTTGAGTGCAAAAATTCAAATTTTGAAACAAGTCTTATAAGAGCCTTCTCTGATAGACGAACTTCAGCTTTTGAAAATTCGAATTTCTGACAAAACGCAATTCATGAAAAATGAAAAATTCGTCTGAGGATATGTCAAAGTTCATCTGAAAACAAAGTTTAAAAAGAGTTCCAAGAGAGATGGCAAGAGCAATGTTAAATGAAAAGGAACTCTGTCAAGTATTCTGGGCTGATGCAGTAAACACAGCAAGTTACATCATAAATAAAGCCTACATCAGACCAATTCTGGGGAAGACTCCTTATGAGCTGTACAAAGGAAGGAAGCCAAATCTTTCACATCTACATGTGTTCGGTTGTAAATGTTTCATCTACAACAATGGAAAGGAGAATCTGGGTAAGTTTGACGCCAAATCTGATGAAGGTATATTTCTGGGCTATTTTAGTAGGAGTAAAGCATATAGAATTTTTAATAAAAAGACTAAATCTGTAGAGAAATCTGTGCATGTTGTGTTTATTGAAAATAAAACAGTTTCCAAGCATGTTGCTGATGAAGATTATCTTATTTCGAATTTTAAGAACTTAGATATTTCTAAAGAAGGTAAAACTGAATCGCCAAAAATATCCGAATCTATTAACATAGAGGAAGATATTCAGGTGAAAGACTCTGAGGATGAGAATAATGAAGATATATCTCAAGAACTTCCCAGAGTTTGTAGATATCAAAGGAATTATCCTGTTGATCAAGTGATTGGGGATGTTCAAGAGAAAGTTAAAACCAGAAAACAGCTAAGAGACCAGATGATCAACTGTGCTTTCATTTTTCAAATTGAACCTAAGTATACTGAAGAAGCCTTAACTGATGAATATTGGATTCTGGCTATGCAAGATGAATTAAATCAGTTTGAAAGAAATCAAGTATGGGATTTGGTGCCTATACCTAAAAATCACCCTATCATTGGCACTATATGGGTCTTCAGAAATAAACTTGATGAATCTGGAACAATAATAAGAAATAAAGCAAGACTGGTTGCTAAAGGATATAATAAAGAAGAATGCATTGATTTTGAAGGAACCTTTGCTCCAGTTGCTAGATTAGAAGCAGTTAGAATCCTGTTAACATATGCATGCATGAAAAACATAATGTTATATCAAATGGATGTGAAAAGTGCTTTTCTGAATGGATATATCATGGAAGAAGTTTATGTAGATCAACCTCCAGGCTTTGAGGATTCTACAAAACCAAACTATGTTTATAAACTAAAGAAAGCTCTTTACGGTTTGAAACAAGCTCCTAGAGCATGGTATGAAAGACTAATCAACTTTCTAACTGAAAAGGGATTCAATAGAGGAAAAGTAGATACTACTTTGTTCACTAAGAAAGAAAACAAAGATTTACTTATTGTTCAAATTTATGTTGATGATATTATATTTGGTGCTACTAATGAATCTCTTTGCTAGAATTTCTCTAAGCTAACGCAAGGTGAGTTCGAAATATCAATAATGGGTGAGCTTAACTTCTTCCTTGGACTGCAAATTAAGCAATGTGACGATGGTATCTTCCTCAACCAATCAAAATATCTAAAAGAGCTGCTGAAAAAGTTTGGCTTGGAAAAAGCCAAGCCAGTGCGAACTCCTATGGCTATTGCAACTAAGCTTGACATGGATGAAGGAGGAAAAACCTTTGACATATCCCAATGCAGAATAATGATTGGATCTCTGCTATACCTAACTGCCAGCAGAGTTGACATCATGTTCAGTGTCTATATGTGTGTAAGGTTCCAATCATGTCCCAAAGAAATCCATGCAACTGCTGTGAAACGCATCTTCAGATATTTAATTGGAACTTCACAAATGGGACTTTGGTACCCAAAGGGTAATGGTGAAGATCTCATTGGATACACTGATGCTAACTTTGCTGGATCCAAAACTGACAGAAAAAGCACAAGTGGAACGTGTCAGTTCTTTGGAGGATCACTGGTGTCATGGTTCAGCAAGAAGCAAAACAGTGTGGCTCTATCCACTGCAGAAGCTGAATATGTTGTAACTGGTAGCTGTTGTGCCCAAGTTATATGGAAGAAGCAGCATCTTGAAGATCTTGAGGTTGAGATAAAAGAAATACCAATAAAGTGTGACAACCAAGTGCAATTAATATCACAAAGAATCTTGTCATGCACTCAAGGACAAAACATATTGAAGTTAGGCATCACTTTATAAGGTATCATGTTCTGAAAGGAGAAATCAGATTAGAATACATCCATACCGAGGATCAAGTTGCTGACATTCTGACAAAGCCCCTTTCAGAAGATAGACATTGTAAAATCAGAAGAGAATTGGGTATGGTAAATCCCATTGAATTGTAAGTATATACTAATACTTTTCTTAATTAAAGTTTCTGACATTGAATTTATCCTAACTTTGGCATCGAAGTGTGTTTAATATAAGTTGTAGGTGCCCCTCACAAGTTCAAATGATATTAGAACGATATAATGGAGCTGATCTGGATGACACAGTGAAAAGATGAAAAAGAAAGCTAGAAATTTGAGTATCTAGATCTGTTCTGTAAGTTTATAAAGTTAAAATTCGCATTTTAGTTGGGAATTAGACGAATTTCCTTGATAAATTGTGTTTTTGAACAAGTCAGCATGCTCAACATTCGAATTTAGATGCCCATTAGACGAATTTCAGCTTGTTATACATTGTAACAATTCTCGATGTCCTTTGAAATTCGTCTGTTGAACTATGAAAATTCGAATTTTCAAAAATTAAGTGCCAATGTTATCTTTGTCCAACATGATGATTGTACAAATTTCCATTTCTCAAAATATGCATGTTGGAAACTATTTACAAAATGTTTAAATTCGAATTTCTGATTCAAAATTCGTATATTGAAACATGAACAAATTGTTGTATCTCTAAAGAACGAATTTTCATAAGTAAAATTTGTCTGTTAATTGTTTTATTGATAATTGCTTATTGCCTGGTTCTTCGAAGTTTAAACTTTGTTGAAATAAAGTTCGTCTGTTCATCTCTTGTTTCATGAACCAAGTCTCTGTCAGACGAACTTCCAGGTGAAAATTCATCTGTCAGTAAGCTTTGCTGAATGGGTTAACTTATAACTGCTCGAAGTTCGAATTTTGACCCCTCAAAATTCGTCTGTCCTGCGGTTACACACGTTAAAACCCAAGGTCATCATCTGAACAGACGCAAACTTATTCGTCTGTTTCTTGAGTCTGTTCAGATTCTCTATTCAATCCCCATTAATTCTGTCCGTAAATCTTCATTTTCCACCGTTTAAACTTCTTTTCGCACCCTATAAACCCATTCTTAGCATCTTTTTGAATCATTCCTCCAAGAAAATGGCAAAAGTGAAAAATTCAGAGGTTGGAAAGAGAGAGTCTCAGCCAAAAAGAACGGTGAAATCCCAATATGCCTCCAAGGAGAGTGAGAAATAGAAAAGAAAAGGCGAATCCAGCAAAGCAACTCCCTCTAAAAGGCAGAAAACTACTCCAAAGGCTGATTCAAAGAAATCTGGACCGTCCTCTCCAAAGAAAACAGAGCCTACGGTTCCTACTACTCCTGCTGTTGTTGCTTCTTCTTCCTCCTCCAGTACTGAATATGGAGAATACGAGCTAACCGCATTGCCATTATGGAGCAATGCTCACATTCAGGAGGAATATACGACCAAATTTGTGAGCAAGAAGGTAATAAAGCCTCACTGTGTGAATATGGAGGAATTTTTAATTTCTAACAACTTTGATGCCGGGCTTTGGATGATAAGATATAAAAGTTTGTTAGAAATATTGGAGATGTATGATGATGAGGTAGTTAAGACTTGGTATGCCTCTCTGAAATACAACAGTAAGAAGAAGAAGTGGGAAGTCAATCTGAGATTAAGGACCATCTGGCTAACAGATGAAAACCTTTAATGAGGTTTTAGAAATTCCAGGGCAAAATGGCTTGAAGATTGACATTACTACTTCTGGGTATATGGATGAGGCAGAGACTGCAGATGAAGAAGGTGGACCTTTCTTGAACTACAAAGAGAGCACAATCATGAATACCTTGTTCAAAAGAAAGGAGAATAGGCCACCCATAAGCTTGCTGAAGCTCGCTGATCTCAGTGCTCAAGTGAGAATCCTACATTACATTGTGTCTTGAATTATCTTCAACAAAGGAGGTAGCTTCAATTTGATCACAAGGGCAGAAGCACATGTGATGGCAGCAATCATGCGTGGGAAGCATATAAACATGAGACATATCATTCTCTAACGTATGATCAAGGCTAGAGATCAGAGGAAAGACATCACACTTTCTTATGCAGTCATCATCTCCAAGATCCTTCAGTATCATCTTGACAAAGGAAAAGGGAAGCCTACTGAGATCTTCAAGGAAGAAGAGCTGCAAAGGATGGGTATAAAGAAGAAAAATGGAAGATGGATTGGAAAGGGAGCTGGAAAATCTGAAGATCTCTTCTTTGATGAAGATGCCTCCCTACAGCAAGAGGGTACCTCTGAGGCTCCTCCAAGACCCACACCTCAGCCTTCTCAGCCTATCCCATCTCCATCTCAGCATGCTCATGCTCAAATTCCATCCACCCCCTCCTCTCGAGCCAAGCCAACAAAGATCACTGAGTTGTATGATAGTTTGTCTACACTCATACTCAGCATCAGAGATGAGCAAAATGCCAAATTTGCTCATCTGTAAGATCAGATTCATCAAGTGGCTAAAAACATAAAAGTGGTTGCTGATGCATATGAAGACATTCGGAGTGCCATTCCTACCACATCAACTCCACCTCAACCAGGATTCTCTGAGCCTGTTATGTCTCCAACTCATGAACCTCCAAGTCCTTTTGTGCTAGCCTCTCCTATTCCTAATGATGTTGTACATGAGACTGAGGCTGCTGGCACATTGAGCACACCATAGGCCTCGAGCAATGAGGCAAGTCCTGGTCTTTCCTTGGACTATGGCATGGAGGAAGAAGGTCCTCAGGAACCAAGCTCCCATGAGCCCATTCCAGAAGATGCTCAGGACTCAATTCTTTTATCTCAAGAATCTGAGCAAGTTGAGAGATTAGTGGCATCTATCTCCACTTCACCATTGATGCAAGCTGCCCTAAATGAAGAAAGGAGCATTGTACCCTATGTTGATTTGCAAGCCATTGCACATAATGCTCTTTTACAAGCTCAGAGGTTAAGGCTTGAAGAAATGTTTTGTTCTCCTACTCCCTCACCTGTTTCTACTTATGGTTTCTCGGAGGCACAAAGGGCTCAGTTGGTTGTTACAAGGCAAGAAATTCATGAACTTCTTGAAACCTCTGATGGTGAGGACACAAGTTCTGAAGTTTCTGAGTCTTTGCCAAAGCTCAATCCAGAACTGTCTTTTGTCCCTGTGCCTCTTCAAGCTATTCCAGTGTCTCAGATCCCTCCTCCTACTGATTTTGCGCACCTTCCTGATGATGCCAAAAAGGGGGAGAAGATATCCGAGCAAACTGGAAAGTCTTCTGACAAGACTTACAGCAAGAAGTCCAAGTCCAAGAAAAAGTGATTAGAACTTATGGATGCTTGGTTCTTCTTGTAGTATTTTGTAATGTTGTTTTTCTGTTGCTTTGTAATATCTTGTAATGTGGCTTTTGAATGAAATGAAAATTCTTTGTTCTGAATTCTATGATTGCCATACACTGTCCTTGTGTTGAAACTTTAATTGAATTAATGAATCTCTTTACTTGATCCACTGTACATAATATCTTTTGAATTATAATGCATATGTTGAGGGGGAGCTTGTTAAAGCAAACCCAAGTACTAATCCAGTTTGTAAGTTATTTTGTCATCATCAAAAAGGGGGAGAATGTTGAATCAAATATTTTGATGATTTCAAACTAACCTTCAAGAGCTTGGAGAGAAGATATCAAAGGTGCACAAAAGATCTCAAGTGAAGAAATTCAAGAAAAATCAGTACAAGAATAGATGTAGAATCTCTAACAGTATTTAAATTGAGTAAAAGACTTTGAATTGGCAAAAAGATGTTTTAAAACTGTGATTCTATGTTAATTCATGGAATATTTGAAAAACACCCATTAACAGACGAAGTTTGAAAAGTTAATACTGATATGTTGTTTTAAAAATTCGAACTTTGACTTTGGAAATTCGAATTTCGAATTGAAAATGAACAAATCTGAAAAGAGTCTTCTCTGACAGACGAACTTTGATTGCAAAAATTCAAATTTTGAAACAAGTCTGATAAGAGCCTTATCTGATAGACGAACTTCAGCTTTTGAAAATTTGAATTTATGACAAAACACAATTCATGAAAAATGAAAAATTCGTCTGAGGATATGTTAAAGTTCATTTGAAAACAAAGTTTAAAAAAAGTTCCAAGATCACTGACAGACGAACTTTGATATTGAAAATTTGAATTTTAGAAACAAAGCTTGTAAGTCTGTTACAACAATCTTTTGTCATACGAATATTGGTATTTAGAAATTCGAATTTTGAACTAAGTCTGATAAGAGTTCTCTTTGACAGACGAACTTTGAATCTTGAAAATTCGAATTTCGAAAAGATAAAATATTGTACCTCATTGAGCTGCCCACTGACAAACGAATTTTGGGCACCAAAATTCGAACTTCGAAGGCACTGTAGCAATTTCGGACTACTGTTCACACTTTTAAGAAGAACTTTTTAACTTGAAAATTCGTATGTTCAAACACAGAAAAATTTCTCAATGATGAAAATTCGAACTTTGCTTTACAACAGACAAACTTTGAAATTTAATGTTGAAGTCTTTAGCTTTTGGTCTCTGCAAAATTCGTTTGTTGACCAACCAAAATTTGAACTTTGATTGTTAGAAGAATTAAATGCGGTTGGTGAATGGATAGTTTTTCAGAGTAACCGTTGGGTAACTTATCCAACAGATAGATTTTGTCTCTAACATATAGTTAAGTCCTAAATCTATAAATATAACATCATTTGAAGTTGTGGGTAATGATTTTAACATTGTATATATTGAAACTCTGTCAAATTCTCAACCCAAAATTTTTTACTCTCATACTTCAGTCTTCTGCACTTAAACTTTCATATACACTCTAAATTAGAGAGTTCATTCTTTGTAATCAATCTTATATTCATCTGGAAGAAAGTTTTTTTGTGAGGGAATATCACAAGGGATTTGGGAAGCACTTGGCTAGAGTGCAGAAAGAGAACTTGTAAGCTCTAAGAACAGAGCATCAAAGCTGTACTGAGGCAATTGCAAGAAGCCCACTGAATTCTTGCAGGATAGTTGAAAATCTCAAGTAGTTGCTTGGGGACTGGACGTAGGTCAAGATAAAGAGACCGAACCAGGATAAACATCTGTGTCAATTCTTCTCCTTTACTTCTCCTTTACTGCTCTTACATTGCTATTATATTGTACTCTGCTCTACAGTATTGTTTGTCTTCATTATACGCTTGACTTTTGCAGAAAATTTTGATCTTCCCAATTCACCCCTCCTCTTGGGAAGCCAGCTTATCTAACAAACCAATATACTGTTTTCATATTATTTATTAAGTAAATTTATCATTATTAATAATTATGTATGATAATAAAGCTTATACAATATTATAATGTAAAAACAATTTATACAAAAAATAATGCTATTTAATACTAAAAATAATGGGTATTTTATCTTAAAAAGTAAAAAAAATAATTAGACCAGTTTTTGGATAGGTTCACAACAGTTCAAGCTCAGTTCTCCGGTTTTGGAATCCATCGATTATCCTCTTCTTCCAAACTGGACTTGGCACCGATTTGGTTAGTTGTTGATTGGTTTATCCGATCTTTGACTAGTTCACATATAGGCCAGTTCTGGCTCACTTCTGGACCAGACTAGGTTCTGGTTCATTGGTTTTTCCGGGTTAACTGGTTGGTGTTGTCCCCCTTTTTTTCCATTGATTTGAAGCTTAAAAAAATTTTTATATTGTCAAAAAATTATTTATTGTTTAAAAATTTTATGAAAATCAAGAATGACGGAGAAAATAGAAGAATATGAGCAATATTTGAATTAGAATGTTCCAAAATCTTACTCAATTGGTAAAAGAAATCCTTAAAAAATAACTTGAATATAAATTAAAAGAAATCCTAAAAAAATAACTTATCTAAAATAAAAAAATCCTAAAAAATAACTTAAAGGAAAATAAATCACAAAATAGAAAATGTTATAAAACTAGTAGAGATGTAAAAAACTTGATAAGAACAAGAGAGAATTTTAGTGTGAAGAAATGGGGGAGAACACTTCCCATTCACTTATATTTTCATGTGTGAACAATGTTTTGTCTTAAACATTTATTTATAAGCCTCCAACCTTAAAAACTAATCCAAAAAGTTGTAATTACATAAATAGAAGAATTAATATATATAATTGTGCAATGTATAACCATTGGAGGTTATACATGATTAACTTCAAATAAATATTGGAAGACATCCTTTTAGAGTTATAGAGTATAATGACATTAACCAAGTGATGAAATTCTAAAAGACCATGCTTGAGATGTTATGACATCCATATATTATAATAATATTAATAACGAAAAAATCTAAAAATCCTAATATGAAATAGAATAGGAAATGATCTAAAATCCTAGTAAATAAGATAATAGAGAAATCCTAACAATTTCTGATAGACATGATAAAATCTAATTAAATATAAAGATAATTTAAATGGTTTAATGATTCTAAAAAAGGTAGAAATTATGATTTACTCCAGTAAATTTAGAATTTTCGAAGTCAAAGCCAAACCAACTATGATATTACACGGCTTGTCCGTTCAAGCTTAAAAAAGTGATTTCTATATTGTCTAAAAAAGATTTACTAATCAACTCTTGTTGAATTGAATAGAAAAGACTCGATTTCCTTAACTAAGGTCAAGGGTTTAAATTTTATGGATGATAAAAATTAAGTTGGTTGAGCTACTCTAAATTTGATTTGACAATACTTGAATCTAATTTAATAATACGGATATCAAATGGTTATATTAAAATGATTTATTATTTAAGAATTTTGTGAAAAGCAAAAATTATTTCACATTTGATTATAATTATAAAAATTATTTTTTAAGATAATTAAAAATAGGATTGTTTTTAAATTTTGATCATTTCTAAAAGTTAAACAAACATCGAGAGCTTTCTATTAGTTTTTTTTCATAAAAAAGTTTTTCTTTTCATAAAAAAGCTAAAACAGTTGGGTATGGTGTTCAATGTACTCTTCGTATGATAACTACTAGTAGTTATATATATATATAACTACTAGTAGTATATATATATATATATATGATATTATAAATATGTTAAATTATAAAATTGAATAAATAAGATTAAATTTTTAAAATTTGAATTTAAAATAGTAATTGTGATAGAGAAAAAATGAAATATTTTTCACAAATTAGCCAGCGGAGATCTCTTTGGACAGACCTTGATGATTTAAGTTTGACGATAGAGGGACCTTGGTGCTTGGGAGGCGACTTTAATGGAATTCTGTACAGCCGTGAACATTGCTCTTCTTCTAGAGAAGTCTCTCCCATCACAAAAGATTTCTTGGAATGGTTTTGTGAGATGAGTTTAGTGGATCTTGGTTGTGCTGGGCTGTTTTTCACGTGGAGTAGGGACGGGTGTAAAAGTCGTTTGGACAGGGTTATTGCCAACACTGAATTTATTCATGAATACTTGGATGTGGAGGTGGTCTCTCTCTACCATTATAATTTTGACCATAGACCTATTCTCTTGAGAATGAAGAAACTGGAGAATAATGGGAGATGGGATAGGCTGTTTCAATTCTTTGTTCCTTGGGTTCTACATGAAGACTTTAATAACTTCGTACAGGCGAACTGGGATGTGCAGCAACCGTGGACTGTTGTTTTGGATGCTTTCACACATGAGGTTGGTAGATGGAGTCAAAACATACATGGGCGGATCAGTTATAGGAAAAAGAAGCTCATGGAACGACTAGAGGGGTTGACGCACTCCATAAGGGATGAAGGTTCTATTTCCTCTCTTCGTCAACTTCAGAGGAAGTTATGGGTGGAACTTGAGAGAGTCATTTTAGAGGAGAATGCTATGTGGGCACATAAGGCTAAATGTGAGTGGTGGATGATGGGAGATAAAAATACAAAATACTTTCAAATGAGAGCAAACGCTAGAAGGAAGTTCAATAAAATTGAGGCGATTTAGGGGGACGATGGAGAGTGGATTTATAAAGAAGAAGGAATTAAACAACTTGCCATGTCATTTTTTAAGAAGCTTTTTACAGAGGAAGAAGAGTCTGGTATCTTGAGGAATTGTAATTCCACATATCCTTCTGTTGAAGAATTGCAATTACAGAAGTTAGGCATGTAGGTGACAGATGAGGAAATCTTTCAAGCTATTCATGCAATGGGTGCTCTTAAATCCCCTGATGGTTTTAATACTCTATTTTTTCAAAGTCAATGGGAGCAAGTGGGGACCATTGATATTCAATTTGTGAAGCAAGTCTTTCTGCACCCTGACTATATTAAGGAGGTAAATCAAACCTTCATTGTCCTCATTCCAAAAAAGGATAACCTTGAGACTATTAAGGATTTTTGGCCTATAAGCCTCTGTAATGTTATCTATAAAACTATGATGAAGGTGATTACAAATAGGATCAAGAATATACTTCCTGACATTATAGCGCCAAACCAATGTGGTTTTGTCCCTGGGAGACTTAGCTCAAATAATATCATTGTTGCCCAAGAAATGATACACTCGTTGAGAAATATGACAGGAAAGAAGGGGTTTATGGCTATTAAGATTGACTTAGAAAAGGCATATGATCGGATCAGTTGGAAGTTTGTCATAAGTTACTTACAGGGGTTGAATTTTCCCCTTCACATAGTGAAGATTATAGAGGCGTGCATCTCTTCTCCGTCCATGCAAATCCTTTGGAATGGGGGGAGGGCTAAGGCTTTTCACCTAACTAGAGGAATCCGACAAGGTGATCCTATATCCCCCTATCTCTTTGTTATTTGTATTGAAAAGCTTGCACATCTTATTTAGGAAGAAATTGATAAAGGAAGATGGAGGCTGATTTGCCTTAAGAAGAATGGCCCTTCGGTGTCACATATATTCTTCGCAGATGATCTTGTGGTATTTGATGATGTAAAATTAGACCAGGCTCAAGTGATTAATAAATGCCTCAAAAAATTTTGCGAAGCTTCAAGGCAGCGAGTTAGCTATGCAAAGACAAAGGTTTTCATCTCCCATAACGTCAACCACACTATGAGAACACAAATTAGTGAAACTTTGGGCTTGAGTCACATGGAAGATCTTGGGAAATATTTAGGAGTCCCCTTACATCATCAAAGAGTGAGTAAGGACACCTACCAGTTCATCATCAACAAGATTAAATCTTGCTTGAGCAGCTGTAAAACAAATTTCTTGTCTTTTGCTAGCAAAAACACTCCGGTTAAATCTGTTATTTCGACTATGCCAAACTATTTGATGCAAACTAATCCTCTTCTGATTGCGTGTTGCGAAGAAATTGATAGAAGCGCTAGAAACTTTTTGTGGGGCTCTACCAATGAGAAAAAATGGGTCCACCTAGTAGCATGGGACAACGTGTGTAAAAGTAAGAAGTTGGGAGGGTTAGGGCTGAGGAATACATGACAACAAAATCAAGCTTGGATGATGAGGCTAGGTTGGGGTTTGGTTACTAATAAAGATTCACTTTGGGTTCGTGTTATGAGGAGCAAGTATGGTTGTGGTGATGATCTGTTACCTAAGATAGATATGAAGAAACCTAGTTTGAAAGTGTGGAGAGGGATCAAGTTTGCCTAGGAAATGACAGTTAATAATATGGAGATCATACAGGGGCAAGGAGAGTCCATGGTACGATGGAAACCAGAGAAGCATGGTTTGTTCACTGTTTCATCTGCATATAATACTCTTAATCAGAGTGCGACCGCTAGTGAGCCAATATGGGGAAAGCTATGGAAGTTAAACATTCCACAGAGATGTAAAACCCATATGTGTGTGGCGCTTCAAGGACGATTGTTGACTAATGATGCCAAGCTAAGAAGAGGTATTCACTATAATGGAATGTGTGCCATGTGTTGAAACATGAAGGAAGACACACTCCACATTCTTCGAGACTGTCGGAGTGTAAGGGAACTGTGGTGGAACATAGTGCCACGTGACCGACTCCATAAGTTCTTTGACGGTGACCTTCATGAGTGGATGCAATCAAACCTGAGTTCTAAGCAGAAGATTAATGATGGTAAATGGGGAGAGCTATTCTGCATATTGTGTTGGCTAATATGGAAGAGACGCAACGTATGGACTCACGATAATTTACATCAAAGTGCAGATAGATGTGTCGCTAAAGTAAGAGGCATTCACTCATGTGTGCAGATGGCTAAAGTCCGACTCTAACCCCAAGGTATAAATCCTACTCGACAATTCACACACGTTACTGAGTCAGAGGTGGGTGAGGGATGGAAGGTGGTTTATGTTGATGGGACCTACTCACAGATTAATATGAAGGTTGGGTGTGGAGGAATTCTGGAGAACGGCAAGAGTGAAGTTGAAGAAGTGTTTAGCTTCAAGATGATGGAAGGGGATGCAACCACTGCGGAATTGTGGGGGTGTTGCATGGGGTTGAAGAGACCATGGGAGAAAGGCTGGAGGAAAGTAAAGCTCATGTGTGATGCCTCTGAGGTGGTCAATATTATTCTTACACCAGAATATGAGCGACATAGGGACTAGCAGC
This sequence comes from Adenanthera pavonina, assembly GCA_026686845.1. Taxonomy (NCBI): domain Eukaryota; kingdom Viridiplantae; phylum Streptophyta; class Magnoliopsida; order Fabales; family Fabaceae; genus Adenanthera; species Adenanthera pavonina. The sequence goes on from JAIVEN010000015.1 coordinate 32,224,776, forward strand.
TTATTTCAGAGATTAAAAGCATGATAGAGAAAGGATGGCAAGCTGAGCTGAAGCTTATTGCTTGAGAGGAAAATGAACGTGCTAACTTCTTTGCTAAGTGTGCACTCTCTTTGTCAGTGGGCCTACAAATCATTCCTGGTGAAGTTGCTTGTGGAATGCTGCATGATGATGCAGTTTCGTAGGTTTAGTTTATCTTAGTTTTTTTTGTAGTTTTGTTTCTGTTTGCTTCCTTTCCTAGTTTATCCAAAAAAAAAAGAAAAAATAAATATTTTATTTTATTAATATTAAATCAAACATATTCAAATTTAAGTAAACAATGCAAATTATGGGTGTTTAACTAATCCAGTAACCGACAGGCCCGATTCTACTCGGTATATTGGATTAATCTCGAAGACCGGGTCAATTTGAGTATAAGATTGAGGTCAAACTTGGTCTTGCCTAGTCCCCAGTATATATATAATTTTATATTTTTTTAAAAAATTTATAAATATTAATTTTTTATGGCATATTCCTTAATACATCCTATGTAATAAATTAGTTATATCATTATTGTGAATATTTTTAAGAATTCAATATTTTAATTTTATTTACAATTTTAAATTGATTTCTTAATATTATATAAAAATAATATATAATTATTGAGTATTTATAATTTTAAAAAATATTACTTTTAATTATAATATTATTTTTAAAAACATATATTTTGAATGAATGTAATTTTATTTTTATTAATAAATAAAATTAATTTAACTTTTGTTTTTAAATACTTTTTAAGATTTGACTAAGCTTAGTCTAATGTGCTGGGTTAGACTCAATCTCACATTAATCATTCATCGAGTTGACTATCTAACCACTTGTTCTTTATTCACCCCTAATGCAAATATATAAAATTGAGAACACTTTGTGCGGTGCTTATCTTCCGAACAACAAGTTGTTATTAGTTATCATTGATCACATCACAGGCGCATTAGCTCAAACTATGGGAATGCTAATGCGCTTTGTCCATATCCTTCTTTTCTTGCTCATTATGTCAAATTTCAAATTAAAAGATCCACTGAATCAAACCATCTTGATTCAGTGATTCCTCTCCTCTCTTCGTTTTCTGATTTTCTCCATTGAAAAATTATGCATCCAAGCAAGAAGTTGAAATAATCGCCTCCTAAGTTCATTGCTTCTACTTCTCTTTAACCCCACAATCCCCCCATGCAATCATGATCTCTTTTTCATCAAAGGTCCCATCAGTGCCACGATGTCGCCGCCACAGACGGAGTATTCCATGCGAGAAATAGAGTCCATCATCATATACAGTTTCAGGAAGAAGGCATTCCTGGAAGAAGCCCTAACTCATTTGTCCTTTTATGAGAGTCTTAACTATGAACGCCTCGAGTTCCTTGGCGACGCTGTTTTGGGCATCACCACCAGCAACCACCTTTTTCGTGTTCACCCTGACCTCTAGTGGCGGAGCCACATATATTTGAGGGTGGGCAGATGCACCTCCTCAAATTTTGTTGACTAAATATATATGGCTATTGAGTATCTTTTCTTGCTACAATTATTTCATAGCTTCATTCTTTTTCTACTTGTTTCATCTTTGTCAACAACTTTTCTAACATTTACTAGGTAGCAGACATAAGTCTTTAATTATTCAAACTATTTCCCATAATTTTGCCAACCTCTACTAGCATACTAAATGGTCTACCTTGCATTGGGGCTTCCTTCTCCCTAATGGTTGGCTTTAAACCTCTTTCTAGCTTCTCCATCTTTCACCTATCATCATCATCATACTATTGTAACTAGGTGGAGTTCCGCACTAACTGTATTAATGTGGCTTCGTACTTACCTACTGACTAATCCATCGCTTGTCGGAACATAATGATCTCATCTTCTTTCTCATCTCTACTAACCGCAGGAAATATTTATCATAACATATTACAAAATAGTTTCCATGTCAAAGGTATGTCCTAAGCTGGCAGGATAAACTTAGCATTAAGCCACCAACTAACTGCTTCTTCCTTGAATATATAGGTAGCCAACTGGGTTCTCACTTCAGAGGAGTAGCTCATTAACCTGGTAATCTTTTCTAAACTTAGTATGTAGTCCTCAACCATTTGTACATCAAACATTTCATTAAATGAGGGAGGACATCATTTCCAGAACTAAGCTATTACATACTACTAGTTAGCAGGATCAATCCTTGTCTCCACTACTTAGTTTATGGGTACAGCCTGGAGTACTTACTGCTGGTATTGCCTCAGAGATGAAATTTCAACTTTGGTTTCCTAAGGCTATCTTTGAGTATCTAAGGTTCATTGTAACTTTTCAATAATCCTTTGCTATTGATCTCATCTATTTATAATAACTCGTAAAGGATCACCCTATGGTGTCTTTCCTTGTTCAGGAGTCTCTGCTCTTATTTGTCTCCTAATGCGAGTCATTTCATTCATTTTCATAACAATCAATTCACAACATATGACTATTATACTCAGATAATATTTATAAACATAATACTTTTAATCACATAAGTAAACTTTTTACATAAGTCCTTATGGTCTCTTTACATTATCATTTCATTCTACTTTTTACTCATGACTGCTTATAATACACTCAAAATTTGCAGTCATCATTATTCTTTACTTTCACACATTTATACATATTTACATATAGTCTCTTTCATCATTTCGCTCATCAGAGACTAGAGCTACTTTCTCCTTCACTAGAGAGGCTTCATCAGAATCCTCCTTTGGATTCTCTTCTGAATCTTCCTCAGGATGATCTTTTTCTTCTGGGTCTATAACTGGGTCCTCCTGTTCCAATCAATTTGCTTCCAGATATGCCAGTTCTTTAATACAATCTTGAAAAGTTTCTAGTATTTCTTCTTAGAGTCTAACTTTACACAGCATCCAATACTTGTCATCTGGTAGTACATTAATCATTGTATTGATCCAGGCTACGTCCATATAGAAGTAGTTCAGGGATTTTAGGGATTGCTTATCATATCTAACTTTATCTAGGAAGGTCAAAATTTTGGATTCTATAAAATGCTCATGGCTTTCCCAGTATAGTTGCGTAACAACCTCTTGGTCTCAAAGGTATCATTGAAAGGAAGTATGGGCTAAAGCCTTCGCAAGCCATTACCTGGTCGTTAACTCTAGCTAGCTAGTGATTTATCTTATCTTCAACATTAATTGGACCATCAAAACCTAAATTAAATGAATCTTGTAGAAACTCAGCTTCATAGTCCCTGCCTTTTGCAGCTACCATTCCTGGTTTCTGGACTTGAGCAGGAAGAGCTAAAATAACTTGCAATGAGACTTCTTTATCAGGTTTAGATCTAGTTGGATGAGGTCTAGTATTAACCTTGGGCTTGTTCGAACTTCCTATCAGTAACTTGTTTGAGCCAATACTTTCATCATTTTCTTCCATCTTTGGCTTAGGGATCACCCGTCTCTTATAGTCAGGATCTTGGCTATTGTTCGCGAAAAACATCTTATTTGTCTTAATACCCAATAGCAATTCTTGTCAACAAACTAATTCAAAAGAATACTAAAAATTAATATATTCCTTTCTCTAAACGTAATTATTTTGGCCCAAATATAATGCTCTGAGAGCCTAAACTTTTGGCTCTGATGCCAAAAAGTGTAACACCTTATATTATAGCTCATTTTCCATATATTAGATCATTTTTTAGTCCAAAGATGCTTGAAGAGAAGCTTGAATCAATTTAATTTTAAAAAAAAATTTCAATTTTTTCAGGCATTGTTCACTTGGCAAATTCTAGTTTTCTCAATGAATTTTGAAAATTTATAACTAATTCTATAAAAATCATATCAAAATCATTCAAGTCTCTAAAAATAGATAAAAGGATTCTATACATGAAAAAAATAGGAAACTGAGCAAATACTGGGTCAAATAGTACAATTTATTCCTTCAATAGTACTGTAGATTTGATCGTTTCTAAAAATTCCTAATTTTGACAATAAATTTGAAAAATCATATTTCCATTTATGCTAAACCAAATCATACATACTTTATATTTTTTGAAATCTCTATATGTATACTTTTTAGATATATTTTTCTTGTATATTTATTTCACTTAGACAGGGCATGACATTAACTTGAGTCGTAAAGGGTTAGAATTCAACTTTTACTGGAACAATTTTGGGAAAACCTTAATTTTTTCTATTATATAGCTTCAATTACCTCCAAATCAGTGTTATATGAAACTCAAAATATAGAAATTTCTATACATAGAAATCACTAAATTTTTGGAGCCCTGCACAATTTTATAGTCTTTTGAATTTTCTAGTACCTAACTTTTAGTTTCCAGTTTTTCCAATCTTACTCTATTCTGAACCCTAAATTTGAAAAATCACTATAATTCATACATAACTCCAAATAGGGTTCTCTTTGGACCATTTAAAGCTCTATTTGTGTATTTTAAGAGCATATATGTTACTTAAACTAATTGCCCTATCCCACATAAACAGTACCTATGTTTCTATTAGGATGTTCAGATTGGTCATTTCCATTTCTATCTTGGTAAAATGAGCTTCAAATCATAATTACATCATCATTCATAGTTCCACATTCATACATAACATAATGAGGAACTCAAAAATACATTATAACAATTAATGGCAGCATCACTCATCTACACATATATTGATACAAATGATCACATTATAACATAATAACTTGCAACATCAACCACTCATCATTATCTTCTTCATGCATCTTGATCCTTCCTTAGCCCTTTTTCATGGTTTTTCCCTAGCATGGTTGGTCATTTAGGGAGAGTGAGATTTAAAGAATCTCAGTAGTTACAACCATTCATGCACATATCTCATAATAATATTTCATAAACAATCATTGAAAACAATGAAATCATAATATGCCATAGTATGTCATAAAAATCTTGGCATGGTAACATTTTGAAAATTGGACATCCAAGGGTCATAAGGCCCTTCATACAATCATCCAATAACACATTTCCAATACAAATCATTCAATTCAAAGCATGACATAATCAAAGAAATATAAAAACTCAAGTTGATAACAATAGGCATAAATGAGATTATAACTACCTTCAAGCTTTTCCAACTTTTCCAAACTTGGTGGACACTTCCTTTGGCCTTTAGACACTTCTTGGAACCCTATCACATCATAAAATGAGATCATATGCCACTGGTTCATGCTTCAACTTCACAAAGTACTCATAAAACCTAAAATTCTCATTTTGTTTTCCTTTGAGACTTTCTTGAAACCAACACTTGTACTTAGCTAATTTGGACCCAAGGAATCCATTTTTGGGGTAAAAAGTTTGAAATTCCAAGTGTAAACAAACCCTAGGTCTTGGTAAAAATCACATAAAAATTTAGAAAAATATTTGCTTCGCAAAACTTGCTCTAATATATGGTTTCATGCTACTTGGTACCTAGTCTTGCCTTTTCCTTTGATAATTTCATGAAAGCTTCACTTTATCTCTCCATCCTCTCTAATAGATGAAATTTTCAGAGGTTAAAGAGGAAAAAAAACTCCATAAAACTTTTTCTGTATGCTTGAAAACACAAGATAGAGATGGTAGAAGTTTACCTTGATGCTTTAGCCTTCAACCCTTGCAAATTGCCCTCACTTTCTTCTCCTCTTTTCCTCTCTTCTCTCTAAGGTTTTGGAAGCTCTCTCTCTATTTTCTGCAAAAACTCACGTTTGAATGAGGAGGAAAGAGAGTATTTATTTGGCCTAATTAACTCACTAATTACTCACTTAATCTTAATCACTTTTTGGTGCAAAAACTCAAGCCTTCTTTAACAAGTTGTTTGGCCAAAATTCATGCCTTCCTTGAGAAGTTTTGGCCAAAAATTTGAGTTGTCTATATGCCAAAGAGATAAAAAATTGTCCAAAATACTGCATATCTTTTTTGGGTCCAGATATATCCTGTGTTAGATACTTTTTACCGGTACCAATAAAATAACTTTAACTTTTACAGTAAATTAGTATTTTAGGGATACTGGACTATTTCAAATTTATATTATGTTTCCTTAATTATCTTGTCCCAAACAATATCTGTGTGAGGCCAATACCCTGTCCCGGTTACCCCTTTAACCATTTATGGGGCCCATAATCTACTTTATCGGTATTAAGTTACTTTTGGACACTCAGCACTGATTATTTCTTTATTTTTAATTAGTTAACCTTCATGCTATATATCATTGGAGTCAACTCCTTGCGAGCTTCGTTTTGACAGTAATTTTACATATTTACAAAATTATCCCTAACCCAAGACTAAATTATAATTTTTAATTCTTTCAAGTCATTAGTTGTAATTTTTCCCAAAATATATTCCCATGCATCCCATGTGATTTTTATTCTGAGGGGGCTAAAATGCAATTATCTTAACTTCTAGAGATAAAAATATAATTTTTCATTTTTCTATCTAACAGGAAAAAATGACCTTTTTGCCTTTTTTTATGCAAAATAGTATCCGTCCATTTTCGTGAATTCTTTACAAATATTTAGATATTCTAGCCTTTAGGGATATTACAGAACTTGGATGAAAAAATCTCCAATAATAATAATTTTAGATAAATCTAAAAGATTCTCTACCAAATCTTAGGAATTGTAGGGTACAAAATTTGTTGTTGAATTATATGATATATAATTAAGGCAAAGCACAATATGCCTAACCCGTCCAATCCAACTCGGATCAACCTAAGCCAACATCAAAATCACCAGGCCGGTCTAAGTTGTGAGTTAAGCCCATGGGTTAAATTACCTTGGACCGGCCCGTCTAATTTACATATATTGAAGAAAAAAAAGCTAATAAGCATCTTATTTCTATCATTCTCCAAAGGCTTCCATTTTCTCATTAACACATCATGTATCTCTTTCTCTCCTTCTTTGTGATCTCTCTAATTTGGTGATTCCTTTGAAGGCTTCATCGTGTTAGCTTCATTCATAGATTCATATCAGATATGTCCCTCTCTTTCACAGATTCTGCTTGGCCATGTCTTTCTCTCCCTCATTTCTTAAATTCTCACAATCTCTCTTGCATCTCTAGATCTGTCTCTTCAATGATAAAGGAAGAAGATTATGCTTCCAATTTTGCTTTGTCTGCAAACCATTTCGCCTTTATCTTGAAGGTTTCATATCTATGTCTTCCGATGAAGGATGAAGAAGAAGATGAAGGTTTTGCTTTAGTTTCTACCGATAATGAAGGATGTAGAAGAAGATGAAGAATGTAACACCCTACCAACTCTTAACCTCGAAACCTTGACCAAACACTTCAAATACCTCCAAAAACAATTAAACCACTCCAAAGCTTATCTTCCAGAGCACCAAAACCTTGAAAAAAGCTCAAAAAGCAACAGACTGAATTAGGGTTGCAGCCAGCTACAGTGGCACCGTGGCTCTGACCCTTCACGGATCCTCTGACACCTACTAACTTGCTGGGCCCGCGACTTGGCTTTATGGCGCTGCGGCCCTAGCATCAAAACTTACATCAGCAAATTGCAGATTTGCCATGCCAACTTGTGACGCGCATAACTTCATGCTTCAATCTCCAATTGACCTGATTCCAACTCCTACATGTCACTCTCATCATTATTTAACCATGGACACCAATTTCACTCGAATCCAACTCCATTTGGAGATTCTGGACGCCCAACACTATTTTGGTCATTTTTTGACAAAAAATCACAACCTATCATCTCCAATTGTCACTAAAGGTAAATGGACACCCAGAAACCCTTCACATAGGTCATATTTGGCTAAACCAACATGTCTTAGGAGGATTTACCCTGAAGAAACCTTTCCTTCAAGAGTTGACCCCCTTGAACCCCAAAACCACATAATGGGCTATGTGCCCAAACTCACATACATGGCCTAAAACCACCTTTGGGCTCGCATTCAACCATTCTAGCACACAAATACCTGCTCATACATTAAAGACCCATACTGGGGTCCATTATCAACATCACACATCATTAGATCACATACATCTCTATACTCCCAGGACATTCGTCCAGGCAACCAAACTATATCAACCTACTTGGCACAGAATTATATAAACTAAATTACAACCACTAACTAAACTTGGAATTCTCAAAGACAGAGAGACTGTTAACTTCTTGATCTTCTTCAAACTAGCACCAAAGTCTTTACTTGAAAGGTTAGTCATTGAGGGAGGGTGTGAGATAATGTCTCAGTAACAAAGGACAACCACACACACACACACACATATATATAACATATATATCTCATACAATCCATGAATGCAATGTGAAATGAATAGAATGTATGTCTCCCTTGCACACAGCTAGAACCACGGGCTGTCGTCATAACAGGACAATTAGTATAGGTAATTCCTTTCCAACAGTCGATGAAGAATAATTCCGGGACATCACCAAGCTCACCTCCCATTAGTGCACCCGGCCAAAGGTAACACTAATGTTCGGAATGTGGCTCTCCTTCCCCTTTCCCATCATGAATTGGTAGCGATTTAGGGAAGGTGCAGTCCACTGCGCGCCTTTTCCCTCTTGGCCATAGGAGGCGATTTAGCTGCAGGGATCCCATCCTTATCCTCCCTAACACACATATATATATATATTCCATCCTTATCCAAAAATGGACTCCCATACACCCCCGAAAATCAACTCAAAATCGAAGAGAAAAACAAAGAGGAAGAGAGTAGATCCACTTACCAACTGAGAATCATGCTTCTATGGTCCAGAAAACATCCCCTCAAGTCGTATTTTTCGTGCCCTAGCTGAGGTTCTTGTTGTTTCTCTGTCGGTCCCTTTGTTTCTTTCTTTTCTTTTCGTCTGAAATGATTCTGATTTAAACCAGTTTCTCGATTCTAGCTGCGGCTCCAGGTAAGTCCGCTGCGTCGCCACCAGTTTCAGCGGTGGCCCTGCTTCTCCGTGGCATGGAGCTCATTTCTTCTCCTCTTGAACCTTCCTCCATCCTATTTCTTTCGATTCTGTACACAATGCCAAAGACAAGCATCATGAGGATTGTTACACTCTCCCCTCCTTAAAAGATATTTCATCCTCAAAATTTCAGAACGCTAGTCTTGACCCTGAACAACATACTCCTTTCACATAAATCCTTCAACTTTTAGGCAACTTTCTCAATTTCTACCTTCTATTGTGCATCTTGTGAACGAACCACTCTCTCATACTTCACTTCTATCCTCACTAATTTATGCAATGTACATTAAAAAATCACTCTTAGTGTCAAATCTTCCTTATGTTCTCAGACATCAGAAAGGTTGGACAAGCACCTCGACCTGAGTTCTTTCTTTCCCAAAACAAACTTTTCATGCAATTGTTCCATCAAAACTTCTAGGATGTACCATCATTCTCCTTAACTTTCAATTTTCTCCCTGATTTATCCACACCATTACTTATATTTCTCAAATGGTTAATCACTTTTAACCATTTCTCTTAAAATTCAGATCATATCAACTGTCTTATTTACAGTGACGAGGCTCCATTGACCAAACACCATCGATTCCCATAATTTAGTTTACTCAGATTATAATATCTAACATTCACTCCTTATTACCATATTAAGAGGAAAACCTCATTTCCTTAAAGCTCCTTTACAACACCAACTATTTGTCCAAGTCTTACCATAAGATATACTCACTCCTTATGCAACTCCTAATACATCGATCCTCTGTGGTGGTCCTTATTAAACAAACTTCTTGCTTGCTTTATCCATATAATCCCTTTCAGTTGACAACCTTCTCCTGTCATACCATTTACCTTGAGATTCCCTAAGCCATAGCTACCCTGTGTAATGATCCAACTATTCGAACTTCTCACGACCACTTCTTCTATGACACTGATTATTGCTTCCTTTACACATTCCTTCATCAACTAAAAGTTCTCTCTCTCTTTCAATACCATTATACATGGGATTTGTCAAGTAAGATGTACTACTGCTAGACAATTAAAACCATCTGACTCAATGTCGCCATTTCTCTTACTACACGATTTACTTTTCAAAATTTTGCATCATCACTTCTTAGTCTCCATATCACTATCTCTCTTGGCATCAATTTGCATGTCAATACTGCGCCTTCCTTAACTTAGTAGTATACGCTAGATTAACCATGCTTATCGCATCTCGTGGAATCCATTAGCTACACCTTTGGCATTAACCAATTTAAAACTGGCACCGGACATTCCGAAAGTCATTCTTATTGCACTGTCCAAGCACATACCATATAAAAACTGTCTATCTTACACTTCTCAACCAAATGGCACTACCAAAGGCATAGGCAAAACTATCACATCTTTAAAGTCCACTAAAATTCCCTTGGTCTCATTAGCATCAAAACAACTTCTCCAGTGACAGAACTATCTTTCCTTATAGTAAGGCCACTTTCCAAAATGATTCTGTAACCTCATAAAACCTCCATACCAACAACCAATCATTAACTTCTTAAATTCTTTAGAAAGGTCCTTGCAATTTTCTTTTCACTTCCATTGCCATATTCATATTCCCCTCTTACTCATCCTTTCATCTTTAACACTATATACTTGTTTCCACTTAATTATATCCTTTTAATTTCATGTCGTTTCTTTTCCACATGCTTCTTATTACACTGCATCTCTCCAACAATCTTGCTTATGGATAAACCTCTCCAATTGTAGGGCTTATAGCCTTTCTAGTATCTTATCCACGTACGCCTTACATTTGCTTTTGCTGCGCACTCTGATTCCTTCACTTTTGCACATAGGGTTGTACAATGCACTCGCATCCCCCATGTACATCTCCATCCTACTGTTCAAGTTTCATTTCCCACTGTGGACCTCATAGTCCTGATGCTTATAGCAAGAGGCTATGAGCCGCCTAATACCTCTCATTGTTACACCATAGTTACAACTTGTTTGCCCTTTACCAACAATGTTTGGGTCCTTACTCATGACTCAAATTTCTTTTTCCAATCCAACTCTACCATTACAATACACTACCTATCTCGATCTTTGTGAATCTCATACAAGCTCTACTTTCAGGCCTTTATTCCTCTTCTCCTTCTCATTGTCATTGAAAGATTTGGAATTCCTTCCATTAGATGATAAACCGCTCATCTCATGATCAATGAATCTCTACAATGTACGGATTGATTGGTCAGCTGTACCTAATCAATCTTTCAGGAGATAGACATCCAAGACCATGAATTAAAGTGGAATTGGGTTCCTATAGATATCATCACCAAGTCTTTCACTCTCAGTCTACTAGTGCCTCACACCTCGAGTAACTGGTGTGTCAACCGTGTAACCAGCTGGCATTAAGCCTCAACTAGTTAACCGATAGTTCTAGACTCGTGATTCCATAACACACAGGATTGTCTCATGCTTCCCAATAACAATGACTTCTACCTTTACGCATCCTGAAGGGAACCAACACATTACATTTGTAATATATCGTCCCATAATTCATTCTATGACAAGGGAATATACCAAGAAAGAAACTTCCTTCAGTGCATACCCATGACATTTCAATACTTGAATCACTTCCACAAACCACCGCCATCAATCAGGTCAACTTCTCGTCCACAACTAGTTGACAACACACCCCCTTACCGACCTGACTTTAAAGCAGAGAGAGAGAGAGAGAGTTACGAAAACTCTTTCATCAACTTCAAAATCCTTACTTGACGGTCACTTTCTAAACTCCTTATAGCTTAAACATCTCTTATAATTTGTTCTTACTTGTAAAACTCACGTTCAATCTCTTACAACTTAAAATTCCAACTCATTTGCCGTACACTGCTCCTCACAAGGTATCACCACAGTCCTTATCCAAACCCATATTGGTCATCCTCCAATTTACAAAACTCATCAATACATCCAATTCCAAACAACCTTCTATCTCACAATTTAACTCTGCCTCCTTTTGAACCCTTATCCATCATAAAATAGACAAGAGTCTCTCTTTTCAATTTGGGTTCAGCCCAAAGGACTCTAGTGACCTCTTAACCATATCTCATATCTTTTCAGCATTGTTTGACCTTCTAATTCATTCCAAAATTATCCAACCACTTCCTGCACAATCCGCGAACACGACACTCCATATGACAGTCACCGTTTCTTCACTGTCCTCCTTGATGGCACTAAGATACCATCATCGTTATTGCTAAAGCCTTTAACATCCAACACTTATCTTGACTCTAGAACACATGTTTTATTACAAATACAAACTCCCACTAATTAACTTATTCTCCACCATTGCCGCATCCAACTTGGTATCTAAACCAATGGATTGGATTCTCTCACAGTTCTTTCACTGCTTCAGAATACCTCAACCTTCAATCTTTAGGATTCAATTGTCATTTCCATATTCACTCTCTACAATTTCCATCACTTATAATACTTAACAACTTACCTTATCTCTTATGATTAGGATTTATCCACTTTCTTTGCTAATTTCCTCTTAGGAATCCCCCCAGAGGAAAAAGCACATATAATTGGAATTCTCTTTTCCTCATCAGTCTCCCACATTCGTTAAGGCAAAGCATATATCTTCATATGCCAGTCCTCAAAGGATGTATACGACACCACCGATAACTACTCCTTGATTTTCAGGCGAGCTCCCGAAGCCTCAGCACTTAGTAAGACTCGCCTCCTCCACTACTCAGCCTCATTTTCCATCTTGAGTATTACAAATTACACCTTTTATTTAGAGATGCAATCCATAGCACCAAATAAAGTTTTTAATTGATCCCCTATTCTTTAGCCATCGCATGTTTCAGCTTACTTTCGAAAGTTGGTGGATTAACTTTCGATAGTCTTTCAGCTGAAAGAAGATACCTCTTCTTCCAACTCTTAGGGCCCCTTTGGCTCTATCACATCCACATCGATTCCATTAGTCATATTACCTTATACTCATCGGCTTGACTTCTCTAGCATTGAACTTCACATACATATTGGGTTCTTCATTTACATCACCATACCTTTGCCAGCTAACTGCTTCTGCATTTTATTCAATGTTATTCCTTAATCAATAACTTGGTCATTCAACATAACCCATTTCTCGTGATCTCTCTCTAGAGATCACTATTACTTTGCTTACCTCCTGCAATACATCTTTCTCTCTATACACCAAGGGCAACACAATTAGTTATATGACTCTGGACTAGTATTACATCGGGATTATATGAGTTTAAGTAATCCATATTATGCCAAGTATTTCCATAAGTAGAAACAATGGCCTGAACCATTGCTCTAATACCAAAATATAACACCCTACCAACTCTTAACCTCGAAACCTTGACCAAACACTTCAAATACCTCCAAAAACAATTAAACCACTCCAAAGCTTATCTTCTAGAGCACCAAAACCTTGAGAAACGCTAAAAAAGCAACAAAATGAATTAGGGCCGTGGCCAGCTACAGTGGTGCCGTGGCTCTGACCTTTCACGGATCCTTTGACGTCTACTAACTTCCTAGAGCCGCGACCTGAATTTCTGGAGCCACGGCCCTAGCATCAAAACTTGTATCAGCAAATTGTAGATTTACCTAGCTAACTTTCGACGCGCATAACTTCATTCTCTGATCTCCAATTGACCTGATTTCAACTCCTACAGGTTATACTTGTCATTATCTAACCATGGACACCAATTTCACTCGAATCCAACTCCATTTGGAGATTCTAGATGCCTAACACCATTTTGTCCACTTTTTGACCAAAATTCACAACCTATCACCTCAAATTGCCACCAAAGGCAAATGGACACCTAGAGACCCTTCACACAAGTCATATTTGGCTAAACCAATATGTCTAAGGAGGATTTACCCCGAAGAAACCTTTCCTTAAAGAGTTGACCCCCTTGAACCCCAAAACCACATAATGGGCTATGTGCCCAAACTCACATACATGGCCTAAAACCACCTTTGGGCTCGCATTCAACCATTCTAGCATACAAATACCTGCTCATACATTAAAGACCCATATCGGGGTCCACTATCAACATCACACATCATTACATCACATACATCTCTATACTTCCAGGACACTCATCCAGGCAACCAAACTATATCAACCTACTTGGCACAGAATTATATAAACTAAATTACAACCATTAACTAAACTTGGAATTCTCGAAGACAGAGAGACTGTTAACTTCTTGATCTTCTTCGAACTAGCAACAAAGTCTTCACCTGAAAAGTTAGTCATTGAGGGAGGGTGTGAGACAATGTCTCAGTAACCAGGGACAACCACACACACATATATACATATATCTCATATAATCCATGAATGCAATGTGAAATGAATAGAATGCATATCTCCCTCGCACACAGGATATATATCGTATAGGTAATTCACTTCCAATAGTCGGTGAAGACTGATTTTGGGACATCACCAAGCTCACCTCCCATTAGTGTACCCGGCCAAAGGTAACACTAATGTTCGGACCGTGGCTCTCCTTCCCCTTTCCCACCACGAATTGGCAGTGATTTAGAGAAGGTGCAGTCCACTGCGCGTCTTTCCCCTCCTGGCCATAGGAGGCGATTTAGCCGCAAGGATCCCATCCTTATCCTCCCTAACATATATATCATCATATATCATATCATCATCACATCATTACCACCCAATTCGCCATATATCACAATCTCACAATGCCATGTGGTGATGCACATGTATCATCATATAATAATCATTATCATCTCAATGACATGCTATGCATTATGTCATATCATATCAATATCATCATCACATATGTAGTCATCATCATAATCAACATCTAGCTGTGTACATACCATGATATATGAAAAACAGTACAAACAAACACATATATATCGTGATATGAAAGAAACATGCATATATACACCAATATACATATTATATAATACAAATAATACAATACAAACAAACACCCGGTTACCTCAGGTTGTCAGCACCACGCACACAGGGGCTTAGGCAAGCCTCCAAAGCACCCCAATCATGAATTATATGCCTCTGATTAGCCAATCTACCATTACGACAATATAATACCTTTAATTAACATAACTCCCATAACACTACAACCCACAACCTAGCCGTCCAAACTTAACCCGAGTTCTAACAACATACACACATACCAATAAACCTTAAACAACCATACAAACACACACCAACACCAACCATTTCGGATTTCCACTTTTTTTTCCCAAATTCCAACCTAGGGTTTAACTCAAACCCATCAGCACTATTCATTTGATAAATTCCATTTTACTGGGTGAACTTGAGAAATTCATAACTAAATTCACAAAAGTTGTATACAAGTGATTCAAGTCTCTAAAAATAGCTAAAAATATTATTTACATGGGACAAATATGAACCAGAGCATTGACTAGGCCAATTACTACAATAAATTTAAAAAATTATTATTGTTTATTTGGTCATTTTTAGAATTTCCTATTTTTTGGACTAAATTTGAAAAATCATATAAAATCATATAGACGTCCAAACCGAGTGTTATTTAGACCATATTAAATCTCTTTCTATCTAGTTTTCATACATATATAATAGTTATATATTAAACACAAAAATCCCAAACAATGTTGGGTTTACCATACAATGGTCAAAAATACCATTTACATCCTTCAACTTAACATAATAAAGGCCTTAATGCATACCCATGGCCGCAACTTGTCTTCATTTTGTATAATATATTACATAAGACCTAAGGGAATATATTCACATACAAGTTTAGATTTATAGCAAACCATATAATTCACATAACATCTCATAATAAAAGGCCAATTGAAGAAACAACATCTTAATGATCACTTTGTCTTTCCTTGCCTTTCTCCTCTTGGGCAATCTTGCCATCTTGTGTTCCTAGACAATCTTAGCATAAGGGAGGGATTAGATTCATTGAATCTCAGTTGTTACATCCAATCATACATTCACATTATCATCAACACTTCATAAAAACATCAATGGAGATCATAAGAATATATTGTGCCATAATATTTCATAAAAATTTTGGCATGGTTTCAATTTGGAAAATGGACATCCTAGGATCACAAGACTCCTTAATTAACTCAAAAAACAATGCAAAATCATCACAAAACATTTAAACAAACATATGACATCACAACAATTTCATAAAATTTCAAGTATGATAACATCAAGCATTAAAGGGATAATAACTACCTTATGCAATTCTTTTGTCTTCCAAGTTTTGTACACCTTTCTTAGCTTTCTACCACTTCCTTGAACCCTAATACATCATAAAATAATGTCATAAGCCACTAATTTCATGATCTTACTCACAAAGTACTCATTTTAACTAGAAAATTTTACTTTGTTTTCCTTTGAGTTTTTCTTGTACAACACATTTGTATCTACCTATTTTGGACCCAAGTAATGCATTTTTGAGATCAAAAATTTTAAATTCCCAACCCATCCTAAACCCTAGTCTGTCTGAAATTCATGAAAAATTGAAGGAAAAAGATTTGCTTCATAAACTTGTAACAACTTGTGGATTCATGCTTGTAATCACCTATTCCAAGCTTTTTCCTATGATTATTTCATATAAGCTCCATTTTCTCTCTCAAGAACCTCCATGGCTAAAACTTTCATGATGAGAGAGGATGGGAAAAACTCTACCAAACAACCTTAAACTACTTGAGAATACAACTTAGGGTTGGTAGGAACTTACCTAGGTCTTGTATCTTCAACCTTTGCTTCTTACTTGCTCCTTTTCTCTTTGTATTTTGCTCTCTCTCTCACTCTTTGCAGCTGCTGTTTACATGCCTAAAATGAAGGAGGAAGTGACTTATGAAGCTTAAGTGAATAGTAAAGTTAGGTTAGTTTACTAATTTGGTTAATTTCTTGCAATAACCTTCATTAATCAATTGTCTTAATTTTCTCCTTGTCCTAATAGCCTTGGTCATGCCATTTGGAGGGAATTTTCAGCCAAAAATCAGTTCATACATTTTATTAGTCCAAAATAATTTTTTTCGATAAAATTTACCTGCACTGATTGAATACTTTTGCCGTAATTGTTACTAAATTGGTACAGGATTGTTCTAAACTTACTTTTGGACTAAATTCACTATTTTGATCCCCAAATTTATTTGTGAGGATCCTCATCATGTTCTTTTTATCTGTTTACTTTTTATGGAGCTCACAAACATCTCTTTCGATTTTAAAATTGCCTTCAACTTTAAATTGGAATTATGAATTCATACAAACTCAATTAGTTTCTCAACAGTATTCCATTGAGTTTGACTCATCTAGAGTTCCGTTTTGACAGGATTTCCAAAAATTCAAAAATTGCCCTAGACTCGAAGTAAAATTATAATTTTTAATTCTTTTAGGTTTATTTTTGTACTTTTTCCCAAGGACTAAAATAAATAAAATTCTTTACTTTAAGGAACTAAAATGCATTAAATTCTTATTTCTAGGGGTAAAAATATAATTTTCTAATTTTCATTCTAACCTGGGAAAATGACCTTTTTACCTTTCTCCGTCCTTTTAGGTCTCTCCATTTCTATAATTCTATATGCATTTTAAAATATTCTCTAGTTTTATCTTCTATATTATTTAATATCTAGTAAAATTTAGGATATTACATATTATAACATGGAAAATCCAACCTAAACTAGTGTCATGGAAGTTGAGCCGGGCTGTGGTTTAGGCCAAATCCAGACTTAGTCTGGTTCATGTACACCCTTATATATAATATATTCGATTATATTATGTATGTCTATATAATAATTTAATAATTTTTTGAAAAAAATTGCCTCTATTGACAGTGGGTCTTGGATCTGCCACTGTTTATATATATATATATATATGTAAAACTAGAGTTTAGACCCATGCATTTTTTTTCTTTAGTGTTTTTTCTATTTAGTACACCTTTTTCAAAATTTTAATCAATCAATATTATCCATATTCGAGCATCTAAATTTACAATTTTTTAAATGTTATATATCTAGTCTCTATTATATAATAAGTCAACCACCTTTAGATCGTGCTTGAAGTTAACAACTTTAAACAGATTGATAAATAAAACTATTAAATTAATATCCCAATAATAAAATTGTCATTTTTGTACCTAATCAGAAATCAATATCAAATAGAAATTAGCTATATAGCAATTTCAATTAAAGACCACTAGATGATGTTACCATGCCAGTGGAATGAAAACACTAATTTAATGACCATAATCAAATATAATACAAATCCAATGAAATTTTCTTTTGACAAATTTAGATTACATAGACTTTTGGAAATTCGAACATTGTAAATTAGATATTACAACTAACCATCTATCAATTTTGCAAGGGACATCAAATGTTTACATATACCATCGTTAAATCAACCAACTAGAAATTTTGAAAATAGAGAGAGAATTAGAGGTATTCATTACACATTTTTCTGCTTTTCCTAGCTAACTTGACATCAAAACCATCTCTACAGCTTTTCACCCAACACTCAAAATTTGAGGCTAACCAAGCACAAACCTTATCCATCTCTCTTCTAGAATTGTGTAGTGGCCAAGCTTGTTAGAAATAAATTCATAGATTATGAGGCCTTATAAATAATCAGAATGTACAATGAGACTCAAAGCATTTGAACATAGTTTTCTAACAGGGATTTCTTGCTCAGCACCCATTATAGGACTTAAAGGTTACATCTTGAAATCCAGCTAAATTTAAGGTCCTTGATGATTTCTCACTGAATTTATAAAGAACCACGTCATCACCTGAAAAAACACACCACATACAAATGTGTGTGTGTGTGTATATATATATATATGCCAATATTAGTGTCCATAATTCCACCTAATAAACTATAGAATGGGGACCACCAGAAAACAATTAACCATATTAACTATAGAAGAAGTTGAACTTATTCTTCAGCAATGTATGAGCTAATCCTAAGTTGTATAATCTAGAAACATATTTACTTTGAATTACTTGCGTGCTAGAACTTAACAAGGAAACCAAGGAAACGCCACTTTGAATAGTTTTTCAAGCAGCAATGTTCTGAATTCAAGCTTTAGTTTGCTCATTGATATTTACAAATGAGACTCATCACTTATGTTCTATTTTATACGGTTTGCCATAAAACCAAATTTAATAGTGATACAAGAAGATGCTAGAGCAAGTTTCAATCAGGACTTCATAGGAACAATTTGAATCAATGTAACAAATACTATGAAATTATAACTACATCAATGCAACAAATACAATGATCGATGCATATGCAATATGGTATAGCATAAGTAGTACATTTATGGAAGAAAACTAGCAGCAACCATATCAAGAAATGTGTATAATTTGAATCATCTAGATTATTTTTTTTTAAAAAAGGAAATAGTAAGGTTAGAGGGGAAATTATTGTTATTTAAAATTATGGTTAGTCAAACTACACAAAGGAGGACATAAATCCAAGTAGCCAAACTACACAAATGAATAGCAAAGTGCGGTAATATAATTCCACCTAATAAACTATAGAATGGGGACCACCAGAAAACAATTAACCATATTAACTATATACTAATAATCAAAATAGGAACCATACTAAACCATATACTTCTACCTAACAAACTAGTTTTAACCCCCCAACCCCAAACAAAAAACATACTATTTTTTGGAAATGCAAAAAATAGTATAAAAATATTGTTAACAAATTGTGCATCAATTTTTTTAACTTATATATGACAAGATGGTGTTACACTCACCCTATGAGGCACCATCATGATCCATTTTGAAGTTTCACCGAACAGGTGGAGTGACAAGTTCATTGATAAATGTAAGAGTGAACAAACCAAGAGGAACAAATCACAAATCACAAGCCACAAAATTATTAAAGAGCTAAAACCTCAACTAAAAGACGGGAAAGAGAGAGATCGAGAGAGAGTGTCTTGAATCACCTTTGGTGCTTGACATTTGGCAAGATTTTGGAACTTTTTTATACTTTTCCTATCAAAAACAAAAGAAACAATTAAACCAAAGCTATTCCAAACTTACAGAAAGTTGTTCTTTTCAAAACGTAAAACATGTCCTTGATATCATTTTAAACATATCACACCCATTTTCAGCAAATCCTAGAGGCCCCCCTAAAAGCCCTTAGATATAAACCTTGACTATTGGTTACTATCAAATGACAATTGCAATATAATCCAATTAGTTTGGTCATATCAAATGACAAAGCTATTTTTTTTTCTCAAGTATCTGTACTTGAGCATGTTAATTTCTAAACAGCTTCCAAACCCAATTGGAGTTTGGAACTATATACTTTCAGTTAGTAACTACCTAGTAGTTTTGCCTTGCTGCTTCCCTTTTCTAGAAGAACCATTATTGACATTATTTATTCATTCAATCACACATAACTTTCCATTTTGGAAGATAAAAGTTTAAGATTTCACCTAAAGTAACCATTATGTTTAAACTATCAGTTGGCACAACTTGAATTTCAAGCTAAAAGAAAACTAAGCAAAATTAATCAGAACCATATGAATCTATCAAAGAGGAAATAAAATTTTTGCATAAATCAGTTTATCTAAATACAAATTTTTCTTTTAAAAACCCTAAAATAATAGCAAATGTGAGACTTGCCTAGTAATTTTCTTGGAGAATAAATTTGAAGACCCCGTAATAATATGAACTCCAACACACTTTTTCCTTTCTAAATAGATTCCAGAATAAAAATCTAGTGCTGGCGTCAGTTCCAATTCACAATAGGCATACTGATATGATGATTGTAATGAATAATTGTGCACAGTACAAAATATTCCTGATTGAGAGAGTATGTTAATATCTCCAAAAATAATCTTGAACACTTGAATAAGAGCTCTGATGCTAATGAAGATTTATCAGGAAGGATAACACAAGTCAATTGAGGACTCCAAATGTCAAAGTAGATTTCCCCAATTTGGATGCATGGTACATCATCAATATGTTGTTTTACTTTATAATAGCCATCAGTCTAGCAGCAAGTTCCTATATAAGTAAAAGCAATCAGATCACCAATTCTAGGAAAGTAAACCTTCTTGATAGGACTATTTAGCATATTCTCCTGACCATCAAATTCTAAGCTAGCATAAAAGTAAACTCGTACTATAAAAAAACCCTTTCATTAGTGATTCCTTATATGGATAAGTGTTTTTAATAAAAGTTTTTTTTTTTTGCTAAGAAAAAGGAAAGGAACATTATAGGAAAGCAAGAAACTGAAGTCAAGATACTATATAAAATGTAGAAGAACAGAAAATTAAAAGAGGAATTTAAAATGCTAGAGTGATCTTCGTACTAACAATGGAAAAACAAAGACAACTACATGTACTATAGAAATACCACAAAATCCTAAATGTTGTCAGTTGTCACACAAGGAGTATGGTCTAGTAGTTAGTATGCAGAACACTAAGAAGATTTAACCAAAAACAAAAAAGTCTCAACTCCCAGGCCACAATGAACCAGTAGTTATTAAATGACATTTTAAGATAGATGATAAGTTTATTGAAAACTTAATGAGGATATTGAACAACATACAGATGAGTTCTCCATATTGAGATATATTAACAACAAAGGTATATTCATATTTTAAATCCAATTCAGATTTCTTCTAATTGGATAATTCATATTTTACTCTATAGAAAACTTGAGGAGGATGATAAAATATTGTTCCTTTGATTAAATGCCTGCTCATTTTGCATCCAGAATTCTGACAACACAAAACTGCCAAGAAATATCAACTTGGAAATTAGTTAGAGCAATGAGAATATTAACATTCGCACTGCAAATAGAACTGAATTATCCTATAATAGTTTTTAAATCTATTTAAAAGTTTAGATTATGAATGAACTAAAAAAACCTCAAGAAAAAGGGACAACATCATAAAAAGCTATATAAAATATTAAAATAATGACCTTAATGAGCAGAACTTTTTATTCAGAAATAAATTGATTATATAAGTTCATTCCAAATAGAGTTCCATTATTCCTTATTTTCTCAGGTCATAGAGGTTTCCACTGTTGACTATTTTTAGTGCACGATATACTTTCATGTAACAATGTTTTCCAATTATAATCCACAACATATTGACAAATATCAATACATTAAGTTAAGAAAACACAAACAAAAAAAAAACACTTCATTATATCAATTAATTTGTCATAAACTAAATTAAAACACTAAGATAGGAAAAAGAAGTCTCTTAAACAACAAACCTGAAACTTGTTCACTAGACTACTCCTTTGATGAGCTAGAACCAAATGCATTTGATGATCCTGGTTCTTCTTTCACAATGGTGTTCTGGGAAACAAATTTAAATGAGTTCATTAGAAGCTCCTAGCCATATAAGATATAAATAATTAAAGGAACCCAACAATGAAGCTTTCTAATAATTATCAACTTAGAAACATCCATTATGATCATCATGTTAATTAATAAATGCTAATTGATCTGTTTATGGATGGTAAGACTTATGGATTAAGATCATCATCCATATTTTATGAAGGCAAGGAATCATGATCAAGAAGTTTTCTGGATTTATTCAGCCATTTGTGGAAGAGTGAAAAAAAAAACAAATACTAAATGATAATTTATTTTACACCCTGCTTTCATATGACAAACAGTTCACTCTTTTCCTTTCACATTAGACAACCAGTATTGCTACCCAAAAGACAAAAGAATAAATAAATATATATAAAAACAAAACAAACTCTATCTATTAAGTATAATCATTGGAGCTAGTAGGTTTTCAATCATAACGCGTTATCTTAGGAAAGCTGCTAGTCCAAAAATTGAGCATGGTACTTCTAATTTGTAGCCTAATCATACTTTCTGATATTTATATATTTTGACTGTTATTATTGACATTACCATTATGCGTCCAATAACTGACTTTGCTCTCTTGGCATGTAGCACAGCTCTTGGCAATCTCATTCTCATGATGTGCAAAAATTAAATGAATTCCACAACCATGAATATCAAATTTGAAAGTTAAATAATGAGCACTCATTGTACTGCATTCAATATATCAACCAGGTCTTCTAGGACCCTAAGGGCTGTCGTAACTTGGCTTATCGGGCTTAGCAAACTACAATTATTATTTACTAGAACATAAGAAACAAATAAGATAATAAGATATTAATTGTCCATAATGCAAAGTCATCAGGATGAAAAAATCTTTACCATTCTCAAATTACTCCATGATGCATATACCAATTACTTGTATGAAGAGAACCAAAAGAATTCAATATGAACAACGCATTATATATGAGAATGATTTTTTACCAACTTATGTAAAAGATGCAAAGCCACATATTCCCTAGCTCTATTATGTTCTAGCTTTTGTCTCGATAAACAACCATAACTTGGAAGTTTTTTAACAGCAAAGAAAACAACTCAATCAACTTCGTATGCATAGTCATTCTTGATAATCTGCAAAATAAAACAACCTCCTCAATTACACATTAATTCTTTGAAACAAACACATGCTCCAGCAAGCGCATTTAGTATCCAAAAAGTCCAGGCTTTATTTTTTTATTCTAGAAACATAAAGTTTGCTATATGTTTCCATATAAAGAAAAAAAGGCTTTGATTAATTATTTGATATTCTATACTTCTCTTTCTCATTATTGCAACGATAAAACAATCAAACCAGCTGGATTTAGACTCGTGTATATAAGCTTAGCAATTTGCTATATGAATCATTTACAATGGCAAAAATAATTTTATATAATGCAATATAAAACTTACGGAATTAAATTTAAATTTAAATTTAAATGATGTTAAAACTTGACCAGTGAAACCTATCCACTCCATATGTGATTTTGATACTTAGAACTTGATTTTTCACAAGTGAATCAGGGCCATCCCCATGTCATATCAGATACTCCTCAAGCTTTACACCCACTCAATCCTTATTGTTTCTAAACAAACCCACCTTTTCTTTTGATCCTCTTCTTTGACATTCATTTCCTTTGCCGTAGAAAAAAATCAAAGTACTTTGTCATTAGACAAGGAAGAAGAAGGATTGTTGAAGAAGGGATTTTGGAAAAAAAAAATAAAAAGAAAGAAAGCCACTGAGAAACTACCGCACACTCTTTTTGCATTCGTTTTGTTTCTGCTTTCTCTAACTACTCTATCTCTTTAGAAGTTGGAACCCTAACATGATTCGTCGGGACTCAACGAACGATTGGGGGAAGAGCTAAGATCAAATGGGTTGGATTTTTATAAAAAAGAAAAATCCTAAAAGAAATGAATCTCAACCTTTTGAAAGCCATCATCGATGAACAACACATTAGTTTTCTTCCAACCTTTAAATTTTTCTCTTTGTACCTGAAAAACATTTTATACCACCGAGAGGGTTGGGAGCTTAAAATACACCAAAATTACTAAGTATTGGGAAGACGAATGAGAAATAAATCCACTCACCATGATTCAATGGTAGTTTTCTTTATTGTTGTAAAGTGACAAAACATAAACCATCTGCAAATAAGAAAATAAAGGTAAAAATAGAAAGAAAAACATTATGGGAAATATATAAAACAAACTGCCAAAATAACTTCCCCCTCTTCACCTCAATCCATTATTTATCAATAGTGAAGTGACACACATCTAGACCAAGAAAAATAAAACCCAAATTCAATGAAAAAATGAAGAAAAAAGAAAAGGAAAGGAATCCACACCAAATATCATCGAATCTATGACAGGCCTTTGATGCTCATAATGCAATATTCACCGGACCTCTTTTCCTTGGTATTCCAGGACCAAATCTCAGTACTCTAGACCTTCTCTCATTGAACCCATACCTCTTCAATGTCCTCTCTGATGCATCATTAGGATTGAAGATAAAGATGAAACATCATAGTAGAATAGGAGTAAGAAATTTTTATATTTAAGTTATTCAGTCAAATAAAAAAAATCATCTCCTCACTACCTTGTATTGAGATGCCATTGATGCCTCCACATAGTTGTGGCCCTTGATTTGTTCAAATCTAGTGATGGATTTGCAGAGAATCAATCAAGGGAAGACACTTTGTAATGAAAAATCACTCACCCCTCCCCCGACACACCACCAACCACCATAGTGAAAAGTTTCTAATAAGCAATTTTCTTCAAAAAGAAAACTACAAAAGAGAAGGAAGGATCAGCATGCAAAGGGGGAAAATATAACAACAATGAATAGGCCTGTAATATCTTTACTTTTATAGGATACCAAAAAATGTATGAAGAGATGAGAAATAAAGTGAGACGGCAATGTTACATGCTCGGTCCTTAGATGGAATTAATTTCTTCTATGGTTATTAAGAAAAATTATGTTTGGTTCTTAATTGAAATTAATTTTTATAAGATACTTAGCCATAATTAATTCCAAAACTAAGCCAAAAATATGCAATATACCTATTCAATCGAAACTCATGTCGAGCTCAGCTCAACTGTGTAAATATTGCGTAACCAGGAAGTCAAGATTGAAAGATAGACCAGTTTGAAGGTATAGTATGAAAAGTACAAAATGAATTATTCAAAAATTGGTCTTTCAAGGAAATTACAAGAAATTACCCAAAAGAATCAATATTTGTATTTTTTACCCAACTCAAGGCAAAATGGTCATTTCCCAAGATGGAAAAGAAAATACAAAAATTGTGCTTTAGCCCCAAGGGAAAGAATTATAAGAAATCTAGTCCCTGAAAAGGAAGAATTAAGTGTAATTTAGTCCCTAAAAAATTACGAAAAAGGACCTAAAAGAATTAAAAATTATAATTGAACCTCGAGTCAAGGAAATTTTGTAAATATTGAAAATCATTGTCAAAATGAAGCTACAATAAGCTGAGTCTAATGGGATATACCATGGGAGTTAATTGATTAAAAATGAAGAAATTATCAGTGTTGAGTGTAAAAAAATAACTTTATACCAATAAAGTAGATTGTGGGTCCCACAAGTAGTAAAAAGGGAAATGGATTGGTATAAGGACTTCACAAAGACATTTTTTGGGACAAGATCATTAAGAAAGCATGGGTATAAGTTTATAATAGTCCTTTGTCCCTAAAATGCTAATTTACTGTAAAAAGTAACTTTATAGGTACAGTTAAAATTAATTGGTACTGGATATATTTGGACTGGGAAATTTATACAGTAATTGGACACTCCTCCCTCCCTAATTGGCATTAGTTTTGGGCAGAAGAAACATGTGATTTTTGGGCTCAAAACTTCTCAAGGAAGGTATAACCTTTTCGACCAAAAAGTAATCTTGATTAAGGAAGTAATTAGCAAGGTGATTAAGTAGTAAATTGTGTCCTTTTTGTTCTCATTTAAACGATACTTTCTATAGAAGTTAGAGAGAGAAACAACCAAGGAAAAAACGAGAGAGAAAGAGAGAAAAGATAAGAGAAAGTGAAAGCTCAAGATCAAGGCTTGATAAACCAAGTGCAAAGGTGATGTTCTATGTATACTAGCTTGTGTTTTTGGGTGTTTAAGGTAAGTTTCATGAAGTTTTCTTTCTCCCTGTATCTCTAAAATTTCGGCCAGACCCTAGACCATGGAGAAAATGAGTTTTCATCCATCAAACTTAGGAGAAATGATTAACTAGTAGCCTAAAGCATGATTTTGAAGATTGTTTGAAGTGTTTTGAAGTATATCAATTTTTCTTCATTTCCTCTAATTTTTTGCCAACTATAGTTTGTTCTTAAACACGGAATTTCATAATTTTGACCCCAAAAATAGATTCCTTAGATCCAAATTAGTTACGAACAAGTGTTGGCTGAAGGAAAAACCATAAGGAGAGTAATTAGGAAAAATAAGGGTTAGTGTGCACTTTGTAAATCATAGTCATAAAGCAGAAGCTTATGCGCTCTAATGATGATGTACTTAGATTCAAGGAGGCTTGGGAAAGTGATTGGAAGTGGCCTACAAAGTGAGGAAATTGAAGGAAATTCATAAGGTAACATTACTTCCTTACTTGCACTATGTTATCATATATGCTTTCTATATTTTGAATGCTTTGTCATATGGTTGTATTGATGCTTTGTAATGATTTTGTGATGTTGGCTGAGTTGATTGAAGGCATAGAGACCTCAGGACATCTATTTTACAATACAAAATTCTACCGAAATTTTTATGAAAAATATGTTGATCAATGATTATTTGATGTGTTCATGATTAAATGTGATAATATGATCACATGCATGGGTAACTACTATTGAGATTCAATGAATCTCATCCTTATAAATCACTAATATACCTAGAGACAAGATAGAACAATGACACAAGGAAGATCAAAAGCAACGAAGATGAATCGTGAAGATTAGTGATCATTGAGCCATATCTCTTTGCAATGTTATGTAGTTTGTATCAATTTATGTATGGATGTATAAGGCTACCATTACTCTTTATCATCTATTTTTAAGTCTCTCTTAATATTGTTATGTATGGATTCGGAGCCAAGAAGGATGAAGTATTATGTTTATAAGGTTTATTATTTGAGTTATAGTATGATTATACTTGAAATGACCAGTATTGATTAGAATAGGGGAGCTCTATTTGAAACAGGGCATCCCATATAAGTGTTATATATGCTTTTAAAGCATATAGAACAAGAATTTCATAGAGATAAAGAACACCTAAATTGAATAAATGTATAATTTATGGTAAATTTTTAAATTTATTGGTCAAAACTGGATAGAGTAAGAAAAACTAGAATATATACTGTGAACACTAGAAAATTTAAAATATAGTATAAAATCATGTAGAGCTCTAACAATTTAGTGGTTTACATGTATGGAAAGATCTATGTTTTAAGTTCAATATGCAATTTATTTGGAAGTAATTAGAGTTATATAGTAAGAGATATGAAAGTTTTCCTAAAACTATTTAAGTAGAAGTTGAATTCTGACCCTTAATAGTTTAAATTAATGTCATGCCATGTTCTGGTAAAATAAATGTGTTGCAAATATTTCTGAAAAGTAGACACACAGGGTTTTCAAATGACATAAAGTATGTATGATTTGGCTTAGGGTAGGATGAGATAAGAATTTTTGAAATTAAGGCTAAAGTCCTAGGAAGGTTACAGTAAACTTTGAAGAACAAACTATATGAATTGGCCCAGTGAATGCTTTGTTTCTTATTTTTTTTTCCATGTAGAAAATGTTTTAAGCTGTTTTTAGAAACTGAACCACTATGATACAATTTTTTTGGAATTAGTTATGAATTTTCAAAGTTCGGTCAATAAAATGAAAAATATTAAATAAATAGTACCTGAATTATTGAAAATTCTGTTTTTAGTTTTTATTTGATTCAAACACCTAATGATGCATGAATGGACTCTATAATGGTCTAGAAGATGGGAAAATGGGTCTAAATTAAGGTGTTACATTTTTAGTGTTAAAGCTGAAGGTTTAGGCTTGCAGAGCAAAGATTTGGGTAAATCTTTGAAAGAAAAGATATGTATTAAGCCAAAGTTTTTCCCCTTTAAATGTAAAGTGTTATTCCTCATCAAATTCTAGCCTGTGAATGTTATAGTGGTGCAAGAGATTAGTCATAAGGATAGTTTGAGGTAGTTGTTGGATTAGTTGAGGATGTTTTATAGAATTTATTTTCCTTAGATCTTGAATTTTTTTTAGTTAGATCGCAGTTAGATCCTATCAATAAAGAGAAGATGTAGGGTCACAAATAATCCTAATAAGGCTCAAAGATCATAGTAGACCAATTGTGAGGTTGCAGTAAACCTCCCAAAAGAATAAGATGATGAGCCCTACTATACTAACAGTTTTCTAAAACAGGATTGCCTAGGATGATTTTAGAAAGATATGAATTCTCATTAATCAACAACTAGTATAAATGGTCACCTAAAACTTTTCTTGAATGTCATGCCATTGACTAGAAAGTAGCTAAGAAATGTAACGGTGAGTGATGATGAGTAGAAAGGCAAGTAACCTACATATGATTAGTGATGAAATGTTTCTAGTAAAGAATGTAAGAGGTTAGAAAGGAATAAATGATAGTAATGAAAAAAGTTGTTATGAAAAGAGTTAATGGGAAAAACTAATGTATGATTTAAAAGAAGGTAAGTTAGAAAAGTGAAATGATTGATGACCCAGGTACAGGAAATTGGTCTAAGCCAAAACAGAATTCTATGAAGGAAAAGGTGAAATATGGTATGATTTCTAGTAATGATAAGCCACACAATGGTTACTAAGTGGAAGGATTACTTGAGCTAGAAAGTAACCTAATAATAGTGGTCCCCCTTAAGTGTAGCCCTATTAAGGCAAGCAATTGCCTCTTAAGGTAAAGAGGTTGAACTACTTATGAATTATGCTAAGTAAGTCTAGGCTAGAGGAATCATTTGGAGAGATAGGAAGTTCCTCCTAATTAAACTAAGGACTTCAAATCCAAATGATTGGTAGAGTGGTTTTAAGGAATATTGGGATAGATTTGGAGGATAAGTACAAGATCTAGATCTCCTGACTACTATGATAGTAGCAAAAGAATTCTTTGAAGGACATCATAACTATTGGCTCCCTATAATTGAATGGGTTGAGCTAGTACTTGATGCTATATAGAACCATAAGTAACGAAAGTCCCAGAGGACAATCTAGAGAGGGATCCAATGGAAACATTAAAAAGTCAAGGTAAGCCTAATTTTAATTTGGAAACCTGATAAGCTTTAAGTAATGATAATGTAAGTATAAATGGAATGTATGTGTAGTATGATATATGGTTATAAATATGAACCAAGTATAAATGCAACAAAGTATTAAAGTAGTAAAAGGACCAAGGGTCGAGGTACAGTGATGAAATATAGCTAATGATGGTATAATGGGAAGAAGTAGTTAATATTATTGCCAAGTGTAATTATTGATTACGACGATTAACAAGATGAAAGATAAAGGGTAATTAAGACATAAAGAGGTGCTCATCAAAGATTCCCTATGAATGATCCTTGATCATCTGGATCAGCAGCAGAGAATTGTTGAGCAACCACAAGAAATGGTTAATGACTACAGATAATAGAAGGGAGCTACGATTTATAATACTCTGTCTATACCGCAGCAATCTTAAGCAGGTCAACAAGCCCTATGAAATAACTTGCAGAACAAGTA
This sequence comes from Adenanthera pavonina, assembly GCA_026686845.1. Classification (NCBI taxonomy): domain Eukaryota; kingdom Viridiplantae; phylum Streptophyta; class Magnoliopsida; order Fabales; family Fabaceae; genus Adenanthera; species Adenanthera pavonina. Next base: position 32,254,829 of record JAIVEN010000015.1, read on the forward strand.
GTTGAGAGTACCAACAGTAACATATGATTGCACAAATTAGGAAGCATCAACTGACATCCTTTAATGGTAAGTTTGCATGCAAGTTTCCGAGAATCAAAGTTGGAGCCTCGGGAAGATTTTTGAGAACATGAGTTGCACATCGGAAAATAAAGCTCTAATAGCAACATATATTGAAAATGTGGCTAACCAAAGGAAGCGGAATTTGTAATGATCCTCCAGAATAAGAAGGCTCTAATATGCACATCGATACTCAATGCACCTTTCGCAATGCAATGTTAAGCAAGTAAAGGTAGAAAAGCGAAAAAGGGCCTAAAGTTAGCCATTAAAGATTAGATACCTGATCCAAATTCAGGCATTCAATTCATTGATTGAAGTAAGCAGGATCATTGGAAATAGTCTAAATCAAAAGTATGCTCCAGTATCTCTGGCTAATAGTAACAATAAGAAAAATTATAGAGAAAGCGAAGAATAAGTAAGAATAAGAGTAAGAAGCCTTGAAAAAGCAGGGGATTTATGAAGCAAGGCAAAAAAGCAAAAGAGGTAGATCAAGCAAGTCAACCTTGTTTAAATGAAAAAAGGCTCATAGAGGAAAGCCATGTTTATTAAAATAAAATGGTGCACAAAGTATAGAATGTTGAATCAAGAGTTTTGATGATTCCAAACCAACATTGAAGAGCTTGGATTGAAGATATCAAAGGAGCTCAAAGTGTCTCAAGTGAAGAAAATCTGAGTAATCATTGCAAGGATTGTTGTAGGATCTTTTGTTATGGGTAAAAGACTTTGATTTGATGAAAAGATGTATTAAAAGCTTGATTTTAAGTTAAATCATGAAATCTTTGAACAATACCCACCAACAGACGAAGTTTGAAAAGCTTACATTGAACTGTCATGTTGGAAATTCGAACTTTGGCTTTGGAAATTCGAATTTCTAGCTTAAACTGAATAAGTCTGAAGAGATGCCTCTCTGACAGACGAATTTTTATTTTCCAAAATTCGAATTTTCATAAGTGTCTGAAAGAAGCATTTGAGCAACAGACGAACTTTGGGTTTTGAACATTTGAATTTCAGACAAAATAGAATTTATGAAAATTGAAGAAATTCGTCTGAAACAATGTTAAAGTTCATCTGAAATCAAGATCATATTGAGTTTCAAAACTGTTCACTGACAGACGAACTTTGAACATGGAAATTTGAATTTCAGAAGCTGAAGTTGTGAGTCTGTTGAGATGACATGATGACATACGAAGGACAGTGTTTACAAATTCGAATGTTGAAGTAAGTCTGAAAAGAGGTCTCTCTGACAGACGAACTTCACTCTTTGAAAGTTTGAATTTTGAAGTAAATGAACTACTGTGCCTTTTAAGCCTGCTGCGGACAGACGAATTTTGAGGTTCCAAAATTCGAATTTCGAGGGCACTGTAGCAAATTGAAAACACTGTTCACACTTAACAAAAAAACTTTCTTCTTGAAAATTTGTATGTCACAACATGGATACATTTTCTAAGTTTCAAAATTTGAATTTCACTTCATGAACAGACGAACTTCGGTATTTCAACATTGGAAGCTTTAACCTTCGGTTCCTTCGAAATTCGTCTGTTGACGAACCGAAATTCGAATTTCAGTATGTTAGAAGCATTAAATGCAGTTGGTTAACTGATAGTTTTTCAGAGTAACCGTTGGATAACTTCCCCAACGGATAGATTTTGTCTCTAACGAATAGTTGGAACCTAAATCTATAAATACAACATCTTTTGAAGTTGTGGGTAACGAATCAAACTTTGTATATACTGAAATTCTGTCAAATTTTCTACTCAAAGACTTTTACCCTCTTACTTCAATACTTGTACATCAACTTTCATATTCACTCTATTCAAGAGAGTTTCATCTTTGTAAACAATCTATTCTTCATCTGAGAGATAGATTTACTTGTGAGGAGATATCACAAGAGATTGTAAAGCACTTTGTGAAAGTACAGAAAGAGATTGAGTGAGCTCTAGAAAACAGAGCACTGGAGTTGTACTGTGGCATTAGCAAGAAGCCAGTTGAATTCTTGCTGTATAGTGAAAAATCTCAAGTGGTGACTTGGGGACTGGATGTAGGTCAAGAGGAGAGACCGAACCAGGATAAATATCTAAGTTTTTCTTCTCCATATCTCTTCTATTTTAGCTTATTGCTTTATACTCTGTTTTTCATTATACCTTGCTTTCTTCATCGTTTCCACTTTGTGTAGAAAATTTTTAATCTCCCCAATTCACCCCCCCTCTTGGGAAGTCAGCCTAACTAACAAGTGGTATCAGAGCCCGGATTCCCATTCAAAGGATCTCACAGTTCGGGAATTACAATGGCTGGCTTTGGAGAAAGCATATTACCATAGGGGAACAATACAAACAGACCACCTGGCTTCAGTAGAGAGCATTATGGTTACTGAAAGATGAGAATGCAAATCTATCTCCAGTCAATCGATCTGCACATCTGGTCAATCATTCAGAAAGGAGACTTTATCCCAATGGCTTTAGAAGATGATGGAAAGTACAGGGAAAAGCCAGAAGCTGAATGGAATGAAGAAGACAGAAGGAGAGTCTTACTGAACTTCAAGGCAAAACATTGTCTAGTCAGTGCCTTGAATCAAGACGAATTCTACAGAATATCACAATGCTCCACTGCAAAAGAAATGTGGGATACCCTGCAGATTGCTCGTGAAGGAAAGACTGGAGTCAGGGAAAATAAACTGAATACCTGCATTGGAGAATATGAAAGCTTCAGAATGGCTGAAGGAGAAACTGTAAAAGAGCTGCAAAAGAGATTCACTCTCATTGTGAATCAACTAAAGAGCCTAGGAAAGGAATACACTCAAACAGAGAAAGTCAGAAAGATTCTCAGAGCTCTGCCTCTGGAATGGCAACCCAAGGTAACAGCAATAGAGGAAGCCAGAGGAGAATCAATGGCCTCTGTCACGGCTCTATTTGGCAGCCTTGAGGAGTATGAAGGAAAACTTAAAGCTCTCAAGGAAGTTGGACAAGACAAAAAGAAGAAAGGCCTTGCTCTCAAAGGTGCTGAAGAAAAGGAGAAAGAATCTGATGATGGAGAGGAGCTAGATGAAGAAACTCTGGCTATGATGGTCAGAAAATTTGGAAGTTTCTACAGCAAGAAGAGAAACAAGAAATTCTTCAAGAAAGGAGCTGCTAGAGATAGCAAAAGGGAACAAAAAGAGCCTGTTACTTGCTATGAGTGCAAAAAGCAAGGACATATCAAATGGGATTGTCCACAGTTCCTGAAGAAGCAAGAGAAAGAAAAGAAAGCTGCAGACAAAGGCAAGAAGAAGAAAGCTTACATCTCATCAATATGGAGCAACAGCTCAGACGAAGAAGAAGATGATGAAGATGAAATTGCCAACATCTGTCTCATGGCACTTGCCTCTGAAGAAGCTGAAATTCCATGCAGCAGTGACCAAGAGGATGAGGTATATGAATCTGAACCTTCCTATTCTGAATTACTGGATGCATTTCATGAGCTTCATGATGAGTTCATTAAAGTTGCTAAAGAACTAAAACTAGCAAAGAAAAAGATTAATAAACTTGAATCTCAAAGCAACATTTCTGAAATTACCTCTTTACCTACTGGTGAATCTGTTTGCTGTAAATCATGCATTGAACTGAAGCAAACCAATGAATATTTAGTAAAAAGCATGTCTAGGCTTACTAGAGGAAAAGATATGTTGTTTGCTCTAATGGGGAGTTAAAGAATATCACAAGGAAAAGCTGGACTTGGCTATGATCCATGTGCTGTTAAAGAAAAGATTAGGAAGAAAAATCAGAATGTATATATGAGACACTTTGTGCATGCTAATGGAAATAAAAGGAAAGATCATATGTCACCTCACATTGAATCATATAATCAACCAAGGCATGCAAAGTAAAAATATTATCTGCATTTTTTTTCCTGCCTCTCAATCTAGCAGTCCCTTTACCACCTGTAACTTCTGTAACAAAAAGGGACATATTTCTAGCTCTTGTGCCTTGAAGAAAAATGGACTAAACAGAACTGTTAAATGGGTTCCCAAAGATACATCTGTATCTAGGGAAAAGACTACTGACAAAAAAGGACCTAAGCAGATTTGGGTACTTAAAAAGAAAACTTGAACCTTGTTTTGTAGGTCTGTCTCAAAGCTAAAAGGAGCAACAAATGGTATATGGACAATGCCTGCTCAAGTCACATGACTGGTGACAAGGAGAAGTTCATCACCCTTAGAGACAAGAAAGGAGGAAAGGTGACATTTGGAGGTGATCAGTATGGCAGAATAGTTGGCATTGGGATTGTGGGCAAAAATCCGGAAACATCCATTGAAGAGGTGCTGTTTGTGATAGGCCTCAACCACAATCTGCTGAGTGTGAGCCAAACATGTGACAAAGGAAATTGAGTGCTGTTTGACTCGAAGTTTTGCCTGGTTATCAGAAAAAGCAATCACAAAGTAATCCTCAAAGCTTAAAGGGATGGTAACTGCTATACTATTGATCTTGATGAACTTCCTCCCTTAGATTCTGTTTGTCTAATTAGTCAGGATAATGATAGTTGATTGTGGCATGGAAGATTAGCTCATGTTAACATGAATCAGCTTTCAAAATTGGTTAAAAACGAGCTAGTTACTGGCCTGCCAAAAATTACTTTTGAAAAAGATAAAGAATGTGATGCATGCTTAAGAGGAAAGCAAACTAAATCTTCTTTTAAACCTAAAAATGTAGTCACCACAACTAGACCACTAGAACTGCTACATATGGATTTAATTGGTCCATCTAGGGTAAAAAGCATTGGTGGTAATCTGTATGTGCTTGTAATTGTGGATGATTACTCTATATTTATATGGACATTATTTCTTTCCTCTAAAAGTGATACCTTTGATGCATTTGTAACCTTAGCTAAGAAAGTGCAAAATGAGAAAGGTATTTCCATTGTGTCTATCAGGTCAGATCATGGAGGAGAGTTTGAAAACTCATACTTTCTGGAGTACTGCAATGAGCATAGAATTGATCACAACTTCTCAGCTCCAAGAACTCCTCAACATAATGGAGTAGTAGAAAGGAAGAATAGAACCATTGGAGAGATGGCTAGAGCTATGCTGAATGAAAAGGAGCTATCTCAAGTGTTTTGGGCTGATGCAGTAAATACAGCAAGCTACATCATAAACAGAGCCTACATCAGACCAATCCTTGGAAAGACTCCATACGAGCTGTACAAGGGAAGAAAGCCAAATTTGTCACATCTCCATGTGTTCGGGTGCAAATGCTTCATTCACAACAATGGGAAAGAAAATCTGGGTAAGTTTGATCCCAAATCCGATGAAGGTATATTTCTGGGCTATTCTAGTAGGAGTAAAGCATATAGAGTTTTTAATAAAAGGTCTAATTTAGTAGAGGAATCTGTGCATGTAGTGTTTATTGAAAATGAAACTGCTTCTAAACATGTTACTGATGAGGATGATCTTGTTTCAAATCTTAAAAAGTTAGATATCTCTAATGAAGATATAATTGAGCCTCCAAAAATATCTGAATCTATTAATATAGAGGAAGATATTCAAGAGAAAGATTTTGAGGAAGAAAATGAACAAATATTTCAAGAACTCCCTAGAGCTTGGAGATATCAAAGGAATCATCCTGTTGATCAAGTGATAGGGAATGTTCAAGAGAAAGTTAGAACCAGAAAATAGTTAAGGGATCAAATGATTAATTGTGCTTTCATATCACAAATTGAACCTAAATGTACTGAGGAAGCCTTAACTGATGAGTACTGGATTCTAGCTATGCAGGATGAATTAAATCAATTTGAAAGAAATCAAGTCTGGGATTTAGTGCCTAGACCCAAAAATCATCCTGTTATAGGTACCAAATGGGTTTTTAGAAATAAACTTGATGAATCAGGATCAATCATCAGAAACAAAGCTAAACTGGTTGCTAAAGGTTATAATCAAGAAGAGGGCATTGATTTTGAGGAAACCTTTGCTCCAGTAGCTAGATTAGAAGCAATTAGAATTCTATTAGCATATGCATGCATGAAAAATATTTTGTTATATCAAATGGATGTAAAGAGTGATTTTCTGAATGGATATATCATGGAAGAAGTTTATGTAGATCAACCTCCAGGTTTTGAGGATTCTACAAAACCAAGCCATGTGTATAAACTAAAGAAAGCTCTTTACGGTTTGAAGTAAGCCCCTAGAGCATGGTATGAAAGATTGAGTAATTTTCTAACTGAAAAGGGGTTTAACAAAGGAAAAGTAGATACAACCTTATTTACTAAGAAAGAAAATAAAGATTTACTCATTGTTCAAATTTATGTTGATGATATTATATTTGGTGCTACTAATGAATCTCTTTACAAGAATTTTTCTAAGTTAATGTAGGGGGAATTCGAAATGTCTATGATGGGTGAACTCAACTTCTTCCTTGGATTGCAAATCAGACAAGGCAATGATGGTATCTTCCTCAATCAATCCAAGTATCTGAAGAAATTGCTGAAGAAGTTTGGAATGGAAAATGCCAAGCCAATGGGGACACCTATGGCTACTGCAACCAAACTGGACATGGATGAGAAAGGGAAACTGTTTGACATAACTCAGTATAGGAGAATGACTGAATCCCTGCTGTACTTAACAGCATCAAACCTGACATTATGTTTAGTGTCTGTATGTGTGCAAGGTTCCAATCATGTCCCAAAGAAACCCATGCTACTGCTGTGAAGAGAATCTTCAGATATCTTATTGGAACATCACAGATGGGTCTTTGGTATCCAAAGGGCAATGGAGAAGATCTCAAAGGATACACTGATGCTAATTTTGCAGGGTCGAAAACTAACAGAAAAAGCACAAGTGGAACTTGTCAGTTTCTTGGAGGATCCTTGGTTTTATGGTTTAGGAAAAAGCAGAATAGTGTGGCCTTATCCATTGCAGAGGCTGAGTATGTTGCAGCTGGAAGTTGTTGTGCCTAAATCATCTGGATGAAACAGCAACTTGAAGATCTTGAGGTTGAGTTGAAAGAAATATCAATAATGTGTGACAATCAAAGTGCTATCAATATCACAAAGAATCCTGTCATGCACTCAAGGACAAAACATATTGAAGTTAGGCACCACTTCATAAGGGATCACGTTCTGAAAGGAGAAATTAGATTGGAATACATCCCAACTGAAGATCAAGTTGCAGATATCCTGACAAAGCCTCTGTCAGAAGATAGATATTGCAAGATAAGAAGAGAATTGGGCATGGTAAATCCCAATGAACTGTAAGTAAATCCGTATATAATTCTGTTTTTAGATTTTCCAACATTGAATTAGTTCTAACTTTAGCATCGGAGAGTGTTTAATTTAAGTTGCAGGTGCTCCTCATGAGATTCAATGCTGATAAATCTGAAAAATGGAGCTTACCAGAATGGAACAATCAAGGAATGAAGAAAATGGAAGAAATTCTAAGCTTCTGAATCCATTCTGTAAGTTTTTAAAGTTGAAATTCGTATATTGATTATGTGTTAGATGAATTTCCGTGAAAAACTAAGGTTCTGAGGAAGTCAGCATGATCAACATTCGAATTTTGCATATCCAACAGACGAACTTCGGCCTGTTATTAAAAGGAACAGTTCTCGGTGATGCCTCGAAATTCGTCTGTTGATCCTTCAAAATTCGAATTTTCAAGAACAAAATTTCAAAGTTATGAATGTCCAACATGATGATTATACTAATGCTTATCTCTTAACGTACGAATGTTGGACAACTTTCACAAAATTAAGAAATTCGAATTTTTGACTTAAAATTTGTCTATTGAAACATGCTCCTCAATGTTGAATCTTGGAAATATGAAGTTTTGTATGCTTAATTTGTCTGTTTTTTGGTGGTTTGTTTGCTGCTTGGTGTTTGATCTTGAAAATTCGAACTTTGTTGGAACAAAATTCGTCTGTTTATCTTGTGTTATCTTATTCAAGCCTCTGTCAGATGAACTTTCACAAGAAAATTCGTCTGTCAGTAAGCTTTGCTGAACGGTTTAACTTGTAACTACCCGAAGTTCAAATTTTGACCATTCAAAATTCGTCTGTCAGACGGTTACACACGTTAAAACCGACGATTTTCTTTCGAACAGACTCAACCCTATTCCTATTCTCTCCAAGTCCGTTCCAATCCTGCATTCAATACTCTTCAATTATGATAAAAAACTGTCATTTCCCACCGATTAAACTTCCTTTCGCATCCTTTAAACCTATTTCTTGCCCCATTTCTGAAACATTCATCCGTGAAAATGGCAAGAGTCAAGAATCCCGAAGCTGGCAAAGGAGTGGCTCGGCCAAAACGTTCTGTAAAATCCCAATATGCCATGACGGAAGGAGAAAAACCGAAGAGAAAGGCTGAATCCAGCAAGGGAACTCCTTCCAAACGCCAGAAATCTACACCCAAGGGAGAATCAAAGAAGGCTGGACCCTTTCCTCAAAGGTAGCAGAACCTTCGGTCCCTGTTCCTGTTGTTGCTGAACCTGTTGCTTCCACTTCATCCTCAAGTACTGAATCTGGGGAATATGAGCTTACCACACTACCTTTATGGAGCACTCCACAGATTCAAGAGGAATACTCCACCAAGTTTGCCAACAAAAAGGTAATCAAGCCACATTGTGTAAACTTGGAAGATTTCTTGGTCTCCAATAATTTTGATGCTGGTATATGGATGATGAGATACAAGAATTTGTTGGAAGTATTAGAAAGATATGATGATGAGGTAGTGAAGTCTTGGTATGCTTCCTTTAAGTACTATAGCAAGAAGAAGAAGTGGGTAGTCAATCATAGGTCTAGGACCATCTGGCTTACTGATGAGACATTTAATGAGGTACTGGAGATCCCAGGGCAAGATGGACTCAAGATTGACATCACTGCCTCTGGATACATGGATGAGGCAGATACTGCTGATGAAGAAGGTGGCCCCTTTTCTGAACTACAAGGAGAGCACTATTCTGAGCACATTATTTAGAAGAAGGGAAAACTGGCCATCTATAAACATATTGAAGCCCACAGACCTCAGTGTTCAAGTGAGGATCCTGCACTACATAGTGTCCAGGATCATATTCAACAAAGGTGGCAGCTTTAATTTGATAACAAGGGCAGAGGCACATGTCATGGCTGCAATCATGCGTGGAAAGCTGATCAACATGGGACACATCTTACTTCAACGCATGATCAAGGCAAGAGATCAGAGGAAGGATTCCATACTCCCCTATGCTGCTATCATTTCCAGAATTCTGCAGTATGCCAGAATTCAGCATCTTAAGAAGGGGAAGGGGAAGCCTACTGAGATCTTCAAGGAGGAAGAACTGCAAAGAATGGGTATTGAAAAGGATAAAGGAAGATGGGTTGGAAAGGGAGCAGGAAGAACTGAAGATCTATTCTTTGTTGAAGGTGCCTCCCTACAGCAAGAGGGTACTTCTGAGGCTCCTGCCAGACCTACTCCTCAGCCCTCTGTGCCTATCCCATCTCCATCCAAGCCCACTCACATTCCATCCACTCCCTCCTCTCGTGCCAAGCCAACCAATATCACTGAGTTGTATGATAGCCTGTCTACACTCATTCTTAGCATCAGAGATTAGCAAAATGCCAAGTTTGCTCATCTGCAAGATCAGATTCATCAGTTGGCTAAGAACATGAAAGTGGTTGCTGATGCTTATGAAGATATCAGAAGTGCAATCCCTACCACTTCAGCTCCACCTCAGCCAGGGTTCTCTGTGCATGTCCAATCTCCAACCCCTGAGCCTCCAAGCCCCTTTGAGCTAGCCTCCTCTGACCATGATGATGATATAGATAGGGATGAGCCTACTGGTACAATGAGGACACCAAGTCCTGGTCCACCCTTGGACTATGGTTTGGAAGAAGAAGGACTTCAAGAAACAAGCCCTCATGAGCCTATGCAAGAAGATGCTCAATATTCAATTCTGTCCATTCAAGAATCTGAGCAAGTTGAAAGACTGGTGGCAGCCATTTCCACCTCTTCAAATCAGGAGGGTGCCAACAATGAAGAGAGAAGCATTGTGGCAGTTGTTGATTATGAAGCTATTGCTCACAATGCCCTGCTGCAAGCTTAGAGGAAAAGGCTTGAAGAAATGTTTTGTCTTGATGAACCAGCTCCTCCTTCTCTCGCTGCTTATGGACTCTCAGAGGAACAAATAGCTCAGTTGGCTTTTTCCAGGCAGGCAATGCAGGAGTTGCTTGAGGTCTCTGATGATGATGAAGAACCAATTCCTGAACCTCCTGCACCAGTTGAACCAGAAATTCCTTTTGCTCCTGTGCCACTTCGTGCTATTCCTGTCTCTCAGATCCCTCCTCCGGCTGATTTTGTTGGCCTTCTTGATGATGCCAAAAGGGAGAGAAGAAGAAGCAAATTGGAAAATCTGCTGCTGAGTCATCTGGGAAGACGTACAGCAAGAAGACCAAGCCAAAGAAGAAGTGATGGAAGGACTGTTTAGATTTTAGGCTTGAGTCCTCTTGTAGTGCTGTTCAATACTCCTATTTGTGTTTCTGTTGTTTGTTTTGTCTGATTGAATTTTGTTCTTATCATGTGTATTCAGAAGAACTTTGATTAATTTTTGCCTCTGTAAAGCAACATAGTATTGAAATGAATGAAATCCTTGGTTGCAATGATTTGTACTTATCACTTCCTGAATCTCTTCATTGATGTGCTATATATGATATCTTTTGAAATACAATGCATATGTTGAGGGGGAGTTTGTTAAAGCAAACCCAAGTACTAATCCAGTTTGTAAGTTGTTTTGTCATCATAAAAAAGGGGAAGAATGTTGAATCAAGAGTTTTGATGATTTCAAACCAACATTAAAGAGCTTGGATTGAATATATCAAAGGAGCTCAAAGTGTCTCAAGTGAAGAAAATCTGACTAATCATTGCAAAGATTGTTGTAGGATCTTTTGTTATGGGTAAAAGACTTTGATTTGATGAAAAGATGTTTTAAAAGCTTGATTTTAAGTTAAATCATGAAATCTTTGAACAATACCCACCAACAGACGAAGTTTGAAAAGCTTACATTGAACTGTCATGTTGGAAATTCAAACTTTGGCTTTGAAAATTCGAATTTCGAGCTTAAACTGAATAAGTTTGAAGAGATGCCTCTCTGACAAACGAATTTTGATTTTCCAAAATTCGAATTTTCATAAGTGTCTGAAAGAAGCTTTTGAGCAACAGACGAACTTTGGGTTTTGAACATTTGAATTTCAGACAAAATAGAATTTATGAAAACTGAAGAAATTCATCTGAAACAATGTTAAAGTTCATCTGAAATCAAGATCATATTGAGTTTCAAAACTGTTAATTGACAGACGAACTTTGAACATGGAAATTCGAATTTCAGAAGTTGAAGTTGTGATTCTGTTGAGATGACATGATGACATACGAAGGACAGTGTTTACAAATTCGAATGTTGAAGTAAGTCTGAAAAGAGGTCTCTCTGACAGACGAACTTCACTCTTTGAAAGTTCGAATTTTGACGTAAATGAACTACTGTGCCTTTTAAGCCTGCTGCGGACAGACGAATTTTGAGGTTCCAAAATTCGAATTTCGAGGGCACTGTAGCAAATTGAAAACACTGTTCACACTTAACAAAAAAACTTTCTTCTTGAAAATTCGTATGTCACAACATGGAAACATTTTCTAAGTTTCAAAATTTGAATTTCACTTCATGAACAGATGAACTTTGGTATTTCAACGTTGGAAGCTTTAACCTTCGGTTCCTTCAAAATTTGTCTGTTGACCAACCGAAATTCGAATTTCAGTATGTCTGAAGCATTAAATGCGGTTGGTTAACGGATAGTTTTTCAGAGTAACTGTTGGATAACTTCCCCAACGGATAGATTTTGTCTCTAACGAATAGTTGGAACCTAAATCTATAAATACAACATCTTTTGAAATTGTGGGTAACGAATCAAACTTTGTATATACTGAAATTCTGTCAAATTTTCTACTCAAAGACCTTTACCCTCTTACTTCAATACTTGTACATCAACTTTCATATTCACTCTATTCAAGAGAGTTTCATCTTTGTAAACAATCTATTCTTCATCTGAGAGATAGATTTACTTGTGAGGAGATATCACAAGAGATTGTAAAGCACTTTGTGAAAGTGCAGAAAGAGATTGAGTGAGCTCTAGAAAACAGAGCACTGGAGTTGTACTGTGGCATTAGCAAGAAGCCCGTTGAATTCTTGCTGTATAGTGGAAAATCTCAAGTGGTGACTTAGGGACTGGACGTAGGTCAAGAGGAGAGACCGAACCAGGATAAATATCTGATTTTTTCTTCTCCCTATCTCTTCTATTTTAGCTTATTACTTTATACTCTATTTTTCATTATACCTTGCTTTCTTCATCGTTTTCACTTTGTGCAGAAAATTTTTAATCTTCCCAATTCACCCCCCCTCTTGGGAAGTCAGCCTAACTAACATAGAATGCTATGATGGTACTGTAGAGATGACCAACACTAGACCAAAAACACAAGGGAGTGTCTGAGGCTGTAAGTCACCTGATCTCATTAAAGATATGATGCAGATGCAAGCCACTCTTTTACAATGGTGTGAAGAGGTTGGGTCTAGGAGCTAATGTTATAAAGTTTACAAGGGAATGTGTTCACTAGAAATAAGGCCATAATCTCCATTACCAGTCTAAATAAATATCGAAGCACCACAGTAAGCACAAACTGGCTTTTGTAAATAAACTTGTTCTAGACGGCAAGAAGAAGATGTTGAATATTCTTACCCCTGGAAATGTTCCATATGCTTAGATTAAGTTAGATGTTATACCTATTGCTCAAGTAGAGAAGAGCTTGAAGAAGGACATTAAGGATAGATATGAAGATTGATGTATGATTAAAAGAAGTTAGATAGAGATTTAATGCCTCTGTAATGGAAAGTTAGTAATGTATTTATGATGTTTAATGCACAAGGTATGAATCCAAGGTATAAAGTATGAGCCCAAGGTATGTGTTTAGTGGTAGATAGTTAGGGAACTACGAAACCTAGAGATAGTTAATTGCTAAACTTAGTATGAAACCTAGCTATAAAAGAAAGTATTTAGTCAAAAGATCTCACAATGACAGAAACCCTCAGCTGCCAAAGTAAGGTAAGAGGGAGGTAGCTCTTGGGAGAAGCCCAATTAAGCTAAGATAGTAGCTCTTACGGAGAAGCCCAATTGAGCCAAGAAAGATGAAATCCTCAATACAATGAAAGCCACTAAGGCGAGGTAGAAATGAGGTAACTCTTGGGGTGATGCCCAAATGAGCAAAAATGAATGAAGATGAGAAGCTAGGGCCTAGATTCTAACTGAGTTAGTAAGAGGCTTTTGAAGGGTTAAGAATTTTCTTTAAATTGCTAGATCATTGATTAACCTTGGCCAAGAAATTAAGAGGGTTATAAATGAGAACAAATAAAGTAGAATGTTAAAGAGTAAAAGTCAGCAACCACTACCTTAATATCACTCATACTCTGTCCCATAAAAGCCAAAAGAATTCAAGGGCTATGATAAGAAAAGCAAAGTACAAGGTTTAGAGGTATGTTTATACATAAAGGCATAGTGGTAAACCAGACATCTAAGTTAACAAAAGCTAGAGTAAAATGAAGTAATGTAAGCATGAACAGTAGATGAAAATAAGAAGGATAATAAAAGGTCATTATGGGACATTATACTAGATGTTAAAGAAAGATGGAAATAAGGATTGAATGCCCTAGAAATAAAGTAATAAATTATCCAAAGGTCCCACAGATTAGTTATGGCTTAGAAGAAAACATGTTGCTACATTCTCTAAGCATAGTAGTGGCATGAGTACAGTAAAACCCCTCAGCATTTTACAGTTAAGTGTGCTCAAATGAGGAAAATTTCATGATAGATGACCTAGTGGGAAGCAATAAAGATATAAGAAATATGAAGGGTAAGATGTGCCAATAATCTTACAGTTAAGTGTGCTCAAGTGAGTCTTACCAAGGCATCTGTTATTACATGAATAAGAGTATGAATAGTATATGGTGGTCTTAGATGATGATGACAAGAATGATAGTATTCAAAGAACTCCAAATCTTTAGAAGAGCATGAAAGACAACTAAGAATTTTGAAATGTTGCAAAAGCAAAGACTTGCTGAACTTAGTAAATGGGAGCTGGGCTCCAAAAAATATAGTTAGTAAGTTACATAATCTTCCATAAGAATCACAGTAGATCCTACTAAAGCAAGTAAAGTTATGAGATGGGAGAGATTAAAAACTAGAATAAGATGCGAATTTTTACCAGTTTAGCAAGATATTATGAAAATCTTCTCAAATTGTCTTACTGCTTGATTAAAAAGAAAATTTTGTGGGAAAGGAATAGCGAAACTAGTTTTTATGAACTAAAAAGGATAAACCTTCTCCCCTATGCTAATGTTCCTGATCCAATGATAACCTAGAAGGTCTATGGTAATGAAAAGTATGAATGGATCAGAGTATAAGTAACATATTAGGATTGAGTTGAGGTAGTAACATATGTTTTATATGATAAAATTTTTATGAAAATGTATCCCTACATATAATAGTGATAGTGAATGCTCTCAAGATATAGAGTTAGAATGAGTTAGTATGCCTATGATACCACCATAAAGGAACTAAGACCACAATAACCTCAAGTGACCATGAAATAAGAAGAAAAGTTAAAATAGATATAAAGAGAATAGAATAAAAGAAAGGTTAAGATGACCTAGAAGTGTCATCTAAGCAAAGTTAATGAGATAAGCTTATGCCTCAGTTGAAAAAATATTATGTAAAAAGTCAGTCAAAGGTTATGAATAGAAAAGGAAATGAAAGAAGATAAAAATAGCCTTGTAAGTGACATTTAAGCAAGGCTAATGCACTAAGCTTATGCTTTGGCAGGAAAAGTTAATTTCATGATTAATCTAAAAGTATGGAAAGTGTAACAACCCTCATTACATTATCCCTAACTTAGTTCTTAGCTAACTAAGTACAATTGATGTTATGTGCAGAACCGGAGAAACCAGAATTGAGGAAAGAATCAAAGTAGAGAAAAAGGAGCTCTACGTCGCGATGTAAGACAAGACCGCCATAGCAAGAGAGCTGTCATTTGGTTAAAATTTTCCAAGCCAAGAAGCTCCATGTCGCGGCGAGTTTACTGGAGCTGCAGTGAGCATCAGGATTTTTATTTAAATTAGAATCATTCCAGACCAACAGACGAAAGGAAAACTTAGGGAGAAACAAGAAGCTGTGCTAGGGCTTGAAAGATCCAACCATTGGGAGTAATTTATGACCTCTAGGAGCTTGGTTCTTGTTGGTAAGTAATCTCTACTTCTCCCTCTCCATTTTCTTTGGTTTTAAGTTGGGATTTTTCGGGTATATGTTGGAATTTTTGGTTTTGGCCAAAATCCACTGATTAAAATGAAGGAAATGAGATTAAGGAAGTGTGATCTAGTGTTTGTGATGCTTGGGTGTGAGTTTAAGAAGGAGTATACATGATTTGAGCATAACCCTAAGATGAAATTGTGTAAGGAAATTGGGAATATAAAGTTTGTGTAGTTGATTAAAGTTTGGATGGTCTTTAGGAGCTCAATTATGTATATAAATGGTGTTGGAACCTTGGGTTAGGCCTATATAGTCGAATAGTGATTTTTGGTTAAGTGATATATTGTGTTCATTGAGGTATTATGGTATTATGGAGGTTATTTAATTGACCGGAAGAGTACAAGTTTGTTGGATAACCTAAGGAGCTCATGGAATCACATGTGTGTGGAAATTGGCAACCTGAGGTAAGTGGGTGTTTGTATTGTTTGTATTTTATGATATATATATATATGTATGTGTGTGTGTGTATGCATGTTTCCATTCATACCACGATATAGTTTGTGTGTGTATGGTTTTTTATATATCGTAGTATGCACACAGCTTGACATATAATGGATGATGATTATGATGATGACTAGAGATGATGATTATGTGACATTATATGATGATATGATGAAATATGATAATAGAGGATAAGGATGAGATCCCTGCCTCAAAATCCTCTCCCACGACCCGGAGAGCCAGACGGCAGTGAACTGCACCTTCCCTAAATCACCACCAATTCAAGGTGGTCCAGGAGAAGGAGAGCCACGGTCCGAACACTAATGTAACCTTTGGCCGGGTTACATTAGTGTAAGGTGAGTTTGGTGATGTCCCGGAATCAGTTTTTACCGACTGTTGGAAGGAAGTCATCTATTGAAATATCTTGTTATAACGAGAGCTCATGGTTCTAGTTGTGTGCGAGGGAGACATGCATTTCATTTCATAATGCATTCATGAGTTTGTATGAGTTATGTATATATAAGCGTGTGATTGTTCCCAGTTGCTGAGACTTTGTCTCACACCCCTTTCCCATGAACTAACATTTCAGGTAAAGGTTCTGGCACTAGCCCGGAGAAGACAAGGGAAGCATAGTCACTTCGGTATTAGGAATATCGAGTCTTCATAGTGAATGTGTGTATGGTTTATGTACTCTATGCCAAGTAAGATAGGTGGTTTGTAATCTAAGGGTTGACATTGATGTTGTGATTGTATTGGATAATATGTATGTGATGATTTTGATGTGAAATGATGTTGAATGTGATAAGTGTGATGTATTGTGATGCATGCATGGTTTGCAGTGTTAAGGAGTCAGTATGACAGTGTATGTGAGTCCAAGGGTAGATTTGGGTCTTATTGGTGTGTTTTGGGGCATGTAGCCTATTATGTCAATTTGGGGTTCAAGGGAGTCAAATCTCAAAGGAGTAGTTCCTTTGAGGTGAAACCTCTTTGAGCAAGTTGGTTAAGTTGTTTAGGACCTGTATGAATGGTCCCTAAGTGCCCATTTGCCTTTGGTGGCAATTGGAGGAAGTTTGTGCTGAGTTTTGGTCAAAAAGTGACCAAAATGGTGTTGGATGTCCAAAATCTCCATATGGAAATGGATTGAGGTGAAAGTAGTGTCCATGGATAGATTGGGAAAAGATTGATTTGTAGGAGTTAGAATCAGGTCAATTGGAGGTTGGAGCATAAAGTTATGCGTGTCGGAAGTTCGCCCCAGAAGTTGAACTTTTGTTGATATGGCATCAATAAGGGGATGCCGCAGTGCTAGGGCTAGGCCGTGGTGTCAAACCCTCTGTTTTGACAATTCTAAAACCCGCGAGCACTAGAGCCGTGGCAGTACTATAGCTGCTGTAGCCCTGCACACTGTTTCAACCGTTTTAGTGTTCTTGAGGTGTCTTGTGGCATTTTCCGCCGCTGTGATGATTTGGGAAGAAAAATCAAAGTGTTTTGGTTATGTTTGATTAGTTTTTGAAGTTTTTTGGTCAACTCAAGAGGTGTATTGGGATAAGATGTTATAGAAAGATAAAGAAAGAAGAGATGTCAGGTGCTGATAGGAAGACTACTGAATGAATAAGACAAAGGAATTATGAAAGCAAGGAGGGGAACTCTTACATAAGAATTCTCAATACTCCTAAAGTAAAGTTTGGTCTTTATTTAGAATTAATTTTCCATAAGGTCTTTAACAAGAATTAATTTCAGAACTCAACTGAAAAATATGCAATATACTTGTTCAATTGAAACTCTTGTTGAACTGAGTGTAACAGTATAAATAGTATAAATATTACATAGATGGGAAATCAAAGTTGAAAAATAGACCAGTTTGTAGGTATAGCATGAAAAATAAAAAAGATGTATAAAAAAATTCTTTGAAGAAATTACAAGACAGTACCAAGAAGAATTAGTATTTACATTTTTCCCAAATCAAGGGCAAAATGGTTTTGAGTGAAAAGAAAATGTGAAAATTTCATT
This sequence comes from Adenanthera pavonina, assembly GCA_026686845.1. Taxonomy (NCBI): domain Eukaryota; kingdom Viridiplantae; phylum Streptophyta; class Magnoliopsida; order Fabales; family Fabaceae; genus Adenanthera; species Adenanthera pavonina. The sequence continues at coordinate 32,272,669 of JAIVEN010000015.1, forward strand.
TTAAGCCTTGAAGAAAAGAATTATAAGCAATCTAGTCCCTAAAAAAAGGAAGAATTGAGTGTAATTTAGTCCCTAAAAAATTACAAAAAAAGACCTGAAAGAATTAAAAATTATAATTTAACCTCGAGTTAAAGTAATTTTGCAAATATTAAAAATTATTGTCATAACGAAAACCGCGACAACCTGAGTCAAATGGTATATAGCATGGGGTTTAACTAATTAAAAATAAAGAAATAATCAGTGTCAAGTGTTAAAAAATAACTTTATATCGATAAAATAGATTATGAACCCCACAAGCAGCAAAAAGGAAAATGGATTAGTATAAGGGTTCCACACATATACTATTTGGGACAAAATAATTAAAAAAGCTTGGGTATAAATTTATAATAGTCATTTATCCTTAAAATGCTAATTTACTGTAAAAAGTAACTTTATCAATACAGTTAAAATTAATTGGTACTAGATATGTTTGGATTGGAAAAATTATATAGTAATTGGAAACTCCTCCCTCCCTAATTGGAATCAGTTTTTGGCAGAAGAAACATGTGATTTTTGGGTTCAAAACTTCTCAAGGAAGGTATGACTTTTTGGACCAAAAGGTAATCTTCATTAAGGAAGTAATTAGCAAGGTCATCAAGTAGAAAATTGTCTCCTTTTTCTTCTCATTTGGATGATACTTTCTGCAGAAGTTAGAGAGAAACAACCAAGGAAAACACAAGAGAGAAAGAGAGAGAAAAGAAGACAAAGTGAAAGCTCAAGATCAAGGCTTGATAAACCAAGTGCAAAGGTGATGTTCTATGTATACTAACTTGTGTCTTTTGGTGTTTGAAGTAACTTTAATGAAGTTTTATTTCTCCCCTCTCACTCTAAGATTTTGGCCACATCCTAGACCATGGAGAAAATGAGTTTTCATCCATCAAACTTAGGACAAATGCTTAACTAGTAGCATAATTTTGAAGGTTGTTTGAAGTATATCAATTTTTCTTCATTTTCTCTGATTTTTGGCCAACTAGGGTTTGTTCTTAGAGATGTGATTTTATAATTTTGATCCCAAAATAGATTTTTAGGTCTAAATTAGCTAAGAATAAGCATTGACTCAGGGAAAAATTATAAGGAAAGTAATTTTAAAAATTAAGGGTTAGTGAACACTTTGTAAAGTATAGTCATAAACTAGAAGTTTATATGCTCTAATGATGATGTATTTAGGTTCAAGGAGGCTTGGGAAAGTGATTGAAGGTGGCCTACAAAAGGAGGAAATTCATAAGGTAGCATTACTTCCTTATTTGCACTATATTATCACGTATGCTTTCTATATGTTTAATACTTTATCATATGATTGTATTGATGTTTTGTAATGATTTTGTGATATTGGTGAGTTGATTGAGGGGTATCGTAACATCCTGAAATTTTTATGGATAATCGAGGCTCAATATTTTGAAATCTATAATGAATTTGTAAAAATGGATGTACATTATTTGGCATGAAATAGGACAAAGAAGTTAATTATCTCAGTTGAAAGGAAAAAGAAAAAAATGATGATTTTGTCCTTGTCCCTGGAAGGGAAAAAAAAAAGAAAAGGAAAAAGGAAAAGAAAAAAATATATATAAAAAAAATATATAAAAAAAAAATTTCAAAGTCGGTGGACGCAGGAGGATGTTGAAGGAGAATTTATGAATTTTGGGGCAAATTACACCTGATGACCCGAAAGTTTTAAAAATTATAAATTAGACCCGGGTCAAGGGCATTTTTGTAAATATAAAAAATTATAGTCAAAATGAAGCTCTCAATGAGTTAGACCCAATGAAATATAGTATGGAATTTATTAAGGTCAAAATCATATTTATTGGGTGATTAGGATTTAATATTAATATTTTACCCGATAAAAGTCAGTTTAGACTGCAAGAAAAGGCAGTATTGATCCAAGGACAATGATTGGACTTTGTTAAAATATATTTTGGGTCTAGATAATGGTTTTGGACCAAAAGTAATGGTTGGATAATTCTTTACCAATGTAATGATAATTTTGGCAAAAATACCCAATCGGTACGGGTAAATTTAATCGGTAAAGGGTATTTTGGTCCATAAATATTATTTAAACAATTTTTGGCCAGAAGGAGGATGAAACACGTATGAATTCTGAATGGGACATGAAGGGAATTGTTGGAAAAGCTTTTTAAAAGAAAAGTAAATGAAAATAGAAATAAAAGTAAATTAAGTTATTATATTATATAATTATCATCTTAAACCATCATTTCATCTTCCCCCACGAGAAAAGGATGCTGGTTCAGTGGAGAAGAAGCCAGGAACGCGTGAGAGAAAGAGAGCAAAGGGGAAAAGAGAATATTACAAGATTTATCCCAAAACTTCAAGGTATTATCTTACAACCCTTTTCTTGTGTCTCCTAGCAATTTTGAGGGATTTTAATGGTTATTTTCCCTCTATTTTCTTGCTGAAAGTTGCTACCTAGAGAGAGAAAATGAAGGTATGGAAAAACTAAGCCATGAAAAGGGTTATATAGGCCATAAGGTGCAAGAATATATCATTGGATTACAAATTAATCGGTTAGTTATTTTTCTATAATTTATGATAATTTTATGCCCAATTAGGGTTCATTATAGGAAGGGAATTTCAAGTTTTTGACCTCAAAAATGGATTCCTTGGGTCCAAAATAGGTTAGAACAAGTATGTTGTACAAGGAATGCATGATGGATAACAAAGTGCAAATTTTAGTTCAAGTGAGCACTTTGTGAATGAAATTGGATAACTAGTGGTTAATGGCATTATTTGATTATGCTATAGGATCCAAAGGAGTGTTAGAAGATCAAGGAAAAGGTTTGCAAGTTTGGAGATTAGTGGAAAGCCCAAAGGTAGTTAACTCACCTATCTATGCTTATGTATTATCATTGATGTTGCTTGGTTTGAATGATGTGTTTAATGTTTGGAATGTTGTCTTGTGATGATTTGGCATTGTTGGTTGGATTGTTTGAAGGGTAATGTGACCCTGGATATGTCTAAATACAAGGGGAAGTGCTGCCCAAATTTTTATAAAATGGTTATGCCAAAATGATTTGATTGCATGCTTAATGTGTTTTGAGATGAATACTTGCAATATATATGATGATATGTGTGCATGATGGTAGTTACTACTGAGATTCTTTGAATCTCACCCCTCTCCAAATGTCTAACCAATTTTAGGTTCAAGTTATGGCAAGATTACCCAAGAAAGGAAAGGCAAGGAGAAGCAAAGTAATATTCAAGCTAATGATACTTAGGTTGATACTATTATATGAGAGGTTATGTAAAACCTTATGGGATATGATCATGCTATGCTTCCATGTTAATATTTTCCTCTAAGTTCTTATGGAGTATCATGTAAGATAAAGGCAAGTCATGACTATTTATGTATATATGAATGTGTATTTTGGAATGTTGGGAGAATGCAAGAGACCTTTCTGAACATGGTTGACAATTCGAAGTACTGTACATACACTGATATGTTCAATGTATTAGTGTTTCATATGTATAAAAACTAGACATGAGTAGCTTTTCATAGACACGAAGATCACTCAATTTGGAGTTGTGTATGATTTATGGTGATTTTTCAAAGTTATGGTCAGAATCAGAAATTTTCAAAAATGACCATTGCTACAGTACAAATAATATGAACTTATTGTATAAGTTGGCCAAGTAACTTCCCTGTTCAACATTTTTCCCATGTATAGAATCTTTTAAGCTATATTTAGAGACTTGAACCATGTCAATATGATTTTTCTTGATTTAGTTATGAATTTTCAAAGTTCACTGGGTAAAAAAAAGTTAACTAAGGAAATGTTACCCGAAATGAAATAAATTGGTTTAAGTTTGTTTTATATAATCAAGTCTCTAATTAAGTATTAATGGACTTAAATATAGTTTAATACATGGGAAATGAGTCTAAGTATGAGACGTTACAGGTATAGAGACCCTGAAATATCCATTTTACAAAGCAAGACTTTGCTAAATTTTTTATAAAACCATGTGATTTAATTGTGCAAATGTGTTGATAAATGATTATTTAATATTTTTATGATTAAATATGATAATATGATTATATGGATAGGTAACTGCCACTAACATTCAATTATTCTTATCCTTCCATATCACTTATATGCATAATTTTCTATTTTTTTTAAAAAAATTCCTTAACATTATTTTTCAATCCAATATCACAAATATTATTGTGAATAATATTTTTATTGAGATTAATTCTTCGACACTTGCTCAGTCACTGCGCCTCTTCTAGTCTTCTCTCCCCGCGAGGTGCGAAGGCGAAAAAATCAGTGGCGAAAAGAGGTTTGTTTTCTCCAACCCCTCCTGTCTGTTCGACATAAAATCTCAATTTTCTGTAATATTTTGTGGCATTTGATTGTTATTGTATCGAGTAGTTATCGAGAGTTCTTTACCGTTCATTTATTTGATGTTTTGTTTCTTTTTCAAATGTTCAATGACTTCTTTGTTCGAATGATAATGAGGTTCATGGTGGGTAGAAGTTCGAATTCAATTTTTTTTTTCTTTTTGTATTGAAATTAACCTGGTTCTAGTCATCGAATGCTTTTGATGGTCGACCCACATTCCATTGGATCGGTACTTGTGTGTCGGTTCTCTGGGTACTAGTTGAGCAATCAAGAGTAATTTTAAACGAGAAAGAGGGCCATGACTTGAATAGCTTGATGCAGTGATTCACGAGCTGGAGATATACGCATTAGGCTAGTGCTTGGCATTGAAATACGATATTGAATTAGCAGAGGAAGCTATAATTTTGGAAAGAATTTTTTTTAGACTTGATAATTATTTTTTAGGTAGTTGTTGGTCATTTCGTTTTCAGATTGCTGGGATGTGAGTGTAACAAAAACCCTATAAATTATTCAAAATAAAAGATGCTTAATTCTGTGAAAATTCGTCTTTTAAATGATCTCCAGGGATTTGTTTTCTAGTGTTACTCAGATTCAAACGATTTCAGGGGGAAGATGAAGAAGGCATTACTATATGTCATGGTTGTATCACTCTTTATTTCAGCGTGGGTGCCGCTCGCACACTGCTCCAAGAAACCAGAAGGAAGAGCTAGAAGGGAAGACATCCCGTACATTAAATGCCAAGTTTGTGAAAAGCTCGCTAAGCAGTTGTATCAGCAAGTCCAAAAAAAGCAAGCAGAGATCACTCCGAAAAAGGTTTTTTTTTTTTTTTTAAACTCTTTCATCTGGATTCTCTGTAAATCGCTTCATCATGTTATTTTGAGAACTAGGAAGGTAGGCTTGAGTAGTTTTCTGGAAACCAATTTGTTGATTTCGGATGCTAGATCTCAGAGTACCAGATTATTGAGATAGCAGAGAATGTTTGCAATCTCAAAAAGGCGGAAGCTGATTGGATATTGCAGATAGATATTGTAGAAAATGAAGATAAATTGGAGGTACGAGGATTGGTGAACTTCTCAGTTTTGTAAATGTTTTACAGAATTCAATTATAAGTTGAGATTGCCATGCTTCTTTTTTCCCTTGTGTATCTTTATGGATTTTTGCCTTGACTTAGTATTAATACATGTAAATTGTTTTACCCAACTTTCTTTCTTATCAGTTGGTGGAACAAGACTCTGAAGGACAATGTAATTCTGAATGCAAGACAATTGAGCAGGCTTGTCAGGAGGTATGGCACTACTCCCATCTTTGGCTTACACTCGATGCCTTTATTTGTTTCCTGTGAAATTGATCATCTTCTCATGGATTCTGAAATGGCAAACATTTTATAGGGAGAGATAGAATGAGGCAGGGTGTCATTTAATATATATATATATATAGTTTTTTTAATTTTTTATCAATTAAGAACACAATGGTGACACTAACGCCCACCAATCATTATGATCTGGATTTTGCTACCTCTGCTGCTTCTACATAAGCATATGTAATTTTTTAAAGTATCCTTTAGGTACTCAGTGAATCTGTTTAGGGATGTTTAATAACGAGGACTTGCTAATTTTGACTTTGCAGGTGTTAGGATATTCTGATACAGATGTTGCTGAATATCTGTACAAATCCAAGCCTGATATTGACTCATTGCTCAATTATTTCTGTAAAGACCTTACTAAGGCATGCAGTACCAAGCCACCCCCCATACCCAAGGTAACTTTATTCTCCATTTAATACTTTCATTGATATGTTTATAACTGTCAAATGTCTTTTCTCCTTTTTTGGTTTTTTTATTTATATTTTGTAGAAATTTTTTTGGTTGACATTGATTTTATGCTTTCATGGATTGATACATCCAATTTGATCGTGATTGATATGATTAGTAAGTGTTCAGATTGAGTATGTGTGAGGGTACTTTTAGTACTCCATCTTAGCATGGTGTAAGGATAAGTCATCATAATTAATTCCACTAAAGGAGATTTCATCTGTTTAACACTTTCCTTTTATCATTATCTTTCAAATGTTTGGATTGAATCATTCTTTAGTCACATTGGACTCTAACAAATTCAGGTTAAGCCGGTTAGAACCACATAGGCGTCAAAACTCTCCCCAATAAGTATTTAATGTAATTGTGTACTCAAAGCTTGAACTCGAAGCCACTGGTTAAATTTTTGTTTTATCTTTCAAATTTTTTATGACATAGCAAATGCCAAATCGATCCCTGAAGAAATACTTGAGTATTGATTAAATGAAGTTATGTTTTGGCATTAGTAAGTGTCAGTTCAAGAGCAAAGGATAATTTACGAATTTGCTTTCTGTAGAATGTTCTTATATTCATATATTTATACATTTATGGTCCAAGTGGTCCTAGCCTGATGAAGTCAGAGTAATGACACCATCCAAACATAGCATGTGCTTAACATTGTTGTTCGAATACTTACATGCCAGAGTATTCATTAGAAGATCTTTTTTGTATTGCAGGACAGGACTCCTGGAGAACCTTTTGTTCTAAAGTCATCTAAAGAGGCTGAAATGGATAGACTATTAAAATCTATGGAGGTAATTAGTTTCTTTCCTTTATGTTCCTATCTTAAGAGGAAAAGATTTACTGATTAAGTGCAAATTGAAATTAACATGAGCAAATCCTAGAAGCTATCCTAAACTTCTTACCACCTGAATCAATGCCCAGGTGGGGAATTCATCCTTTGCTGCAGTCTTTTATTGGTAACACATAATGTTCATACTGTATTTCATTCTGCTTCAGGGGATGCCAGGAGCACCTGGCATGAAAATGTACTCCAGGGAGGATTTAATGAACATGAAGAATTTTGGTGAAGATGGTGATGATGAAGATGAGGAGGAGGAGGATGAGGCTGGCTTCCCTTCAAAACTGGTATCAAGAGAATCTCATATATTCTTCCCACGTTGATTCAAATCCTTTAGAATAAGTGATCATTGAGGAAATCCTCATCCTGCAGGGAAAAGCTTTGAGAGAAAAAGGAAGTGGAACAGGTGACTGGAAACAGAAGTTAAGAAAAGGAATATCGGACGGAGCTATAACACTGAAGAGACATGCAAACAGCGTCTCCAATCGTTTACGGCAGTGGTGGAGGGGAAAGAAAGCAGCCACTTCAAAGAAGGGCCAAAAGACAGGAAAGTCAGAACTTTAGAGCATCAGAACCTAACGCTGCATCTCTTGGTTGCTGAAGAACTTCAATCGTTTCTTGATTGAAGGTCCCTCTGCCCAAGATTGGCAGGAAGAAGGATTATAGGGAAGGAACGTAATTCTACGAGACTTTCACATTTAATTAGGGATTTGCGACCCTCCGTGTACTTTTGTGTGTGATACAGCTGTCGTTTACGATGGTGGTATGTCTGTCACCACCCAAATGGAGCTAGAAACCTTTGCAATATGTTGGACGTGTCACTTTATTTTCAGGGGAAAAATAAACACTTTTTTTTTCCAGGAATTTCCTCAACGTCAAGTAGATGTTCACTCGCCCTCGCTAAAAGGAAAAAGCACACCAAAAGTTAATTACTGTCATCGGGCAGCCCAAGATGGATCCTGCAATAGCTGCCTCAGTAATAAATGGTAATATGATATATGTATAAAAAATCCATGGCATATATTAAACAATGAAACTAATCATCAAAATTAAATGATAAGTGCTTGCTCATTCTCAAAACATGTAAGAAGGAAGAATGTGAAAGATCTATCGGTCCTATCCCACATAAGTTTTCAAGAACTTTTCATTGAAGGTACGTTTCAATGAGAGAAAACAGAACACACGTCATAATTTAAGTCCCTCCAAACCAAAAGAACAAAAACAAGAAAAAATAAATCAAGAAAACTTATCAGATGAAGAAATAAACCTGTAGAGAAACCCATCAATTTATGCCACCTGGTAAATGATACATCAAAATATGATACAAGAGCATAAATATTGATGATTAATTTAAAGGAGCTGTGAAGGACGCATCTCCAGGTACCATCTTAGAGATATCCATCGTCTGAACAGAGATGAGCAAATCAGTTTGCATTCCTTCAAGCATGCAAGGGATACTAGATTTAAGAAAAATAAAATAATCTATAAACGCCCACCTTGAGTAGCAGGCAATTTGTAACAATCTGATTTTTAACAACTCTGTCAACAAGAGGCTCCATAATTGCTTGCTTCTTGATGCAGTTCATGTCAAAACCATACACGTTATTCCATACTGCCATTGAAAGAGAAAATGTGATATACTCTCTCCGGTCCCATATATTGTAGAATAAATTTGTGATTCACATTATAAGGTATTAGATATAATTTTTTTCATTTTACTGTTGTTATTGCTCATTCTTTACTCCTCATGAAAAGGCTATGCCTATAAAAAGTAATATACAGATAGAGTATTTAATAAGGTAAAAAATGGAAGTTTTGGCTCTTTTTTCACAAATTTCATATGTTAAAGTACTTTCTAAAATATGTATGTATTTTATATGAAGCATCTTATATGAGAGGGAGCAATTTAAAAGAATGCAAGTTAAATAAGGGTGTAATTGCATGGTAAAATTTGAACATGACATTTATGGTTCAATGGTCCCACATGAAACATTGACTTTCTATTTCATTGCAAAGATGCTTTTAGAAAATACGTATATAATAATAATAGAAAGATTCATATACTCGTAAATAGCAAGAGGTAAACAATAAGCTGCTTGGTGTCATCCAGAGGTGTGAGGATTCAATTCTATTCCCAAGCCATCATCATGTAACTAAATTAGACAAGTCAACAACTCACTCAATTTTATAGTGTGGGACCCACTAGGAAAAGAAGAGTCCCCGGGGAGAAAAAAAGGAAGTATGATGCAATGGGAAAAATTGTTTAAATGTACCCTAATTAAATTTACATATTAGTATTATGTCCCAAAGATATTTTTAAAATATAAAATTAGGATTATTAAGCTTAATTTGAAATTTGAATTCATAGATAACAGGATAATTAAATTTACTTGATAACCAATGAAATAAAATTCTAACAATATCTTAAAAATTTTTTTAACTCAATGACGACCTTAGGATTATCACTTTTTCAACCTTAGACAGAATAACCAATCTGGAATTCTTGAAACATAGTTATTGGATTGTTATTGGAACATGGATCATGGTCAAATTCTTTCTGATACACAGGGTCCTCTAGTGAGGCAAGTATAGAACATACTAGAATCTTTGATAGTCAGTTTGCTAGCATAATTATATTGAAGTTTCAGAGAGAGAGAGAGAGGGAGTTCTCTTAGAAGGAAAGCATTTTTATTAAAGAGAAGTAGTGAGGGTTTTTCCGAAGTATTTCGAAATCTGCCCCCTATGTTACAACTTATGGCTCTTTTATAGATGAAGAGCCTTACACACGGACAAAACTTACATCACACTTATGGCCGACAACATTTAGTGGTAGTCAGTGTTAGCAAGGCTGACTTCCCAAGAGGGGGGGTGAATTGGAAAGATTGAAAATTTTCTGCACAAGGTGAGGTAAGTGGAGATATCACAGTATAATGAAAATAATGCGTAAAACAGAGCAAGCTGAAAAGTGAAGATAGGGAGAAGAAAACTCAGTAATTTATCCTGGTTCGGTCTTTCCACTTGACCTACATCCAGTCCCCAAGACACCTCTTGAGATTTATCCACTATACAGCAAGAATTTCAATGGGCTTCTTGCTAAGGCCACAGTACAACGAGTATGCTCTGTTTCTGAGCTCTCTCAAACTCTCCAAGCACTTTCACTATGTGCTTCTCAATCCCCTTGTGAATACCCCTCACAAGTAAATCTATCTTCCAGATGAAGAGTAGATTGATTACAATGAAATAACTCTCTTGAAAAGAGTAGATATGAAAGTTTAAGTGTATATAGAGAAGTTGAGAGGGTAAGAGCTTTTTAGAAGAAGATTTAGCTTAAATTCAGTGTATACAAATTTGATTCGATGCCCACAACTTCAAATGATGTTGTATTTATAGATTTAGGTCTCAAATATCCGTTAGAGACTAAATCTATCCGTTGGGGAAGTTATCCAACGGTTACTCTGAAAAACTATCCGTTTACCAACCGCATTTAATGTTTCTGACATACTGAAATTCGAATTTTGGTTGGTCAACAGACGAATTTCGAAGGAACCGAAGGTTAAAGCTTTCAACGTTACAACACGAAGTTCGTCTGTTCATGAAGTGAAATTCGAATTTTGAAACTTATAAAACATTTTCACAATGTGACATACGAATTTTCAAGAAGAAAGATTTTTGGTTAAGTGTGAACAGTGTTTTCAATTTGCTACAGTGTCTTCGAAATTCGAATTTTGGTATCCAAAATTCGTCTGTCCATTGAACGTATAAAGAGACACAGTAGTTTACTTTCTTCGAAATTTGAATTTTGAAAGGGTGACATTCGTCTGTCAGAGAGCAATTTTGAGACTTAACTCATTCTTGATCTCAGATGAACTTTAACATAGTTTCAGACGAATTTCTTCTATTTTCTCAAGTTTTGTTTTGTCTGAAATTCGAATTTTGAAGACTCAAAGTTCGTCTGTTGTAAAGAAGCTTCTTTCAGACTTATATGAAAATTCGAGTGTTGGAATCTCGAAATTCGTCTGTCAGAGAGCATTTTTCAAGCTGAATATCTTTTGATTTCAGATGCACTTTGTCATGGTTTCAGACGAATTTCTTTGGTTTTCACAAACTTCATTTTACTTGAAATTCGAATTTTGGAAGTGTGAAGTTCGTCTGTCACCAGAAAGGCTTCTTTCAGACTAGATGAAAATTCGAATTTTAAACCACCAAAATTCGTCTGACAGAGAGCCATCTCTTCAGACTTAATCAGTTTTAGCTCGAAATTCAAATTTCCAAAGGCAAAGTTCGAATTTCTAACTTGACAGTTTAGTTTAAACTTTTAACCTTCGTCTGTTTGTGGGTGTTTTTCAAATATTCAAGGATTTAACATAAAATCAAAGTTTGAAAACATCTTTTCTTCAAATCAAAACCTTTTACCCAATCATAACAAAAACTAAAGATCCTACAAGAGATCTAACAGCAAATACTCAGAAAATCTTCACTTGGAACAGCTTTGATCTCCTTTGATATCTTCAATCCAAGATCTTGAGTGTTGGTTTAAAATCATCAAAACTCTTTCATCAACATTCTCCCCCTTTTTGATGATGACAAAACAACTCACAAACTGGATTAGTACTTGGGTTTGCTTTCATAAGCTCCCCCTCAACATATGCATAAGATATCAAAATAACAGATTAAGTGAAGAGATTTAACGCCCAAAATATTGCAATCAAGAACATACTATATATCACCAAACTATTGTAATACAAATTCCAATTAAAGAGTAGTTCTTAAAATCACACAACCAAATACAAAACACCCAAATAAAACAAGATACAACAAGAATAATCAGCCTAAGATCTAAGTCATCACTTCTTCTTTGGCTTCTTGCTGTAAGTCTTTCCTTTTCCAGATGGCTCAGCAGATTTTCCAGCTTGCTTGGTCCCAGTTTGCTTCCCAGTTTGCTTTATCTTCTCCCCCTTTTTGGCATCATCAGGAAGTCCAACAAAGTCCATTGGAGGAGGTATCTGAGTGATAGGAACAGCACGAAGAGGGACAGGAGCAAAAGGAATCTCTGGCTAAACTGGTGCAGGGGGCTCAGCAGGTTCTTCATCATCATCAGAGACCTCAAGCAGTACTTGCATTTCCTGCCTAGAAAGAGCTAGTTGAGCTCTTTGGTGCTCTGAAAGCCCATAAGCAGCAATAGATTGAGAAGGTGGTTCAGCAGGAGGAAACATTTCTTCCAGCCTTCTCCTTTAAGCTAGCAACAGAGCATTGTGAGCAATGGCAAGATAATCTAAAACAGGCACAATGCTCCTTTCCACATTGCTTGCTCCTTCTGGCACAGAAGAGGTTGAAATGGCTTCAACCAGTCTTTCAACTTGCTCTGATTCTTGAATGGACAGAATTGAATCCAGAGCATCTTCTTGCATTGGCTCAAGAGGGCTTGATTCTTGAAGACCTTCTCCTTCTAATCCATAGTCCAAGGGTGGACCAGGACTTGGTGTTTTCATAGCACCATCACCATCCATATCAGTATCATGGTCAGAGGAGGCAATCTCAAAGGGACTTGGAGGCACAGGGGATGGAGACAGAGTAGGCTCAGGGACACCAGGCTGAGGTGGAGCTGAAGTGGTAGGAATTGCATTTCTTATCTCTTCATATGCATCAGCCACCACCTTCATATTCACTGCCAACTGATGGATCTGATCTTGTAGATGAGCAAATTTGGCATTTTGCTCATCTTTAATGCTGAGAATGAGTGTTGACAGACTGTCAAACAACTCAGTGATCTTAGTTGGCTTGGCTCGTGAGGAGGGAGTGGAAGGAGGGTGAGTAGGCCTGGAGGGAGATGGAATTGTCTGGGAAGGCTGAGGTAAGGATCTTTCAGGGGCCTCAGAAGTGCCTTCTTGTTGGAGGGATGCATCAGGGACAAAGAACAGGTCTTCAGATTTTCCTGCTCCCTTTCCAACCCATCGTCCTTCATCTTTCTCAATGCCCATTCTTTGCAGTTCCTCCTCCTTGAATGCCTCAGTGAGTTTCCCTTTCCCTTTCTCAATGTGCTGAATCCTAGCATGCTGCAGGATTCTTGAAACAATTGCAGCATAGGGGAGTATGGAATCCTTCCTCTGATCCCTTGCCTTTATCATTCGCTGAAGGATGATATGACCCATATTGATCAGCTTCCCACGAATGATAGCAGTCATCACATGAGCCTCTGCCCTTGTTATCAGATTGAAGCTACCACCCTTGTTGAAAATGATCCTTGACACTATGTAGTGCAGGATTCTGACTTGTACACTTAGGTCTGTGGGCTTCAACAGATTTATTGTTGGCCTGTTCTCCCTTCTCCTGAATAAGGTGTCCAAAATGGTGCTCTCCTTGTAGTACAGAAAGGATCCACCTTCTTCATCTGCTGTGCTTGCCTCATCCATATACCCAGAGGCTGTTAAGTCAACTTTTAGCCCATCTTGTCCTGGGATTTCTAACACCTCATTGAATGTTTCATCAGCAAGCCAAATGGTCCTTGATCTCAAGGTGACCTCCCATTTCATCTTCTTGCTGTTATACTTAAGAGACGCATACCAAGTCTTCACTACTTCATCATCATATCTTTCAGCAATTTCCAACAAATTTTTATATCTTAACAACCATATAGCAGCATCAAAATTGTTGGAAATCAGAAATTGTTCCACATTCACACAATGAGGCTTGATTACCTTTTTGTTGGAAAACTTGGTAGTGTACTCTTCTTGAATCTCAGGAGTGCTCCATAGTGGTAGTGTAGTCAATTCAAACTCTCCAGATTCAGTACTGGAAGAGGCAGAAGAGGCAGCAGCAGGAGCAGACGGTTCTGCACTTTTTGAAGAGGAGGGGCCAGATTTCTGGGATTCTGCTTTGGATGAAGATTTCTGGCGTTTAGAGGGAGTAGCTTTACTGGGTTCGGCTTTTCTCTTTGATTTCTCTCCTTCTTTGGTAGCATATTGTGATTTAACATTCCTTTTCGGACGGGCCATAGCTTTTCCTGTTCCAGGAATTTTAACTCTTGCCATTTCTCGGTTGAATGAAGCAGAATGTGGCTGAGAATGGGTTTATATGATGCGAAAGGAAGTTTAATCGGTGGAAAAAGACGGTTTTTGGACAGAAGTTAAGAGGATTGAAGAGAGAATCAGAACAGACTTAGAGAGGTTACAAATAGGGTTGCGCCTGTTCTGTGGAAAACTGACGCATTTAACGTGTGTAACCGTCTGACAGACGAATTTTGAGAGGTCAAAATTCGAACTTCGGGCAGTTACAAGTTAAACCGTTCAGCACAGCTTACTGACAGACGAATTTTCATCTTGAAAGTTCGTCTGACAGTGGCTTGAAACAAACAATACAAGCACATCAGACGAATTTTGTTCCAACAAAATTCGAATGTTGAAAAGAAAAAGGCAGACAATAATCAAATCAACAGTCAATAGACGAATTAAGCATTCAGAACTTCATCTTTCAGTGATACAATCAACAAGAACATGGTTCAACAGACGAATTTTGAGCTTGACAATTCGAATTTTTCAACTTTTGTCAAGATTGTTCAACATTCGTATGTTAAGAAGTAATGCTTCATATAGCAATGATGAACAACTATGACGTTGAAAATATATATATATATATATATATTTTTTGTCTTTGAAAATTCGAACTTTCAAGCATCAACAGACGAATTTCGAGGCATAACCGAGAACTGTTCCAAGACATAACAGGCCAAAGTTCGTCTGTTAGTCAACCAAAATTCGAATGTTGACCACGTTGACTAGTGCAAAAACATAGATTATCAAAGAGATTTTTCTAGTATTCAAACAACATACAAATTTCAACTTTAAAAACTTACAGAATGGATCCAGAACTCAGAATAATTATCATTCTCTTCATTTTCTGGTTGTTCCAATCTGGAGTGCTCTAATCTTTCAAACTTTTAGCCATTGATTTTCACAAGGAGCACCTGAAACTATACTAAAACATACTCCGATGCTCAAGTTAGAATTTATTCTAATATTAAAAGTTCTAAAGACAGACTTGCACAGAAATGACTTACAATTCATTGGGATTTACCATTCCCAATTCTCTCCTTATTTTGCAGTGTCTGTCTTCTGATAGAGGCTTTGTGAGTATATCAGCAACTTGATCCTCTGTTGGGATGTACTCCAATCTAACTTCTCCTTTCAGAACGTGATCTCTTATGAAGTGGTGCCTAACTTCAATATGTTTAGTCCTCGAATGCATGACAGGATTCTTGGTGATATTTATAGCACTTTGGTTGTCACACATGATTGGTGTCTCTTTCATTTTAACCTCAAGATCTTCAAGCTGCTGTTTCATCCAGATGACTTGGGCACAACAGCTTCCAGCTGCAACATACTCAGCTTCTGCAGTGGATAAGGCCACACTGTTTTGCTTTTTGCTGAACCATGAGACCAGGGATCCTCCAAGAAACTGACAGGCTCCACTTGTGCTTTTTCTGTCAGTTTTGGATCCTGCAAAATCAGCATCAGTGTATCCTTTGAGATCTTCTCCATTGCCTTTTGGATACCAAAGACCCATCTGTGATGTTCCAATAAGATATCTAAAAATTCTTTTCACAGCTGTTGCATGGGTTTCTTTGGGGCATGATTGGAACCTTGCACACATGCAGACACTGAACATAATGTCAGGTCTGCTGGCAGTTAGGTACAGCAGAGATCCGATCATTCTTCTGTACTGAGTAATGTCAAACATCTTCCCATTCTCATCCATGTCCAGTTTGGTTGCAGTAGCCATAGGTGTTCCCATTGGCTTGGCATTCTCCATACCAAACTTCTTTAACAGCTCCTTTAGATACTTGGATTGACTGAGGAAGATACCATCATTTAGCTGTCTGATTTGCAATCCAAGGAAGAAATTGAGTTCACCCATCATAGACATCTCGAATTCTCCCTGCATTAACTTAGAAAATTCCTTGCAAAGAACCTCATTAGTAGCACCAAAAATAATATCATCAACATAGATTTGAACAATTAGTAAATCTTTATTTTCTTTCTTAGTAAATAAGGTTGTGTCAACTTTGCCTCTGTTAAACCCCTTTTCAGTTAGAAAATTGCTCAGTCTCTCATACCATGCTCTAGGGGCCTGTTTTAAACCATAGAGAGCTTTCTTCAGTTTATAAACATGGTTTGGTTTTGTAGAGTCCTCAAAACCTGGAGGTTGATCAACATAAACCTCTTCCATGATATATCCATTCAGAAAAGCACTTTTTACATCCATTTGATATAATAAAATATTTTTCATGCATGCATATGCCAGTAGTATTCTTATAGCTTCTAATCTAGCTACTGGTGCAAAAGTTTCTTCAAAATCAATACCTTCTTCTTGATTATACCCTTTAGCAACTAGTCTAGCTTTATTTCTGATTATTGTTCCAGATTCATCAAGTTTATTTCTGAAAACCCATTTGGTACCAATAACAGGATGATTTTTGGGTCTAGACACTAAATCCCAAACTTGATTTCTTTCAAATTGATTTAATTCATCTTGCATAGCCAAAATCCAGTAATCATCAGTTAAGGCCTCTTCAGTACATTTGGGTTCTATTTGAGAAATGAAAGCACAGTTGAGCATCTGTTCTCTTAACTGTTTTCTGGTTTTGACTCTCTCTAGAACATTCCCTATTACTTGATCAACAGGATGATTCCTTTGATATCTCCAAGCTCTAGGAAGTTCTTGAGATGTTTCCTCATTATTTTCTTCATCAAACTCTTGCTCCTGGATATCTTCCTCTATATTAACAGATTCAGATATCTTTGGAGGTTCAGTTTTACTCTTATCAGAAATTCCTAGTTTTTCAAAATTGAAAGTAAGATCATCCTCATTGATAGTATGTTTTGAAACAGTTTCATTTTCAATGAAAACCACATGTACAGATTCTTCTATTACATTTGATCTTTTATTATAAATTCTATATGCCTTACTCCTACTTGAATAACCCAGAAATATACCTTCATCGGATTTGGCATCAAATTTACCTAGATTTTCTTTACCATTGTTGTGAATAAAGCATTTGCACCCGAACACATGGAGGTGTGACAGATTTGGCTTTCTTCCCTTGTACAGCTCATATGGAGTCTTCCCAAGGATTGGTCTGATGTAAGCTCTGTTTATGATGTAACTTGCTGTATTTACTGCATCAGCCCAGAATACTTGGGAGAGTTCTTTCTCATTTAGCATAGCTCTGGCCATCTCTCCAATAGTTCTATTCTTCCTTTCTACTACTCCATTTTGTTGAGGAGTTCTTGGTGCTGAGAAGTTGTGATCAATTCCATGCTCATTGCAGTACTCCAGGAAGTATGCATTTTCAAATTCTCCTCCATGGTCTGACCTGATAGACACAATAGAAATACCTTTCTCATTTTGCACTTTCTTGGCTAAGGTTGCAAATGCATCAAAGGTATCACTTTTAGAAGAAAGAAATAATGTCCAAGTAAATCTAGAATAATCATCAACAATTACAAGCACATACAGATTGCCACCAAGACTTTTCACCCTAGATGGTCCAATTAAGTCCATATGCAACAATTCAAGTGGTCTAGTTGTGGTAACTACATTTTTAGATTTAAATGATGATTTGGTTTGTTTTCCTCTTAAGCATGCATCACATTCTTTATCCTTTTCAAAAGATATTTTTGGTAGACCAGTTACTAGCTCATTTTTAATTAGTTTAGACAGTTGATTCATGTTCACATGAGCTAATCTTCTATGCCATAGCCAACTATCATTATTCTGACTAATTAAGCATACAGAATCTAAGGGAGGAAGTTCATCAAGATCAATAGTATAGCAGTTACCATCCCTTTGAGCTTTGAGGATAACTTTGTGATCACTTTTTCTGATGACCAGGCAAAACTTTGAGTCAAACAGCACCCAGTTTCCTTTGTCACAGGTCTGACTCACGCTTAGCAGGTTGTGGTTGAGTCCAATCACAAACAGCACCTCTTCAATGGATGTTTCTGGATTTTTACCCACAATTCCAATACCAATGATTTTGCCATATTGGTCACCTCCAAAGGTCACCTTTCCTCCTTTCTTGTCTCTCAGGGTGATGAACTTCTCCTTATCACCTGTCATGTGACTTGAGCAGGCACTGTCCATATACCATTTGTTGCTTTTCTTAGCTTTGAGACAGACCTGCAAAACAATGTTTACGTTTTCCTTTTAGGTACCCAAATTTGCTTGGGTCCTTTTAGGTCAGTATATTTTTCCCTAGATGCAGATGCAACTTTGGGAACCCATTCAATTTTCCTGCCAAGCCCATTTTTCTTCAAGGCACAAGAACTGGAAATATGTCCCTTTTTGTTGCAGAAATGACAGGTAGTGAAAGGACTGCTAGATTGAGATGCAGGAAGAAAACAGTGCAGATAATACTTTTGTCTAGCATGCCTTGGTTGATCATATGTTTCAATGTGATGTAATGCATTAGTTTTCTTTTTATTGTTCTCAGCATGCACAAAATGTCTCATATAAGCATTCTGATTTTTCTTCCTAATCTTTTCCTTGACAGCACATGGATCATAGCCAAGACCAGCTTTGCCTTGTGATATTCTTTGGCTCCCCATTAATGCAAACAACATGTCTTTGCCTCTAGTGAGCCTAGACATGCTTTTAACTAAATAGTCATTAGTTTGCTTGAGTTCAATGCATGAAGTGCAACAAACAGATTCAGTAGTGGGCAAAAAGGCAATTTCAGAAACTATGCTTTGGGATTCCAGCTTATTTATCCTTTTCTTTGCCAATTTCAGTTCTTTAGCAACTTTAATGAATTCATCATGAAGCTCATGAAATGCATCTTGTAATTCAGAATAGGAAGGTTCAGATTCATATACCTCTTCTTCCTGATCACTGCTGCATGAGGGTAAGACTTCTTCTGAGGCAAGTGCCATTAAACAAATGTTGGCAACCTCATCCTCATCTTCTTCTTCCTCATCTGAGCTGTTGCCCCATATGGATGAGATATAGGCTTTCTTCTTCTTCCCTTTGTCTGCAGCTTTCTTTTCTTTTTCCTGCTTCTTAATGAATTGGGGACAGTCCCACTTAATGTGTCCCTGCTTCTTGCACTCATAGCAAGTTACAGGTTCTTTTGCCTCTTTCTTGCTTTCTCCAATTACTCCTTTCTTGAAGAATCTCTTGCTCTTCTTCTTGCTGTAGAATCTTCCGAATTTTCTGACCATCATAGCCAGAGTTTCCTTATTCAGCTCATCTCCTTCATCAGATTCTTCTTCCTTTTCATCAGCAGCTTTGAGGGCAAGGCCTTTCTTCTTTCTGTCCAGCCCAGCTTCCTTGAGTGCTTTGATCTTTCCTTCATATTCCTCAAGGCTGCCGAAGAGAGCTGTGACAGAAGCCATTGATTCTCCTCTGGCCTCTTCTATAGCTGTCACCTTGGGCTGCCATTCCAGAGGTAGAGCTCTGAGTATTTTTCTCACTTTCTCAGACTGTGTGTATTCTTTTCCCAGGCTCTTCAGTTGATTCACAATAAGAGTGAATCTCTTTTGGAGCTCCTTTACAGTTTCTCCTTCAGCCATTCTGAAGCTTTCATACTCCCCAATGCACGTGTTCAGTTTGTTTTCCCTGACTCCAGAAGTTCCTTCATGTGCAATCTGTAGAGTATCCCACATTTCTTTTGCAGTGGAGCATTGTGAGACTCTGTAGAATTCATCCTGGTTAAGGGCACTGAGCAAACAATGCTTTGCTTTGAAGTTCAGTAGAACTCTCCTTCTGTCTTCATCATTCCACTCTGCTTCCAGCTTCTCTTTGTGTCTTCCATCTTCTATTTGAGCCATTGGAACGAAATCTCCTTTTTCAATCACTGACCAGATGTCAAGGTCAATTGATTGAAGGTAGATCTACATCCTCATCTTCCAATATCCATAATGCTCTCCACTGAAGCCTGGTGGTCTGTTAGTGTTGTTTCCTTCAGGAAGTATACTCTCTCCAAAGCCAGCCATTTTAATTCCCGGACTGTGAGTTCCTTTGAATGGGAATCCGGGCTCTGATACCACTTGTTAGCAAGGCTGACTTCCCAAGAGGGGGGGTGAATTGGGAAGATTGAAAATTTTCTGCACAAGGTGAGGTAAGTGGAGATATCACAGTATAATGAAAATAATGCGTAAAACAGAGCAAGCTGAAAAGTGAAGATAGGGAGAAGAAAACTCAGTAATTTATCCTGGTTCGGTCTTTCCACTTGACCTACATCCAGTCCCCAAGACACCTCTTGAGATTTATCCACTATACAGCAAGAATTTCAATGGGCTTCTTGCTAAGGCCACAGTACAACGAGTATGCTCTGTTTCTGAGCTCTCTCAAACTCTCCAAGCACTTTCACTATGTGCTTCTCAATCCCCTTGTGAATACCCCTCACAAGTAAATCTATCTTCCAGATGAAGAGTAGATTGATTACAATGAAATAACTCTCTTGAAAAGAGTAGATATGAAAGTTTAAGTGTATATAGAGAAGTTGAGAGGGTAAGAGCTTTTTAGAAGAAGATTTAGCTTAAATTCAGTGTATACAAATTTGATTCGATGCCCACAACTTCAAATGATGTTGTATTTATAGATTTAGGTCTCAAATATCCGTTAGAGACTAAATCTATCCGTTGGGGAAGTTATCCAACGGTTACTCTGAAAAACTATCCGTTTACCAACCGCATTTAATGTTTCTGACATACTGAAATTCGAATTTTGGTTGGTCAACAGACGAATTTCGAAGGAACCGAAGGTTAAAGCTTTCAACGTTACAACACGAAGTTCGTCTGTTCATGAAGTGAAATTCGAATTTTGAAACTTATAAAACATTTTCACAATGTGACATACGAATTTTCAAGAAGAAAGATTTTTGGTTAAGTGTGAACAGTGTTTTCAATTTGCTACAGTGTCTTCGAAATTCGAATTTTGGTATCCAAAATTCGTCTGTCCATTGAACGTATAAAGAGACACAGTAGTTTACTTTCTTCGAAATTCGAATTTTGAAAGGGTGACATTCGTCTGTCAGAGAGCAATTTTGAGACTTAACTCATTCTTGATCTCAGATGAACTTTAACATAGTTTCAGACGAATTTCTTCTATTTTCTCAAGTTTTGTTTTGTCTGAAATTCGAATTTTGAAGACTCAAAGTTCGTCTGTTGTAAAGAAGCTTCTTTCAGACTTATATGAAAATTCGAGTGTTGGAATCTCGAAATTCGTCTGTCAGAGAGCATTTTTCAAGCTGAATATCTTTTGATTTCAGATGCACTTTGTCATGGTTTCAGACGAATTTCTTTGGTTTTCACAAACTTCATTTTACTTGAAATTCGAATTTTGGAAGTGTGAAGTTCGTCTGTCACCAGAAAGGCTTCTTTCAGACTAGATGAAAATTCGAATTTTGAACCACCAAAATTCGTCTGACAGAGAGCCATCTCTTCAGACTTAATCAGTTTTAGCTCGAAATTCGAATTTCCAAAGGCAAAGTTCGAATTTCTAACTTGACAGTTTAGTTTAAACTTTTAACCTTCGTCTGTTTGTGGGTGTTTTTCAAATATTCAAGGATTTAACATAAAATCAAAGTTTGAAAACATCTTTTCTTCAAATCAAAACCTTTTACCCAATCATAACAAAAACTAAAGATCCTACAAGAGATCTAACAGCAAATACTCAGAAAATCTTCACTTGGAACAGCTTTGATCTCCTTTGATATCTTCAATCCAAGATCTTGAGTGTTAGTTTAAAATCATCAAAACTCTTTCATCAACAGTCAGCCTGTTACTCAAAGATAAACTTTACAACTAAAAAGTTTTTCACAACACATGTTACATACGGACAAAGGACATCACTCTACAAAAGAACTGTCGGTAGAGATGACAAAATCGAAAGCACTCATAATACATAATAGGATTGTCGGCAGAAACAACAAAAACTAAAAGTTCTTGCATATGGGCTCATGATGGATGTCTTTATTTTTTATGTCACCTCTAAGTCTTTTTTCTTTCTTTTTGGCAGCTTTTAGTTGAATGTGTTCCAGCTCCTCTTCAAAATTATCTTTTGTGATTTTTGACTGTTCTGGCTGTGTTGACAGAAAATCCTGAAGAAACTGTGGATCAACATCATTTGGGTCCTGTGATTCTATGAGACTGGTGGGATTAAGATACCAATCTAGATCTTCATCTTCTGAGATGTCAGTAATGGGAGGATCCATGGAGACTGAGGCTGAAGGTCCTGCTAAATATTCTGGTGGAGCGAGAGAGAGCTGAGGCCAATCAAAAGATACGGCCTGTCCAGTGGTCATTACTTCATTTGGATCAAAAAATTCTCCGGGCAAAGGTCCAAGCGAAGTACAGACATGATTAGTAACACAACCCCTGAAATTATTAAGTTTCAAAAGAAAATCTCTTAAATCATTAATAACTTCAGTTTGTCTTAATGGCCAGTGCATGGCTGTGCCCCAAAGGTGAGTCTGAACAGGAGTGTAGAGGCGTCCAAGATGATCTGCTTCATAAGGCCTGTGAAGAACAAAGAAAGAATAAACCTGTTGCTGATGAGTAGGAATATTCCACAAGTTATTGTCAGTAATAACATTATAAAGTTTTCCCCTCCAAACAGGAAGAAAAGAATACCAAGACAAAAAAGTGGCTAAGAGAGAACGGGTATTCTTCTTATCAGTTAGATAATGATAAGTGGATCTTGGAGGAAGGGTTATGGCACAAGCATACAAGGTAGACAAAGACCAAACATACCACATAAACTCGGAAGTTATGGGTCCTTTAACAAAGGGAATAACAAGATAAGGAAAAATAGGGTCAAAATATTCTGGTTTGGCAGGAAGACTTGTGGCTTCAACGAAGAGATGAAGATAATGGAAAAGACATTTACAGGCAACAACATTGGCTTCTTGAACAGTATTTGGGTGATATCCTGGAGGAAAAACTAATTGTCTACTAAGATGAGAATACTGGGCGGGGTGAGACATTTTTGAGCTATTGAGGATAAACAGAGGGGTTTTCCTTATCGTAGCAATTTGAGAGGATTTTTGAGGTCTGGAGAGGAGATATGCTAAGACGTTGTGTTTTCCCTTAATATGCCTAACTGTGAATTATAACGGGAAAACCAATCTTTCCAACGAAGGAGTTGTTTGTCTGGAAGCATTTTCCTTTTCTGGTCAAGGATGATAGGGAAAGATGTGTTGTCCATTTCAACTGTAAATGAGTTAAAACCCAAGTTAAAACTGAATTTTTCTATCCCTCTTTTTACTGCAAGAATCTCTTTATAGATTGTATGGTAATGCTTTTTAGAATCTTTGAACTATGCACTAGCATGCGAACAGTAAAATCTTTTGTCCCCTTCTTGTTCAATAAGGACGGCTCCCCAATAATGGTCACTAGCATCAGTCTGCAAGATAAGATCACCCTTGTCACGAATTTGAGAGGTGGCGGGTGCTGAGCAATCTGCTTTAACTTTTGAACCGCCTTTGTTTGAATGTCAGACCAAACAGGTGGATTCTTTTTGAGCATTTTGGATATGGGACTGATGTATTAGGCAACACGTGGTATGAAATCCCTAATGTAATTAACAATCCCTAAAAAATGTTGGACTTGTTTGGGAGTGAGCTGGTCTGGATAGTCCAGCAATTTACTGGCTATATATGGGCTGGGCTGTAAGTGTCCCTCAGAAAAAGGTCATTCCTAGGAATTGGATTTGGGCCAGGCCAATTTGGCTTTTTGTGGATGAAAGCATAATCCCATATTTGTTGACAATCTGATAGAATTGGGCTAAGAGTTCCTTGTGGGCTTCCTCTATTTCAGAGAACAAGAGGATGTCATCAATGTATATTAAGGCCGAATGGAGAATGGGTTGGAAGATTTTTACCATCGCCTTTTAGAATAATGATAGGGCTGGTTTTAGTCCAAATGGCATGACTCGCCATTGATATTGAGCATTGGGGATACAGAAAGCTGTTTTGTAACGATCATCTGGATGAATACCTAATTGCCAAAAACCTTCCTTAAGATCAAATTTTGAAAAGATGGTGGCCTTTTTTAAGTGGACTGTTTGAGTGTTGATCTTCGGCAAAGGAAACTTGTCATCTTGAAGGAAATGGTTCAGTGGCTTATAATCCACAACAAATCTCTTTTTCTTTCTCCTTTTCTCAGCATCCTTTTCTACATAAAAGGCCTGACATGCCCATAGAGAATTGGTAGGCTCAATTAATCCTTGTCTTAACAGCTGAGCACATTCTTCTCTAGCAAGGGTTAAATCTTCCGGTAACATTCCCAAATGAGAAGCCTTAGTAGGATTAATGTCTTCATTTCGCTTAAATGGTAAGAGAATAAAGAATTCTTCACTCTTCCATAATGGAGATGGATGTTTGAATTCAGCATGACTTTCCGGACATAATGGCGACAGTTGATCCCTGAGACTATCAAAACCTGGAGGTACTTGTTGAATGGCAAAAAGATTACGGACTTTTTCCCATGGCAAGAAAGAGGACTTGTACTTAATCCCCTTAGGAAGAATTTGTAGACCTCTGGCTAAATGATAAATATCCATGTCGATTAATAAATCTTTGTTAGGCAACTGGCTGCCTAATGCTCTGGTCCATACTGTGCAATTTGGAAAGAACTGTATTCCAACCTTTCTTTTTGAGATAAGGTCAATTACAAAAGGTTTTCCATCAGCAGCAGTAAAATATTCTTCATGGGACATCCATTCTTCTGGAGGTAATACATGTGGCTTCATCACGCTGCAACATGATCCCGTGTCAATAAAGCCTATAGCTTGAATAGGCTTTTCATATTGACCCGAAAGTACTTTGACTTTGACATTAGGCAAAGGAATGGAGGAATTCTGAGGATTAACCAGATTAATTCGGCATATTTTTCGGTTTGAGAAAAAGTGTGAACAAGGACGTTGTATAGAAAGAATTTTGTCATTTTCCTCTAAGCTAGAATAATCATCTTAAGGAACTGCGAAGGCTGTAGACTCATCTTGGAAGTCCTGTTCTTCTAAGACAGATTCAAGATCATCTTCAGATGATAAAGACAATACTTTAATCATTTGATCAAGCATCTTGATATCCTTCTTAGTCCGATTTGGATATTGTTTTGCAAAGTGACCTCGTTTTCCGCAGATATAACATTTATCAGACTTCTTTGTAAAAGAAGATCGATGCTTGAAAAACCTGAAAGGTTTCTTCTTTCTGGAATAAGACTTTTTCTTCTGGGAAAACTTGAAGAAATGAGATTTCTTCTTGGAAGGCGGGCATGAGCAATCTTTCTTATCTTTGCACTTGATTTGTAAATCTAGCCTTTTGCAAACCTTGTAAAGCTGCACTTTATCTTTTAAGACATTCTTGACGAACTTTTGTTGTGCACACAAATGGTCAAGAGTAGCTAAAGCCAGTTGATAAATTTCTCCGAGAGATATCTGAGACATGTCTCTTTGTAGAGCATTAATGGACTTCTGTAATTCTGGAAGTAACTTTTCAAGAAGGGAGGCAATAAAAACATGCCTAAGGTTCACATCATTGGCACCAACGAGCATGTAGTATTTTTCAAACATTTTTGTAAAGTGTTTCTGTAGATCAGATCTCTGGAACGAACAGCATTTCATCTCAAAGTATTCTTGACGGGCCCTTCTGTCTATGATTCCAAAATCACCAATAAATTCCTTGTGAAGAATACCAAGGAATTGGGGAATAGTATACTGAGCCATCTGCAATTTTTGATATTCACTCAAACTAATAAACCATTTTCTAAGATTTCCAGTTAATCATGAAAGGAAGTTTGACATCACATCATGGGTACTGGCATCAGGTTCATTCATTTGAACATCAATCTAGGCACCAAACTCAAGTAATTTTTCTTTCCATCTGTATAGAGGAAGATCATCAAAAGTAAAATATGGGCCATTGGTAGGCTTGTGAGAATGAGTTGGGTTCTCATGGAGAGGTTCCAAAGGATCCTCTATTATAGGAGCAGAGGGAGATTCTTGTCGTTCAGGAGGTGTATTTTTAGGATGCATGATGAAAAGAGGTGGCATGCTGTGATCAGATTCTGATAACTCTGAAGTAGATAATGTTGAGGAATTGTCATCAGAGATTTCAAAATCAGTAGAGGGTTTAGACAATTGACCTATAGTGGCGATGGCTTTGTCTTTGGATAGAGATGGTTGTGATTTTGGTGAAGGGGGTGGAGTTTGTATCTTTAGAGGTTTGAAAGAAGACATGGGGTATGAGGTTGATGGGTTTAAAGTCTGAGAGGTTGTCTTTAATAGTGGTGAAGGTTGAACTGGCTGAGATTTCTTGGTTGTCTGCTTTCGACTTTTTCTAAGTTGTTGAAAAATGGGATAATTCATCTGGAAAGGTTCTCTGGTGGTAGTTGGGAAGGCTGGAGTGTATATGGGAGTATATGCAAAAGGTTCTGGAGGGTAGGCTGGTGTTTTGGCAAGATCTCTTTCTATCCTTTGCAACTCATCCTTGACATGTTTCAGTTCTTGTTCCTTTTGGTAAAACTGGGCCCCAGCATATTTTGCATTAATGAAATCACGAAGCTCTTGATCTAGTTGCTGAGCTCTTGCTGAATATTTGAGGTATAACTCCTTTACTTGTTCACCATGATTATCTAGACAACTCCTAAAGGCATCCGTCTTATCATGGAGTTGTTCTAATCTTGTGTTTATCCTGTGTAGGAATTTGTTTTGACTTACTGAATTCTCAGTTTGCAAAATTAGAACTTCTTCAGTTTGAGACAGAGGCTTAGGACCTTGGGGTGTCATTTGATCTGGTTGAACAAAGGGTCGGGAAGAGTATTTGGCTGGTTCATTGATCCTTCTTTCCAAAGGTGGGAAGTCATCATCATATTTTCGTCGGATCATAGCTATGCAAGGAAGGACTTGTATTGGGGTTGGAGGAATTGATTTTATGATGGGTTCTGGGACAGAAGTTGGCACAATGAAATCTGATTCTGGGAAGATACAAGAGGCTAAGTCAGAATGTCCTAACTCTTTGAGTAACTGGTGAAAGGTAGCTGGTTTGGGTGGAGGTTCCTTATGAAAGGCAACCCAGTTTCTTCTTTTGAAAGTGGTGTGTTTAGGGCCATGATCAAAATCATGATCCTGGTTGGGTTTGATTTTTCTGCAAGAGCATTTCTGTTTAAGGGAAGGTGTTGGGCTAGAGGCTTGACACAAATTTTGTTCAGGTCCAATCCAATTATCCCAGTCATAACAACCGCAATCTGGATCACATTCTTCTGGGGCTGCATCCCATACGAAGTGTCCATGAACCTTGGAAACAAAGCAAGACTTGGCTCTGGCATTCACAGAGTAAACTGGAACCTTTTCTTTGTGCTTGTAAGCAGGCCGAATGGATAAAATCTGGCCTCGATAAAATGACGGGTGTGACATCTGGGCGCTGATGAAGGCGGGAAGTGATTGCCGGTGCAAGAAAATTTGGGGGTCAGATAAATTAACGAGGATAAAGTAATGAGGCACCGACAAGGAGTGACTCCTGGCAGGCTTCTAAGCGGAAGGGGCATATGAATGAATCGAATACATACCAGAACGAGAGGGATCCAGAGACTGTATAGGTATGGGACTATACGGTTAAGAATAGCTTAAAGGAATTGATAGGTACTACCTATACGAATAAGGTGCACCTACCTTTTCGGTAGCCTATGGAATGAGGTGTGTGAGTGAGGACAAAACACACCGAAAGGGCTTGTGTTGGTGTGTGGGGACAGTCGTCCATCCCAAATAGCGGCCGGACGTTACAAGTGGTATCAGAGACCAGCCTCTCTCAGTACGATATGGTTCGGGGACGAACCAAGCGGAAGCTGGTGGGCATGTGACATCCGGGCACTGACGAGGACGGGGAGTGATCACTGGTGCAAGAAAAGTTGGGAATCAGATAAATTAACGAGGATAAAGTAATGAGGCACCGACAAGGAGTGACTCCTGGCATGCTTCTAAGCAGAAGGGGCATATGAATGAATTGAATACATACCAGAACGAGAGGGATCCAGAGACTGTATAGGTATGGGACTATACGGTTAAGGATAGCTTAAAGGAATTGATAGGTACTACCTATACTAGCAAGGTGCACCTACCTTTTCGGTAGCCTATCCCTTAAGAACTCCTTAGTTAAGCATGCTTGACCTGGAGCAATTATGGGATGGGTGACCTCCTGGGAAGGAGGTGTGTGAGTGAGGACAAAGCACACCGAAAGGGCTTGTGTTGGTGTGTGGGGACAGTCGTCAATCCCAAATAGCGGCCAGACGTTACAACGGGCCTTGTCCTGGTCTTTTAAAAGTAGATTTGACAGTACCATCTTCAAGTCATTCCAAGACAG
The DNA here is from genome assembly GCA_026686845.1 of Adenanthera pavonina. Lineage (NCBI taxonomy): Eukaryota > Viridiplantae > Streptophyta > Magnoliopsida > Fabales > Fabaceae > Adenanthera > Adenanthera pavonina. The sequence continues at coordinate 32,301,069 of JAIVEN010000015.1, forward strand.
GAGAGTCCATTGTATGAACATCTCTTCGAGAAGAGTAGAATTCTTTCTCGTAGTTGTTAATCCATTCAAGAGGCATAATCTAAGCAAGTTCCTCCTTAGGAATTCTCCTAGGAATTTGTATTACCGAGGTATCCGAGTGATTGGACACCATGTAAAGGGCATCAGTAGTAGAGTTAGGAAACTCTAGATTAATGGCATGATCCTGAAGTCGGTAAATCATTTGATGATGCAAGGTCGCCATAGTAGCACGAGTATCCTGTTCAGCACCATGAATTTGAATATGAACTTTCAACTTGTATGGAAGGGTTTCATCATCTAACTTGATATTAAAATCTGGGGCTATCGTCATCACAACACTCCCATTACTACAAGTGGTGAGCAATGCACCAATCATAGCATTACCGTACGAGGTGTAAGTGGAATCTAAGATGGCTATCCTGGCTGTAGCAGGGATACCTTTTCTTCGATGAAGGGTTAAGACCAGTCTGATTGCTCCAATATGTAGATGTGTATACCCTTGTTGCTTCCATGACTTGATCAATGGTTGAGGGATTTCAAGAGTAACATACTGCTCTGCAGTGATGGCCTTTAAACCACACTGTTCAAGTTTAGAACTATGAACATACTCCTTGACGTGAGGTCTAGGAGTATGTAGGATTCTGGTAATTCTTTGCCTGAAAGACCTAGCATATGCTCGATCTTGGGAAAAGATGGCATAAGGGCTGAGAAGTGGAAGTTCTGTATTGTCTATTCTGATGTTATCAGGGATGTGTGTAATTTCAATAAGATTATCAATCTTGTTGGTTAAAGATCTCTTTACAGAAGAAGGAAGGTTTTCTAAGGAAAAGGCAGAAGAAAGTCGAACGGGCTCAAGGGTAATAGAGGAAGAGGTTTCTGGAAAGTCAGATATGATTGAGGATTCTCTCTCCTATGTTCTCTATAATTATACCAGCATCTTGACTGAACCAATTAGGCTATGATAATATTATTATTTTTACAATTATATTTAATTTTATTTTAAATCTTTTAGCTAACAACTATTTAATCTTTAAAATTATTTTAATAGATTATTTCTCATTTTCTTTTTTTCTCTTTCCTAATTAAAAGATATTGTCACGTGACAAGCTTCCCCGTGAGATGAGAAGCTTCGTGTTGCGAGAAAAGTATATTCAGAACCACACAATCTTTACATGTGGACTTGCTTTTATTTTCCCTACCCTATCATATCTGCAATGAAAATTAAATATTTATCTATCTCATACACATACCTAAACAAGTAGTTAAGAGGTTTAATATTTTTAAAAATTATTTTAATTTTTTTAAATTATATTAAATTATAACTCAAATTAAATATATTTCTCTTAATTTTTTTTTATTATAATTTTTTTAAGTATTCCTAAAAAATATAAAATAAAAAATAAATATTAAATTATACATAAATTTAATAAAATAATTTATATTTTAAAATTTTTTTATAGACATATTTTAAAACCTTAATCCTCTCAAATAGACGTTATAAAAGAGAAAAAAAGTGAATAATAAAAAGATCTTCCCTGTACCCTTTCTCTTTCTGCCTCTGAAACTCCCATTCCTCTTATTCATTTTTCAATTCCCCACTCTCTTTCTTCTATGCGCCACTGTGTCTCCTGTTTCCAAAATCGAAATCTAAAATCGAACGCATTGCCTCCCTCTCTCTCTCTCTCTCCCAGAGCAAAACGAGATCTCATCCCCATTTTTCAATCTTCCTCACTATCGATTTCAAGAACCGTTGCGTAAGGATACAGGAGGAAGGAGCTTTTGCGTGATAGGCGTAATAGGATGAAGAAGCTGATGAGTGGCCCTTCGATCAAAGTTCGATCATAATAAAGGAAGATGTACATATATACTATGCATATATAACTAGGTTCCATCATAAGTGAGATCTTATTCCAAATATATTTGGCATTTCAAGAACAAACACAACCTTTATATAAGATTTAAATATATTTTTAAAAATTAATTTTATAGATCATCTTGCGCATGGATAGAATTTACTTTCTCCGGTCCAAAATATAAATTTTAAGTTTTTTTTGTCTAAAATATAAGTTTCATTTGATAATTTCTAGAGTATTAAATGTTTTTTTTCCTATTTTACTCTTATTTACAATTAAATGTAAGAGAGATAGCAGATTTAAATGCAATGCATTAAATTGTGATATTATGGAAAAATAATATATTTATTTGATAGACTAAATTTATATATTTTTCCTTATATACTTTTCATACGATTTTTCAATTAAAATTTAACATGTAGACCTTTTAAATTTTTTTAAGTTCAACAAGTTAATATTTTTAATATATAATTAATGACTAAACCTATAATATATTAACAAACAATCCACATGTTAACTTTTAATTGGAAAACAATACAAAAAGCACATAAGGAAAAATATATAAGTATTTTCCTTATTTGATAGATTAAATAAGTAAAAGTAAATTTTTTGATTTCTGTACAATAACCTAAATAGGACTTATATTTTGGATCAAAGGAAATATATAGTAAAATATGTCAATCAGGTCAATATATAAAGATGAACAATTTTTATCAACATTCTATTTATCCATTGAATGATTTCCTGTGGATTTTTAATCCAAATCAATTAACTTTTCAATCGCAAAATATATTTCAATATTCTCTCCATCTCATATTTTAAAATGTTAAAAAAAATTACATATATTAAGAAAGATAGTCAAAGTTAGTTGAAAGTCTTAATTTTATAAAAAAAAAGAATTATTATTTTTCCAAAAATGTTTTCATTAATTTCATTGACTTTTCAGTTATGTTAGTTGTAAAGTAAATTTATGAAGTTTAGTATTGAAAAAAAAATTTATAAATATTTCACTAAATCTTGTAAAAAGTCTTATATTATGAAATATACGAAAGCTTGTAAAAAGTCTTATAATATATAATGAAGGGAGTATCATTGTAATTAATATTTTTAACTTATTAGCATTTCTATTTTTATCTTCCTTTGCTTCTCACTCCATCTACTGATTAGTGAATTTTATGACAATTGTATTCGATATTATAATTATAATCTTAGAAAATAACAAAATCATAATAATCTTTCCTCAATTGAATTTTTTTAATTTTAAATACAGTGCAGACTAAATATTCTTGGTGCACCAAGAAAACTGAAAAACAGAATACCACTAATTTTCTTAGCAACAAATATTTGTTACAATGACATGACATTATTCAATTTACATTTCATTAACAAATTTTTTTTACCACTCATTCTCACTATAAATAAATATTATCACACTCTTCTCAATAGATGTAAAAAAAAAAGAAAAAAAATTCCCAGGACAAATGCACTGGATAATTCTCTTTGAAATCGTTTGGGGGGTGAAAAAAATATAAGCTTTTGACTTAGTTATGTTCATCATGACACAATTTACTATTAAATCTACTGTTCATGCGTTTGGGGGAAGGAGCAAAAAAAAAAAAAAAAAAAAGAGCTGCTTGTTGACTTCTCAGCTTTCATTGTAACTCTCTCAGCTTCCATTGTAACTCTCAGTAAGCGTTTGATTTTTAGTTAATTAAAAATAAGTTTTGATAGAATTGATTTTGTAATATAGTTATGATAAAAATTAGCTTTATGCTAACGTGTTTATATTTGGATAATTTATTTAAAAATTGATTTTGATAAAACTCATAATTTTTTTCTAAATTGAGGTTAAACTCTATCTTATGATTAATTTAATTTCTTTGGACTAAAATTTAATTTGTAATTATTTAATTGGGAACAAAATATATCTAATATAATATTTTTTTAGAGGTTATGATCTATAAAAATAAAAAATTTTTTTTGGTCGAAACCAGGGTATCCACCGCCGTAAGCAGTGACTAATCCCTTCACCGATTTGACCTCCCATGAAGGGGTTATGCGGCTGGCCACGAGATGCGCTCCATTCCCATGAGTCAAGGATCGAACCCCAGACCACATGGTTAAGGAACGAGGTGAGGTAACCACCACGCCACACCCTCGTGGTTGAAAATAAAAATTTTGAAGGGACATTTTAGTTAATAGTTAGAAGACATTTTATGGAAATTTTATTTTCCTAATTTTTCTTATTTTTCTCTTTTTTATTAATCTATTTTTATCTAGATGTAGATAAAAATGAAGAAGCAGAAAAACATCAATCAAACTACTTAAACCTCGTTTTGCAGCTAAAATGATTTTCAAATGAAAAAGTGAAAATTAACTAAATAAACCCAAAACTATATTAAACTTGATTTTAATTCTAAACCAAGTTTTGAGTAGTAGTGCCAAACAAGGCATAGTGGTGGTGTCCTCATGCTAGTTCATCTCTGTCCGCATGCTGCTTCATCTCTTCTTTTTCTTTTTTTTTTATATGCTTATATATATACACTAAAATGGATTTTACAAGCATGCCATCATCATTCTTTTTAATCTTTCAATAAGTGATAGAAATTTTATAGTTCAATATTTTCCTCTTAAAATTAAAATAACTAGTTATTCACCCATGCAATATACGGGGTCCTTAAAAAATAAATAATTTTAATGCAAACCTTTTTTATTATAATATATTGAATTGGAATAATAATATATTTATAATTAAAACAAAAATATAAATATATAATAAAAAATATAACAAACTAAACATATTTTTACATCATTCCTAAACACGAATATTTTCATCGAAAACCTCTTTATAAAAAACGTTTATTGTTGAATGACTTATGTTGTCCTTTTCATTAGGAATTAACATATTCAATCATTGTCTATTTCACACATAAGAAATAGCAACATATAATTGATCATATGTAAAAACAAACTTAAGCAAATACAATCCCAGAAATTGCAACCCTTGATTCACGTGGTCATTTGGTAATAAGAAGTTTTAAAAGATATACTAATATGAAATTTTATAATTAAATAAAAAAAACATAACCACTAAAAATATTAGCTTAAATTATTGAATATTTCTAGGTACATGACTTTTGTGTGGGCTGAGGGAATTTCAAGCTACCAAAAAGTGCTTGTATATATATTTTGGCCAGCGGTAACCTATCTGTATTCCCACATTTAATATTTTCAATTTCAAAATTTAAATGTTTAAATGATTCTTATGATTTTACAATTCTCTTTATATTTTTTTTCAAGTAATTTTTTAATATTTATCTAAATAAATCTAAAAGTTAACATATTTTTGTAATTTCATTCAAATTAAAGTGAATATGTATAAATATTTTATACAACATTTCAACCGTAAATCCCTAAAATTATATTGGATACTAAAAAATGTCATCATCAATCAATCTATTTATACCATAATATACTAATAAAATTTAATTGAAAAATACTAAGCATTTGTAACCTATCATTTTATTTAAAAAAATATGATTTTGGTGAAATTTAAATGATTAATTTTTTAAATAATTTTATTAGCATAATAAATTGAGAACTAAAAGAACTTAAATCATTTAAATCAAGAAACTGCATACTTTAGTTGAAAAATTATTGTTCATAATATTTTTACATTGAATATAAAATATATTTAAACATTAATTCAGACCCTATATTTAAATTTATTTAATGAAATTGACCTAAACCTTAATTGATTCAAATTTATTAGGCAGGTTAAATATTAATTAACATTGATTAGATGTATTTACTGTATAGTTTAATTTCAAATTAATTTTTGACTTGGGATAACTTTTGACAAGGTTATTTAAATTTAGTTTTTAAATCATTTAATTTGAATCATTCTATTTAACTTTAGCTGTCATTTAATATGATGAGATTATTTTAGTAGGTATTATTTTTTATGCAATTATGAATCATCTAGTTAGTACTATCATAATAAATTTGAATATTATCGAGTTCAAACAAAAGTAGATCATTCAATATGATTTTTCACATTTATAAATTTTGAACTCGATAATATTCAAAATCCCTTAAAGATACAAAAGGATATGATAGTATGGTTTCAAAATCATACGATAATATTCAAAATCCCTTAAGGATAGATATCATCAATTTCATTTATTAAATACCAACCATATGTACAAGGACTAAAAAGGTATTAAAATTTATTTGATTCAATTCAAAATGATTGATTCTTCCATTACTGTATTAAGGAAACAAAAATCCCAAAATAAAAGAAATCCTCTCAACCAAAATTACTTCCTAAGTTATAGAAACAATTAATTACCATATGATTTCGTAATATTTACATTTAAATTTATAAGTTATTCAATATGTATGAATTTGTGATTTCATTCCCACGCAGTCAAATTAATATCCCAACGAATTCTCTACAAGATTGGCTAAAAAAAAAAAAGAATCATATTGGACAGGGAAGAAAACAAATTCTCTACAAGCACGAATTCATAACATAAATAAACTACGAACGTTGTACGAAATGTTAATAACATAACAATTTGTTATTATGCATAATTTATGAATCCTACTCTGTACATGTTTTACGAAATGTTAGTTGCACCGATATTAATCTCTATATGGTGTACCAATTCATTTAAATGCAAGAAAATAACCACATACGTTATTTTAAATTCAATATATCATTGTTATATATTACAATTAAAATTAATGATTAAGACTTATAAAAAACCACTACTCCCGCTGGATGAATGGATACGTTTACAAGCAATTTATTTTGATCAAATTCACATCTCAAACCAACTATTGCACCCCATATAATTAAAAGAATTACTCTTAGAATTCTTTAACATTTTGCTGACAACAATTGCAAATAGAAGAAACAAAAACAATGGCCAGAGAAAGGCAATCAGAAAGACTACTTGCGGCAAGGAAGAAGCCGAACAACATAATCAATTTCATTTTCCTTTTGATGTTCTCCTCCTCATCGCCACTTTTCTAGGATTAGAATCACTGAAAGATATCTTCAATTTTGAGAGAACATGCAAACAATTTGGAAGAAAAGCCTGGAAACTTGGAGAAGATACCAAAGTTCACCTGGAAAGGAAGAATATCCAATGAATTATTCATTGTTCATTGCTTAAACTTATTCGATCTCCCTACAAAATAAGTGAGCATAAGAGCATTTCTTGATGAATATTTAATTCATCAATATTATAAAGCACATATCACAATATAACAAAAAGAACAACGGAAAATTACATGACAATCTTGAGCAACAAATTCAACAGAGTTTATATCACCAAGAAGATGTTGCAGGCATCATCGTGAGGCGTATGATTCTCACTGATGGTCATCACTAATAGGACTATGATAACTGGACGCCATGAATAAGAATAGAAATATGGAAATTATGCCTTCACAAAAGAAAACCACACAGTATATATAGACCACCAAAGAATAGAGTTTGGAATAAATGTAAATTACACCAGCATTAAAGGAAAACGCGTCCAGATAATTTCAACCTAATAATTTAAACATGACCTTTATTAGCAATAAATTACAATTACAATTATTACAATTATAGAGAGTAAGTAATTGTCATCCTTTATAATATAAATTAAAAAAATACCAGGTCAAACCTACATTTAAATTGTTGGCCGAAAAAAAAAACCTACATTTAAATGGTGCTATAAAAGTAATATAATCCATTCAAAATATACCATGGTTCATTAAAACGAAATATGCATCCAATAATTTTACTCCGAAAACATCCCAAAATAAAAGGAATTCATTTAAATTTAAATAACAGTATTGAAATATAAAAATTACCATAAACACCGCCCAATTTAAAAAGAAATCATTTAAACCCATAATTATCTGAAATGAATCTTAATATCATATAAGTTATAACAAATAATATAAAATCAGATACGAAGTACCTAAATTAGACTCCAAATATTAAATTCATAGGCTTCCACTATTTTAAACACAAACATCTTAATTAGGAGAATTACATTTAAGGACAGGTTGACAGAATTAATTACAAAGAAGAATTTTTAATTGATAAGAAGTAGTAAAAATAAAAAGATTGAGTAGTAAAATTGGAAAGATAAATAGTATCAGTTCCTAAAGTATAATAAAGTAACTATTTTGGTCCCAAAATGTAATTACCCCATTTTATAATTACACATACGATTCTGGCACCTATAATATTTTAAACATCACATTCAAATCAGGATGTTCAATAAAAATACGATTTTCTGGCCAAAAAATGAAAAATAAAAATACAATTTCAAAAACAAATTAAGATTAACATATTATCATTTTTGATTGATTTTGGTATGATTGGATATTAACTACTAATGATATTCCCATATAGATTAGTATCTATCAGCACTTAAAGGGAATAAATTAACAGTTGCGAAGACAATAATTCCCACATTTCCATTATTTAAATTATTTTACATATCATCTGTCATATTATTTGTCCAACATTTATTACAATTCATGAAAAATAAAAGCATATAAATGACATTCGATATAAATACTAATAATTTTATCAATAAGAGCAATTATATTAAATGTAATACATTCAATTACAATAATCATTTATTGCACCCGAGTCTGAAATTTTAATTACACAAATAGTATCCACATCATATGCCACATAATTAGTGAATCATCATATTTCCTTTTCAGAAATCTTGTTGACATGATCTCACAGAATTCTCCCAATCCCATCTGGTTTTATATATATAATAAATGTTGTTAGTTGAAGTTAGTTAACCCCTTTTAATTTGTAGTAAAACAGATTTTTTCCCAAAACCATCCTCAATTAATGATATTCTTTTAACATCGAATCAATTAATAATTATTAAAAAGTACAACTTTTTTTCCAAATTAATTCAGAGTATTATTATTGTACCAAATATTTATACTTTTTTCTTATATTTGGGACTAACACAATCCTCCCAAAATTTTTACATTTGAAAGCGGAAGGAATATTTATAAATTTTTTTATTACCTTTCAATAAAATTAAAATTCTTGTTTACATATGGGATAACTAATCACATGGCATCTCCAATTAAAAAGAATAGCATTTTTTTGGTAGAAAGAATAGCATTTATTTGCATCGACATTGATCTTGAGTACTCTACCCTTTCTCTACTGTACACCAAAATCCCATAAGTGTGTTGACGTGTCTCTATTGGATATCGCCACGTGTCTGTCATCCATAGCCATGACCATCCCAAACCCTACTCTTTTGTGCCCCTCCAAGTTCTACGTCCCAGAGTCTCACATAACCACCATCGCATACTAGCACGCATGCTGAGTTTATCCCGGGTCCTGTTTCCGTGCGTGGCGCAACGCCACGCACGGCCTGCGCGGCCACACACAGTTTACTGTGGCCGCGCGTTTTTTTTTTTTTTTTTGCAAAATGAAAAAAAAAAAAAAAAAAACACTCCCTCTCTCACAAGATCCACGCGTTCCGTGCGTGGATCTGGCCTCCACGCACGGAATCGCCTCTCAGTTTATCCCCCGATCAGCCCCCTCAATGACGTTCCCATCACCATAAATTCTTCACTTTGCGGCTCTAACGTGCTCTGATGGCGCACCCTGGCACGACCGCTCTTTTCCACAATAATGAATGCCTAGTGCATGGCTCACATCCAACGAGGTGACAATGAAGCCTACCCTAGACACTATCTCATGTAATAAAACCCCAGGTTCCTCAAGTCGAACACGATGAGTCTCAAGTGCATGCATGCCACAGCTAGCTCAAGAGTCTTCACACGCCAGCGACCCACCGGTTTGATTATTTTCATCAGCATGTTCTGGACGGATTCCAGGTCAGTTAAGGATTGGCCAATTTAATCGGGTTGCTTGTTGTGCGCATCCCTGACCCAGAATGCTCGAAGCGAAATGCCGATGACGAGGCCCACCCACCAGGTTCGACTGCCACCAAGACGTCGTTGTTCAGAATGTCGTCCGATCGAGCCATGCAGGTCTCAGGTGGGTCGTCGATGTCCGCCATGTAGATGTTGCTGTCCAGCGTCACAAAGACCAGTGTGGAGTTTATTATGATAATAATGCTCGAAACGGATCTAGAGAAAGGACCTAGCACATGATCGTGGTTGGATCGAAAGGTGATCACGTGGGCACATATTTGGAGGTTGAAGAGGCGGAAGCTTCTGTCAGCGAAGCACACATGAGGCGGTTGTCGGAGAGTGTGAGACACCGACATAGTTGGGTGTGAGGGTCTATGTCCGTGCGGGTTAGATTGTAGTGTAGGGAGGTGTAGAAGTATCTGCCTATGATGAAATTGGTAGTGTTCAATGCATACCATACAACGATTCGTGTATTCCCTCTGCCTATTTGTTTCTAACAAATGTTTCTGTGTATCCTATGTGACAAAGAAAGAAAACCAATAAAAGAGAATCTTACACCAAAACCAAACACATGCACAAAGTACTTAATACAGGGGTATGTGTGAGTAAGAGTAATATGTATATATTGTTGGGAGATGCGGATTTTTGGGAAGATGTGGAGGAAGTGAAGGTACGAAATGCAGAAGGTCTGGCTAAGAGATAAGAGGCCATACAAATACAAAACAAGATGAATGAATAGACAAGTTAATCACCAAAACCATGGGACGTATTCCAGCCTCAATTCCAATCCCATGCACTTCTATCTTTGATCTAAACAAGACATATCAAACCTTAAGCCCCATATGTATAATTTGTATTTGTGTGTGTGTATAGGTATGTATAAGAGCAGAAGAAGTTAGCAGGGCTAAGAGGAGGGTAGGGTTATGGTAGGTCAAGAAGGGAGGAGATGGAGCAGAAAGAGGAGGAAGGAAAACACAGCGCAAAAGCTGTTGGATCAAGAGTTTTGATGATTCCAAACCAACACTCAAGAGCTTGGATTGAAGATATCAATGAAGATCAAAGCTGTTTCAAGTGAAGATTTTCTGAGTATTTGCTATTAGATCTTTTGTAGGATCTTTAGTTTTTGTTTAGATTGGGTAAAAGATTTTGATTTGAGAAAAAGACGTTTTCAAACCTTGATTTGAAATTAAATCTTTACTTATTTGGAAAATACTCACAAACAGACGAAGTTTGAAAGAATAACTGAACTGTCAAGTTGGAAATTCGAACTTTGCTTTTGGAAATTCGAATTTCGAGCTAAAACTGAATAAGTCTGGAGAGGTGTCCCTCTGTCAGACGAATTTTGGTAATTCAAAATTCGAATTTCAATCAAGACTGAAAGAAGCCTTTTTGTGACAGACGAACTTCACAGTTTCAAAATTCAAATTTCAGACAAAATGCAATTTATGAAAACCAAAGAAATTCGTCTGAAACTTTGCTAAAGTTCATCTGAAATCAAAAAGAAACTAAGTTTAAAAATGCTCTCTGACAGACGAACTTTAACTTAGAAACATTCGAATTTTCATCTGAGTCAAAAATGTTACTTTGTGACATTCGAATTTCAGTCTTTCAAAATTCGAATTTCAGACAAAACAAAACTTGAGAAAATAGAAGAAATTCGTCTGAAAGTTTGATAAAGTTCATCTGAGATCAAGAATGATTTAAGTCTCAAAACTGGTCTCTGACAGACGAATTTCACTCTGTCAAAATTCGAATTTCAAAGAAAGTGAACTACTGTGCCTATTTGGACGTTCAATGGACAGACGAATTTTGGACTTCCAAAATTCGAATTTCGAAGGCACTGTAGCAAATTGAAAACACTGTTCACACTTAACAGAAAAACTTTCTTCTTAAAAATTCGTATGTCACATTGTAAAAATATTTTGTAAGTTTCAAAATTCGAATTTCACTCCATGGACAGACGAACTTCGCATTTTAACGTTGGAAGCTTTAAACTTCGGTTCCCTCGAAATTCGTCTGTTGGCCAACCAAAATTCAAATTTCAGTATGTCAGAAACATTAAATGCGGTTGGTAAACGGATAGTTTTTCAGAGTAACCGTTGGATAACTTCCCCAACGGATAGATTTAGTCTCTAACGGATATTTGAGACCTAAATCTATAAATACAACATCATTTGAAGTTGTGGGTAACGAATCAAACTTGTATATACAGAATCTCTGCTGAATTTTCATCTCAAAAGCTTTTACCCTTCCAACTTCATTATTTGTACCTAAACCTTCATATCTACTCTATTCAAGAGAGTTATTCATTTGTAAACAATCTACTCTTCATCTGAAAGATAGATTTACTTGTGAGGGGTATTCACAAGGGGATTGGGAAGCACATAGAGAAAGTGCTTAGAGAGTTTGAGAGAGCTCAGAACAGAGCACACTCATGTACTGTGGCTTTAGCAAGAAGCCCGTTGAAATTCTTGCTGGATAGTGGATAAATCTCAAGAGGTGTCTTGGGGACTGGATGTAGGTCAAGTGGATAGACCGAACCAGGATAAATCACTGAGTTCTCTTCTCCTTATCTCTACTTTTCAGCTTGCTCTGTTTTACACGTTGTTTTCATTATACTGTGATATCTTCACTTACCTTGCTTTGTGCAGAAAAATTTCAAACTTCCCAATTCACCCCCCTCTTGAGAAGTCAGCCTTGCTAACAAGTGGTATCAGAGCACGGATTCCCATTCAAAGGATTTTACAGTCCGGGAACAAAGATGGCTGGCTTTGGAGAGAGTATACTTCCTGAAGGGAACAACACTAACAGACCACCAGGCTTCAGTGGAGAGCATTATGGGTACTGGAAGATGAGGATGCAGATCTACCTCCAATCAATGGATCTTGACATCTGGTCAGTCATTGATAAAGGAGATTTCGTCCCAATGGCTCTAACTGAAGATGGAAGATACAAAGAGAAGCTGGAAGCAGAGTGGAATGATGAAGACAGAAGGAGAGTCATATTAAATTTTAAAGCAAAGCATTGTTTAGTCAGTGCTCTGAACCAGGACGAATTCTACAGGGTCTCACAATGCACCACTGCAAAAGGGATGTGGGACACTCTGCAGATTGCACATGAAGGGACATCTGGGGTCAGGGAGAACAGACTCAATACGTGCATTGGAGAGTATGAGAGCTTCAGGATGTCTGAAGGAGAAACTGTAAAGGAGCTCCAAAAGAGATTCACTCTCATTGTGAATCAACTAAAGAGCCTAGGAAAGGAATACACTCAATCAGAGAAAGTGAGAAAAATTCTCAGAGCTCTCCCTCTGGAATGGCAGCCCAAGGTGACAGCAATAGAAGAAGCCAGAGGAGAATCAATGGCCTCTGTCACAGCTCTCTTCGGGAGCCTTGAGGAGTATGAAGGAAAAATCAAAGCTCTCAAGGAAGCCGGGCTGGACAGAAAGAAGAAAGGCCTTGCTCTCAAAACTGCTGATGAAAAGGAAGAAGAATCTAACGAAGAGGATGAACTTGATGAGGAAACCTTGGCTATGATGGTCAGAAAATTCGGAAGATTCTACAGCAAGAAGAAGAACAAGAGATTCTTCAAGAAAGTAGCTGCTGGGGAAAGCAAGAAAGAGGCAAAAGAATCTGTGACTTGTTATGAGTGCAAGAAGCAGGGACACATAAAATGGGACTGCCCCCAATTCCTCAAGAAGCAAGAAAAAGAAAAGAAAGGTGCTGACAAAGAAAAAAAGAAGAAGGCGTACATCTCATCCATATGGGGCAACAGCTCAGATGAGGAAGAAGAAAATGAAGATGAGATTGCCAACATTTGTCTAATGGCACTTGCTTCTGAAGAAGCTACACCTTCATACAGCAGTGATCAGGATGAAGAGGTATATGAATCTGAACCTTCCTATTCTGAATTACTGGATGCATTTCATGAGCTTCATGATGAATTTATTAAAGTTGCTAAAGAACTAAAATTGGCAAAGAAAAAGATAAGCAAGCTGGAGTCTCAAAGCACAGTTTCTGAAACTTCTTCTTTATCTACTTCTGAATCTGTTTGTTGCACTTCATGCACTGAGCTTAAACAAACGAATGATTATCTAGTTAAAAGCATGTCTAGGCTCACTAGAGGTAAAGACATGTTGTTTGCCCTGATGGGGAGCCAAAGAATATCACAAGGAAAAGCTGGTCTTGGCTATGATCCATGTGCTATCAAGGAAAAGATTAGGAGGAAAAATCAAAATGCATATATGAGACATTTTGTGCATGCTAAGAACAATAAAAAGAAAGTTAATGCATCACCTCACATTGAAACGTATGATCAGCCAAGGCATGCTAGACAAAAGTATTACCTGCACTGTTTTCTTCCTGCATCTCAATCTAGCAGTCCCTTCACTACATGTCATTTCTGTAACAAAAAGGGACATATTTCCAGTTCTTGTGATTTGAGGAAAAATGGACCTGGCAGGAAAGTTGGATGGGTTCCCAAAGTTGCATCTGCATCTAGGGAAAAATATACTGACCAAAAAGGACCCAAGCAAATTTGGGTACCTAAAAGGAAATCATAAACATTGTTTTGCAGGTCTGTCTCAAAGCTAAGAAAAGCAACAAATGGTATATGGACAGTGCCTGCTCAAGTCACATGACTGGTGACAAGGAGAAGTTCATCACCCTTAGAGACAAGAAATGAGGAAAGGTGACCTTTGGAGGTGATCAATATGGTAAAATTGTTGGTATTGGCATTGTGGGCAAAAATCCTGAAACATCCATTGAGGAGGTGCTGTTTGTGATTGGCCTCAACCACAACTTACTAAGCGTGAGTCAAACTTGTGACAAAGGAAACAGGGTGCTGTTTGACTCAAAGTTTTGCCTGGTCATCAGAAAAAGTGATTACAGAGTAATCCTCAAGGCTCAAAGGGATGGTAACTGCTATACTATTGACCTTGATGAACTTCCTCCTTTAGATTCTGTTTGCTTAATCAGTAAAGATAATGATAGTTGGCTATGGCATAGGAGATTAGCTCATGTCAATATGAATCAATTGTCTAAACTGGTTAAAAATGAACTAGTTACTGGTTTGCCAAAATTATCTTTTGAAAAGGATAAAGAATGTGATGCATGCTTAAAAGGAAAATAAACTAAATCATCCTTCAAATCCAAAAACACAGTTACCACAACAAGACCACTTGAATTGTTGCATATGGACTTAATTGGACCATCAAGGGTAAAGAGTCTAGGTGGCAATCTGTATGTGCTTGTTATTGTTGATGATTATTCTAGATTTACTTGGACATTATTTCTTTCTTCTAAAAGTGATACCTTTGATGCATTTGTAACCTTAGCCAAGAAAGTGCAAAATGAGAAAGGTATTTCTATTGTGTCCATCAGATCAGATCATGGAGGAGAATTTGAAAATGCATACTTCCTGGAGTACTGCAGTGAGCATGGAATTGACCACAACTTCTCTGCTCCTAGGACTCCTCAACAGAATGGAGTAGTAGAAAGGAAGAATAGAACTATTGGGGAGATGGCCAGAGCTATGCTAAATGAGAAGGAACTTTCTCAAGTGTTCTGGGCTGATGCAGTGAACACAGCAAGTTACATCATCAATAGAGCATATATTAGACCCATCCTAGGAAAGACTACATACGAGCTGTACAAGGGGAGAAAGCCAAATCTGTCCCATCTCCATGTGTTCGGGTGCAAATGCTTCATTCACAACAATGGCAAAGAAAACCTAGGTAAATTTGATGCCAAATCAGATGAAGGTATATTTCTTGGCTACTCTAGTAGGAGTAAGGCATATAGAGTTTATAATAAAAGATCAAATGTGGTAGAGGAATCTGTACATGTGGTTTTCATTAAAAATGAAACTGTTTCAAAACATGTTACCAATAAGGATGATCTTGCTTTCAATTTTGAAAAACTGGGCATATCTGATAAAAGTAGAACTGAACCTCTAAAGATATCTGAATCTGTTAACATAGAGGAAGATATCCAGGAGCAAGAGTTTGATGAAGAAAATAATGAAGAAACATCTCAAGAACTCCCTAGAGCTTGGAGATATCAAAGGAATCATTCTGTTGATCAAGTGATAGGAGATGTTCAAGAGAGAGTCAAAACCAGAAAACAGTTAAGGGATCAAATGCTAAATTGTGCTTTCATTTCTCAAATTGAACCCAAATGTGCTGAAGAAGCCTTAACTGATGATTACTGGATTTTGGCAATGCAAGATGAACTAAATCAGTTTGAAAGAAATCAAGTTTGGGATTTAGTTCCAAGACCCAAAAATCATCCTGTTATTGGTACCAAATGGGTTTTCAGAAACAAACTTGATGAAACTGGAACTATAATCAGAAATAAAGCTAGATTAGTTGCTAAAGGGTATAATCAAGAAGAAGGTATTGATTTTGAAGAAACCTTTGCACCAGTAGCCAGATTAGAAGTTATAAGGATTCTACTAGCTTATGCATGCATGAAAAATATTTTGCTATATCAAATGGATGTAAAAAGTGCCTTTCTGAATGGATATATCATGGAAGAGGTTTATGTAGATCAACCTCCAGGCTTTGAGGATTCTACAAAACCAAACCATGTCTATAAACTGAAGAAAGCTCTTTATGGATTAAAACAAGCCCCTAGAGCATGGTATGAAAGATTGAGCAACTTTCTGACTGAAAAAGGGTTTAACAGAGGCAAAGTTGACACAACTCTATTTACTAAGAAAGAGAATAAAGATTTACTAATTGTCCAAATCTATGTTGATGATATTATTTTCGGTGCTACTAATGAAACTCTTTGCAAGGAATTTTCTAAGTTAATGCAGGGAGAATTCGAGATGTCTATGATGGGTGAACTCAATTTCTTCCTTGGATTGCAAATCAGACAGCTTAATGATGGTATCTTTCTCAGTCAATCCAAGTATCTAAAGGAGCTGTTAAAGAAGTTTGGAATGAAGAATGCCAAGCCAATGGGAACACCTATGGCCACTGCAACCAAACTGGACATGGATGAAAATGGGAAAATGTTTGACATTACTCAATACAGAAGAATGATTGGATCCCTGTTGTACCTAACTGCCAGCAGACCTGACATTATGTTCAGTGTCTGCATGTGTGCAAGGTTCCAATCATGCCCCAAAGAAACCCATGCAACAACTGTGAAAAGAATTTTCAGATATCTAATTGGAACATCACAGATGGGTCTTTGGTATCCAAAAGGAAATGGAGAAGATCTCAAAGGATACACTGATGCTGACTTTGCAGGATCCAAAACTGACAGAAAAAGCACAAGTGGAACTTGTCAGTTTCTTGGAGGATCCCTGGTTTCATGGTTCAGCAAAAAGCAAAACAGTGTAGCTCTATCCACTGCAGAAGCTGAGTATGTTGCAGCTGGAAGCTGTTGTGCCCAAGTCATCTGGATGAAGCAGCAGCTTGAAGATCTTGAGGTTAATATGAAAGAGATACCCATCATGTGTGATAATCAAAGTGCCATAAACATCACTAAGAATCCTGTCATGCACTCAAGGACGAAACATATTGAGGTTAGACACCACTTCATAAGGGATCATGTTCTGAAAGAAGAAGTTAAGCTGGAATACATCCCAACAGAGGATCAACTAGCTGACATACTAACCAAACCTCTACCAGAAGACAGGCATTGCAAAATAAGGAGAGAATTGGGAATGGTAAATCCCAATGAATTGTAAGTCATTTCTGTGCAATTCTGTCTTCAGAATTTTTAATATTAGAATTTATTCTAACTTGAGCATCGGAGTATGTGTTAGTATAGTTGCAGGTGCTCCTTGTGAAAATCAATGGTTAAAAGTTTGAAAGATTGGAGCCTTCCAGATTGGAACAACCAGAAAATGAAGTGAATGATAAATATTCTAAGGTCTGGATCCATTCTGTAAGTTTTTAAAGTTGAAATTTGTATGATGTTTGATTGCTAGATGAATTTCATTAATAATCTGTGTTTTTGAACTGGTCAACATGGTCAACATTCGAATTTTGGTTGATCAACAGACGAACTTTGGCCTGTTATGCCTTGAACAGTTCTCGGTAATGCCTCGAAATTCGTCTGTTGAAGCTTGAAAGTTCGAATTTTCAAAAATCAGAAAATTCAAGGTTATGATTGTCCATTACTGTTATATGAATTATTACTTCTTAACATACTAATGTTGGACAATATTTATAAAAGTTACAAAAATTTGAAGTTTCAGTTCAAAATTCGTCTGTTGACTTATGCTCTTGATGATTGAATGCTCTGCATGCTTAATTCGTCTATTGGTTGAAGTTTTGTTTGTTGAAGCTGTTTTTCTTCTCAACATTCGAATTTTGTCGGAGCAAAATTTGTCTGTTGTGTTTGTATTGATTATTTCAAACTTCTGTCAGATGAACTTTCAGGATGAAAATTCGTCTGTCAATAAGGTGTGCTGAACGGTTTAACTTGTAACTGCCCGAAGTTCGAATTTTGACCCCTCAAAATTCGTCTGACAGACGGTTACATGCGTTAAAACCGACTGTTTCCCACAGAACAGACGCAACCCTATTTGTAACTCCTCCAAGTCTGTTCTGATTCTCTCTTCAATCCTCTTAACTCCTGTCCAAAAACCGTCTTTTCTCACCGATTAAACTTCCTTTCGCATCTTTTAAATCTATTCTAAGCCACATTCTGCATCATTCAACCAAGAAATGGCAAGAGTGAAGATTCCTGGAACAGGACAAGCTGGAACTCGGCCTAAGAGGACGGTCAAATCTCAATATGCTACAAAGGAAGGAGAGAAATCCAAGAGAAAGGCCGAACCCGGTAAAGCTACTCCTTCCAAACGTCAAAAATCATCATCCAAGTCAGAATCTCAGAAAACTGGGCCCTCATCTTCAAAATCTGCAGTTCCTTCGGCTGATACTGCTGCTGTAGCTTCCTCTTCTTCTACTGAATCTGGAGAGTTTGAATTGACTACACTACCTCTGTGGAGCACCCCAGAGATTCAAGAAGAGTATACCACCAAGTTTTCAAACAAAAAGGTAATCAAGCCTCACTGTGTAAATATGGAACAATTTCTGATATCCAACAATTTTGATGCTGCAATATGGTTGATAAAATATAGAAATTTGTTGGAAATTGCTGAAAAGTATGATGATGAGGTAGTGAAGACTTGGTATGCCTCTCTTAAATATAACAGCAAGAAAAGGAAATGGGAGGTCACCTTGAGATCAAGGACCATTTGGCTTGCTGATGAAACCTTCAATGAGGTATTGGAAATCCCAGGTCAAGATGGGCTGAAAGTTGACATTACAGCCTCTGGGTATATGGATGAGGCTAGCACAGCTGACGAAGAAGGTGAGCCCTTCCTATATTACAAGGAGAGCACTATCTTGGACACGTTGTTCAGAAGAAGGGAGAATAGGCCCACAATAAATCTGTTGAAGCCCACAGACCTCAGTGTACAAGTAAGAATCTTGCACTACATAGTGTCCAGAATCATATTCAACAAGGGTGGCAGCTTCAATTTGATAACAAGGGCAGAGGCTCATGTGATGACTGCCATCATACGTGGGAAGCTGATCAATATGGGTCATATCATTCTCCAGCGTATGATAAAGGCAAGGGATCAGAGGAAAGATTCCACACTCCCCTATGCAGCAATTATTTCAAGAATCCTGCAGCATGCTAGGATTCAGCATATTGAAAAGGGGAAAGGGAAGCTCACTGAGGCCTTCAAAGAAGAAGAATTGCAAAGGATGGGCATTGAAAGAGATGAAGGACATTGGGTTGGTAAGGGAGCAGGAAAATCTAAAGATTTGTTCTTTGTTGCTGATGCATCCCTCCAACAAGAAGGCACCTCTGAGGCTCCTGGTAGATCTGTACCTCAGCCTTCTCAGCCTATTCCATCCCCATCCAGGCCTACTCACCCTCCTTCCACTCCCTCCTCTCGAGCCAAGCCAACTAAGATCACTGAGCTGTTTGACAATCTGTCAACACTCATTCTCAACATTAGGGATGAGCAAAATGCCAAATTTACTCATCTACAAGATCAGATCCATCAATTGGCTGTGAATATGAAGGTGGTGGCTGATGCCTATGAAGAAATTAGAAATGCAATTCCTACCACTTCAGCTCCACCTCAGCCTGGTATCCCTGAGCCTTCTCTGTCTCCATCCCCTGTGCCTCCAAGTCCCTTCGAGATTGCTTCCACTGACCATGATAATGATGGTGCTGATGAAATGAGATCACCTAGTCCTGGTCCACCCTTGGACTATGGATTGGAAGAAAACAGTCTCCAACCCACAAGCCCTCATGAGTCTATGCAAAAGGATGCTCAGCATTCAATTTTGTCTGTACAAGAATCTGAGCAAGTTGAAAGACTGGTTGCAGCCATACAAGAAGATGTGAGCAATGAGGAAAGAAGCATTATGCCTGTTATTGACTTTGCTGCTATTGCTCACAATGCTCTTCTGCTAGCTCAAAGGAGAAGGCTTGAAGAAATGTTTCCTCCTCCTGCACCAGCCTCTCCTTCTCTAGCTGATTATGGGTTGTCAGAGGAACAGAGAGCTCGGCTAGCTCTTTCCAGGCGGGAAATGCAAGAGCTGCTTGAGGTCTCTGATGATTCTGATGAAGAGCCTGCTGAGCCCCCTGCACCAGCTCAGCCAGAGATTCCTTTTGCTCCTGTCCCTCTTCGTGCTGTTCCTCTCACTCAGATACCTCCTCCAATGGACTTTGCTGGGCTTTCTGATGATGCCAAAAAGGGGGAGAAGATAAAGCAAACTGGGACTAAGCACTCTGGAAGATCTACTGAGTCATCTGGAAAAGGAAAGACTTACAGCAAGAAGTCTAAGCCAAAGAAGAAGTGATGTTTTTAGATCTTAGGCTGAATCTTCTTGTTGTAATCTTCTTGTTGTATCTAGTTCTAATTGTTTTATTGCTTGTTCAATATTTTGAGAACTGATTGAAATATGTATTGCAACAATTTGTTTAAGTAAATTATGTCCTTGATTGCAATGATTTGGGCTTTGAATCTCTTCACTTAATCTGTTGAAAATGATATCTTATGAACTGTAATGCATATGTTGAGGGGGAGCTTGTGTAAGCAAACCCAAGTACTAACCCAGTTTGTAAGTTGTTTTGTCATCATCAAAAAGGGGGAGAATGTTGGATCAAGAGTTTTGATGATTCCAAACCAACACTCAAGAGCTTGGATTGAAGATATCAATGAAGATCAAAGCTGTTTCAAGTGAAGATTTTCTGAGTATTTGCTATTAGATCTTTTGTAGGATCTTTAGTTTTTGTTTAGATTGGGTAAAAGATTTTGATTTGAGAAAAAGACGTTTTCAAACCTTGATTTGAAATTTAATCTTTACTTATTTGGAAAATACTCACAAACAGACGAAGTTTGAAAGAATAACTGAACTGTCAAGTTGGAAATTCGAACTTTGCTTTTGGAAATTCGAATTTCGAGCTAAAACTGAATAAGTCTGGAGAGGTGTCCCTCTGTCAGACGAATTTTGGTAATTCAAAATTCGAATTTCAATCAAGACTGAAAGAAGCCTTTTTGTGACAGACGAACTTCACAGTTTCAAAATTCGAATTTCAGACAAAATGCAATTTATGAAAACCAAAGAAATTCGTCTGAAACTTTGCTAAAGTTCATCTGAAATCAAAAAGAAACTAAGTTTAAAAATGCTCTCTGACAGACGAACTTTAACTTAGAAACATTCGAATTTTCATCTGAGTCAAAAATGTTACTTTGTGACATTCGAATTTCACTCTTTCAAAATTCGAATTTCAGACAAAACAAAACTTGAGAAAATAGAAGAAATTCGTCTGAAAGTTTGATAAAGTTCATCTGAGATCAAGAATGATTTAAGTCTCAAAACTGGTCTCTGACAGACGAATTTCACTCTGTCAAAATTCGAATTTCAAAGAAAGTGAACTACTGTGCCTATTTGGACGTTCAATGGACAGACGAATTTTGGACTTCCAAAATTCGAATTTCGAAGGCACTGTAGCAAATTGAAAACACTGTTCACACTTAACAGAAAAACTTTCTTCTTAAAAATTCGTATGTCACATTGTGAAAATATTTTGTAAGTTTCAAAATTTGAATTTCACTCCATGGACAGACGAACTTCGCATTTTAACGTTGGAAGCTTTAAACTTCGGTTCCCTCGAAATTCGTCTGTTGGCCAACCAAAATTCGAATTTCAGTATGTCAGAAATATTAAATGCGGTTGGTAAACGGATAGTTTTTCAGAGTAACCGTTGGATAACTTCCCCAACGAATAGATTTAGTCTCTAACGGATATTTGAGATCTAAATCTATAAATACAACATCATTTGAAGTTGTGGGTAACGAATCAAACTTGTATATACAGAATCTCTGCTGAATTTTCATCTCAAAAGCTTTTACCCTTCCAACTTCATTATTTGTACCTAAACCTTCATATCTACTCTATTCAAGAGAGTTATTCATTTGTAAATAATCTACTCTTCATCTGAAAGATAGATTTACTTGTGAGGGGTATTCACAAGGGGATTGGGAAGCACATAGAGAAAGTGCTTAGAGAGTTTGAGAGAGCTCAGAACAGAGCACACTCATGTACTGTGGCTTTAGCAAGAAGCCCGTTGAAATTCTTGCTGGATAGTGGATAAATCTCAAGAGGTGTCTTGGGGACTGGATGTAGGTCAAGTGGATAGACCGAACCAGGATAAATCACTGAGTTCTCTTCTCCTTATCTCTACTTTTCAGCTTGCTCTGTTTTACACGTTGTTTTCATTATACTGTGATATCTTCACTTACCTTGCTTTGTGCAGAAAAATTTCAAACTTCCCAATTCACCCCCCCTCTTGAGAAGTCAGCCTTGCTAACAAAAGCATAATAATAATACCCAAACAAAGAACATGGCAAACACTAGAGACCACTATGCGCAATCATAAGAAGCAAACTCTATCTATGTTTGCATTTTGTAACAACCCTCAACATGTTGCCTTGGACTTAATCTCAAGCTAATGAGAGGCGTGGTCTTTGTACTGTGCAGTGCTAGAGGAACCAGGATCGGAGAAAGGATGAAATGAGAGAATTTGGGTAGAAGTGGGACAGAAGCTCACACACTGTAGCCTAAAATAGGCACCATGGTGAGTGAGACAGAGAATGATTAGTATTTTCGGGCAGTAAGGTCTCACACTGCAGTGGACAATAAGTTCGTCGTAGTGCCAAATGCTGAACTTTGATAAATTAGGGTGCGATTAGTCAATGAAGAAGAAAGAAATTGGAAGAGAGGAAGAAGGCTCTACTAGGGTTGCTTCCTCTGGCCTTAGGGATTGATTCTGGACTCTAGAACCCTCAATCTTGGTTGGTATGCAAATCTACACCTATCCTCCTCTCTTTTCTCTATGATTTTAAGTTGATTTTCGTGGGTAAGCATGGGAATCTGTTTTTGGTTGATTCCCACGGATTGAAATGTGTATAAATGGATTATTAAAGTGTGATTTAGTGTTATTAAAGCTTGGGTGTGAGTTTTGTAATATCCTTAAAATATTAGATGATAAAAAATACATAAGGAATTTGCAAAAATGGGCAGACACTGTTTTACGTGAAATAGGATAAAGAGGTCATTTTTTTCGATTAGACGGAAAAATGAGAAATTATATTTTTGCCCCTAAGAATTATAAAATGACAATTTTGTCCCCCAAGTACATAAGAATTCACGTGGGAGAGAAGTCAAATATTTTGGCAAAAATTACACCTAATGACCCGAAAGTTTTAAAAATTATAAATTTATCTCAGATCAAGAGCATTTTTGTAAATATAAAAAATTATAGTCAAAATGAAGCTCTCAATGAGTTAAGACCAATGGTATATGGCACTGAGTGTTAATATTCAAGGATGAAGAAATAATTAGTGTCGAATGTTAAAAAGTAACTTCATATCGATAAAACTACTTTTTGATCTGCAAAAGCCAAAAAGTCAAAAAGAAAGACTATTGGACATCACAAAATGATATTTTTAAAGATAGTATATTAAAGTAATACCAGATACAATTCACTTTAACCTTGTATCAATAAAGTAAATTTACATTGTAAAAAAGTAACTTTACCGGTTCAAGTATAAAGTAGCCAACACAGGGTATTACTGGAGTGGAAAAAAATTGTGCAGTGTCTTGGACAAGTGTACCCCTTATTAGGATGCCACATGTCAGCCCATGTGTCCAAATTGGAAGTCTTGATGGCTAAGAAAAGGTAAGATTTAATGATTAAGTTTTGTTAATTAATTAAGGATTAGCAAAAGTAATCTTAATTAATTGCCTTTATATATACTCTCTCCTCCATCATTGTACGAGACACACATTTAGAAAACAGAGGATGAGTGGTCTGCAAAGTTGAGAGAAAGGAGGGAGCACGTGAAGGAGGAAAGAAAAAGAGAAGAAAAATAAGGAAGAAAAGCAAGGAAAATTGGTAAGCAAGTTTCTTTTAATTTGTAAGTGTTCTAGCCTAGTTTCAGAGTAATTTGAGTTGGTTTTCTTGGATTTTCTCCTTCTCCCTTTGCTGTTCTAATCTTGGCCTAAGCATGATAATAAGATGGAAGGAGTTTTTAAGCCATAAATTTACAAGAAAGCATGAGATTTTTCAAGAAAGGTAAACTAGGTGTGTTTTAAAGCAAGTTTTTGTGAAAAACCAATTTCTTCCCCTTAAGAGAAGATTTCGGTCAGACTAATAAGGTGGGAAGGAGCTGGATTTTCATGTATTTGATGGTAAAAATGAGTTCCCCATGATGAAAAACCTTAAAGACAAGCATTAGCTCAAAGATTAGGCTTTAGATAAAGAAATTGGGTCTTTAGGGTTTTAAATGAGACTTTATGAAGTAACTACTTGTTCTAGTCAATTGAACAAGTGTTTAATGATGTTAAGGGACTTGAGGAAGCCTAAGGAGGCTAGTGGAAGCATTAGATTCAAGAAGAAGAGCCAAAGGAATGCTTCAAGGTAGCTAAGTTTCATATTCTTGCTTTATGTTCTTTCATTGTCTTTCTATGATTAAATTGTGTTGCCATATTGCAATTGTGATTTCTTTGATTGGTCTTGGATGTAAAATGAGGGGTTTTATTCCCTGAGATGTCTATTTTCTAAGCCGCTATGCTGCCAAAATTTTTATGACCAATGTGGTAATTTATTGTTTAAATGTGATTGATGTGCTTAAATGTGATCAAATGTGAATTATTTGACATGATTGAAATAATTGCATGAAATGTAACTTGCTACTGAGATTACCCCCAATCTCATCCCCTCAAGTCTCCCAAATGATAGGCACAGACTATAGCAAAGGAGTCCAAAGAAAAGGTAAGGAGAATGGAGAAGAGAATGATGCTTGATGGTGTTTTCAAGCTATGAGTGTATATTTTGAAATTATGTATATGCTTTTAGATCTGTGCCATTGTGCTATTATGTCCTTATGAGCATTATGAAATGTTTGGCATAGATTTGAAACATGGAATGATCATGTGAGCTTGTATGAAGTCTACTTTGCCATGTTATATTGCTAGAAGTTCATTTTGTAGCAATAAAAGTAAAGTCAATACTGTTTGATAGAAACAAGGAAAGTAAGTCAAGCGTTATATATTTCCTGAAACTAGAGAGAACAAGCTTTCCAATGAGTTAAAGAACACATAATTTGGATATATGTACGATTTATAGTGTAATTTTAAAATTCAGAATCAAAACTGGACAGTGATGTGAAGGCTGCGAATTTTACTGAATATATTACTTCCTTTTGAAAAGTGATATAAAATTGTATAGAGCTCCAAAAATTCATTGGTTTACATTTATGAAAATATTTATATTTTGAGGTTAATATGCCACTGGTTTGAGTTCAATTGGAGCTGTACAATGAGAGATATACAAATTTTCCCAAGACTGTTCCAGTAAAAGTGATGTTCTGATCCCTAGTAATTCAAATTAATGTTGTGCCATGTCTAGACTAAATAAATGTATAAGAAAAATATGAAGGTAAGTAGACATATGTATCTTTCCAATGGCATATAGAATACATGATTTGGCTCAGTATAGAGTTAGATATGAATTTTTAAAGTTATGGCCAAAATCTTGGGGAAGAGAAAATTACCAAATGTACAGTGTAAGTTTGAGCAATAAACTGTACTAATTGGTCAGGTTAAAGGAAATTTTCATATTTTTATCTTGTATATCATGTTTCTAGCTTCATTTAAAGACTTGAACCAAATTGCTATGATTTTTTCTGGATTAAGTTATGATTTTTCAAAGTTCATTCAGAAAACTTGAGAACCAAATGAATAGTACCACATTTTTTTTATTTAAATATTTTGGTTCTATTAATGGTTCAAGCTCTTAATATGGGCTATTTGGACATTGTACATACTATAATATATGGAAAAATATAGATAAAAGTAAGGTGTTACAAGTTTTAGATGGATTATACATGATTCTTTGGAAACCCTAGGTTGAAATTTGGGAAGAGAAGTGGAAATTCGAATTATAGGTGGATACTAAGAGTTGGATGGTTGTTTAGAGTTCATTAGCATGTGTTTATGCTATTGAAACTATGGGTTAAGTTTGAATGATTAAATTATGAGTTAAGAATTATTATGTGTTTTATGTTAATTGGAGGTGTTATGATATTGTGATATTGTTATGTGTTTCATGTTCAAGAAACGGGAGGAGCATTTAATCACATATAAGAGTAAAGTTTAAAGGTCACAAATTGACTTCTTTTTGGTAAGGAATTCAGATAGAAGAGCTTGTAAAGACTGCAAAGTAATCCCTGGTGAGAGTTTAACTTCAAAATATAGGGTCTTGATCCTTGATGTGTTAGTTAAAAACCGTAAACTGAAAAGTCGAAAAGCCTTAAATCCTAGGATTAAGTGGTGGTAACTAAAAGATGAGAAACAAGTGACCTTTATGAGAAAAGTTATGGAGAAAGGTAATTGGGACTCGCAAGAAAGTGCTAACATCTTATGGGATGAGATGACTAAAAGGATCAGGGATACCGCTAAAGCAGTATTGGGTGAATCCAAAGGTTTTGGACTTAAAGATAAAGAATCTTGGTGGTGGAATGAGAGTGTGCAAGAGAAAGTCAAACATAAGAAAGAGTGTTTCAAAGCCTTGCATTTGTGCAATAACGATGAAAATTGAAAATGGTATCAGTTGGCTAAAAAGGGGACTAAGAAAGCAGTGAGCGAGGCTAGATCTAAAGCTTTTAAAGAATTCTACTAGGATTTAGGAACGAAAAATGGTGAACATAAGATTTACAAAATTGCCAAAAGAAGGGAAAGAAAGTCAAAAGATTTGAAACAAGTAAGATGCATTAAGGATGAGGAAAGAAAAATTTTAGTTACAGATGATGATATCAAAGAAAGATGGGAGACCTACTTTGATAAGCTTTTCAATAATGGATTGGGTATGACTATTGATATTGAAGAATTAACAACTCATGAAGATGATCTCAATTTGAACTTCTATCGTAGAGTTTGGGTTGGAGAGGTAAAACAAGCTCTTAAGAGAATAGATAATAGTAAAGCTATTTGTCCTGATGGTATTTCTATCGAAGTTTGGAAGTGCTTAGGAGAAAAGAGGATTTTGTGGCTTACTAAGTTATTTAATGAGATTTTAAGGTCAAAGAAAATGTCAGAGGAATTGAGAAAAAACACTCTAGTGCCTATATACAAGAACAAGGGGGATATTTAGAATTGTGCTAATTATCGGGGGATAAAACTCATGAGTAACACTATGAAACTTTGGGAAAGAGTGATTGAGCATAGACTCAGAAAAGAGTCTTGTATTTCAGAAAATCAATTTGGATTTATACCAGGATGATCTACAACAGAGGCTATTTATTTATTAAGAGATTTGATTGAAAGATACCGGAGTAAAGAGAGAAACTTACATATGATTTTCATTGATTTGGAAAAAGCCTACGATAGAGTACCAATAGATGAATTGTGGAAAGCAATGGAGAAGAAAAGTGTCCGTGGGGCTTATATTTGAGTCATAAAGGATATGTATGAGGGGGCAACAATGAGTATGAGAACCCCTGGAGGTGTAACAAAGGACTTTCCTATAATGATAGGCTTATATCAAGGATCTTCCTTGAGTCCATACCTGTTTGATTTGGTTTTGGACATTCTAACAGAACATATACAGGAAGAAATTCCAAAGTGTATGCTCTTCGTAGATAATATAGTTTTAATTGAGGACTCAAGAGAAGAAATCAGCTCTAAACTTGAATTATGGAGACACACTTTGGAATCAAAAGGTTTCCACTTGAGTAGAAGTAAGACGGAATATATGTATTGCAAATTTAATAAGAGGCCAATTAGAAATGATTTGGAGGTAAAAATTGGAGAGCAAACCATTCAAGAAGTGTCAAAGTTTAGATATTTGGAGTCAATATTACATAGTGATGATGAAATTGATGGGGATATTATGTATAGGATACAAGCTGGATGGTTAAAGTGGATGAAAGTATCAGGAGTTATTTGTGATCACAATGTACCCACTAAACTTAAAGGAAAGTTCTATCGAACAGCTATAAGACCTACAATGCTATATGGTAGTGAATATTGTGCTTTGAAAGGATAACAAGACCATAAGATGGGAGTAATGGAGATTAGAATGTTGAGATGTGTTAGATATGCTGACTTCCTAAGAGGGGGGTGAATTGGGAAGATTAAAATTTTCTGCAATAGTCAAGAGAGTGATAAAAGTAAGAGTGACAGTAAAAACAGAGTATAAAAGAATAACAAAATAAAAATAGTATAAGGGAAGAGAAGATACAGATGTTTATCTTGGTTCAGTCTTTTTATCTTGACCTACATCCATTCCTCAAGCTACCACTTAATATTTTCTACTATCTTACAAGAATTCAGTGAGTTTCTTGCAATTGCCTCAGTACTACTTGATGCTCTGTTCCAAGAGCTTACAATCTCACTCTTTGTACTCTAACTAAGTGCTTCCCAAATCCCTTGTGATATCCCCTCACAAGAAAATCTTTCTTCCAGATAAAGATAAGATTGATTACAGTGATTGAACTCTCTAATTTAAAGTGTATATGAAAGTTGAAATACAAAATATGAAGTATGTCAGAGTAGAAGACTTTAACTCAAGAATTTAGTAGAGTTTTTGTATATACAATGTAAAATCATAACCCACATCTTCAAATGAAGTTCTATTTATAGATTTATATCTTAACTATACGTTAGAGACAAGATCTAGCTGTTAGAGACGTTACCCAACGGTTACTCTGAAAATCTATCCATTCACCAACCGCATTTAATGCATCTGACACTCAAAGTTCAAATTTTGGTGTGTCAATAGACGAATTTTGCAGAGACCAAAAGCTAAAGACTTTAACGTTGAACCTCGAAGTTCTTTTGTTATAAAGCAAAGTTTGAATTTTCATCTTTGAAAAATGTTTCTATGTTTGAACATACGAATTTTCAAGTTTAAAGTACTTTTGGTAAGTGTGAACAGTTGTTCTATATTGCTACAGTGCCTTCAAAGTTTGAATTTTGGTGCCCAAAATTCGTCTGTCAGTGGGCAGCTCAATAAGGGACAATAGTTCTTCTTTTCGAAATTCGAATTTTCAAAAGCCAAAGTTCGTCTGTCAGAGAGAGCTCTTATCAGACTTAATTCAAAGTTCAAATTTTTTAATATTAAAATTCGTATGTTAAAAGATTATCATAACAAACTTGCAAGTTGTGTTGCCAAAGTTCAAATTTCCAAAATCAAAGTTCGTCTGTCAGAGGACTAACTTAGAACTCTTTTTAACCTTTACTTTCAGATGAACTTTGACATATCCTTAGATGAATTTTTCATTTTTCATGATTTGTATTTTACTAGAAATTCCAATTTTCAAAAGCCAAAGTTCATCTGTCAGAGAGAGCTCTCATCAGACTTAATTCAAAGTTTGAATTTCTGAAATCAAAGTTCGTCTGTTAGAGAAAGCTCTTTTCTGACTAGCATATTTTCAATTCGAAGTTCGAATTTTAGATGCCAAAGTTCAAATTTTCAAAGTAGCAAATCAATTTTAACACTTCAAAGTTTGTCTGTTAGTGGGTATTTTTCAAATATTTCATGAATTATCATAGAATAATATTTTTAAAACATTCTTTTGCAAGTTCAAAGTCTTTTACTCAATTTAAACATAGTAAGAAATCCTATATCTAATCTTATGCTGGTTTTTTTTGGGTTTCTCCACCTGAGATCTTTTGTACACCTTTGATATCTTCTTTCCAAGCTCTGGTTGGTTAGTTTGAAATCATCAAAACACTTGATTCGGCAAGATAGATGTGTGGTCAACAAAATTGGATAAGATACGAAATGATTGTATACAAAGGAAAGTTGGAGTAGTACTTATTAAGGAGAAAATGGTAGAAAATTGTTGAAGGTGGTTTGGGCATGTATAAAGAAGAGGGCAAGAGGAGCCAGTAAGGAGAGTTGATCAAATAGCTTGGAGCCCTATCAAAAGGCGTAGAAGAAGAACAAAAAGAACACTAAGGGAAGTTATAAGGAATGATCTTTTGAGAAATGATTTATCTGAGGAAATGGTGTTTGATAAAGCCTATTGGCGTCGTATGATCCATCTAGCTAACCCCACATAGTGGGATAAGGCTAATGCTGCTATTGTTGTTGTTAGAGGTATTGTGATATTGTAGTGTACACTAGGTTAATTAAAGGTAATTGGCTTGTAATTTGGCGCTTTGGAGGAGTTCAATTCGTTGTTGATGATCTAAAGTCTTATGAGAACTCGTGTGTGTGATATTGGTAATTCGAGGTAACAAGGTGTTTGTGATATATGTGTATTATGTTTATATATATATGCATGATCCTTTTCATACCACGATAATGTTATGTGTATGTGTTTCCTTTTTATATCGTGATATGTACACAATTGGTAGAGGTATGTAGGCCTTCTTTCTTGATGTTCATATATGATGGATGAGGATATGGTATATATGTGTATATGTATATTTATATGTATCCCCACATGATAGTATATCGATACAATGATGATAATGATTATGAGGATGTTGATACGTATGGTATTAGCTAGCATGCTAGCATAACATTGATGATGATTTCATAGTTATATAGACACATGGCACGACATTAAGCATCATCATCACATTAAGCATAGTGAGATATGGTGGATGGGGTGATAATGATGAGATGAGATATGATATGATACAAGATCTCTGCCACTAAATCCTCTCCGATGGCCCAGAGAGTTAGGTGGTAGTGGACTGTACCTTCCCTAAATCACCACCAATTTGGGTGGTCCAAGGGAAGAAGAGCCACAGTCCAAGCATTAGTATGACCTTTAGCCAAGTGCACTAGTATGAAGTGAGCTTGGTGATGTCCCAGAATCAGTCTTTATCAGCAGTTAGAAGGGAATCACCTTTACAAAATGTCTTATGATGACGTAAGCTCGTGGTCATAACCTTGTATGAGGGAGATCATACATACCATTATATTTGCATTGCTTTGCATCATATGCATACATTATAGATATACTTGTTATACGTATATTGTCTGTTGTGTATTGTATGTGCTTCCCAGTTACTGAGACTCTGTTTCGCACCTTCCGTGATTAACATTTTAGGAGAAGATTCTAACACTAGTCCAGAGAGAACTAAGGAGTTTTAACTCCCTTTTGTATGGGAATATTCAAGTATAACTAGTAACTATATGTTATTTAGTTTATGTAATAGATTGTGCCAAGTAGTATAACTTGGTGTGTGTATCGCCTGTTGATGGTATCCTAGGGAGCATTGTAATACGTTCGAATATGTATATTTGATGTGGTAATGTGAGGTTGATAAGATAATGAGGATATGGTGGTATTGCTAGTGTATGTGTGGTAGTATGATTTCAAGACCCAGGATGGGTCAATTGGTGTGTATGTTGTTTGTTCATATTTAAGGGAGGTTTGGTATGATGTATTGTAAGCCCAATATGGTTCTGGACCTTGGATTTGAGTTTAAGGCATATAGTCAATCATATTGTTTAGGGGTTCAAGGGGGTCAAAACTCGGAAGGGTGGTTTCTCCGAGGTGAAACCTCCTTGAACAAGTTAGTTGAGTCAAATAGGACTTGTGTGAATGATTCTCAAGTACCAAATTGTTCAGGTTGGTAATTAGGGCTTATAGGTTGTGTGTTTTGGTCAAAAAGTGACCAAATCAGTTACAGGCATCCAAAATCTCCATGCAGAGATGGATTTGAGTAAAACTAATGTCTATAAGTAGATTGGGATAAGATTGACTTAGAGAAGTTGGAATCGGGTCAATTGAAGGTCGAAACACAAAGTTGTAAGCATCGAAAGTTCACTCAAAAAATCAACATTTTTGTGATATGGATGCTGATAGGGGTGCCACGGTGCCAGAAACCAAGCCATAACGCCAAGTGCTACTGCCTCTCCAAGTTGCAGCCACAATATAGCTCATTGCGGCATAGCTCTATTTTGAGTCTTTTCTATGTTTTTCTACATTTTTGATGTTGTAGAAGCTGTTTTGGGGTCTCTAGGGGTAGGTTGTTACACATTTCAAGTTATATGCCTGTTTATATACACAATTCCTATAATCTCTTATTTGAATCTCATTTCTAAACCAAAAACATACTCAATAATATGTTCAAAGAATTCAAGCCTAGTTACATCATTCCTGACTCATATATATATATATTATTAGGAGTATCAACCATTGGCATTAAGAAGTAATATCTCTTTGGGTTGCAAAATTAAGTGATATAAGTGCTAAGATACTGTTTCATTAATTTTTGAGAATCCAAATCCTCACTACCTCTCTAGTTGAGTTCTTATTGAGCTTCGTTATTTCTTTTCAATCTTTTGAGAGATTATCTGACTTGTAAACACTTTCTTTATCACTAGGTAGAAGTGTCTTAGTATGGGAGACACTAAAGGAGTTATAACACTATGTAAGTGTATGAGAAGAAAGGATTAAAGCTTTAGTGTGAGCTATGTGTTGTACTATTATTTTTGCAAGAACCTACTTGAATCTTGTAGAGATAATAGACAAATTTTAAGTGGTAGCTTAGGAATTGGACATAGGACAAGTGGAAGGACTGAACCAGGATAAATCATTTGGTTTGATGTAACACCCTTCATGATATCTTTCTTGGCATTATGTGCAGAACTGGAGGAAATAGGATGGAGGAAGGTTCAAGTAGGGCAAAAAAGAGCTCCACGCCGCGGCGAGAAGTAGGGTCGTCATGAAGTTGGGTTTTTGGTTTAAATCAGAAACACTTCGGTCGATCAAACGCGAAGGAAAAGAAGGAAAACAGAGGGAAAACGCGAGAGCTCTGCTAGGGTTCGAGATTTTCGGCTTTTAGGAGTGATTTTCGGACCTTGGAAACTTAGGTTCAAGTTGGTAAGTGATTTCTACTCTTCCCTCTCCATTTTCTTCGGTTTAAATTTGAGATTTTTTGGTTATATGTTGGGATTTCCAGTTTGGGACGAAATTCACCAATTAAAATGGATGAAATGGGATTAAGGAAGTGTGTTTTGGTGTTTTTGTTGCTTGGATGTGAGTTTTGAAGGGTTTATGCATGATTTGAGCTTAACCCTAAGTTGTTTTTGATTATGGGTTTTAGGAAACTGAAGTGTATGAGATTGTTTGGTGTTTGAATGGTTCCTAGGAGCTTAATGATGCATGAAAAAGGTGTTAGAATCTTGGGTTAGGCTAAAGTAGTTGAATTGTGATGTTTGGTTTATTGGTATATGTGGTTAATTGAGGAATTATGATATTGTGAAGGTTATTTGGTTAACCGAGAGGGGTTCAAGTGTGTTGGACAACTAGAGAAGTTCGTGGAATCTATGTGTGTGGTATTGACACTTGAGGTAACCGGGTGTTGGTTTGTATTGTATTGTTTGTATTGTATGATATTACGTATATTTGTATATACATGCATGTTTCTTTCATACCATGATATATATGTGTTTGTGTGTACTATTTTCTATATTTCGTGCTATGCACACAACTAGATGATGATTATGATGACTATGATGATGATTAGAGATGTTGATGTGACATGACATGATGCATGCATGACATTGTGACATATGATGATGATGATTATATGATGATATGAGCATCACCACATGGCATTGTGAGATTATGGTGGATTGGGTGGTGATGATGATACAATATGATATATGATGATATGATTATGATAATATATGATTAGGGAGGATAAGGATGTAATCACTGTCGCTAAATCCTCCCCTATGGCCAGGGGAGCCAAGCGGTAGTGGACTGCACCTTTCCTAAATCACAACCAATTTGAGGTGGTCCAGGGGAAGGAGAGCCATGGTCTGAGCACTAGTGTAACCTTTGGCCGGGTTGTATTAGTGTAAGTTGAGCTTGGTGATATCCCAGAATCAGTCTTCACCGACTGTTGGAAGTGAATTACCTATATGAAATATCCTGTTATAATGGCAGCTCGTGGTTCTAGCTGTGTGCGAGGGAGACATGCATTCCATTCATTTCACATTGTATTCATGGATTGTATGAGATATATGTATATATATGTGTGTGTGTGGTTGTTTCTGGTTACTAAGGCATTGTCTCACACCCCTCTTCCATGACTAACCTTTCAAGTGACGGTTTTGACACTAGTCCGGAGAAGACGCGTGAGTAGCATTGGACGTAGAGATATTAGATCTATGTAGCCTGTGTGTAATTTGGATATGTATCTTGTACCAAGTAGGATAGAATATTTTGTAATGGATGTATGACATGAATAAGGATTGTTATGAATGGATGTTGTATGTATGGATAGGTATATGGAATTGTGTTGTATGTGTTGTATATGATGAATGGTGGTGTATGTGTGACTCGGGGTGTTGAGGAGTCTGTGTGGTAGTGTTTGTGAGCCCCAAGGGTGTTTGGGCTTCATTGGTGTGTTATAGGGCCTGTAGCCCATTTTGTCAAATAGGGTTCAAGGGGATCAAATCTCAGAGAAAGGGTTCCTTTAAGGTGAAACCTCTTTGGACAAGTTGTTCGAGTGGTTTTGAACTTGTGTAAATGGTCTCGAGTCGTTGAATTGCCTTTGGTGGCAAATGGAAGTGGTGAGTTGTGAGTTTTGGTCAAAAAGTGGCCAAAATAGTGTCAGGTGTCCAGAATCTCCATACAGAGGTAGATGGAAGTGAATGTGGTTTCTATGGATAGATTGGGACTAAATTGACTTGTAGGAGTTGGAATCAAGTTAATCGGAGGTCGGAGCTTAAAGTTATGTACGTCGGAAGTTTGCTCCTGAGTATGGAAGTTGCTAGTATAGAAAACCAGCAGGGGGTGTTGCTACACCAGGAACCAGGCTGTAGCGCTAGAGAGTCCAGTAGCATATGTGAAACAGGGGAGGTCTGGAGCTACGACGGTACTGTAGCGGCCCCAGCCCATTTTCTGGTGTTTTTGTGTTGTTTTTCCACTGCTTGGTGTTTTAAAAAGTTGTTTTGAGATGTTGGCATTGTGTTTGGTTGGATTTTGAAGTTTGTGGTTGAGTCTGGAGGTATTTGGAGGTAGGATGTTACATTTGATCTTCTTCAACCTTTTTCTATTTACATTTAAGCACTTGCTTTATTTTTCAGTTTATTTGATATTGTTATATTATTTTTGTGTTACAGAACATTTTAAAAGTCCAATTCACCCCTCCTCTTGGGCAATCCAGTCTAACGAACATGCATGGACTAGTTTAGGTCCTCAACTTTATCACTTTGCATATATGTATGGACAACAAGAGATGTAAGCTTACTTTTATTATTTCTTTTGACTTGCATATTATATCAGATGCGTGGAATAGATTACCATTCTGATATTAATTTGTCTGTAGGAAATGTCCATTGAATTGAGTTTGGAAGATGTCAAAAGGGTTGCCTTGCATTATAGATTTGAATTTGAGGTATGCTTATCCAATTTTGTTTATTTCCGTTTTTATTTCTTCAAATGACTAATCATGCTTTCATTGTTTTACCATGAATTGCAGAAAGAAAAGCACCATTAATTGCATAAAGAAAAGCACCATTAAGACAACCTATACTACACATCCTTGATCAATGATGCAAGTAAGCTTCCTAACAACTTTCTTATAGCTCTTTACATGTGTCACAAATTGAAGGCTTTTATAGTTTTGTGGCTTAATCCACAAATTTCCCAACTGCTTTATTGAAAATAATATAGCTACTATTCATTATAAATTTTTATATATTAATGACATATTACAGTTTATCTCTGTGGTTTGGCTAAAAGTAGTTGGTCCACTTGTGGTTTTATAGCATGTCATTCAGCTTAATCTTAGTAATAGCTTTAAAAGACTGTAAACTCTTAAACGTATTAGTAAAACAAGCTTTTAAGATTGAAATGTTCTCATCATTTTGACTTTTACATGATTATTTTTGTCAAAATTAAGTGGTTATGGTACTAACTACAGGGAAGCTGAATATGATGCTTCAAATCACGGGATAAATGGTAATCTATCAAATATTAATATCAAAAGTTAACTTTTTTAAAATATAGGTTATGATTTTACCACAAGGGTAAACCCAAATATGTTTCTTTTGGTAGAAACAAAATTTAGATTTTTCATTTAACTTGTACAATGTCAGTTAGGTTAAACACAAATGAAGGGTTTGGGCAATGATTTAAATTTAGCATTTCTTGTCATCCAATAAGATGAGGTCATCAATACTGCTTCTACTAAAAATTCTAGTTTGATTTTCTTTGCAGAACCATTACTTTGCTGCTTTCAGGATCTATATATATATATATATATTAAAACAGCTGCCAAAAGTAGTCATGCCAATAGCTAATATGCCGTGTGTCACTCAACCACCTTCTCCCATTCTAAATCAATCAATACTCTCTCAATACAATAATATTTATACTTGGCAATATTTAATGGACAAAACAATGTACAGATTATATTTTAGAAGGATGGACAAGAATCTGTTTCACCATTTTGACATCTATTATATATATGTTCGACAAAATATATATATATATATAATTCTTCAAGTAAGAGGTGGCACTTCATAATACCACTTGGTATCAGAGCTTGAAGGGGAAGTAGGAATGCATTGATAAAATTTTAGTTAAGATTTACTTTATCAAGTTAAGTATTAACATTTTAATGCTATTTATTTGCTCAATCTGATAGTACGTTTCATTCTATGAGTGAAGTAATGATTTGATATCTATAAAATATTCATGATGTTGTGAGGTTATGGCAGTAAATCCCAGTGGATAGGGTTGTAAGTCCAGACTTCAGTAGAAACTCATATGCATGGATGTTCTATAGTATATTATTCATTTTAAAATCATTGGCTAGGATTGAGTTGTCAAAAATAGTGTTGAAACAAAATATTTAATTTGAATAGTAATTCTTGACTCACTTTCTTTCTTTGTATTTCTATGGAACCTGATGGTAATGGTATCAAAAGTGGAGATTTGTCACAAAATGTTTCGATCTCTTACCCTTTCTCGCTGCTCTTCTATTCCTAGCTTTTCTTCCATCAATGAATTCGAAACAACCACCTCAACCAATCTTTTCAATGAAGAAATACATTTCCAAAACATTAACCAGGAAATAGATGACTGGACCATTTCCCAAGTCAATAGAAACCTCCTCTATAAACCAGAAGGAAGATTCTTCACCAAATCTAACTTTATTATCAAAACCATTGAGGAAGCCATGCCCGTTAAACCTAATAAAGAGGAATTTACTCTTTTATCCCTTGACTTTATCAAACAACATAGGAAACGCTATAATTATTTACACATAGGATGTGTCCAAGTTGCCATCAAACCTCTAGTTAGAAGAGGACTAAACGTTTTTTATCTTCTTTGCCTTAGAGATAATAGACATGATAAATTCACTGACTCTCTCCTAAGCATGATAGAAGCAGGCCTTCATGATAGACCAATTTATTTTAACAGTTATCCAGACAGAAATGTTCATTTAGCTGATGAACATATCATGGATATTCTTAAATTAAATATAAAATTAAATAGATCTCACATGAAGCCTGGATCTATCCTAGTTGCCTTAATCTATAGAGTCTCTCATAAACTTATGAGTTCCTTAACTTCTTGTGTTTGAATAGCCCAAGAGTCTGGTCACACAACCATATTCTTAATTGATCGTTCCAGACCCCATGTCCATATCCTAAAAATAATTAAATGGGAAGATGTTATTCTACCAAAACCATGGTTAATGGAGAGAGCCTCTCCATCCATACCAATGCTAACTCCAGAAATCAGATCTATTTCCCAAAGTTCAAATGGAACTATTGCCATAGCCTTTGAAAGAAGTTGAAGGTCCTTTAGTGGAACTTCTAGGACTGATACTCGAACAGTCCTATCAAATGATGATTATAGAATCGTAGCCTCGGAATTACCAAGGCATTCTATCTCTTCAATACCTCAAACCATCCCAAGTAGTGTTCCTCCATCCAGTGTCCAATCCACTATTCACCTTCAAGGGTTAGATACTTCTTCTAACATCCCTAAACCAACCTATCAAAGAGATGAAGAAAGAACAAAGATCTATGCCATCTCCGACTTACACTTCCTTGCAAGAACCTTTTGAAGAGGTAAATACTATTTCCAACGAATTTCAGATAGATAAACCTCTTCTACAAAAGGATTTTTATGCAGAAGAAAATCAACTTGCTAGAAATTGGTTTTTTAAGAATTTCAGAGGAAAAAGGAGGAAACAAGTTCAAGAAAAATTTAGCAAGTTTCTTGAAATGGTCTAAATGAATATTCCATTTTTTCAGTGGTTCGAAGCCTATGCTTTGGAATATCCATTTGTGAGCATGATCAATGTAACCAAAAAATCTTGGCAAACTTCTAAAGGAGATGTTTTAGAATCTCACTTTCCTCCCTCCAAAACTATTTTAATTACTCGACTCACTGATGAGAAACAAACCCCAGTTATGACTCGCTCCTTTTAAATTCAAACAAACTGATAAAACCTTTTCTCCAAAAGATATCCAAAATATTATGGAACAAAACAATTATACCAATAAATATCTCCAAACCATAGGAGGACACCTTGTTTCTAAAACATCTGATGTTCCTTCAACATCTTCACCTTCAACTAGTTCTTCAACAAAACCCATTATTGAACCACCATTATTTAAGCCATTTCATATTCTAGTAGAGGTCAAAAAGGAGTTTGAAAATCATCCTAGCGATCTTCTCAAAAAAATAAATGACCAACTTAAATTATTAGATAAAACATTAGATATCCCAGATTCTCCACAAGCTTCTAAGACTTCATCTCATACTATTAATGTATTAACCAAAGCAACTTCATCTTCTGAACCTGAAGACATTCCCCAAATTAACCAAACATCTTTTAATTGGAGAACTCCTTCAAAATATTATTATCCCAAAGCCACTGCTCCTGACCTCTTACTTGAAGAATGCCCCGACCAAAACTTTAAACATTTTAGTGCCAATAATATTTATGAATGGAATATTGATGGTCAAACTGAATACAACATACTAACCACCCTCCAACACATGACCATGGTCAGTACAGCCTACCAAACCTCACATAACTATTTTGAAGAAGCTATTGTCAACATCCTTGTTAATGGATTTTTTGAACAACTCAAAGGATGGTGGGATAATTATGTTTCATCTGAAGAAAAACTCCAAATCTTAAATGCTATAAAAGTCGAGCCTGATGGTACACCAATTAGGGAAAATGGAGAATATATCCCTGATGCTGTTAGCACATTAAGCTTTACCATAGTTCAACATTTTATAGGAGATCCCTCCTTATGGAAAGATAAATCTGCCAAACTCCTTTGAAACCTCAAATGTAGAATCCTTGCTAATTTTAGGTGGTATAGAGATACCTTCCTAACCAGAGTTTATACTCGTGAAGATAGTCAGCAACCATTTTGGAAAGAAAAATTTCTTGCCAGCCTCCCAAAATCCTTAGGAGATAAGGTTAGAGAGAAAATAAGAAACCAAGCTAATGGAACAATTCCTTATGAGCATCTAAGTTATGGCCAACTCATAGCTTATGTTCAAAAGGTTGCTTTAAAAATCTATCAAGATGATAAGATTAACCACCAATTAGCCAAAGAAAGAGCCCAAAATAGAAAAGATTTAGGATCCTTTTGTGAGTAATTTGGATTTGCTCTTTATAAGAAACATAAGTCCAAAGCCAAACCTCTACAAAAATATTATCACAGAAAATCAAGAAAACCTTCCTACCAAAAATATAAGTCTAATACTCCACCTCACAAACTAAGAGGAGAATTTAGATCCAAACCTCTAACTGATCTCCCTAAAAAGAATATAACCTGTTTTAGGTGTGGAAAACCCAGACCTATATCCAAATATTGTTGGTTAAACAAGAAAATTAGAGCCCTTGACTTTGATGAATCTATCCTTCAACAACTTAATAATCTAATGGTAAACACCTCGGAAGAAGATAGTGATAACCAATCCTCTGATAATCTTAACCCAATCCAAGAATCTTCACCCTCTGAAACCTTTAACCAAGCCCAAAGTGATGACATTTCTTCTTCAGATGAAAAAATTAATGTAATCACAAAAGAACAAGACTTCTTATCTGAAGTTATATGTGCCTTACCTGACTCCAAAGAAAAATGACATATCTTAATAGATTAAAAGAAATATTTGACGAAAATACAAAACCACAAACTTCAACCCCAAAACTCCCTACAGTAGCTAATAAATACAGCCTGACTAACACACTAAAAAGATTTAACCATACATCTAAACCTACCACTCTCCAAGACCTCCAGCATGAAATAAATAATCTCAAAATAGAGGTCAAGAATCTTAAGCTTCAACAAGAAACACAAGCCCAGATGATTGAACAAATGAAATTTACAAAACCCAATGATCCAGTCCCATTCGATGAAGAAAATGAGGAAGAACTTTCTGAACCTTTCCTTAATTTAATATCAAGAATACAATTTCAAACATTTTATATGAAAGTCAAAATATTTATCAACCATGATTTTGTCCTTGAAAAAATAGCCTTATTTGATACAGGAGCAGCCTCTAACTATATTTTAGAAGGTCTTGTCCCAACCAAACATTTTGAGAAAACCAAAGAACGTCTTAATGCATGTAGTGGTAGTCCACTAGGAATAAAATACAAAGTAACCAATGTCGTTGTAGAAAACCAAGGTTATCAAGTTAAAACCCCTTTTACCTTAGTAAGAGATATTAAAAAAAATTATCTTAGGAAAACCTTTTGTCTCCAAACTTTTCCCTTTCAAAATGGATGAAAATGGATTAACCATTGAATATTTAGGAAAACCCATTCTTTTTGCATTTATTGAAAAACCTATAGTTAAAGAACTTAACAATATTCTTCTTAGAGAAAGCCAAATTAATTTCCTAAAAGAAGAAATTTCCTTTAGAAATATTGAAACCCAATTAGCCCAATCATCAATTCAAAAGAAAGTCCAAAAACTCCTTAACCATTTAAAAAATCCATATGTTCTGATCTTCCAAATGCTTTTTGGGAAAGTAAAAGACATTCTGTAGAGTTGCCTTATGAAAAGGAGTTCCAAGAAACACAAATTCCAACCAAAGCTCGACCTATCCAAATGAACCAAGAACTCCTTAAGTTTTGTCAAAGTGAAATCCAAGTTTTTTTGATAAAAACCTAATCAGAAAAAGCCGAAGTCCTTGGTCTTGTGCTGCTTTTTATGTTAATAAGAATGCAGAAATAGAACAAGCAACTCCAAGATTAGTTATTAATTACAAACCTCTTAATCAAGCCCTACCGTAGATTAGGTATCTTATCCCAAACAAGAATCTTCTCAACCGCCTCTATTCAGCCAAAATCTTTTCAAAATTTGACATGAAGTCTAGTTTTTGGCAGGTTCAAATTTTTGAAAAAGATCATTATAAAACCACCTTCACTGTCCCTTTTGGACAATATGAATGGAATGTTATGCCTTTTGGATTAAAAAATGCTCCTTCTGAATTTCAACGAATCGTGAATGAAATTTTTAATCCTTACACTAAATTTATCATCGTTTAAATTGATGATGTTTTAGTTTTTTCCCAATCTATTGACCAACATTTCAAACATATATATATCTTTGTAAATGTGGCCAAAAGGAATGGTCTTACTGTTTCAAAGCAAAGGTCAGTCTTTTTCAAACAAAAATCCGATTTTTAAGACATCATATCTATCAAGGTATGATTACTCCTATTGATAAAGCTATCCAATTTGCTGATAAATTTCCTGATCAAATCCTTGACAAAACCCAACAACAA
Source organism: Adenanthera pavonina (assembly GCA_026686845.1). NCBI lineage: Eukaryota > Viridiplantae > Streptophyta > Magnoliopsida > Fabales > Fabaceae > Adenanthera > Adenanthera pavonina. Next base: position 32,343,185 of record JAIVEN010000015.1, read on the forward strand.
CACTTTTTTAGGTTTCCTAAATTTCATAGGAGATTTTGTCCCACAATTAAATAATCTTATCAAACCCTTTCATGATTGTCTCAAGAAAAACCCATTGATGTGGACAGACACCCACACCACAATTGTCAAACAAATCAAATCACAAGTTAAAGAGCTCCTGTGCCTTGCTTTGGCCAGTCCACGTGCTCTTAAAATAGTGGAAATTGATGCCTTCGACATTGGGTACGGAGGAATCATCAAACAGCTCCTTGATGGGAAAGAAAGCATTATTTCTTTAACATCAAAGCACTGGAATCCAACTCAACAAAATTATTCAACCATCAAAAAAGAAATCTTAGCTATTGTTTTATGCATCACAAAATTCCAGAGTGATTTATTAAACCAAAAATTTTTGGTCAAAGTCGATTGTAAATCTGCAAAAGAAGTTTTGCAAAAAGATGTTAAAACTATTGCATCAAAACAGATTTTTCCCATTGGCAAACCATACTAAGTATTTTTTATTTTGACATTGAATATATAAGGGGAAACACAAACTCTCTTCCAGATTATCTCGGCAGAGAATGTTTGCAGGGAAGGTAACAATACCTCCAAAGAAGGACAAAGGGAAAACGAAAATAGATATGACTCAAATATTTACTCAACTCTCAACGGGGTCACCTACCCAAAACCCCGAGTCATAGACTTAAACTGGGTCATCCACCCAGAAACCAATTTCCTCAAACCCTGATAAACCAAAAGCAGAAACCTCACAAACCAGAGGAACCAAGTCTAAAGAAATCAAAGTAGATTATGCTTTCCCAATTGAAATACTCCAAGCTTTAGTTGTCCGAGGATTAACCCATTTACCAACCAAATCCTGAGCTGATATAGCTAAGGAAGAAGAAGATGAAGATGATGAGGCAGACCTTCTATCCCTTATGATCGAGAACCTTAGAAATAAACAGATTAACATTAACCCGAAAGATCAAAGACCTATTACTGTTACCCAACCAACTACCATTACGACTATCCACTAACCAAAAACAAAACTACTTATATTCCCAAATTAGACAAGCCAATGACCAATATTCAAATTGAACCAGAATTCTTTGAAAAGAATCCAAACCATGTTGCCCCAAAAATATTTCCTTCAGGATTCCATTTTAAGCCATTAGCACCAAACAAAACTCAGAGATTCTATGAGTTCATCCTCGTGGACACTGATTCTGTAGCCATTAAACACCATCCGACCCCTCTGACAGAAACACATATACCCATACAACCATCCAAATGCTAAAAGTCCTTACTCCTTTAGATTGGGGCCAAGACCTAAATAAACCTAAAAAATTTTCTCAACTTTTTGATCCCATTGGGTATAACTACTGGGATTACGTTGATGCATGGTATAATACCTTTTGGTATCAAAACAAACAATGGTGCCACACCTGGTTCATTTACTTCAACCGAAAGATCACATACAACTTTCCACAATGGTTTATTAAATGGTGGGATTTTTTCAGTCCTATCAAAGATATATTGCCACAACCAATTAAAGAGGGTTTGCAGCACTTTCAAATAAATATTAACCTTGTTGATAATCCTTTTCCTGTGTTGCTGCATTTCTTCTCCAAATTATCCATATCCTAGATTTTTACCTGACATTACAAGTATAGCAGTCCAACAACCGGACTCTCAATCCTCCAAAGAATACCATATATCAGGTGGTATGCAAACTTTGAACCAAGTAGAGCAAACATTAATGCAGTCAAAATGTGGTTCAAAAATAACCCACAGTGGTTAATCACCTCAGAAACTAGCATATTTCTCAACTAGAAGAACTAAATACATTCCTACTTGAGCTCCACCTCTGATAAGCAAACTTTTGTCAACCAATTAAAACAAGCTCTCCTTCTTCTAAAAAATGAGGAAAACCCATCATCATCAAAACCATCATCCAGCACTCATTCAAATAATGAAGAAGAATACTTCACAATTAACCTAGTAGAAGATTAAAAAAAAAAAGCAAGAAAGAGTCAAAGTTACTATTTATGAGTTGACCATTGACCGATAGTTGACCATTGGCCGGAACTATTCACAATCTAACCGGAAGATCCTGAACATCAGATGCTGACCGTACTGGTAGTTGCTGACCGTCAGATGTTGAAGATCATATTTCACCCTAACTGTCAGATTAAATCAATTGTAACCGTTGGATGTAACTTAGAATGTCTATAAATAGACATGTCAAGTCCCTTTCAATGGACATAGCAAATTTTGAGAGAGTTAGAGAGATTTTTGAAGAGAGTTCCTTTGTAAGCCTCTTAGTTTCTCTTTCAATAATTTTTCCATTAAACATCTCTTTGCTTTATCATTAACCCTTTCATTTTCTGTCTAGACTGTACGGAATACCGCCGTTCTGGCATTTGTTTAAGCTTTCTTGCACTTTACTTTTATTGTCAAGACTGTGCGGACTACAGCCGTTCTGGCATTGTTTTAAGCTGTCTGCATTTTATTTTCTTGCATATTTTTCATGTTCTTCTTTTGAAGTTTTATATATTTCCATATACATTATTATATTTTTATACTAACGTTTCTTTAAGCAGTTCGACTGCTTCTTACTTCTCATCTTTTCCTTTCTCCACTCCCCTCGAGGCCCCTCCTCTCCGTCACTTGGTATTAGAGCCTGGTTAGTATGTTGTATTCAATTTGACCATCAATAGTCCATTCATAAATATTATTGGCACTAAAATGTTTAAAGTTTTGGTCTAAGCATTCTTCAAGTAAGAGGTCAGGAGCAGTGGCTTTAATTCCATTTTAGTTGTTCGACAAAATATATATTTATATATAAAGATAGGTGGGATTAAGGGAAGTCCAGAACGCCACATCAGTAGGAAATTATGAAGCGCCACCTCAACAAAGAGTTGAGGGATTGTATAGGGTCCTTTAATTCCATTAAAATCTATTCTACTTTTAGTTAATTTATATTCTATAGAAATAGTCATATATCTTTGCGATTATTGCACTATTTTAATACTGAATGATTGATGTATGTATTTGGTGAAATCTTTCAGTTTTAGTATGGTATTTATATTGCCATTTATGTGTTTTGTAACTGTATTGCTCTTTAATATCTCCATTTATGTTTTTAGTAAAATCTGGCCTGTTTTCTATTTTAAATATATGTAGAAGCTAAATGTATTATTATATAATTCCAATTAAATGATGGCTTTTGACCAACAATTAATTCACACTTACATTTACACTATTCTAATAATTAATTAATCTATAAATATTGCAAATCAACATCATTTATCTCTAAAACATTCACTTGTGAGTGTATTTAATTCTATGTCCAAATTTATTACTAGTATTCCAAATATATTTGTAAAATACTATTGATTATATTTAATGTATTTATTACTCCCTCCAATCTATATTATAGGATGTTTTGTATGACAAATTTCTGACCCAAAATATAGGATTTTACAGAGTGATGGTGAGATTGATGGGGATGTTATGCATATGATACAAGCTGGGTGGTTAACATGGCGAAAAGTATCAGGAGTTATTTGTGACCACAAGATTCCTACTAAGCTTAAAGGAAAATTTTGTTCAACAGCTATAAGGCTAGCAATGCTATTTGGTAGTGAATGTTAGGCTTTGAAAGGACAACAAGAGCATAAGATGGGAGTAGCAGAAATGAGAATGTTAAGATGGATGTGTGGTCATTCAAAATTGGATAAGATACGTAATGACTGTATATGAAAGAAAGTTAGAGTAGCGCCTATCGAAGAGAAAATTGTGAAAAATTGGTTAAGGTGGTTTGGGCATGTACAAAGTGTTGAATCAAGAAGTTTTGATGATTCCAAATCAACCTTCAAGAGCTTGGAATAAAGATATCAAATGTGCTCAAATGAATTCAAGTGAAGAAATTCTGGACAAATATGTGCAAGAATAGATGTAGGATGTTTAGTTATGTTTTAATTTGAGTAAAAGACTTTGATTTGGTGAAAAGATGTTTTAAAACCTTGATTCTATGTTAAATCATGGAATATTTGAAAAATACCCACCAACAGACGAAGTTTAAAAGGTTAATACCAATCTGTCATAGTGAAAGTTCGAACTTTGGCTTTGGAAATTCGAATTTCATACTGAAACTGAACAAGTCTGAAGAGATGTCTCTCTGACAGACGAATTTTGACTTGATGAAATTCGAATTTTGATAAGTGTCTGAAAGGAGCTTTAAGAAACAGACAAACTTTGGGTTTTGAAAATTTGAATTTCAGACAAAATGAAACTTATGAAAACTAAATAAATTCGTTTGAAATTATGTCAAAATTCATCTGAAACCAAGTTTAGAATGAATTTCAAAATTGCTCACTGACAGACGAACTTTGAACATGAAAATTCGAATTTCAGAAACTAAGCTTGTAAGTCTGTTAGAATGATATGTTGACATACGAATGACAGTATTTATAAATTCGAATTTTGAAGTTAGTCTGAAAAGAGGTCTCTCTGACAGATGAACTTTGACATTTGAAAATTCAAACTTTGAATTGTATGAACTACTGAGCCTTGTAAACCAGCAACGGACAGACGAATTTTGGGGTTCCAAAATTTGAATTTCGAAGGCACTGTAGCAAATTGAAAATACTGTTCACACTTAACAGAAAAACTTTCTACTTGAAAATTTGTATGTCACAACATAGAAACATTTTCAAAATATCAAAATTCGAATTTTACTTCATGACAGACGAACTTCGAGCTTTCAATGTTGAAACTGTTAACCTTCGGTTTCTGCAAAATTTGTCTGTTGACCAACCGAAATTCGAATTTCAGTATGTCAGAAGCATTAAATGCGGTTGCTTAACGGATAGTTTCTCAGAGTAACCATTGGATAACTTCTCCAACAGATAGATTTTGTCTCTAACGGATATTTGAGACCTAAATCTATAAATATAACATCATTTGAAGTTGTGGGTAACAATTTTAACATTGTATATACTGAAAGTCTGCCAAATCAATTACTCAAAGTCTGTTACTCTCTCACTTCAATATTTTGTACTTCAACTTTCATATTCACTCTACCCAAGAGAGTTTAATCTTTGTAAACAATCTTTTCTTCATCTGGAAGATAGATTTACTTGTGAAGGGATATCACAAGGGATTTGGGAGCACTCTGTAAGAGTGCACGGAGAGATAGAGTGAGCTCTAGAAATAGAGCAACATCTTTGTACTGGGGCATTTGCAAGAAGCCCACGAAATTCTTGCAGAATAGTGAAAAATCTCAAGTGGTGACTTGAGGACTGGACGTAGCTCAAGTAGAGAGACTGAACCAGGATAAATCTCTGAGTCTTCTTCTCTTTACTGCCACTTTTACAGTTATTTGGTTATACTCTATTTTACCATCATATATTGCTTTCTTCACCTTCTTGATATTTTGCAGAAAATTTTTAATATTCCCAATTCATCCCGCCCTCTTGGGAAGCCAGCTAATCTAACAAGTGGTATCAGAGCCTGGATTCCCAATCAAAGGATCTAACAGTCCGAGAATTACAATGGCTGGCTTTAGAGAAAGTATATTACAAGAAGGCAACAACACAAATAGACCACCTGGCTTTAGTGGAGAACACTATGGATACTAGAAGATGAGGATGCAAATTTATCTCCAGTCAATTGATCTGGACATCTGGTCAGTCATTCAGAAGGGAGATTTTGTCCCAATAGCTTTGGAAGATGATGGAAAATACAGAGAGAAGCCAGAAGCTGAATGGAATGAGGAAGATAGAAGAAGAGTCTTGCTGAATTTCAAAGCAAAACACTGTCTGGTCAGTGCGTTGAATCAAGACAAATTCTACAGAGTCTCCCAATGCTCCACTACCAAGGAAATGTGGAACACCCTGCAAATTGCTCATGAAGGAACAACTGGAGTCAGGGAAAATAAACTAAATACATGTATATGAGAATATGAAAGCTTTAGAATGACTGAAGGAGAGAATGTAAAAGAGCTACAAAAAATATTCACCCTCATTGTGAATCAACTAAAGAGCCTGGGAAAGGAGTACACTCAAACGGAGAAAGTCAGAAAGATCCTCAGAGCTCTCCCTCTGGAATAGCAACCCAAAGTAACAGCAATAGAGGAAGCCAGAGGAGAATCAATGGCCTCTGTCACAGCTCTCTTTAGCAGTCTCGAGGAGTATGAAAGAAAAATGAAAACTCTCAAGGAAGCTGGACAAGACAGAAAGAAGAAAGGCCTTGCTCTCAAAGTTGCTGAAGAAAAGGAAGAAGAATCTGACAATGGAAAGGAACTTGATGAAGAAACTCTGGCTATGATGGTCAGAAAATTTGGAAGATTCTACAGCAAAAGGAGAAACAAGAAAATCTTCAAGAAAGGAGCATCTGGAGATAGCAAGAGGGAAACAAAAGAACCTATCACTTGCTATGAATGCACAAAGCAGGGACATATCAAATGGGATTGTCCGCAATTTCTCAAGAAGCAAGAAAAAGAAAAGAAAGATGCAGATAAATGCAAGAAGAAAAGAGCTTACATCTCATCAATATGGGGTAACAGCTCAGATGAAGAAGAAGATGATGAAGATGAAGTTGCCAACATTTGTCTCATGGCACTTGCCTCTGAAGAAGCTGAAATCCCATGCAGCAGTGATCAAGAAGATGAGGTATATGAATCTAAACCTTCATATTATGAATTACTGGATGCATTTCATGAGTTGCATGATGAGTTTGTTAAGATTGCTAAAGAATTGAAGCAAGCTAAGAAAAAGATTAACAAACTAGAATCTCAGTGCAACATTTCTGAAATTGCTTCTCTACCTACTACTGAATCTGTTTACTGTAAACCATGTATTGAATTAAAGCAAACCAATGAATATCTAGTGAAAAGCATGTCTAGGCTTACTAGAGGTAAAGATATGTTGTTTGCTTTAATGGGAAGTCAAAGAATATCACAAGGAAAAGCTGGACTTGGCTATGATCCTTGTGCTGTAAAAGAAAAGATTAGGAAGAAAAATCAGAATGTGTACATGAGACATTTTGTGCATGCTGATGGAAATAGAAAGAAAGATCATATGTCACATCACATTGAATCATATAATCAACCAAGGCATGCTAAACAAAAATATTATCTGCATTATTTTCTTCCTGTTTCTCAATCCAGCAGTCCCTTGACCACTTGTCACTTCTGTAACAAAAGGGGGCATATTTCTAGCTCATGTGCTTTGAAGAAAAATGGACTTGACATGAAGGTTAAATGGGTTCCCAAAGGTACATCTGTATCTAGGGAAAAGACTACTGACAGAAGAGGACCCAAGCAAATTTGGGTACCTAAAAAGAAAACATGAACTTTGTTTTGCAGATCTGTCTCAAAGCTAGAAAGAACAATAAATGGTACATGGATAGTGCCTGCTCAAGTCACATGACTGGTGATAAGGAGAAGTTCATCACCCTTAGAGACAAGAAAGGAGGAAAGGTGACCTTTGGAGGTGATCAGTATCGCAGAATAGTTGGCATTGGCATTGTAGGCAAAAATCCTGAAACATCCATTGAAGAGGTGCTGTTTGTGATAGGCCTCAACCACAATCTGCTAAGTGTGAGCCAAACATGTGACAAAGGAAACTGGGTACTGTTTGACTCAAAATTCTGCCTAGTCATCAGAAAAAGTGATCACAAAGTAATCCTCAAAGCTCAAAGGGATGGTAACTGCTATACTATTGATCTTGATGAACTTCCTCCCTTAGATTATGTTTGCTTGATTAGTCAGGATAATGATATTTGGTTATGGCATAGAAGATTAGCTCATGTTAACATGAATCAGCTTTCAAAACTGGTTAAAAATGAGTTAGTCACTGGCCTGCCAAAAATTACTTTTGAAAAGGACAAAGAATGTGATGCATGCCTAAGAGGAAAACAAACTAAATCTTCTTTTAAACCCAAAAACGTAGTCACCACAACTAGACCACTAGAACTACTGCATATGGATTTAATTGGTCCATCTAGGGTAAGAAGTCTTGGTGGAAATCTGTATGTGCTTGTAATTGTGGATGATTACTCTAGATTTACATGGACATTGTTTCTTTCCTTTAAAAGTAATACCTTTGATGCATTTGTAACCCTAGCCAAGAAAGTGTAAAATGAGAAAGGTATTTCCATTGTGTCCATCAGGTCAGATCATGGAGGAAAATTTGAGAACTCATATTTCCTGGAGTATTGTAATGAGCATGGAATTGATCACAACTTCTCAGCTCCAAGAACTCCTCAACAAAATGGAGTAGTAGAGAGGAAGAACAGAACAATTGGAGAGATGGCTAGAGTTATGCTGAATGAAAAGGAACTCTCTCAAGTATTCTGGGATGATGCAGTAAACACAGCAAGCTACATCATAAACAGAGCCTACATCAGACCAATCCTTGGGAAGACTCCTTATGAGCTGTACAAGGGAAGAAAGCCAAATCTGTCACATCTCCATGTGTTCGGCTGCAAATGCTTCATTCACAACAATGGAAAGGAGAATCTGGGTAAGTTTGATGCCAAATCTGATGAAGGTATATTTCTGGGCTATTCTAGTAGGAGTAAAGTATATAGAGTTTTTAATAAAAAGTATACATTAGTAAAAGAATCGGTGCATGTAGTATTCATTGAAAATGAAACTGTTTCCAAACATGTCACTGGTAAGGATAATCTTATTCCAAACTTTAAGGATTTAAATCTTTCTGATGAAAGTAAAATTGAACCTCCAAAGATATCTGAATCTATTAACATAGAGGAAGATATTCAGGAGAAAGATTTTGAAGAAGAAAATAATGAAGAAATGTCTCAAGAACTTCCTAGAGCTTGGAGATATCAAAGGAATCATCCTATTGATCAAGTGATAGGGAATGTTCAAGAGAAAGTTAAAACCAAAAAACAGTTAAGGGATCAAATGATAAACTGTGCTTTTATTTCTCAAATTGAACCTAAATGTACTGAAGAAGCCTTAACAGATGAATACTGGATTTTAGCTATACAAGATGAATTAAATCAGTTTGAAAGAAATCAAGTTTGGGATTTAGTGCCTAGACCCAAAAATCATCCTGTCATTGGTACCAAATGGGTTTTTAGAAATAAACTTGATGAATCAGGATTAATAATTAGAAATAAAGCTAGACTGGTTGCAAAAGGATATAATCAAGAAGAATGTATTGATTTTGAAGAAACCTTTGCTCCAGTGGCTAGATTAGAAGCAATCAGAATTCTGTTAGCATATGCATGCATGAAAAATATTTTGTTATATCAAATGGATGTGAAGAGTGCTTTTCTAAATGGATATATCATGGAAGAGGTTTATGTAGATCAACCTCCAGGTTTTGAGGATTCTACAAAACCAAACCATGTGTATAAACTGAAGAAAGCCCTTTACGGTTTAAAGCAAGCCCCTAAAGCATGGTATGAAAGATTGAGTAATTTTCTAACTGAAAAGGGGTTCAACAGAGGAAAAGTGAATACAACTTTATTCACTAAGAAAGAGAAGAAAGATTTACTTATTGTTCAAATCTATGTTGATGATATTGTATTTGGTGCTACTAATGAATCTCTTTGCAAGAATTTTTCTAAGTTGATGCAGGGGAAATTCGAAATGTCCATGATAGGTGAACTCAACTTCTTCCTTGGATTGCAAATCAAGCAGTGCGATGATGGTATTTTTCTTAATCAATCCAAGTATCTGAAGGAATTACTAAAGAAGTTTGGAATGGAAAAGGCCAAGCCAATGGGAACACCTACAACCAAACTGGATATGGATGAAAAAGGGAAAATGTTTGACATAACCAAGTATAGAAGAATGATTGGATCCCTACTGTACTTAACTGCCAGCAGACCTAACATCATGTTTAGTGTCTGTATGTGTGCAAGATTCCAGTCATGTCCTAAGGAAACCCATGCAACTGCTGTGAAGCATATCTTCAGATATCTCATTGGAACTTCACAGATGGGTCTTTGGTATCCAAAGGGCAATGGAGAAGATCTCAAAGGATACACTGATGCTGACTTTGCAGGATCCAAAACTGATAGAAAAAGCACAAGTGGAACATGTCAGTTTCTTGGAGGATCCTTGGTTTCATGGTTTAGCAAGAAGCAAAACAGCGTGGCCTTATCCACAGCAGAGGATGAGTATGTTGCTGCTGGAAGCTGTTGTGCCCAAATCATCTGGATGAAACAATATCTTGAAGATCTTGAGGTTGAGATGAAGGAAATACCAATCATGTGTGACAACCAAAGTGCCATTAATATCACAAAGAATCCTGTCATGCATTCAAGGACAAAACATATTGAAGTTAGGCACCACTTCATAAGGGATCATGTTTTGAAAGGAGAAATCAGACTAGAGTACATCCCAACTGAGGATCAAGTTGTGGATATCTTGACAAAGCCTATATCAGAAGATAGACATTGCAAAATTAGAAGAGAATTGGGTATGGTAAATCCCAATGAACTGTAAGTAAATCCGTGTGCAATTCTGTTTTTAGATTTTCCAACATTAAATTAATTCTAACTTTAGCATCAGAGTGTATTTAATCTAACTTGCAGGAGCTCCTCATGAGATTCAATGAGAATAAATCTGAAAAATGGAGCACATGAGAATGGAACAATCAAAAAGTAAAGAAAATGGCAGAAATTCTGAGTTTCTAGATCCATTCTGTAAGTTTTTAAAGTTGAAATTCGTATATTAATTGTGTGTTAGATGAATTTTCGTGAAAAACTAAGTTTCTGAGGAAGTCAGCATGGTCAACATTCGAATTTGGATGCCTAACAGACGAACTTCAGCCTGTTATAAGTTGGAACAGTTCTTGGTGATGCCTCAAAATTCGTCTGTAGGACCTTGAAAGTTCAAATTTTCAAGAATAAAAATTTTAAAGTTATGTTTGTCCAACATGATGATTATACTAATGTTTATCTCTTAACATACGAATGTTGAAAAACTTTCACAAAGTAAAGAAATTCGAATTTCTGACTCAAAATTCGTCTGTTGAAGCATGCTCTTCTTGTTGAATCTTTGAAAGATGAAGTTTAATATGGATAATTCGTCTGTTGTTTGGTGATTTGATTGCTGTTTAATGTTTACACTTCAAAATTTGAACTTTGTTGGAACAAAGTTCGTCTGTTCATCTTGTGTTGCTTGAACCAAGCCTCTATTAGACGAACTTTCAGAAGAAAATTCGTCTGTCAGACAGCTTTGCTGAACGGTTTAACTTTTAACTGCCCGAAGTTCAAATTTTGACCCCTCAAAATTCGTCTGTCAGGCGGTTACTTACGTTAAAACCAACGGTTTTCAACTGAACAGACGCAACCCTACTCTCTTCCTCTCTGGGTCTGTTCTAATCCTCTCATCAATGCTCTTAAATTCTGACTGAATATCTTCATTTCCCACTATTTAAACTGATTTTCGCACCCTATAAACCCATTCTCTGTCTCATTCTGAATCATTCATCCTCGAAAATGGCAAGAGTAAAGAATCCTGAAGCTGGAAAAGGAGAGGCTCGTCCAAAGAGATCGGTCAAATCCCAATATGCCTCAAAGGAGGGTGAAAAACTGAAGAGAAAGGCCGAATCAAGCAAGGGAACTCCTTCCAAACGTCAGAGAACTACACCAAAGGGTGAATCAAAGAAAGCTGGACCCTCTTCCTCGAAGAAAGCAGAGCCTTCGGTCCCTGTTCCTGCTGCTGCTGAGAATGTTGCTTCCACTTCCTCCTCAAGTACTGAATCTGGTGAATATCAACTCACTACACTGCCATTATGGAGCACTCCACAGATTCAAGAGGAATACTCTACCAAGTTTGCCAATAAAAAGGTAATCAAGCCTCATTGTGTGAACTTGGAAGATTTCTTAGTCTCAAACAATTTTGATGCTGGAATATGGATGTTGAGATATAAGAATCTATTAGAGATATTGGAGAGGTATGATGATGAAGTAGTTAAGACATGGTATACCTCCCTGAAGTACAACAGCAGCAAGAAGAAGTGGGAGGTCAATCTAAGATTAAGGACCATCTGGCTCACAGATGAGACCTTCAATGAAGTGCTGGAAATCCCAGGGCAAAATGGCCTCAAGATTGACATCACTGCCTCTGGTTATATGGATGAGGCAGATGCTACAGATGAAGAAGGTGGCCCCTTTCTAAACTATAAAGAGAGCACAATCTGAGCACATTGTTCAGAAGAAAGGAAAACTGGCCAACCATAAACTTGTTGAAGCCCACAGACCTCAGTGCTCAAGTGAGGATCCTACACTACATAGTGTCTAGGATCATATTCAAAAAAGGAGATAGCTTCAATCTGATCACAAGGGCAGAGGCACATGTCATGGCAGCAATCATGCGTGGAAAGCTTATCAACATAGGTCATATCATACTTCAACGCATGATCAAGGCAAGGGATCAAAGGAAAGACTCCACACTTCCCTATGCAGCTATCATTTCCAGAATTCTGTAATATGCTAGAATTCAGCATCTTGAGAAGGGGAAAGGGAAACCCACTGAGATCTTCAAGGAGAAGGAACTTCAAAGGATGGGGATTGAAAGAAATAAAGGAAGATGGGTTGGGAAGGGAGCAGGAAAATCTGAAGATCTTTTCTTTGTTGAAGGTGTCTCCCAACAGCAAGAAGGTACCTCTGAGGCTCCTGCCAGACCTACACCTCAGCCTTATCTGCCTGTCCCATCTCTATCTAAGCCTACTCACATTCCATCTACTCCCTCCTCTCGTGCCAAGCCAACCAAGATCACTGAGTTGTATGACAGCTTGTCTACACTCATACTCAGCATCAGGGATGAGCAAAATGCCAAATTTGCTCATCTGCAAGATCAGATTCATCAGTTGGCAAAGAACATGAAAGTGGTTGCTGATGCCTATGAAGATATTCGGAGTGCAATTCCTACCACATCAACTCCACCTCAGCCAGGGTTCTCTGTGCCTGTTCAGTCTCCAACTCCTGAGCCTCCAAGCCCCTTTGAGCTAGCCTCTTCTGACCATGATGATGATGATGAAGATGGTACTGAGCCTGCTGGTACAATGAGGACACCAAGTCCTGGTCCCCCTTGCACTATGGTTTGGAAGAAGAAGGACCTCAGGAAACAGGCCCTCATGAGCCCATTCCAGAAGATGCTCAGGATTCAATTCTTTCTACTCAAGAATCTGAGCAAGTTGAAAGATTAATGGCAGCCATTACCACTTCATCAATGTTGGAGGTTGCCAGCAATGAAGAGAGAAGCATTGTGCCTATTGTTGATTTTGAAGCTATTGCTCGCAATGCTCTCTTGCAAGCTCAGAGAAGAAGGCTTGAGGAAATGTTTCGTTCAGATGACCCTGCTCCTTCATCTCTCGTTGCATATGGTCTCTCAGAAGAACAAAGGGCTCAATTGGCTCTTTCCAGAAAAGAGATGCAAGAGCTGCTTGAGGTCTCTGATGATGAGGATTCTGAGCCTAATCTGCCTTTTGATCCTGTACCCCTCCAAGCTATTCCAGTTTCTCAGATCCCTCCTCCTGCTGATTTTGTTCACCTTCCTGATGATGCCAAAAGGGGGGAGAAGAGTAAGCAAACTAGAAAATCTGCTGTTGAGCCATCTGGAAAGACTTACAGCAAGAAGACCAAGCCAAAGAAGAAGTGATTAGAATTTAGGCTTGAGTTCTCTTGTTTTGTCTCAGATGTTTGTTTTGATTATTTGTGTTTTGTATTTGATTTGTGTATTTAGAAGAACTTTGCTTAATTGATCTCTGTAAAGCAATATTTGATTAAATGAAAGAATTCCTTGGTTGCAATGATCTGTTCTTATTATTCTTTGAATTCCTTCACATGATCAACTATATGATATCTTTTGAAATATAATGCATATGTTGAGGGGGAGCTTGTTAAAGCAAACCCAAGTACTAATCCAGTTTGTAAGTTGTTTTGTCATCATCAAAAAGGGGGAGAATGTTGAATCAAGAAGTTTTGATGATTCCAAATCAACCTTCAAGAGCTTGGAATAAAGATATCAAAGGTGCTCAAATGAATTCAAGTGAAGAAATTCTGGACAAATTTGTGCAAGAATAGATGTAGGATATTTAGTTATGTTTTAATTTGAGTAAAAGACTTTGATTTGGTGAAAAGATGTTTTAAAACCTTGATTCTATGTTAAATCATGGAATATTTGAAAAATACCCACCAACAGACGAAGTTTGAAAGGTTAATACCAATCTGTCATAGTGAAAGTTTGAACTTTGGCTTTGGAAATTCGAATTTCGTACTGAAACTGAACAAGTTTGAAGAGATGCCTCTCTAACAGACAAATTTTGACTTGATGAAATTTGAATTTTGATAAGTGTCTGAAAGGAGCTTTAAAAAACAGACGAACTTTGGGTTTTGAAAATTTGAATTTCAGACAAAATGAAACTTATGAAAACTAAATAAATTCGTCTGAAATTATGTCAAAATTCATCTGAAACCAAGTTTAGAATGAATTTCAAAATTGCTCACTAACAGACGAACTTTGAACATAAAAATTCGAATTTCAGAAACTAAGCTTGTAAGTCTGTTAGAATGATATGTTGACATACGAATGACAGTATTTATAAATTCGAATTTTGAAGTTAGTCTGAAAAGAGGTCTCTCTGACAGATGAACTTTGACATTTGAAAATTCAAACTTTGAATTGTATGAACTACTGAGCCTTGTAAACCAGCAACGGATAGACGAATTTTGGGGTTCCAAAATTTGAATTTCGAAGGCACTGTAGCAAATTGAAAATACTGTTCACACTTAACAGAAAAACTTTCTACTTGAAAATTTGTATGTCACAACATAGAAACATTTTCAAAATATCAAAATTCGAATTTTACTTCATGACAGACAAACTTCGAGCTTTCAATGTTGAAACTGTTAACCTTCGGTTTCTGCGAAATTTGTCTGTTGACCAACCGAAATTCAAATTTCAGTATGTTAGAAGCATTAAATGCGGTTGCTTAACGGATAGTTTCTCAGAGTAACCATTGGATAACTTCTCCAACAGATAGATTTTGTCTCTAACGGATATTTGAGACCTAAATCTATAAATATAACATCATTTGAAGTTGTGGGTAACAATTTTAATATTGTATATACTGAAACTCTACCAAATCAATTACTCAAAGTCTGTTACTCTCTCACTTCAATATTTTGTACTTCAACTTTCATATTCACTCTACCCAAGAGAGTTTAATCTTTGTAAACAATCTTTTCTTCATCTGGAAGATAGATTTACTTGTGAGGGGATATCACAAGGGATTGGGGAGTACTTTGTAAGAGTGCACAGAGAGATAGAGTGAGCTCTAGAAATAGAGCAACATCTTTGTATTGGGGCATTTGCAAGAAGCCCACGGAATTCTTGCAGAATAGTGAAAAATCTCAAGTGGTGACTTGAGGACTAGACATAGCTCAAGTAGAGAGACTGAACCAGGATAAATCTCTGAGTCTTCTTCTCTTTACTGCCACTTTTACAGTTATTTGGTTATACTCTATTTTACCATCATATATTGCTTTCTTCACCTTCTTGATATTTTGCAGAAAATTTTTAATATTTCCAATTCATCTCCCCTCTTGGGAAGCCAGCTAATCTAACACAAAGAAGAGGACAAGAAGAGCTAGTGAGGAGAGTTGATCAAATGGCTTGGAACCTTATTAAAAGACGTAAAGGAAGACCAAAAAGGATATTAAAGGAAGTTATAAGGAATGATCTATTGAGAAATGATTTATCTGAGGAGATGGTGTTTGATAGAGCACATTAGTGTCATATGATCCATGTCACTGACTCCACATAGTGGGATAAGGCTAATATTGTTGTTGTTGTTGTTTTCTCCTATCTTTAGTTTTTCCTTACTCATCTTTATAATCTTAAAATGATAATAAAATGTGGTATTTAATAAGGGTAAAATGGGAAATGTTGGTACTTTTTGTATTAATTTCAAGTAAAAAATTGATTTTCTTAATATAAGTGTAATAGATACAAAATACCTTATAATGTGGAACGGAGTAAGTATTTTATAAAAAATCATTGTCAATAAAATTTCAAATAGACATTTAATATTTTAATGTATTTATTACTTAATTTACGTTAATTTGCATTTGCTATTATGTACTCTCTCTGGTCTGTATTATAAGATATTTTGAATGATAAGTTTTTGGTTTAAAATATATGATGTTCGATATTTTTCTTCCCATTTTACCTCTGTCTTTAACTTTTCCTTACTCCTCATTTATAACCATACAATGATAATAGAATGAGGTATTTAATAAGGGTGGGAAATGTTGGTACTTTTTACATTGATTTTAGATGAAAAAATGATTTTCTTAATATGCATGTAATTGATATAAAACACCTTATAATGTGAATCAGAAGAAGTAACATCATACATGATTTTCCGTATTTAGTGACAATTCCCAATTATTTGGAGAGCATGCAATTAATCACCACTTAATTGAATTAATTTACATTAATTCAATGCTTAGGTGCCTGCAGTGAACTGCCCCCTATATTAACCTATTAGATGTGATTTCCAAATGCAAGTCATGCATCCATCCTGATAACCTAGAAATTTGTCTATTGCTCATCGGTTGAAGAGGATGACTTGCAACTCTGCGCGATGATCTTTGAATCCACTAACTGGTCACTTAAAAGGCTACTTTTTGGTTGATTCGTAGTATGGTATTGTTTCATACACATGCTTTCTCATATTGATTGATGATTGATTGTATATTCACATGAACATTATTTACGAAGATGATGATTCATCATGCTCCTCCATCTTTCATTCTGCATTTTCTGCTTCTAGGTGAATGATTAATTTAATCATCAACGGATCTCCATCATACATTCCAGAATGGCAGCACGTTACGATTATATTTTCTTCATCCCATATTATCAGATAATAAATAAGGTTTTCTTTGTCTCATAATATAAGGTAACATGGTCTTATTTGTCACTTTTACCCCTCATTAATATAATGTATAGTATTATAAATTATGTTGAAATTATAAAAAAAAAGTATTTAATAGAGGTAAAATAAGAATATTTGGGTTTTTTTGAAGAATTTAAAAATGTTATTTTCATTTCTTAATATACATGAAATTTTAAATATTATCTTATAATATGGAACGGAGGAAGTATCTATTAAGAGGGATTATTGCTGTGGATCATATGGTTAAGCAAGGATGTGCTTCTTTTGAAGGTGGCATCCATTTTGAATTTAACATAGTAAACCCAATCTATATATGTAGAGTGAAACAACTCATGCTTTTTATCTGTGTTGCGGTTATACGATATTATTTACTGCATTTTATTCTAACTTAGTAACAGTACTCATCATAAAAAAGAAAATTAAGGCAAATGATTATGGATCAAACACCATTGAATTTCTCTATTTATATATATCACTCATCACCTGGGATTGTATATATATTATTATCAGTAGTGAAATAAAAAATAAGCTCAGTAATAAATGTATAAGTTATGAATTGATGGAGATCATGACCGGCGAGCATTTAACTCATGCATTTGAATTATAACAAGACAAAAATATAAATCAACCCTACATATTTCACATAAAAGTAAAAGTAGGATCATAGCTCTGGTCCTATTTAATTACAATAAGATAATATGTTAGTATGGGATTAATTATTGGCCAAAAAAAGTAGGGGATTAATTGACAGAAACAATGGTCCAGGTCAATTAAGAACAACTGATGAACAATTTCGAGCAATTTTTTTAATTGATTCCTTACTTTTAAACAAAGGTTTGAATGTTGCCCTATTATTTAAATTAAAATTTAATAACACCCCAATTCATGTGGTAAGATGGCATCAATTATTGTTAAATGATTTATATATTGTACTATGAATTTTGAAATGATATAGAGTAATGATTTAGCACATCTTCGAAGATGTCAAAAGAACATGCAAATAAGATGAATCTGGAATTTGATGCTGTATATTCCTATATTTTGAACTCAAAAATTGTGATTTACTATAAACCATAATTTGGATTAATTTTTTAGACCAAATATTAGAAAAAATTCATCACAATAAATTTTTAAAACTGCAATTAATTTTATAGGCCTCAGATATAAACAAGAAAAAGAAAAGCATGCATCATTATGTCAGAACTATATATAATGATGATAATGCATTATTAGTTTTATTATTTGAGATTATAGATAATAGAAAAAATTATTTACAACATTAAAGTCCTTTACGTGAATGTAGAAGATGCTTTTGAGAGAGCTATCTCTTTTGAGGCCCAACCCATCTCAATTTAGATTAATCTAGATCTAATAATATTCTTCAATTAAAGTAGATAAATTCTTTTGTTTGTAGATAAGTCCTCCTTTCATTTTATTTTATCTGTTATTTTAATATTTTTCATACAAACTAATAAAATTATTAAATAGCTTAGATTATAATAAATTTTAATGACATTTTACAAATTAACCTTGACTTAAATGCTAAAAGATGACTTATACTTATTTTAATGAAAGGTAAAACAGTAATTAATATTTCATTGATAATGTAAAAAAAATAATTAAATTGGATCATTTAGAATTTTCTAAAATGATAAATAAAATAGAACAGAAGGATTATTATAATATTTCTAGTACAATATATATAAAATTTACTTTTAACTAATTTACAACAATTAAAAATTTTGTTAAAATTATTTAATGGCCTTGAATTTTAAAAAAAGAAATATCTTTTTGAAATTACCCTTACTTGATTTTATTAAATTATAGCTCATCTTAATTACTCTCTCTTAATCTCTCTCCACCTAACCTAACTATTTTAATCATTCCATCTCTTATAATCTTATAATTATGAAGGACAAATTTGAAAACAAATTTTTAATGCTTTATTAATTCTCTAAAATGACTTATATTAAGAATTAATAATTAATTATTTCTAAAATGAAACTTGACAACCAAAAGATGTGGACAATTGGGAGAATTTGTAACAACCCTTATGTCTGAGAACATAAGGAAGATTCGGCACTAAAAGTGATTTTTTAATGTAAATTGCATAAATTAGTGAGGATAGAAGTGAAGTATGAGAGAGTGGTTTGTTCACGAGATGCACAATAGAAGGTAGAAATTGAGAAAGTTGCCCAAAAGTCGAAGGATTTGGGTGAAAGGAGTATGTTGTTCAGGGTCGAGACTAGCATTCTCAAATTTCGAGGACGAAATTTCTTTTAAGGAGGGGAGAGTGTAACAACCCTCAAGATGCTTATCTTTGGTATTGTGTGTAGAATTGAAGGAAACAGGATGGAGGAAGGTTTAAGAGGAGAAGAAATGAGCTCAACGTCATGGCGAGAAGTAGGGCTGCCACGGTAAGAGCCAATTCCAGTGGCATTTTCCGACTGAAATTGGTAGCGCCGTGGCAGACTTATTTGGAGCCATGGCGAGAGTCGAGAAACTGGTTTAAATCAGAATTATTTTGAACGAAAAGAAAAGAAAGAAACGGAGGGAGCGACGGAGAAGTAGCGAGAAGCTCTGCCAGGGCACGTAAAATCCAACCGAAGGGGATGTTTTCTGGACCATAGAAGCATGATTCTCAGTTAGTAAGTGGATTTACTCTCTTCCTTTTCATTTTTCTCTTTTATTTTGAGTTGATTTTCAGGGTTTGTGTGGAAGTCCATTTTTGGTTGATTTCCACCGATTGAATGGTGCATAAAGGGATTATTGGAGTTTTGATTTAGTGTTATTGAAGCTTGGGTTTGAGTTTTGGTTGAATTATGATGGGTTTGAGTTAAACCCTAGGTTGGAATTTGGGAAAAGAAGTGGAAATTTGAAATGGTATGTGTTAGTGTGTGTTTGAATGGTTGTTTAAGGTTTATTGGTATGTGTGTATGTCGTTAGAACTCTGGTTTAAGCTTGGACGGCTAGATTGTAGATTGTAGTGTTATGGGTGTTATGTTAATTAAAGGTATTATATTGTTGTAATGGTAGATTGACTAATCGGAGGTATATAGTTTGTGATTGGGGTACTTTGGAGGCTTGCCTAAGCCCCTGTGTGCGTGGTACTAACAACTTGAGGTAACCGGGTGTTTGTTTATATTGTATTATTTATATTGTATGATAGTACATATATTTGTGTATACATGCATGTTTCTTTCATACCACGATATTGATGTATTTGTGTGTACTGTTTCTACATATCATGGTATGCACACAACTAGATGATGATTATGATTATGATGCTGATTACATATGTAATGATGATATTGATATGATATGACATGATGCAAAGCATGACATTGAGATTATGATGATTATTATATGATGATACATGAGCATCACCACATGGCATTATGAGATTGTGATATATGGCGGATTGGGTGATGATGATGTGATGACAATATGATATATGATGATATATATGTTAGGGAGGATAAGGATGGAATATATATATATATATTTGTTAGGGAGGAAAATGATGGAATATATATGTTAGGAAGGATAAGGATGGGATCCCTGCGGCTAAATCTCCTCCTATGGCTAGGAGGGGAAAGGTGCGCAGTGGATTGCATCTTCCCCAAATCACCATCAATTCGTGATGGTCCAGGAGAAGGAGAGCCACGGTCCTAATATTAGTGTTACCTTTGGCCGGGTGCACTAATGGGAGGTGAGCTTGGTGATATCTCGAAATTAGTTTTCACCAACTGTTGGAAGAAAATTACCTATATGAAATGTCTTGTTATGACGATAGCTCATGGTTCTATATGTGTGCGAGGTAGACATGCATTCCATTCATTTCACATTGCATTCATAGATTGTATGAGATATATATGTATATATATGTGTGTGTGTGTGTGTGGTTGTCCCCGGTAATTGAGACATTATCTCACACCCCCCTCCATGACTAACCTCTTAGGTGAAGACTTTGGTACTAGTTCGGAGAAGATCAAGAAGTTAACAGTTTCTCCATCTTAAAGAATTCCAAGTTTAGTTAGTGGTTGTAATTTAGTTTATGTAATTCTATGCCAAGTAGGTTGATATAGTTTGGTTGCCTGGATGAGTGTCCTGGGAGTATAGAGATGTATGTGATGTAATGATGTGTGATGATGATAGTAGACCCTGGTATGGTCTTTAATGTATGAGTAGGTATTTGTATGCTAGAATGGTCGAATATGAGCCCAAAGGTGGTTTTGTGCTATGTATGTGAGTTTTGGGCACATAGCCCATTATTTGATTTTGGAGTTCAAGGGAGTCAACTCTCGAAGGAAAGATTTCTTTGAGGTAAAACCTCCTTGGACATATTGGTTTAGCCAAATATGACTTGTGTGAAAGGTCTCTAGGTGTCCATTTGCCTTTGGTGGCAATTGGAGGTCATAGGCTGTGAGTTTTGGTCAAAAAGTGGCCAAAATGGTATTAGACATCTAGAATCTCCAAATGGAGTTGGATTCAAGTGAAATTGGTGTCCATGATTGGATAATGACAAGAGTGACCTGTAGGAGTTGGAATCAGGTCAATCGGAGATAGGAACATGAAGTTATGTGCCTCGGAAGTTGGCCCGGTAAATCTGCAATTTGCTGATACAAGTTCTGATGCTGGGGCCACAGCTCCAGAAAGCCAGGCCACGATGCCAGCAAGTCAATAGGCGTCGGAGAATCTGTGAAGAGTCAGAGCTGTGGCGCCACTGTAGCTAGCCACGGCTCTAATTCAGTCTGTTGCTTTTTAAGCGTTTTTCAAGGTTTTGGTGCTCTGGAAGATAAGCTTTGGAGTGGTTTAATTGTTTTTGGAGGTATTTGAAGTATTTGGTCAAGGTTTCAAGGTTGAGAGTTGGTAGGGTGTTATAGAATTATTGATGACTGAGCTTTTCACATTGGAATTTCATATATCATGTACCCAATGACTTTACAACTTTTTTTGTGGTAGAATTACAACGCGGCTTTAGTGTAATTAATTCGACATAATAATTTATTAATCATATTAAATTAGTTAGTTGTAGGTCAATTATATATTATTGTTATTTATTTTTTTTTGTATATACTCCCTCCGATCCTAAATATAAGGCACATTCTATAAGTATTATTTGGTTCCAAATATAAAGCACTTTATAGTATTATCTAGTGCATTAATTAATTTTTCCTTTTATATTTATGGTTTATAATTAATAGGTGAGAAATAAATTATTTGATAAGTATGAGAGATAATGTAATTAATAAGGTAAATAGTGAAAAATATTAGAATTTTTTGACAAATTTAATGATCCAACTCATTTTCTTAAGATGCATGAAATAGTCAAAAGTGCCTTATATTTAGGATTAGAAGAAGTAGGTTTCTTTTAACCATTTCAAATAAATTAAGAAAAGTAGTTAAATTCATACCAAAAAAATATATCATTACTTTATAATTGCCTCTAATTAAATTGATTTAATTGTGGCCTTATATTAATTGTAGAATGCAATTAGTAAGGGTGGAATATTTGGAAAAAAACATTAAAGGCTCCAACCATTTTATATTATGACATATATTTAAAATTATATGAAAATCTTCTAGAAGGAGACTTATAACAGAAATCAAAATGAGTAAAAATTTCACTCAAACAAAATTTATAATTTAACTTATTCCCTAATTGTCAAATTAATCTGGCAATTTTTTAATTAAAAAGATTTTAAGTTGATCGAGTACAATTTATTTCATTTTCAAACTTTAATTTAAAATTATTTTTTGAAATATGAAATAAACCTTTTTTTTGGATTAATTATGTAATTTAATAGATATACAAAATGTAACTCAAAATTATTAAGAGGACATATATTTTCTTAAAAAACTGATGAAAAATGTAAAAGGCCTTTTAATGAATGATATACTTACACAAAAGGTAATGAGAATTTTCGCTACACAAATTAATAATTTAAGTGTCATACAATTTTTTATGGGTTGATATGAAAGGTCAAGGTAAGTTAGGGTAAAATTAGATGCCACTTGGTATAAGAGAAGTAAGATAAGAAAGTTAAATTTTATGAGAAATAGATTAATTGCTGCTATTTAGTTTCAAAAGATTTAGAAATTCTTAGGAAGTTGGGCTTAACTCAAGAAATTTCACTTCTCGAGCATTTTATAATATTTTTTTTTGTATAAACTCTTAACTCCTTAATCTATTTCTTTAATAAAAAGGGTATATGTAAAATCTAAACATAATATATTTTTTAAAAAAATTTTTATCTTTTCAAAAAAATAAAGATAGAACAACCAAATTATTCATGAACTTCTTCAAAAGTTACTAGAAATTATCCTAACCAACCCCTTAAAATTATATGAAAATTTTTATAAAAGATGGTTGTATGTTATTTGTAATTAATTCTCCTATTATAATTGCTCTGGTGTATTTGTTAAAAGTTTGATGTTTGTTGATTTTATTATATTAAAATAAATATATTTTGTTAAACTAGAAATGGCCACATATTTTGCACAAAGCCCAAAACAAGGCGATATGAAATGAACTATATTTTTTATGATTTATGAATAATGTATACTTATTTTATTTTTTATTTTTTGATAACAAAGAAAACAAAGAAAGCCAAGAAAAACAAAAGCAAATTAGCCAACACCGTCAGAATTCCTCAGGCACGTGATGATCATGTCTGCATTAAGTCTAGTGTATCCTTCTGAGTGGGATAGCCCATACTTCGTGATGCTGTCATCTTCCCCATTCATCTCTCGCGGCACCCACTGGATTTGAACTTGCCAGTCCCATAAAAGCATTCGACAACATTCCTCCACAAGGTCCCTGCTAGAATGTAGCTCGTTGCACCCTTTCTGTATCAGCGAAATGGCTTCCATGGAATTGTTATATAACCAAATCATCCGATATTGACAGTCCCATGCATGTTTTATCCCCGTAATAAACACCCATAACTCCGCATTCAGACAATCTCCCTGTTCAAGCCGTAGCACAAATCCTTCAAGAGTATAACCCCTGTGGTCTTTAAGGATCCCCCCACAGCTCGCACTTCCATTCTGATATGAGAAAGCCCCATCAACAAACACTTGCACCCATCCATCTGGACAATGAGCCTCACTAGGTAAAACAATGGATCTCCTATCCAACAACGTATTCCACAATTTACCAGTAGCAAGTTGGCCACTCCGAAGAATGGCTTGGGCTTTATAATACATGTTAACAATTGGAATAGTTATCTTCTCAAAAATTCTCTCGTTTCGTCTCTTCCATGCAAGCCAGCAGATGGTACTGAAGAGAGAACTCCATCCTATATCAGACATACCAACCTCTTTTCGAATATTCCAAGACAACCAGTCCCACAGATTTGATTCTACATACCCCTCATCTCATGATAGTCACGAAGTATATGCAAACAAGTCTCAATTACATGTGGACACAAATCACATGTATCATTTGTGCACAACCCTCTCGTCCTTCGTGCTTCATTAGTCAATAATCGATTATGTAAAGTAAGCCATAGAAAGGACTTACAACGTTGTGGGACATTTAGCTTCCATATTTTGGCCCATATCTGGCTACCCGTAGCAGGAGTTTCATTTAACAGGCCATAAGCAAATTTAAGAGAGAAGCAACCCAAAATCTCCAGTTTGCACCTAACAGTTTCCAACCCATTCTTCAAGCCCACTCTTTCAATATTCTGCACAACCTTCTCCTAATTATTCTTTAACCCATTCCAGAAACGAGATCCCACACGAGCCTTATTAATGGATGGAACTAAGTAAGATCCACATTTATATTTACTTCGAATCACCCTGGCCCACAACGAGTCTTTCCTAGTCATTAGGTTCCAGCCCGCTTTCATCATGAATGCCTGATTTTGTAAGTTTGCATAACGAACCCCAAGACCACCCTTCCTCTTCTTATTGACCAGACAATGATTAGCTTTAAAGTTGAGAAGGACCCTTCTCCTATCCTCCATGTTCCATTCCTTTTTCAGGTTTCTCTCTGTATTTCCCATTGTCTTGTAGTTTCATCGGAATAAAATCTCCCTTTTGGATGATTGACCAAATATCCAGATCAATGGATTGAAGGTAAATCTGCATCCTCATCTTTCAATACCCATAAGGTTCTCCACTGAAACTAAGAGGTCTGTTAGTGTTGTTTCCTTCCGGAAGGACGCCTTCACCAAAGCCAGCCATGTCTTCTCCCAGATTGTTAGATCTTTTAACTAGGAGTCCGGGCTCTGATACCACTTGTTAGCTCAGCTAGCCTCCCAAGAGGGGGGTAAACTGGGAAGATTAAAATTTTTCTGCAAAGATAAAATACAATAGTGTTACTAAAAGGTAACTGAAAATAGAGTATAAGAAATAAAGAGCAAAGTGAAGAAAACTCAGTAGTTTATTCTGGTTTGGTCTATTCCACTTGAGCTACGTCAAGTCTCCAAGCCATCACTTGGGATTTTTCCACTATCTCTTGTAAGATTTGAATGGGTTCTTGCAATGATCGCAGTATAACACTAGCCCAAACTTTGGACTAAAACAAGTTCTCTCACTCTTCTTACTCAAAAGTAAGACTATCTCCCTTAGTGTAATCTCACACTAAGTACTCTCTACAAGTGTGTAGATGTTTACAGAATGAAAACTCTCTCAAAAGAGTAGATATGAAAGTTGAGATACAATGAATGAGCAAAACAGAAGGTAGGTAAACATTGAATGAATCAATAAATGAATCAGTAGAGTTTTGGCGTGTATATAGTTTTTCTCATTACCCAACAACTTAAATGAGGTCTTATTTATAGTCTTGGGGTAGAACTATCCGTTGGAAACAAAGATTAGCCGTTACTCTCAGTAAAATAACCGTTCACCTACTGCATTAAATGCATTGGACAAAGGTTATGCGGATAAACTCCTCAAGTTATGCGAATAATGGGTAACTGTTTACCTTTGATTTCAACATAGAGCTTTTCGTTATGTGGATAACCTAGCTAGGTTATACAGATAACGTACTACCCAGAATGACTAAGTTTTAGCACAAAATCATTTTCATGAAAACCACTCAGTTATTAGGATAACGTTAAGTTTTTCTCAAACTGAGTTTTTGTGAAACTTAGGTTATCAGGATAACCTCCCAAGGTTATACGGATAACCTGTTTTGCTAAAGAGAAGCTATTAGGACTATAACATAGGTTATGCGGATAACCTCCCTAGGTTATACGGATAACTCCCTAGGTTATGCGGATAATCTACTTACCCGAGGGGAGTTCAAGTATTCTGAAATATAGGTTATGTGGATAACCTTTTAACAGAGAAGAATCCAAGTGCTCTGTAACACACGTTATGCAGACAGCCTCCCTAGGTTATGCAAATAACGGGCTGTACAATACCACTTATCTTCACTGTTTACTTCCTTATGCGGACAAGGTGCCAACCTTATCAGGATAACCATCTGGACAGACTTGAGAACTTGATCCCCAAGCTGTATTATGCGGATAACCTCAATCCCTTTTCATGAAATTGAAGAATGGACTTTAGAAAAGCTTTGAGATTGAGTCTTTATCCGCATAACCTTAAATGGTTATGCGTATAAGATAAGACATTATCTTGAAAATAAGGTAAACACTTAGAAACATCTTTGAAATTGAAATCTTATCCTCATAAGCTAAAACATTTTCATGAAAACCAATTGAATACTTAGAATCAATTTGAAATTGAAGCTTTATCCTCATGAGATAATTCTTTTCTTAAAAACCATTTTGACATTATGAGCTAATCATTAATCATTCAGTTAGTTATCTCATTTAATGTTAGGTGAATTGAAATTCAAAGCTTAACTACCTTCTTTTACAAATAGTTTCCTAAAACATATGAAACAGCTCTTCAATCTCCAGGAAACTCCAACTTTATTCTTTATTTCTCTTGTATTCCTTTGATATTGGATCTCCAAGCTCATTTCTTTTAGAATCATCAAAACATCTAAATTAACATTCATCCCCTTTTTGATGATGACAAAACAACTTAAACTTATTATTTGTACTTGGGTTTGCATGAAGCTCCCCCTCAATATGTGCATGGTTTAAATAAGGTCAAATAATGTAAAGAACATATCTCAGAACAAGGAACACAAAAATGAACACGTTTATAGTAGGAAATTCATTGTATTATAAATATCCATTACAAGTACAGAAACAAAAGATATAGAACCATAACTACTGAAAAGCAGCAGAATAGAACAAGCAAGCATAGATCAACAAATTCAGTTAAGTTTCTTTCTTTTTCTTAGATTTCTTCTTCTTTTTCTTTGCTTCTTTCTCTTCCCTCTCTTCTTTTCCATTATCCTTTTCTGTCTTCTCTTCCTTTTCTTCTTTTTCTTTATCCTTTTCTATCTCTTCTTTCTTTTCTTTTTCCTTATCATTTTCTATCTCTTCTTTCTCTCCCTTTTTGTCATTAGCAACAAAGGGGATTTGAGCAACACCAGCATCCATCTTGGCAACATCCTGGTCAAGCTTGGCCTTCCATTCCCTAATTTTTTGAAGTCTTTAATCCAAAGAAAGATGAAGGGTGAAGGGTTAGGCTGGAACAGTTGATACTGGTTCTGGTCGAAGTGGCACACTTGCAGTAACAGGAGGAACAGAAGGAAAGATAGGAATATACAGAAGATTGGGCATCATAGGAGGAGGGGAGACAGTAGGAAGTGGTGCAGGAGAGGGATTAGAATCAGAGGCAAGGGTGATGATTTCCTGCACAGCAGCCTCAGCAAGATAATTGATTCCTTCAAAGGAGGTAGGGTCAGGGAAAGGAGGAAAGAGACCATTAATCTCTTGTCTTTGGTGATAAAGATAAATTTGGTGAATGAAATCACCTTCAGGCAAGAAAACTAAAGCTCTGCTTTGATCCTTGACAGTTTCTTTCTCAAGACCATAGTCCAGGTTAGGACCTAGGTCCTCTGATAGAGCAGGTGATTGTGTAGAGGTAGTTGGTTTAGTGTATGTGGGAGGAGGTGGGTGGAGAGGTGAAGAGGAGGGCATGGTATACTAGAGGCTATTTGCTCATGCAGGGATTTCACTTCTTGGGTAGGACTTTGGTTTCAAATTTTTCTTGCATTTCAATAATGAGATACCCAAGATTAATCATGTCTTCTCTATGCTCTTTCCTGATGGACATGGCAATCTGGAATAGGTTTTAGTACAGGGTAGGAATGTCTAAGGGAGTAGGAAGGTCAGTGGCTGGGATTTCATCATATTTGCTCTGAGTGGGAGAGGGTATATGAGGCTTAGGTTGCATGGATTGAGGTGATTCAAAGGGTATGGATGGAGAGGAATTGGAATCACCAATTGTAAGACTTTTTAAGGTAGTTGTAGACTCAGACCCTTCTTCAGTATCCCTCTTCTTGTCAACCCATCTGCCATTCTCCAGGCTCATCCCCATCTTCTGCAAGACTTTCTCACTTAATTCTTCTGGAAGTAGTGTAGGCTCACTCTCAAGATGCACGATGTTATGAAATTTCAGAACCTTAGTGATAATATGCCCAAATAGCAACTGTAAGTCCTATCTATAGGTCCTTGCCTTCCACATCCTCTGTAGAATGATATCCACCACATTCACCGGTTTACCCTTTATCAATAGCAGCATGACTTGGAATTCTCCCCTGGACAGATAGTTGAAGCCTCTACTCTTGTTGAAGAACATGCGAGCGACAATATAGTGGAGAATCCTGTTATCAACAGTCAGAAGAGTTGGAGCTACTTTCCCTTCAGAAGGAACATTTTGTTTTTGCCTGAGCAGCTTTGAGGCTATAGTACTCCATTTGTAATTAGCTTTATCCCAGTGTCTTCATTTACAGTATCATTTTCAGGGGGATATTTTGAATTCTCAATGTTCACTCTTATTCCTTTAGTAGGCAAACTCAGAATTTCGCATAGCAAGTCAGGGTGCAGGGCAATCCATCTCTTCCTTAATCTCACTTCAAATACCTTTGTGTCATGGTTAATTCTCAGAGAATTGTACCAAGCACGCATAACATCTTCATCATAGTCTTCTTTCAACTCTATCAATCCTCTATATTTCTCTAACAGCCCAGCAGAATCAAACTTATTTCTCATGAGGAATTCTTCTATTCTAATAAAGTGAGGTTTGATTGCCTTACGTTTCTTAAAATCAGCCTCCTATGACTCCTTCAAAATCCTTATGCTAATAAGTTCTTCTGTAATTAAAGCTTCCTCAGACTCAGTAGCAGAAGAACTTATATGATTATCACCCTGAGGTTCAGATTCTGGAATTCCCTTTGGCTTTGGTGTTCTATGTGACACCTTAAATTAGGGCTCATTTCCCATGTATTATATCATTTTAGATACCTTTCATCATGGTTTAGAGACTAAAATCATAATATAATAAAAATAGAATTTTTCAAAATTTGGGGTACTGTTCATTTGACAATTTCCCTTTTACCCTATGAACTTTGAAAATTCATAACTAAATCTAGAAAATTCATCTTGAGGTAATTCAAGTCTCTAAAATTTACTTAAATTCAGATCTACATGGGAGAAATATAAAACAGTAACTTCATTAGGCCAATTTGTACAGTAATTTCATGGACATTTACTATTCGTTTGGTCATTTTTCTATCTTCCAGTTTTCTGACCTCAAATTTGAAAAATCATATTTCATTCTATTATGTTCCAAATTATGCATAATCTATGTCATTTGAAATATTTATGTCTACTTATAGACATATTTTTCTTATACATTTATTTCACTTACACAGGGCATATCATTAACTTAAATTGTGAAGGGTCAGAATTCTACTGTTACTGGGACAGTTTTGGGAAAACTTACATATCTCTTGTTCTATAACTCCAATCACTTCCAAATCAGTGGCATATGGATCTTAAGACATAGATATTTTTATACATGTAAACCAATAAATTTTTGGAGTTCTATACTATTTTGTGTTATCTTTTGAAATTTTCAGTACTTAACTTTCAGTTTCCATTTTTTCCAATATTGTCCTATTCTGAACCCTAATTTTGAAAAATCACCATTTATTGTACACAACTCCAAATGGGGTGAATTAGGCGTCATATTAAAGCTTGAGATGCCCTCTATCTGGTATAAAAATATCATAAACCTAAACTCACATTAAGTATAGAAAAATGGTGAACTAACCAGATACGTCTGGAAAATGCCCTGTTTCAATCTATATTGCAATTTGCTTGCCAAAACCCATGCAAATGAACTCATTTTGGCATGAAACTTGGTAGAATATAACTTCATATTCCAACATCCAGAATTGAAAATTATCATACATTTTCTACAATATTAACATAATATTCACTATTTTACAACTTCATATAAAACAAGACACAAATAACAATTCATATCATAACATGATAACTTGCACATCAACAACTCATTATTTTCTTCTTCATTCCTTTTGCTCCTTCCTTAGCTCTTTTGCATTAGTTCTCCCTAGCATGGTTAGTCATTGAAGGGGGAGTGAGATTCAAAGAATCTCAGTAGCAATCACCATTCATGCAATCATATTATCACATTAAGCATATCATCATCATAAAACATCAAGGGAATACTTTTAAACATTTATGCCATAATATTTTACAAAATTTTTGGCAGAGTTTCATTTTGTATTTTGGACATCCCAGGGTCTCAAAACCCCTCAATTAACTCAGCCAACATTCTCAAAGCATCACAAATGATCATATCAAACAATAGGCAAGTCATCAAATTCATTGAAAATCACATGACAATATAAGGCAAGAATAGGTAAATTGCTACCTTCATGCTTTCTCTTACTCCTCCACTTGATACCAATGCTCCCACTAGCTTCCTTGGGCTTCTTCAAGTCCTAATGCATTATCAAACAACTACTCAAGCTAATGGTTCCATGACTTTCTTCAAAAAGTGTTCATGAAACCCTAATTCACCAAAAACTCATTCCTAGTTAAAAAATGATGAATTATATCTCTATTCCATGTAATATTTCTTGAGGAATCCAAATATGGCCTTAGAATTACCAAATTCCATCTCTAAACTAATCCTCTGTTCTGGCCGAAAATGACAAGAAAAGGAGAGAAAATGATTTTCTTTGAAAATCATCCAACTACTTCCAAAATCATGTTCTAGGTTGTTAGTTTGGTGTTTCCCCTAAGTTTGGCTCATGAAAACTCATCCTTTCCATGGTTTAGGGTTTGAACGAAAATCAAAGGCAGTGGGAAGATGAGGAAGACTTCATGAAACAATTTCAAACTTCTCAAATGCACAAGCTAGGAGGCATAGAACTTACCCTTGGAACTTGAAAGTATAAGCTTTCAATTTTTGCTTCCACTTCGTTTCCTCTTTTCTCCGTTTTTCTTCATAAATTTTGGAGCTGTCCCTCACTGTTTGCAACTGCTGAAACAAGTCCAAATGAGAGAAGAGAAAGAGGTTAATCCACTTAAGGTTAGTGACTAATCATGGTTAGTCTTAACCTAACCCAAGCTAGCTCAACCATAGTTACTTTTGTGACCAAAAAGCTTACCTTCTTAAGGAAGTTTCCTTGACCAAAAATCATGTGCCTAATATGCTGAAAATTAACACCAAATAAGGAGGGAGGAGTGTTCAAATATTGTTTTATTTTTCTGGTCCAGATATATCTTGAACCGGGTACTTTTTAGCCGTACCGATAAAAGTGCTTTTTATAGTAAATTAGTATTTTTGGGTTATAGAATTATTCCATATTTATATTTATATTTTCTTAATTATCCTGTCCCAAATGATATCTTTTTATGGCCCATATCCTGTCCCGATTTCTTTTTAATTGTCCGTGGGCCTCACAGTTTACTTTATCGGTTTACTATTACTTTTGGATACTCGGTATTGATTATTTCTTTATTCTTGAACATTAACCCTCAGTGCCATATACCATTGAATTTCTCTCATTGAGGGATTTATTTTGACAGTAATTTTACATATTTACAAAATCACCCCTACCCGGGTTTAAATTATAATTCTTGAAACTTTTGGGTCATTAGATGTAATTTTTTCCAAGGGCTTTTCTCTTCCTTCCCCATGTAATTTTTATGAATTTAGGGACATGGATGTCATTTTTAAACTTTTTTAGGGGCAAAAATATAATTTTCTTATTTTTTCATTCAATTGGGAAAAATGATCTCTTTATCTTATTTCACACAAAACAGTATTTGCCTATTTTTGCAAAATTCCTATACACTTCTAGATATTTTAGCTTTTTTGGGATGTTACATTCTGGACTTCTTTGTCAGATTACTCGGCTCAGATTCAGCTTTTCTCTTCCCTTGACTTGGTGATTTTGAAGCATATTTGGACTTCACGTTGCGATGTGGTCGTTCGCTTTGATTGCCACCCTTAGTCTTTGCCATATCAGTGATTCCAAATTATTTGGGAAGATAAAAGTAGTTTAGAATTGCTTAGAAAGGGTTTTGAGAGCAGGAAAATGGATGGAATTTTGGAGATTTTGGTAAGTTTGAGGAGTACAATTGGAGGTTTTTAGGATAGGGTTAGGTTTTCCGCACAAGGTTCTGCTGAAAATTAGAGAATCCTATATATAGTCTCGAGGTTATGCGTATAACCTATAGAGGTTATGCGGATAACGAGCTTTAGGAAATGTAGAGAAGCCACGGATTGCTAGGTTATGAGGATAAGGTCCTTAGGTTGTCTGCATAACCAACTTGAGGCAGGGGAGAAGAGAGAAGTTATCCAGACAAGCCTATCACGTTTTCATGAAAAGGAATTTCACACATGGTACAGAGAAAAATGGTAAACAACAAGTTATCCGGATAACCTTGTCTCCTTATGCAGATAATGTTCTTACTTTGGGAACCTCTTCTTTGGAAGTAATGTTATGCGAATAAGGTAGGCAGGTTATCTTAAAATCAAATTTCAAAAAGCACATACAATGAAGCAAACAAGGTAGGTTATGCGCATAAGGTGGAGACTTTATCCGAATATCGAGTTTCACAAAGGCCAGAGGTTCACAAAAAGTCTCATTTTCATGAAAATGTTCATACCTTATGCGAATAACCTCAAATACAGAGACTATGTACACCAGAAAATCAACTCGTTTTCAACATAAGGCTATGAGGTTATGCGGATAACCAAATTTAAAAAGCTCACAAATACTTACTGATAGTTGTGTTATCCCTATAAGCCTCTTCTTTTCACCATAACTTCATTCTAACATGTAGGATACTTCATTTCATCAGATTTTGAATATTTCAATTCAAGAAGTACTTGCAAAACAAACTTCTAGATACTTCGATGCTTAAGTTAGTATTAATATTGACCGAATTATAATCTAAAGAAGGATTTTAGAAAATACTTACAATTCATTGAGATTTACCATTCCCAATTCTCTTCTGATCTTTCCATGTCTATCTTCTGCAAGTGGCTTTGTCAGGATGTCAGCAAGCTAATCTTTAGTAGGAACAAATTCCAGCTTGACATCATCTTTCAAAACATGATCTCTTATGAAGTGATATCTTACTTCAACGTGTTTTGTCCTTGAATGCATAACAGGATTCTTTGAAATGTTGATGGCACTTTGATTATCACACTTTATTGGGATTTCCTTCATCTCAATCTCAAGGTCTTCAAGTTGTTGCTTTATCCAAATGACTTGTGCACGGCAACTCCCTGCTACTACATACTCAACTTTAGCTGTAGAGAGTGCTACACTGTTTTGCTTTTTATTGAACCATGATACTAGAGAGCCTCCCAGAAATTGTCATGTACCACTTATGCTCTTTCTATCAATCTTTGATCCAGCAAAATCTGCATCTGTGTAACTTACGAGTTCTTCTCCAATGCCTTTTGGATACCAGAGTCCCATTTGAGATATACCCAGCAAGTATCTAAAAATCCTTTTCACAACTGTTGCGTGGGACTCCTTGGGATATGATTGAAACCTAGCACACAAACAGACACTAAACATGATGTCAGGCCTACTAGCAGTTAAATACAGCAAGGAACCAATCATCCTCCTATATTGAGTTATATCAAAGAGTTTTCCTTCTTCATCCATGTCAAGTTTAGTTACAGAGGTCATAGAAGTTCCTATAGGCTTAGCATTCTCCAATCCAAACTTCTTCAGCAGCTCCTTGAGATATTTTGACTAAATGAGAAAAATGCCATCATAATATTGTTTTATTTGCAATCCAAAGAAGAAGTTCAACTCACCCATCATTGACATCTTAAACTCACTCTGCATTAACTCAGAAAAGTTCTTACACAAAGACTCATTAGTAGCACCAAATATAATGTCATTAACATAAATTTGTACAATAAGTAGATCTTTATTTTCTCTCTTAGTAAATAAGGTTGTATCAACTTTTCCTATTTTAAAACCTTTTTCAATTAGAAAATTACTCAGTCTCTCATACCATGCTCTGGAGCCTGTTTTAACCCATATAAAGCTTTCTTTATGTTGAATCAAGTATTTTGATGATTCCAAACCAACCTTCAAGAGCATGGAATAAAGATATCAAAGGTGCACAAAAGGTTTCAAGTGAAGGAATTCTGGAGAAATCAGTGTAAGAATATATGTAAAATGTTTAGTAATGTTTTAATTTGAGTAAAAGACTATGATTTAGTGAAAAGATGTTTTAAAACCTTGATTCTATGTTAATTCATGGAATATTTGAAAAACACCCACCAACAGACGAAGTTTGAAAGGTTTATACTGATCTGCTATTTTGAAAATTTGAACTTTGACTTTGGAAATTCGAATTTCGTATTGAAAATGAACAAGTCTGAAAAGAAGCTTTTCTGATAGACGAATTTTGATTTGAAAAATTCAAATTTTGATATGTGTCTGAAAAGAGCTTTCTCTGACAGATGAAATTTGACTTTTGAAAATTCGAATTTAAGATAAAATGCAACTTATGAAAATTGAAAAATTTATCTGAGAATATGTCAAAGTTCATCTAAAACCAAGTTTAGATAGGGCTTCAAAATTGCTCATTGATAGACGAACTTTGAACATGAAAATTCAAATTTCAGAAACAAAGCTTGTGAGTCTGTTATAATGATATGTTGAAATACGAATGATAGTATTCATAAATTCAAACTTTGAAGTAAGTCTGAAAAGAGGTCTCTCTAACAGATGAACTTTGCCCTTTGAAAATTCGAATTTCGAATAAGATGAACTACTATGCCTTATTAAACCAACTACTGACAGATGAATTTCGAGCATCAAAATTCAAATTTCGAAGGCACTGTAGCAAAATGGAACTACTGTTCACTCATTTAAGAAGAACTTTGTACTTGAAAATTCGTATGTTCCAACATAGAAACATTTTCCAAAGATCAAAATTCGAACTTTGCTTCATGACAGATGAACTTCGAATATTCAACGTTGAAGTCTTTAACCTTCGATCTTTGTGACAACCAAAATTCGAACTTTGAGTGTCAGAAGCATTAAATACGGTTGGTGAACGGATAGTTTTTCAGAGTAACCGTTGGGTAACTTCTCCAACAGATAGATTTTGCCTCTAACGTATAGTTGAGACCAAAATCTATAAATATAACATCATTTGAAGTTGTGGATAACGATTTTAACTTTGTATATACTGAAACTCTACTAAATCATCTACTCAAAGTCTCTTACTCTCACATACTTCATTCTTTGTACCTTAACTTTCATATACACTCTGATTAAGAGAGTTTGTTCATTGTAAACAATCTTATCTTCATCTGAAAGAAAGATTTTCTTGTGAGGGGATATCACAAGGGATTGGGCAAGCACTTAGTGAGAGTGCAAAGAATGAAAGTGTGAGCTCTAGAAACAGAGCATCAATGTTGTACTGTGGTATTTGCAAGAAGCCCACTGAATTCTTGCGGTAGTGAAAATATCAAGTGGTGACTTGGGGACTGGACGTAGATCAAGTTGAGAGACCGAACCAGGATAAATATCTGAGTCTTCTCTTCCCTACTACTACTTTTACTGTTTATTCATTTATACTCTATTTTACTATCACCCTTTGCTTTCTTCACTTTCTTGACGTTTTGCAGAAAAATTTTTAATCTTCCCAATTCACCCCCCTCTTGAAAAGCCAGCTTATCTAACACTTTAGTTTATATACATGATTTAGCTTAGTTGAGTCCTCAAAACCTGGAGGTTGATCAACATAAACTTCTTCCATGATATACCCATTCAGATAAGCACTTTTCACATCCATTTGATACAACACAATATCTTTCATGCAAGCATAGGCTAAGAGAATCATTATTTCTTCCAATCTTGCAACTGGAGCAAAAGTTTCCTCATAATCAATACCTTCTTCTTGACTATATCCTTTAGCCACTAATCTAGCTTTATTCCTTATTATTGTTCCTAATTCATCAAGTTTGTTCTTAAATGCCTATCTGGTTCCAATAATAGGATGGTTTTAGGCTTAGGCATTAGATCCCAGACTTGACTTGTTTCAAACTAATTAAGTTCTTCTTACATAGCTAAAACCTAGTATTCATCAATTAAAGCCTCTTCAGTACACTTAGGTTCAGTTTGAGAAATAAATGCACAATTATTCATTTGATCCCTAAATTGTCTTCTAGTTTTAACTTTCTCTTGAATATCCTCAATAACTTGATCAACTGGATGATTCCTTTGATATCTCCAAGCTCTAGGGAGTTCTTGAGATAATTTCTCATTTATTTCACATTCATTATCTTTCTCCTAGATATCTTCCTTTATATCAGCAGATTCAGATACTTTAGGAGGTTCAATTCTATTTTCTACTGATACATTCAAATTCTTGAAGCTGGAAATTAGATCATCCTCATCTCTAGCATGCTTAGACATAGTTTCATTTTCAAGAAAGACAATATGCATAGACTCTTCAATAGTTCAGACTTATTGTTGAACACCTTATATGCTTAACTTCTATTTAAGTAGCCAAGAAATATACCTTCATCTGATTTGGCATCAAACTTACCCAGATTGTCTTTGTTGCTGTTGTGGACATAGCAAGTGTATCCAAAGACATAAAGATGAGAGAGGTTGAGCTTCCTTCCTTTGTACAACTCATATGGAGTGTTCCCTAGCATGGGTCTGATGTATGCTCTATTCATCAAGTAGCATGTTGTGCTTACTGCATCAGCCCAGAGTTGCCTGGGCAGTCCTTTTTCATTCAGCATTGCACGTGTCATCTCCTCCAACACTTT
Source organism: Adenanthera pavonina (assembly GCA_026686845.1). Lineage (NCBI taxonomy): Eukaryota > Viridiplantae > Streptophyta > Magnoliopsida > Fabales > Fabaceae > Adenanthera > Adenanthera pavonina. Next base: position 32,380,306 of record JAIVEN010000015.1, read on the forward strand.
ATTCTTTCTTTCTACAACTCCATTCTATTGAGGTGTTCTTGGGGCTGAGAAGTTGGGCTCCACTCCATTTTCATCACAGTAGTTAGCAAATTTTGCATTTTCAAATTCTTCTCCATGATCTGTTTTAATACATACAATAGAGCAACCTTTCTCATTTTGGATTTTCTTGGCTAAGATCAGAAAAGCATTATATGTTTTGTCTTTAGAGGGAAGAAATAGAATCCAGGTAAACCTAGAATAATCATCTACCACAACGAGTACATACAAGTTTCCACCAATACTCTTAGTGCGATTAGGACCTATCAAATCCATGTGAAGTAATTACAGTGGTTTTGTTGTATAAACAATGTTTTTAGTATTGAATGAGGACTTTGTTTATTTTCCTTTAAGGCAAGCATCACATTCTCTATCCTTTTCAAACTTAATGTGGCGTAAACCAAGAACAAGTTCTTTTTTAATGAGTTTATTTAATTGATGCATGCTAACATGTGCTAGTCTTCTATGTCATAGCCAACTATCATAATTTTCACTTATTAAACATATAGAGTCTAGAGAAGATAATTCATCTAAATCAATAGTATGATAATTACCATCTCTTTCTGCCTTGAGAATCACTTTACGGTCACTTTTTCTGATGACTAGACAGTAGTTGGAATCGAACAAAACCCAATTGCCTCTATCACAGGTTTGGCTCACACTCAATAGGTTGTGATTGAGTCCTATCATGAACACGAATTCTTCAATTGATGTTTCTGGATTTCTTCCAATAAATCCAATTCCAACTATTTTGCTGGACTGGTCACCATTGAAAGTAACCTTTCCTCCTTTCTTATCTCTCAGCACAATGAATTTTTCTTTATCTCCAGTAATGTGTCTCGAACAAGCACTGTCCATGTGCCATTTGTTACTTTTCTTGGCCTTGAGACACACCTGCAAAACAAGTTTTAGGTCTTTCTTTTAGGTACCCATATTTGCTTGGGTCCTTTCTTGTTAGTGAAGGAATCCTTGGGAACCCATTTCATCCCATTGTCATTTCCTTCCTTCCTGAATATACAGTTGGAGGACGTATGACCCTTCTTGTTACAGAAGTAGCAAGTGGAGAAAGGGCTAGAGGAAAGAGATGCATGTCTGAAATAATGATTATAATATTTATTCTTTTGATTTCTAGGAGCTGGGAATGACTCTATGTTCTGAGTTGTTTTAAGGCTATTAGCATGCACAAAGTTTCTCAGGTAAAGATTTTGTTTCTTGGTTTTCAATTTCTCCTTATTTCAAGCTTGTGTATTTTCCTTTTACCTTGACTCAGTTGTTTGGACACTTTGACAAATTCAGTCATCAATTCATTAAATGCATCATGTAGTTATTTATAAGAAGATTTAGAGTCATTTACCTCAGAATCACTATCACTGTCTCGGTTGTGATTCTTCTCCTTCTCTGCAACCTCTTGAGCCATCAGACATAAGTTAGCAATTTCATCATCTCCTGCTACTTCCTCTTCATCCGAACTATCTCCCCAGATGGAAGATATGAAAGCTTTCTTCTTTTTCCCTTTGTTAGCCTTTTTGTCCTTCCCTTGTTTCTTGCTCAACAAAGGACATTTTCATTTGATATGCCCAAGTTTCTTGCATTCATAGCATATGATTGAGTCTTTGTGTTTCTTTCTTACTGCTGGTGGCTCCATCTTTCTTTGCAAATCTTCTAAATTTCTTCTTTCCATACATTTTGCCAAATTTCCTTAACAGAATGGCCATTATTTCTTCATCTAGCTCAGCATCCTCCTCGGAATTATCATTATCATCTGATTCTACTTTGAGAGCCAAACTCTTCTTCTTCTTGTTAGATAAAGTAGATTCCTTGAGAGCCTTCAGCTTCCCTTCACATTCTTCAAGACTCCCAAAGAGGATTGTCACAAATGTCATAGATTCCCCCCTAGCTTCCTCTATTACAATCACCTTCGGTTGCCACTCAATGGGCAAAACTTTGAGAATCTTTCTGACTTTCTCAGACTGGATGTATTCCTTTCCAAGGTTCTTAAGCTGATTTACAATGAGGGTGAATCTCCTTAATATTCTCATCCTCTTTCATCTTGAAGCTTTCATATTCTCCTAGGCACGTATTCAGCATATTTTCTCTCACGACGGTTGCCCCTTCATGAGTGATCTCCAAAGTATCCCACATGCCTTTGGCAGTTGTACATTGAGACACTCTGTAGAACTCATCTTGATTAAGAGCATTGACCAGACAGTGCTTAGATTTAAAGTTGAGAAGGACCCTTCTCCTATCCTCCTTGTACCATTCCTCTTTAGGTTTCTCTCTATATTTCCCATTGTCTTGTAGTTTCATCTGAACAAAATCTCCCTTTTGGATGATCGAGCAAATATCCAGATCAATGGATTAAAGGTAAATCTGCATCCTCATTTTTCAATACCCATAATGTTCTCCACTGAAACCAGGAGGTCTGTTGGTGTTGCTTCCTTCCGGAAGGACGCCTTCACCAAAGCCAACCATGTCTTCTCCCGGATTGTTAGATCCTTTAACTAGGAGTCCGGACTCTGATACTACTTGTTAGCTCAGCTGGCCTCCCAAGAGGAGGGTGAATTGGGAAGATTGAAATTTTTCTGCAAAGACAAAATACGATAGTGATACTAAAAGGTAACTAAAAACAGAGTATAAGAAATAAAAAGCAAAGGGAAGAGAACTCAGTAGTTTATTCTAGTTCGGTCTATTCCACTTGAGCTACGTCTAGTCCCCAAGCCACCACTTGGGATTTTTCCACTATACCTTGTAAGATTTGAATGGGTTCTTACAATGATTACAGTACAACACCAGCCCAAACTTTAGACTGAAATAAGTTCTCTCACTCTTCTCCTCAAGAGTAAGACTATCTCTCTTAGTATAATCTCACACTAAGTACTCTCTACAGGTGTGTAGATATTTACAGAATTAAAACTCTCTCAAAAGTGTAGATATGAAAGTTGAGATACAATGAATGAGCAAAACACAGGGTAGGTAAGCTTTGAATGGATCAATAAATGAATCAGCAGAGTTTTAGCGTGTATATAGTTTTTCTCATTACCCAACAACTTAAATAAGGTCCTATTTATAGTCATGGGGAAGAACTATCTGTTGGGAACAAAGATTAGCCGTTACTCTCAGTAAAATAGCCATTCACCTACCGCATTAAATGCATCTGATAGAGGTTATGCGGATAACCTCCTCAAGTTATGCCGATAATGGGTAACTTTTTGCCTTTATTTTCAACGTAGAGCTTTTCATTTTGCGGATAACGTACTACCCAGAATGACTAAGTTTTAGCTCAAAATCATTTTCATGAAAAACGCTCAGTTATTAAAATAACGTTAAGTTTTTCTCAAACTGAGCTTTTGTGAAACTTAAGTTATCACAATAACCTCCCAAGGTTATGTGGATAACCTGTTTTGCTGAAAAGAAGCTATTAGTTCTGTAACATAGGTTATGCAAATAACCTCCCTAGGTTATGCGGATATCCTACTTACCCGAGGGAAGTTTAAGTATTCTAAAATATAGGTTATGCGGATAACCTCCCTAAGTTATACAGATAACCTTTTAACAGAGAAGAGTTCAAGTGCTCTGTAACACACGTTATGCGGACAACCTCCCTAGGTTATGCGAATAATGGGCTGTATAATACCACTTACCTTCACTGTTTACTTCCTTATGTGGACAAGGTGCCAACCTTTTCAGGATAACCACCTGGACAGACTTGAGAACTTGATTCCCAAACTGTGTTATACGGATAACCTCAATCGTTTTTCATGAAATTGAAGAATGGACTTTAGAAAAGCTTTGAGATTGTATCTTTATCCCCATAACCTTAAATGGTTATATGTATAAGGTAAGACATTATCTTGAAAATAAGGTAAACACTTAGAAACATCTTTGAAATTGAGATCTTATCCCCATAAGCTAAAACATTTTCATGAAAACCAGTTGAATACTTAGAATCAGTTTGAAATTAAAGCTTCATCCTCATAAGATAGCTCTTTTCTTAAAAACCATTTTGAAATCATGAGCTAATCATTAATCATTTAGTTAGTTGTCTCATTTAATGTTAGGTGAATTGAAATTCAAAGCTTAACTACCTTCTTTTACAAATAGTTTCCTAAAACATGTGAAACAACTCTTCAATCTCCAGGAAACTCCAACTTGGTTCTTTATTTCTCTTGTATTCCTTTGATATTGGATCTCTAAGCTTATTTGTTTTAGAATCATCAAAACATATGAATTAACAGGATATACATTTAGCAAATAACCTACTTAGCTTATGCGAATAATGTTCATTCTAGAATGACTAACTTTAGCTCAAGAACAGTTTCATGAAAACCTTCTTAGTTGTTAGAATGATTTCTCACAAACTTTGATACCTTTGAGGATTATCATAATAACCTCTCAGGATATTATTCCTTGTTCAGATAACATTTAACTAGCACAAACTAAGTTTTTGAAAAACACAAGTTATATGGTTAACCTTCCTAGGTTATGCAAATAATAAGTTCAACATAAAGAAGTTTAAGTGCCTTGTAACATATGTTATGCGGATAACCTCCCTTAGTTATGCAAATAACAGGCAATATAGAACATGAGATCCTTATTGTTAAGCCTCTTATGCAAATAAGGTAAGTACCTTATCAGGAAAAAGAGCTAAACAAAAGCAAGGATAGGGTGTAGACTATAGTTATACGAATAACCTCAAACCTTTTCATGAAAACCAAGAGGAAACACTTGAAAATAGCACAGGGTTGAGAGTTTATCCCATAACCTCAAGGGGTTCTTTGCATAAGATACAACTTTTCATGAAAACCATTTTGAAAACATGAGCTAAACATTAGTCACTAAGATAAATTCCTCATTTAATATTAGGATAATTAGAATAAGTAACATCTAAAGTTTAACTACCTTCTTTTACAAAGGAATTCCTAACAAGTGTACATAAAAACTTTTCAAACTATAAGACTCTGTAACTTTGGTCTTCATATTACTTGTGATCTCTTGATATTTAATTTCCAAGCTTATTGTTGTTTACAGTCATCAAAACCATCTGAATTAACATTCTCACCTTTTTTTATAATGACAAATCAACTTAAAAAATTCATTAGTACTAGGGTTCACATAAAGCTCCCCCTCAATTTGTGTATAAAATAAATAATGTCAATATCAGTAGTGGATATATTATCAAAGCAAGAGAAAAGAAAAATAGATCAAAGATAGACAATGAGCACTTTCATGATCACAAAAAGGTATTCATAAGATTTTACACTATAAACAATCATTACATCACAATCAATTTACATGAAAGAATAAAACATGAAAACAAAAAGATACAATAAAGACACTGTTAATCCAATTCAATTAAGTCTTTTCCCTGTTTTCTTTCTTGGAGTGGTCTTCCTTTCTACAATTTTTCTGTAGTTTTTTTCTTTATAGTAGTCTTCTTTTCGTCCTCTTTCCCTTCTTTCTTCCTCTTTTTGTCAGCAGCAATAGGGGAGTATTGAGTAGCTTCAGCATCTATCTGAGCAATGTCTTGATCAATTTTGGCTTTCCATTCCTTAATCATTTGAAGTCTTTCATCTATAGAAAGGGGGAATGTGGGAGAAGGTGCTCTAACTAAGGACACAAGGACAGGCTGAACAGGTGGTGTAGGTAGAGGCTCAGAAGGAGGTGCAAGAGGTAAGGAAGGAGAAGAAAGGATAGGCTTTTGGAGTTGCATATCAACTAGAGCAAAGAGTGCAAAAGGGAATACTAGTATAAAAGAGATATCAGGCTTGACTAGAGGAAGTACAGAAGTAGTAAGAGCAAGTGAAGAATCATCATCCTTGTTTACCACTTCCTAAACAGCTACCTCAACTATATGGCTAATGCTCTCAAATGAAGCTAAAGTAGGTTAAGGAAGAAAGAGAGCATCAAGTTCCTATTTGTATTATTTTAAGCAAATTTCGTGAAAGAAATTTCCTCCACCCATAGGTATTAAAGCTTTTTCCTGATTCTAATCAGCTTCCTCCATTTAACTTGTTGCAACTTGAGCAAACTCTATATTCTCATTATCATCAAGTCCATAGTCCAACTTAGGACCCATACTTCTTAATAGAATATGGGGCATAACCATGGATGGATCAGTCACATCAATAATTGGAGACTTGACAGAAGTCTCATGATAATCAGCAATACCAGCAAAAGTAGGTGGTGAAGGTTTGAGAGGTGATGAAGGTAGATGTGATATACCAGAAGCCATTTGTTGACACAGGAGTTTGACTTCTTGGGTGAGATTATTTATTTTGGTTTCAAACTTCTCTTGCATTTCTACAATGAGGTAGCCAAGATTTACAGAGTCTTCTATTTTCTCTCTCCTAGTGGCTATCACAATATGGTACAGGTTCTAGTATAAGGTAGGGATATTAGTAGGTGTAGGAAGATCAAAGGCTGGAAAGGATTCAGGCTTATTTAGCACAAGAATACAAGAATGAGGTTTAAAGTGGGAAGGTTATGAAGGTTCAAGGAGTGAAGAGGAAGAAAAGCTAGAATCACTATCTTTATGACTTTCAACTTTATCTTCTGGCTTAGAACCCACTTCTCCTTCTTCAATCTCTCTTTTCTTGTCAACCTACCATCTATTTGTCAGAGTCATTCCCATCTTTTTATACTGCTTTCTCATAGAATTCCTTTAGAAGTAATGAAGGTCTTCTCTCAAGATGTAATATGTTGTGATGCTTCAAAATTTTGGAGATGAGGTGCCCATATGGCAATTGTGAATCCTGCCTATAAGTCTTAGACTTCCATATTCTTTGTAAAATGATATAAATCATGTTTACTAGCTTTCCTTTCACTAGAAGTATCATAACTTGGAATTTCCCTCTCAATAGATAGTTGTATCCTTCACTTTTGTTGAAGAACATTTGTGATACAATATAGTAGAGGACCCTATTCTTAATGCTTAGATGACTTGTAGCAATTTTCCCTTAAGGAGGCATATTTTACCTTTGTCTAAGCAGCTTGTACACAATAGTACCCCATTTGTAATTTGCTTCTTCTCTATCATCTTCATTAACATCTTGATCTTCAAAGGGATATTTAGTACTGTCAATGTTCACTTTGATTCCTCCAATGGGCAAATTTAATATCTCTGAAAAGAGATCAAGATGAAGAGCTATCAACTGTTTTCGTAGTCTGACTTCATACACTTTGCTTTCATTGTTTAACCTAAGAGAGTTATACCATGCTCGTACAACCTCTTCATTATATTCTTCCTTCAATTCAATCAAACCTCTATAATTCTCAATTGGACTTGCAATCTCAAACTTATTTTCAACCAAGAATTCTTCAAATTTAACGAAATGAGGTTTGACTACTTTTCACTTCTTAAAATCAGTCTCATATGATTCCTTCAACACTCTTATACAAATCAATTCGTCTGTAATCAATTCTTGCTTAGGTTCAATGACAGACAAACTTACTTGATTTCTAGGTTAAGGCTTAGATTATGAAATTCTTCTTGATCTTTATGTTCAAGACTTCTTTGTAGGAACATTCGAATTAGGTTCAGCCTTCCTTTTTCCTTTGCTTGGTGATTTTGTTATGTACTTAGACTTTACATTACATTAAGGTCATTTGCCTTGGCTTTCTCCTTTTGTTTTTGCCATAGTAGTGATTCTAGATGATTTGAGAGGATGAAAGGTGTTTATGATAGATGAAATGTGTTTTCAAGTCAAAGTTTTTTAGGGATTTTTGGGAAATTTTGATGACTTTGAAGGTAATGGTTTGAGGTTTTCAGGATAGGGCTAGGTTTTTTGCACAAGTGACTACTGACAATCAAAGACTTCTATATATAGTCCTAACATTATGCACATAACATAAGGAGGTTATGAGAAAAATGTGCACTAGAAAATATACAAAAAGACTACTATTTGCAATGTTATGTGAATAATGTCCTTAGGTTATCTGCATAACCAAGCTAATAAGTCATCGAAACAAGCAAAATATGAGACTCATTCTTCGGATAAGCATCCCATGTTATCCTAAAAAAGAGTTCACAAAGAGCATGAAAATAGGCAATCAAGACATTATTCGGATAACCTTGCCATCTTATACGAATAATGTTCTCACTTTGAGAACCACTTCTCTGAATGTAACATTATGTGGATAAGATAGGCAGGTTATACGAAAATCAACTATCACAAAACCTATACAATAAAGAAAACAAGGAAAGTTATACACATAAGGTGATGACCTTGTCCAAAAAATGAGTGTTACAAAGGCCATTACTTCACAAAAGGTTTTATTTTCATGACAAGTTTTATACTTATTCAAATAACCTTTAAAAGAAAGACTATAAGCACCAGAAAATCGATTCATTTTCAGCATAAGGCTATAGGTTATGTGTATAAGCGTATCAAAAAGGCTCATAAACACTTATAAACCAACTATGTTATCCCCTTAAGCCTTTTATTTTCAGCACAACTCCATTCCAAAGCGTAGTGTACTCCATTTTTATCAGATTTTCATCCTTTTAAGCTTAAAGAGTACCTACAAAACAAATTTCTAGATACTTCAATGCTTGAGTCAGTATTTATATCAATTGAATTATAAGTTTAAGAAAAATTTAGAAAGTACTTACAACTCATTAGGATTCATTATTCCCAGTTCTCTTCTTATGAAGTTAAATCTATCTTCAGCAAGAGGCTTGCTGAAGATGTCAACTAGTTGATTTTCTATTGGAACATACTCTGGGACTACATCTCCTTTCTGAACATGATCTCTAATGAAGTGATGTCTTATCTCTATATGCTTGGTTCAGGAGTTCATTACTAGATTCTTTGTGATATTGATAGCACTTGAGTTATCACATTTAAAAGAACTTGATGTAAATTAACTTCAATGTCTTTCAATTGTTGATTCATCCAAACAATTTGTACACAACAACTTTCAACAACAATATATGCAGCTTTAGCAGTGAATAGAGCTACACTATTTCACTTTTTGCTAAACCATGATACCAAATAGTTGGCAGTTTCACTTGTACTTTTTTGATCAGTTTTGAATCTAGCAAAGTTAGTATCAGTATATCCGAGCAGCTCTTCTCCATATTTTTGTGGATACCATAAACCTATCTAAGAGATCCCTCTGAGATATCTGAAGATCCTTTTTACTGCTATTGCATGTGATTCCTTGGGACATGCTTGAAATCTTGCACACATGCATACACTGAGCATTATATCTAGTTTGCTAGCTATCAAATATAGTAGAGATCCTATCATTCCTCTATATTTGGTAATATCAAATGGCTTTCCCTCTTCATCCATGTCAAGCTTTCTTGTTAGTTCTTCCCTTGGGTACTGAAGTATCTTTCAAAATCCATTTCATTCTATTACCATCTCCTTCCTTGTATGCACAAGATGAAGATATATGACTCTTCTTGTTGCAAAAGTAGCAAGTAAAGAAGGGGCTAAAAGAAAGAGATGTAGGTTTAAAACATTGTAATATCTTTCTTTTTGATTTCTGGGAGCCAGAAATGCTTCTATGCTTTGAGTTGACTCATTGTAATTTAAATTCCCTTTAGCATGCACAAAATTTCTCAGATAGAGATTTTACTTCTTATGTTTCAGCTTTTTTTTCATAGCACAGGGATCATATCCTAGACCCATCTTGCCTTGACTCACTATTTACTTACCAAGTAATACTTCTAGCATGTTTGGCCTCTAGTGAATCTAGTTAAAGTCTTATAGATATAATCATTTTTACCTCTTAGCTCAATGCATGAGATACAGATAGAAGGATTAGAAGAGGAAGTACATGATACAATGAAAGATGCATGAGATTCACTTTCAAGTTTGTTTATTTTCCTTTTAGCTTACGACAATTGCTTGGAAACTTTAACAAACTCAGCAAGTAAGGCATTAAATACATCATGTAGTCTATAACAACCCTCAATATACTATCCTAAACTTAGACTCGAGCTAACAGGGAAGTATACTTAATGGCGTGTGCAAGACCAAAGGGATTAGGACCAGACAAAAGACAAAAGGAAGCAGATTGGAAGAAAAGGAGGAAAAAGCTCCTACGTCGTGGCCTAAAATAGGGCCATCGTGGCTAGCGAGATAGAGATTGCATAATATTCTTAGACAGAAAGGCTTCATGCCATGGCAAACTTATCAACCACCGTGGCATGAGACCCTAAATTCTTATAAATCAGAAGTCATTCAGTTAGCCAAGACAAGAAGAATCAAGGGAGAAATGGAGGAGCTCCATTAGGTTTCCATTTCTCCAGCTTTTGAGGATGATTTCTAGCCTTAAGGAGCTAAAATCTTGGTTGGTAAGTGAATCTTGTTTCCTTTCCTCTCTTTCTTTTCATTTTTGGTTTCGAAATCGGTGGGAGTATCTTAGGTTTTGAGTTTGGGGATGAATCCACCAATTAAAATGCTTGATTTGATGTTGTAGAAGTGTTATGTAGTGTTAGGAAGGTTTGGATATGAATTTTGGTTCGATTGTGATGCTTTTGTGTGGAATCCTGGGTTGGAAATTATAGAGGGAGTATGAAATCCAAGATGTATGAGGATGATTATGATGAGAATGGATAATTAGAGCTTACTAGTGTATAATTATGTCATGGGAACTATGGGTTAAGCTTGAAAGGCTAGATTGTGGATTTTAGTTGTTATGGGTATTTTGTTAATTAAAGGTATTATGATGTTATAGTGGTTGATTCACTAATTAGAGGCTTATAGTTTGTGATGGGTGCTTTAGAGGCTTGCCTAAGCCCCTGTGTGCATGGTGTAGTATTGACAGCCTGAGATAACTGGGTGTTTGTATATGTGCATTATGTTGATATATATACATATCTTCATTCATACCATGATATCATTATGTGAATATGTATGATTTTTCTATATATCGTGGTATACACACAGCTAGATTAGGTATTGGTATGTGATAATGATGGGTGTGATATTGTATATGTGCATATGTGATTGTGGCTTTCACATATGATTGCATGCTAGCATGACCTTGATGATGACTATGATGTTGATTATATATATATTGTTAGAGGCATGTTAGTATGGCATATACATCATCACCCATGAGCATAGTGAGACACGGTGGATTGGGAGGTGGTGATAAGATGAGATATGATGATATACGATATGATGATTGTTAGGTTGGCTGGTCACCTAAGAGGGGGGGTGAATTGGGTGATGCAAGATTTTTGCTCTTTTTGGATCACAACCTAATTTCACTAAGAGCGCAGCAAAATAAGGATAAATAGAGAAAGTTATGTGCAACAACTGAATAGAGAAGATAAAGAATAATACACAACAATTTATACTGGTTCAGCCAAACCACTTGAGATTTTCCACTATATCCCACAGGTTTGATCCGGGCACCTGTGATGCCTCAGTACATCCCACAAGTTTCAGTAGGCACTTGTGAAGCTACTCTTCCCACACCCTTACAAGATGTGTAAATCCCTTAGTGTTTCCCCACACTAAGATTCTACCCAGAATATGTAGAAAGAAATGTTTACAGAATGAAAACTCTCTTGAAGAGTAGATAATACATTGAAGGCTCACTCTATTGAGGTAGGTTTTTCAAACAATGCTGAGATAGAAAGATTTTACAAATTGTTGTAGCATTTACATAAACTCTCTTAAGAATGTGACCCATAAGTTCAAATGATGTTCTATTTATAGATTTGTGGTATAACTAGACGTTAGACACAAGATCTAGCCGTTAGAGACGTTACCCAACGGTTACTCTATAAAACTAGCCGTTCACCAACCACATTTAATGCGTTGACACTCTGAAATTTAAATTTTGGGTGTCAACAGACGAATTTTACAGAGACTATAAGTTAAAGACTTTAACATTTAACTTTGAAGTTCATCTGTTCTAAAGCAAAATTTGAATTTTCATCTTTGACAAATGTTTCTATGTTGGAACATACAAATTTTCAAGTTTAAAGTTCTTTTGGTAAGTGTGAACAGTTGTTCTATATTAGTACAGTGCCTTCAAAGTTCAAATTTTGGTGCCCAAAATTTGTCTGTCAATGAGTAACTCAATATAGCACAAGTTTATCCCTTCGAAATTCAAATTTTGGATGTGGAAATTTGTCTATTTGCTGTTCTAGAAGTATTTTCACATTCTGGGGTTTTGAAATTCGAATTTTGAAAGCCAAAATTCGTCTGTTAGACCTCAAGTTTAAATTTTGGAAGCCAAAATTTGTCTATCAATGGCAAGCTCAACATAACACAAAATTTCTCTTCGAAATTTGAATTTCGGAGGCTCAAAATTCGAATTTCGGATGCCCGAAATTCGTGTATCGGGTGAAACCTCTATAACTTCGAACTTTGCACTATAGATAATTTTGAAGAAGCTATAACTCTCCCATTTTAACTCCAAATTAAGCAAATGACCTATAGTTAGAAAGCTATCAATGTCTAATTTCAAATTCAATAAGTTTCACTTCAAAAACAAATGTATTCTATTAGATATAATCAAAACAATGATAGGAGGTCAAAACTAAAAATCCATATCTCACTACTCAACTTTAAATTACCATAGCTTTTTCATATGGCCTTTATTTTGAGTGAAATAACCTTCTTTGAAAAGCTTATTAAGTCTAGTTTCATATGAAATAAGTTTTACATCAAAGCCATATATATTTTGAGAGATGCATTTAAAAAACTAATCAAAGGTCAAACTCTATATTCTTGAAAACCAGATTTCACTATGTTTAAAAGTAAGGATATGATACTTTGATACCCAAAACTTCTTGAGTTAATTAAATACAATTATAAATCATTGAGTTTTATTCTAAATTTCAAATTTTGAAATCCAAAATTCATCTGTCAGAGGGAATGTTTTTGAATCCTTTTAGTGCTTAATTATCATACGAACTTTGTCATGACTTCATACGAATTTTTCACATTTTGCTAACTATGCTTGACTTGAAATTCGAATTTCAACACTTAAAATTCATCTGTCAGAGATGACGTCTTTGGAACTTCAAATTTTAGTCAGCAAAGTTCGTATTTTCACAAAGTATATGAAGTTTAACTTCTCAAAATTCGTCAGTCAGTCAGAGTTTTTCAAATCTAACATATGCTAACATCATATTTACTTAATCTAACTCATTTAAAACATATGGTAACAAGAATAAGTAATTTTTAAAGATTAATCCCACCTCAAAACCTAAGTAAAAACAAAATATGCCTAGTGACTAGGTCTTCAAATGTTGAGTTCCACTTCCACTTGGTCATTTCCTTCTTGGCATGCTCCTTTCTGATCTTACATTTTTGGAGCATCCTTTCTTTTCTTCTTTCTTGAGTGAGACATGATATTGATTTCTATTTCTGTATTCCAATGCTCACTCTTCTTACTTTGACCAACCTACATTTAATATATTACACTTACAGACCAAGTAGTTAGTCCAGTTTATATATCCAACTTATGTTATTCATTGTAAAAGTATAATGGATATATTTGCATATAGCATGATATATGTATTATAACCATAATTAAATAAATGCTAATACATATTTTACTTCTTTACGGAACATTATATATGTCAGATACATATGATGCATTTGTTCATTATTACTATATATTTATCATCATCAAAACTTATATTATTCTAAACCCAACAATGATGTGATAAAAGATCTCTGCCACTAAATCTTCTCCTGATCAGGAGAACCAGGTGGCAATGGACTATGATATGATATAATGATGATATGATTTGGTGATAGGATTGAACATCCCTACCACTAAATCCTATTCTATGGCCAGAAGAACCAGGTGGCACTGAATTGCACCTTCCCTAAATCACCACCAATTCACGGTGATCTATGGGAAAGGAAAGCCACGATTCAATCACTAGTGTAACCTTTGGCCGGGTACACTAGTATGAGGTGAGCTTGGTGATGTCCCGGAATCAGTCTTCACCAGCTGTTGGAAGGGAATTACCTATTTGAAATGTCTTGTGATGACACCAGCTCATGGTTCTAGCCGTGTTTGAGGTAGACATGCATCGCATGACATTTGGCATTGCACGATATCATTGAATATATGTGTGATATTGATTGTATTACATATGTGTGTGTTTGTCCTGGTTACTGAGACATTGTCTCACACCCCTACATATAATTAACCTTTCAGGTGATGACTTAGTGCTAGTTCAGGGAAGACCATAGATTCGTAAGCCTCTCCACATTTGGGAATTTAAAGTAATCAGTAATTGTTATTTAGTTTATATAATATTGTACCAAGTAGATTGCTATGGTTGGTTACTTGTATGTGTATCCTGGGAGTATGGAGATGTATGTGGTTATATATATGTAGGTAAAGTGATGATGTTACGTAGATAATGTTGAAGGATGATAAATGGTGTAGTTATAGAGATATGCTGAGTTTATGGTTGATGGACATGCGACGTAGTATGATTATAGACCCTGGTATGGGTCATCAATGAAGGAGCAGGTGTCTATGTGTTAGAATGCCCCTAAGAGTGAGCCCAAAGAGGATTTTGGGCTATGTATGTGAGTTTTGGGCATATAGCCTATTAGGTGAATTTGGAGTTCAAGGGAGTCAAATCTCATAGAAGTGATTTCTCTTAGATGAAACCTTTTTGGACAAGTTGGTTTAGCCAAATAGGACCTAAGTGAATGGTTCTTGAGTACCAAATTGCCTTTGGTGGCAAATAGAAGTGGTAAGTTGTGAGTTTTGGCCAAAAAGTGGCCAAAATGGTGTTGGACATCCAGAATCTCCATGTAAAGTTCGATTTGAGTGAAATTGGTGTCTATGGTTAGATTGGGATGATAGCAACATATAGGAGTTGAAATCAGGTCAATCAGAGGTCAGAGCACGAAGTTATGTGTGGCAGAAGTTTGCCCCAAAAATTAGCAAATTGCTTATATCATATCAAAAGAGGGCACATGGCGCTAGAAGCTAGGCCGCTGCGCCAAGTGGTTTTGCCTCTCTGAGGCTGTAGATACACTATACCTCGCCACGGCCCCAGCCCTATTTTGGTATTATTGGAGTTTTTCTAAGCATTTAAGGTTACGAGGATTAAGTTTAGGGTGTTTGAAAGTAGGTTGTTACATAATTCATTATAGGAAGGTTTTGGATCATTTACCTGAGAGTTGCTTTCATTATCTTGGTTATGATTCTCTTCTTCCTTTGTAGTCTCTTGAGCCATCAAGTAAAGATTTGTAATTTCTTCTTCTTCTGCTACATCCTCTTCATCTGAGCTATCTCCCCAGATGGATGACACGAAGACTTTCTTCTTTTTCTTTTTGTACGCCTTCTTGTCTTTTCCCTGCTTCTTGACAAGTTGAGGATACTCCCATTTGATGTGTCCAGGTTTCTTGCACTTACAACATATGATGGAATGTTGGTTTCTTTCTTACTGCTGATAGCTCCGTCCTTTTTCATAAATTTTCTAAACTTCTTCATGTACATCTTTCCAAATCTTCTCACTAGTATAGCCATTTATTCTTCATCTAGGTCAATATCTTCTTCAGAATCAACATTGTTTTTGATTCTACCTTGAGAGCTAGACTTTTCTTTTTCTTATCAGAAGCAGGTTCTTTTAGAGCTTTCAATTTTCCTTCATATTCTTCTAGACTTCCAAAGAGAGCTGTGACAGATATCATGGATTCTCCTCTTGCTTCTTCTATGGTTGTCACATTTGGTTGCCACTCAATGGGTAAAGCTCTGAGAATCTTTATGACTTTCTCAGGTTAAGAATACTCATTTCCAAGGCTCTTCAATTGATTCACAATAAGAGTGAACCTCTTTTATAGATTTTGATGCTTTCTCCTTCTTTCATTTTGAAACTTTTGGATTCATCAATGAATTGTTTAGTTTGTTCTCCTTCACACCCTTGGTTCCTTCATGAGCAATCTCTAGAGTATCCCACATTCCCTTGGTTGTGAAACAATGGGAAACTCTATAGAACTCTTCTTGATTTAGAGCACTAACCAAGAAATGTTTTGCCCTAAAGTTCAACAAAACTCTTTGTTTATGAAAGACTAGATCTCTAGATCTATGGATTAAAGATATATCTGCATTCTCATCTTCTAGTATCCATAATATTCTCTACTAAAGCTTAGAGGTCTATTGATGTTGTTCCCTTCTAGTAGTATATTTTCTTCAAAGCCGGCCATGAGCTCTCCTAGATGGTGAAATCCTTTAGCAGGAAATCCTAGCTCTGATACCAATTATAAGTGATACTAGCACCCAAGAGGTATACAAATCAAAGTGTGAAACTCTCTAAAAATAGTAAATATGAAAGTTTAAGAATAAGAGTAAACTAAGCAGAAAGTAGGTAGACTATAATAAATTAGAAATAAATTCAATGGAGTTTTCATATTAATGAGCTTATCAGAGTCTCAACTAGTTTAAATGAGATTCTATTTATAGTTTGAGAGCCAAACTAACCATTAGAAATAAGAATTAGTCATTATCCTCAAAATGTAACTATTCACCTATAACATTAAATGCGTTTGATAGAGGTTATGCGGATAACCTTCTCAGGTTATGCAAATAATGGGTCATCATTGGCTCTTAGTTTAAACATTGGATATATTTATGTAGATAACCTACTTAAGTTATGTGAATAACGTTCATTCCAGAATGACTAACTTTAGCTCAAGAACAGTTTCACGAAAACCTTCTTAGTTGTTAGAATGATGTCTCACAAACTTTGATACATTTGAGGATTATCAGAATAACCTCTCAGGATATTATTTCTTGTTCATATAACGTTTAATTAGCACAAACTAAGTTTTTGAAAAATGCAAGTTATCTGGATAACCTTCCTAAGTTATGCAAATAATAAGTTTAACATAAAGAAGTTCAAGTGCCTTGTAATATATGTTATGCAGATAATCTCCATTAATTATGTGAATAATGGGCAGCACAATATCCTTATTATTAAACCTCTTATGCAAATAAGGTAAGCACCTTATCAGGAAAAAGAGATAAACAAAAGCAAGGACATGGTGCAGACTAGGGCTGTTCAATGTGGTCTGTGGCCTAGTCAGCCCAAGATAGCCCGGTCATTTTGGGCCGGGCCAGAAAAAGAAAAAAAAACATGAAACGAAATGAAACTAGGCCATAAGAGGACCGGGCTAGGCCGGGCCTTGGGCAAGTCACAAGCCCGTGCTGGCCCGACCCAGTAGATATTATTTTTTTTCGATTTTCTCATTTTCCTTTATTTGTTAAAAATATTGAATAATTTTATATAAATGTTTTTCCTGCATATGACTCATGTAATAAATTAATTTTATAATTATAATAGATACATTTTATTATTCCAATCTTTAATTTTATTTCAAATTTTAAATTTATTTCTTAACTTAATATTATATAAAATAAATAATGTATAATTGTTGAGTATTTATAATTTTGATAAATGTTACTTTTTAACACAATATTACTTCCTATAAGAATATATTTTAAATAAAACTAGTTATATTTTTATTAAAAAATTAAATTAACTTATTTCTTATTTACTTTTTTATGGTTATTTTTATACCGGGCCAAACCCGGCCTGATATTGACTCGGTCTCAGCCCGGTGAAGGAACAGACCATCTCGGGGCAGGCTGATCCGTGGGCCAATTTTCTTGGTCCAAGGGTGTTCTGGGCCAGACACCGGCCAAGGTAATGTCCGACCCATCTCGACCCATGAACACCCCTAGTGCAGATCTTAGTTATACAGATAACTTCAAACATTTTCATGAAAACCAGGAGAAAACACTTCAAAACAACATAGAGTTGACAGTTTATCTCCATAACCTCAAGGATTATTCACATAAGATGAAATTTTTCATGAAAACTATTTTAAAAACATAAGTTAAATATCAATCACTAAGATAAATGTCTCATTTAATATCAAGATAAGTAGAATAAGTAACATTTAAAGCTTAATTACCTTCTATTTCAAAGAAATTCCTAACAAATATGAACTTACTTGAATTTTACGTGATATGTTGATATGAACTTGGGGAAGCCATGAGTTTCTTTATCAATTAAACTCATGGCTTCCACAACTTGCTAAAGATTTTATCCAATAATTTAAATAATTTAAATGATAATGAATGTGCATTTTTTTCATAATGTATGAGTAAACCTCTGTGCTTGCAATCAATATATGAATATATATTGTAAAATTTATAGCAAGATATATTATTTATTAGTTATAAATAGTGCAATTCATTTCTTATATCAATATAACATAAAAGGCGAGAATGTAATCTACTGTTCATCTAGACTCATTTTACTATTACTTTTACTGTGCAAAAATCTTTATATATTTGTTTTTATTTCCCCTTCAACTAAGAAGCTTCATGTGTGGGTCCTATTGGCATGATAAGAAATATATATAAATATAAAATTGATCAAATATTGCTTCATGGTGAGGTCCACACGGTTCTTGATCCCTCTTCACACTTGGGCACTTTTTTTTGTCTTACCTTACTTATTGGGTTTCCACTATCTTTCTTTGCTTCCATCTAAACTCTTCTTCCACTCCTCACTTTCTCTCTCCTTTCTTGTCCCCTTCGTTTCTTCTTCTTTCATCGCAAAATACTATTGCCCTTATTGCTGCTCTTTCGCACAATAGATCAAACGTAGATTTGGCATGGAAGCCATCTCCACCAAGTTTGTCATCTACTACCATTGCAACTTTCGAGATGAAAGCCATCATCAAATTCAAACCCACACTCTAGCACTAATATAGATCCGTTGCCCACCACCACCGATTCTCTTCTTTTTTTTTTCTTAGGACTTTCATCTGATCCATGGTAAGCTTTAGTATCACAGAAACCAACCATGTTAACTCTCCTTTTCCCTCCTTCACTTCACTCCTCTTTCTTTTTTCTCCCCTCTCATCTTCTTTACTTTTTCCTTCTCTCTTTTTGTGCATTGTCTTCATTTTTTCCCTAGATTAAAGATGGAAAAAGTAAGTTATTAACCTGAACAGTCTTGCGATTACCAATGTTTTTCAACTTGTTCAGATTCGATTGAAGAGACGTAAGTTCACACTTATATTTTAGTTTTCCCTTAATCATTCATTTACTATTTGTCTAGATATAATCCTTTTAGTAATTTTACAAAAAATCTTGCCCGAAAACCCTTTTTTTCCTCCATCTTCACTACTTAAGATTTTCCAAATTTGATTTTTTTAAAAGCTAACTATTAATATTTAATTTTGGTTATGTTTTACTTCTAATTTAATTGAGTTTATATAATTTTTAATTTTCTTTTAATATACTTTGAATTAGAATTAGAATATGTTAACATTAATTATTGGTTTAAAAAAGAACATATTAATATTAATTATGAGAATCTTTTAATATAAATCTATTATCTATGAATCTATGATCTATGAAATGGTCAAGAAGATGGAAAAAAAAACCTGGTATTTGTTTGGGTAGTCTTCACAATTTATAAGTGGATGATTTAGATGTGAGCATAGTTGTTTTTATTCTTGAACCACAAATATCTATTCTTTTTTTACAATTCCCCATCTTCATCTTCACAGACAAAGGCGAAGATGGGAGCAAAGACACTCAGTTGGGTCATGGGGAGACAAGTTCACTTCCTACCCTCTTCATCCTCAATCGGTCCCTACCCCATTTTTGTCTTCCCCTTGCAAGTTTCTTGCTCGTGATCGATGACCTGTTCTAACATCCTCCATTGGAGTCCCATCCACCAACCACACACCATCTTCTTCTTCCACCTATTCTTCCATCTCTTGCTGCATATAATTCTTTATTATGGACCTTCTTTGGTTTTTTTCCATTAGAGGGTTAAGGATATGTGATTGTGGTGTAGTGTTTGTGGTATCGATGAGAGTGGACGCAGAAGGCGGAGGGATTTTTTTTTATTTTTTTTCCATCAACATAGGCAGAGGGATGAGTGGTAGGGGCCAAAGAAGAAAGGAATGGATTGAAAAAATAAAGGGTTTTCTATGCAGATTTATTATAATATATTCTTGTTTTTTAAACATTGTAGTATATTATTATTAATTATAATAAAGGTGGATGAAATCTGATTTTTTAAACATTACTAATTTTTTATTTTTCTTTGTAGTGTATATTTGAATTTGGTTTTGATTTTGTATGAGGTTGTATTCCAAATTTGATTTGGATTTGTATTTTGATATTAGTATATAGTTTGATTTTTTATTTTGATTGTTTTATTTCTAAATTTGGAATTTCTTAGCTTTCTTAGCATCATATATATAAACAGAATTATGTTCTAGCAAAAAATTGGAAATGAATAAACATATATATATAGGAATATGTAAACATATTCTTATCCTGTGTTATCTACTCTAGACTTTTTTCTGCATTAAAAAATTTAAGTTTACTTGTCTCACAAATTTTCAAATCATATTTATTGCTTTGACAAATTGCTCTGGCTAATTGTATCCTAGAGAATCTGTTTTTCTATTTTGCCAGAGAAGAAGGGCAAAAACTATCCACTGTGAGTCACATTAAGATGGAAAAAACCTGATCTAATCATTTTATTTTACTCTTCATTTTCATTCATACTTACTTTTTTAATTCAATTGTTAAAAATGTATAATTTTCTTATTTGACTTTTTTTTCTAAACCATCCAATAATTCTAGTGATATTAAATTTTAACTAATTCGGACCAATGTGAGATAGATCTTGAATAGGGGTAAATATTAATTTCTACTTGGAATGAGGAGAAAATAGACAAAGAAAAAAGTTAGAGAAAAAAAAGACAGATCCATACTGACTACATTTGTTTATTTTACTTTTTGATTAAACATTATTAATGTATCTTTTTTATAAGTTAATATTTCTATTTATTTATACAATTAACATTATATTAATCTTCAACATATATTAAAAAACTAACCACTCCAAGAAATCTAGCTTCTATATTATAAGGGGGAAAAATTACTGTTACAAAACCTTTTTATTTTTTTTCCTTCCTCCCTCACTTTGTTAAATTAGAAGGGTATTTTTCTTTGTAGGTCCATCTTACAGTTTTTGCCCTTAGCGAAAACGTGTGACAAATGTGGGCCCATGAATAGGAAGAAGATATTGAAGAGTAACAACTGTGGGTCCATACTAAAGGAATAAATGATTTAAAACTATGCGAAAGATATCTATGGGACCCGCATTCACCACTGTGGACAACAATATAAAAATACTAATTATTCGACCAACTAAATTAAAAAAGTAAAATAATCCTTAGATTTTAATCAAACAGTATATTTAATAGTAATATATTTAATCAATATAAATATAAATATAATAAAATAAATGTGAATAAGATATAATAATTAAATTACTTTAAAAAATAACAATTGAAATAACAATTCAATGAAAATGAAGGAAAAATTATTAAACTCTTACTTGAGATTCTAAATGTTTAATTCAATATAGCAATGCTTCATAAATAATTACTCGCTCTGATCCTATTTATGAGAGAAAAAAATCATTTCACGGTATTAAGAAAAATAATTTTATTTAGTTAAGGTTAATTAAGTTGTCTCATATTTTAAATTTCTTCCAAAATTATCTCTAAATAATTTAATATTAATTTGAATCATTAACATATTTAATTTCTCCCTTACATAATTAACGAAGGATAATTTTTAGAAAAGAAAATTTTAATGCATCATTAACTCATTTTTTTCTTATATTTAGGACCACCGAAAGGAAGAAATTTTTCCTTAAAATAAATCAATGTAAATACAATAAAATTTTCAAAAATAATTAAGATTATTATCTGTTGTCATCATTAAGCAGTTTTTTTAAAAAAATACCATACATTTGGCTACGCTTGTGGTTTCTAAATATTGCGTCCAATGTGTTTAGTATCTACTATTGTATTTGTGTGTATATATATGGAAGAAATTGAGATGCAAATTTGATTGTTGGATTTTTTGGAGACTTGGTTGCCCGCTTCTAGAATAGAATAGTTATTAATTCATTTTCTTCTATTTTAACTTAAAAAAATCATAGTCTATTTTATATTATTTTGAATATTAAAATTCAAACTATGTCTAGGAAGACAAAGCTGTGAGCTGCTTGAACACAACTTTAATTAGAGAGCCATTTTTCATTACATTAATCCTAAATAGCAGGCTAGATGGGATGATGTGGGTATTGAATTGTTTCTGGTTATGGTCTTCAGATAGTTAATATAAGGTGCATATCACCTATATTTAGATAGTTAATACTATTGTGAACTTAGCTACTGTCATAAAGTCCACTTAAGACTCCATAAGAATTAAATTCCATTGATGCCTATCTTTTAGAAAATGGGAATAAACTTTGTTGGCAAGTATTACTGCCAAATCTGAAGGAAAAGAAAATTGGTTATAGTTTAGGAAACACTAATTTACTTCAATCTTTAGCTATTAGAACTATATAGGGCTGGTGCCTTTATACTTCTATCTTTATCATTTTGTATCACCAAGGGAACTAATTACGAGACACTTCATGTAACACTTTATACTTAAGTCTATTTTCCATATATTGGATTTCAATTATATCCATTATTGTATTATTAGAGACTTGATTGTATAAAAATATTAAAACAGATTTTTCTAAAATTCTATGTACTATTCATTGTGTCATTTCCATTTTACCCAATGAACTACAAAAATTCATAATTAATTATAGAAAAATCATATCATAGTGATTCAAGTCTCTAAAAATATCTTAAAAGATTATTTTCATGGGAAAAATATGAAACAGAGCATTATCTAGACCAATTTATACAGTTTATTTCCCAAACTTTTACTGTATATTTGGTCATTTTATCTTTCCCAGGATTTTGGCCTTATATTTAAAAATTCATATCTTACTCTACCCTGAGCCAATTCATGCATTCCTTATGCTATTGAAAGTCCCTGTGAGTCTAATTTCTAGAGATATTTTTCTTGTACATTTATTCAACTTGTATAGGGCATGACATTAACTTAAACTAATAAAGGTCAGAGCTCAACTTTAACTAGAATAGTCTTAGGGAAATATATATACCTCTTGTTATATAGCTCCAATTACACTCAAGCTAATGACATATTAAAGCTAAGACACAGAATTTTCACACATACAAACCATTGAATTTTTGGAGCTATGTACTATTTTATAATATCTTTTGAAATTTCCAGTATCTAAGTTCAAGGTTCCAGTTTTCCAATGTTGCTCTGTTTTTTAATCCTAATTTTAGAATTTCATTATAAATCATACACTTGTCCAATTTAAGTGATATTTATCTCTTTGGAAAATTTATTGAGTCTGCTTTCAGAGAATGTATAACCCTTAAAAGTAATTCTCTGTTTTGGATAGAGTTCCCTTATTCCAACTTCAACTGGTCATCTTATTCATAATTATGTCATAACTCATATAATAAACTCCATAAACCTCATGCATCAACATTTATTGTTCCAAATCCACATATAACATCATAAGAGGACTTTAAAGAACATAATCATGCATAATTATAGAATTCCATCTCATAAATAACTTGCAAAATCAAGTAATTCTTCATCATCTTCTTTATTTCCTTTGCATTTGTTTGAATACTTCCATGTCCTTGCCCTAACATAATTAATATTTGAAAACAAATAAGATTCAAAAAATCTCAGTAGTTACATCCAATTATACAAGCATATTATCATAGCATCTCATAAAATCATCAATGGTAATCATATATC
This sequence comes from Adenanthera pavonina, assembly GCA_026686845.1. Classification (NCBI taxonomy): domain Eukaryota; kingdom Viridiplantae; phylum Streptophyta; class Magnoliopsida; order Fabales; family Fabaceae; genus Adenanthera; species Adenanthera pavonina. Next base: position 32,404,045 of record JAIVEN010000015.1, read on the forward strand.
ATAAAAATCATAGCATCTCTCTCATATTATGCCATAAAAATTTATAAAAATTTTGGCATGGTAACACCTTAGAAAATGGACATCCTAGGGTCATAAAACTCTTCAAACAACTAGCCAACAATGGAAATTCATCACAAAGTATCCAAACAAATATATGGCATAGTTATAGAATCATGAAAATTAAGCATGATAATATTAGGCATAAATGGGAAAACAACTGCCTTCTTGCTTTCCAATGATTTCCAAACTTTGTGGACACTTCCATTGATCTTAAAACATTTCTTGGAACCCTATAGCATCATAAAATAATGCGATGAGCCACTGATTCATTAAACTCATTAACAAAGTGGCATACTTGAACTAAAAATTTCATGTTGTTTTCCCTTAGTTTTTCTTTGTACAACATCATTGTTCTTGCATAATTTGAACCTAAGGAATCCATTTTTTGGGTCAAAGTCATGAAATTTCCTTGTTAAATCAAACCCTAGATTAGCAGAAAATTCCATGAAACTATAGACAAATATTTACTCAACTATCTTGCAAACTAATAACATATTCTTGCATCTTAGAAGATCTATAACCCTTTTCATGGTTTGTTTCCTTCATGGCTTCATTTTTTTCTCTCTACTATCTCTCATGGATGAAATTTTCAGAGGAAAAAGGATAGAAAATACTTCACAAAACTACCTTAAACCACTTGAGAATGCATAGTAGAGAGGGCTAGAGTGATTACCTTGAAGTTGACCTCCAACTTTTGCCTTCAAGCTCTCTATTTTCTCTTGGAATTTTTGTGCTCTTTCTCTCCTTTCTCTCCTTTGTTTCAGATGTGAATATGAGGATGAAGAAGTGATTTAGCAAGCTTACTCATGGCTTTAAAGAAAGAGAACTAATAAGTGAATAGTAATATTGGTTTACAAACTAAACTTGGTTACTTTTTAATAAAGCTTTTTCAACAATTCATCATGTATCCCATCTTCACAATTCAGACGTGATTCACTTTTATTTTTGGCTAAAAATTTCTTTAATAATTTTTATAGGCCAAAATATATTTTACCAATTAAATTTACCCATACCGATTAAATATTTTTACCAAAATTGGCATTAAATTGGTACAGAATTATCCAAAAATTATTTTTAGAATAAAATTATTATCTTGACCCAAAATATATTTGGGTAGGGTCCATATACTGTCCATGACCTTGTATTGCTTTTTCTGTAGTCTAAAATAATTTTTAATCGGTATAATACTGACTTTTATTCTAAATGTCTATAATAAATTAATACTAACTTTATTAATTTCCAAACAATATTTCACTAGGCTTATTTCATCAAGAGCTTCATTTTGAATATAATTTTTCATATTTCCAAAAATACTCTTGACATGGAAAAATTTATAATTTTTAAAACTTTTAGGTCATTAGCTATAATTTTCCCAAACTTCCTTTCATTTCCTCTCAATTCCACTTCCAGGGACTAAATTGCAAATATTCTGGATTATTAAGGTCAAAATATAATTTTTTTCATTTTTCTGTTTAACTAGAAAAAATGATCTTTTTGCCCTTCTTTACGCTAAACGGTATTTCTCCATTTTTTTCCAATTCTTTTTACATTTTTATGATGTCAACTTTTTTATTTTGGGGCCTTAAATGCATTATTCACATTTTACTTCTAATTTGAGAAATGACTGGTTTGCCCTTAAGTTGGGTAAAAACATTATTATCCATTTTTCAGGCACTTTATTATAATTTCACCCAAAGACTAATTTTTTATTATTTCTTTTTCACTATTCACGTTAACTTTCAAATTGGTATATCTCTTAACTTAGACTTCCCGCCTATGTAATATTTATACTGTTACGCTCAGCTTTGAGCTAACTTTCATTCAAGTGGCATATTACATATTTTTTGAAGTAAGTTTTGAAATTAATTTCTACTAAGTAACTTATGAAAAATTAATTCCAATTAAGAACAAAACATAATTTCTTTTGAAATTTAGATGAGAAATTAATTCCTTCTAAAATCCAATTTTACATAGTCTTTTCATCTCGCTTCATTTCTCATCTTTTATTTATTTTATAACATCCCATAAAAATATGGATATTACACTTTACAAATGTCTTCTTTACTTGATTTATTCTCCATCTAATTCAAAATATAAATCTTATTTAATTAATTGTATAGGAGCCAAAAAAAGATAGTTTTATTTATTAAATTTATAAAAAATATATTATTTTCTAATAGTACCCCTATTTAATGCTTTCCATTTAAAGTCTGCTACATCATTTAAATTTAATTACAGATAAGGACATAATAAGAAAAATAACATTTAACGCTCTAGAGATTACCAAATATAATTTATATTTTGGACAAAAAAATTTTTTTTAAAACAAAACTTATATTTTGAATTGGAGAGAATTTCTCATTATCTTTGACAATATGGTGCTTATTAATACTCAATGCTGTCATTGAATATTCATCCCAATTTCTTGCTAGCTTTTGGTTCCAAATTAATTGCTAATGGTAGCTTTCGGTTCTTTTATTCCTCTGTTTCTTGGTGCTTAAGGTCATCCCTTTTAAATTAAGCGTAGGCTTTTGGGTCCATGGCACTCTAAATTATCATTTAGTTTCAACTGTTCTTTCTTTCACATATATTATGAGTACCATTTCTTATTTTTTCCTTTTCTTTTGTTTTGTGATTGTTGAAGGAGTTAAAATTTTGCGTCGGAAAAGTGGCTGATCATATTCAAGAGTATGTTGATTTAAAATTGCTGGTTATTGAATTTCAGAGTTGTTCTCCTTGTGATCTTCCAAATTATATTTCTGAAACTAATTTGTTATATTTTTTTATCTTTCAGATTAAACATTAGTCAAAGAGATTGGGGAGTTGATTAGGAAGCCACTATATTTAAATTATGGAGTGTTCATGAACTCGCAGCAATTAATTTCTGATCTAGCATAGCCACCAAATTATACAAAACAAAAGAGCTCAATCGTCATATATATATATATATACATTTTTTATTAAGAAATAACAATAGCTATTATCATACGAAATTATGCAAAAAATAATATAAATTGTTTATATAATCAAATATTATACATATCTTGCATTTATCTTCTACATGATTTTACCGATTTTTTTAAATTGTTGAACAATTAATTCATTACCAATATTATTTAAAACATATCTTTCTCTTTCTCTGTCTCTCTCTATTTTTGTAGTGACCAAAGTATTTCTGTTGGAACAAGCAACTTCATAATTATATCTTCTTATAATAACTAAATAAACAAAAAAGAAATAAACACTGAAAAAATGAAGCAACCCAAAAGTCTCAACCCATGATAACAAAAGATCGTATCATTAATAAAACATTAAGATATCGAAAGTGTTCAGCCTAAGAAAAACAGAAACAACAACAACAAAAACTCAAAAGGAAAGATGAAATGTTTGTAAAAGGAAATCAGAAAAAAAAAGATATCAGCCGACATCTGAAATTTCATTCATGACTTGACCTGCAAGAAAAAGCTAGATCTCTTGCCACAAAATTGAAGAAAAGATGGAGCTACCTCTTACTTTGTTGGTCAAGTGAATTTCGATGTATTCCACTGGGTCAAAACTAGAAGATAAGTGGGGTTATAATGAACTATCTAATACTAGACACACGTTAGTTTTTGAAAATGAACTCTATGTAGGTCTGCCCTTACATATTCTTAAAAATATAAAAGAAAATAAACTGCAATTAAAATAATAATATTGAAATACTTTGCTTCAATACTGCACATTTCAAATATCATAAATTTAAAGTATACAATATATAAACTTAAAAACAATCATGGATTATGATTTTTTTAATTTTTTAAATATATTTTTTTAAATTTGTAGAGAAATTTTTTAAATATTTTTTAAAAGATATATATATATCTATAAAATAATTAAAAATATATAAATAATATCATAATTTTGTAGCATAAGGAAAAAAATTTTTCTTTTGGTGGTTTTAAATATAAGGGAAAAAAAGAGTTAATGATGCATTAAATTTTTTTCCAAAAATTACTTTTTATCAATTATGTAAGAGAGATTAAATACATTAGTGATTGAAATTAATATTAAATTAACTAGTGGTAGTTTTGGAAGAAACTTAAAATATTAACTTTAACTAACTAAAAATATTTTTTTTTAATACCCGTGAAATAGTTGTTTCCCTTATAAATGGGATCGGAGAGAATATATATATATATATATAATTCATACATATAACTATGCTTGTAAAAATATTGCATGTAAAGGATTATATATATATTTTTCCATAAAAAAGGAAATTGACATTTGTTGGAAAAAAATTGGCATATGGAAAAGAGAACTAGGAAGAGAGTAAATTTTGGGAGAGAGGAGGAGGATAATAGATGACAACATTGTGAGGTACACATAGGAGAAGATAGTTTGGTCTCTTTATATCATTTTTTTTCCATTTGGTCTTTCTTTGGCCAAAATATTATTAGTGTTATTGGCATCAGGATATAAAAGAACTTCATAAAGGTCAAATTTTTTAGTGTTTTAAAATATTAGGCCAAATTTACATTTCTATTAATATAAATAAAAAAAATAAGTAGAATCATAATATAAAAAAAAATCAAGTATAACCAAAGAATGAAAATAAAATATGAAAAAGTGGAAAAAGAAGATGATGGTAGGATGAGAGAGAAAATAGTTATCTTTATATTTGATTATAAGAGAAAACAATAATACGATAAAATCTTACCTTCAAAGATATTTTCAAAATTAAAAATGATTTCACAATGTTACAAAAAGATTAGCATAATATGAATTTATATAGATCTCACCATATAATAATTGATGTAGACCTAAATAATCAAATTGTGATTTTTTTTCATAAATATATATTTGATTTTTATTTTCATATTTATTATCATATCAAATTTAAAAAAATAAAAACATATATAAGGAAATAACTATTATTTAGAATATGTTGTGTTAGATTTTTTTCATAATGAGCATGATGAGACCTGATATCACAGCATGTCATGCTTTTAATATGTTGACAAAGAAAATTAAATCATAATTTTTTTTTCACAAATATGTATATGATTTTCATTTTCATATTTATTATTATATCAAATTTAAAGAAATAAATATCATTTAGAATATTTGGGATCATATTTTTTATAGCTAATATGATGATATGAATGTTTAAAATTATGACATATTATATTTTTTACATCTATTTTATAATATGTATATATATATATCCATATAATATAATAGGTGTCGAATGACATTATAATTTTGTCTTAATAAATACTCCCCGCGCAATGCGCGGGGTATAACTTCTAGTTTCATGTAAGGCTGGAAAAACGTATTTGGTTTTTTTATATTTTACAACGATGATGGTCGTGTTACATAATTTGTTTGATATAATTACTCACATAAAACACAAATTCACTAATAAGGCAGTCTGGATTGATGAAATTTGTAAGATGTGATAAATTTGATGCAATGCAACTTGAATTTAGGTACTGATTAATATAATTGTAATTCAGGATATTTTATAGACGGGGGCCTCCCGTACATGAACAAGATATAGTCTTTGTACACAAAGCTCAACACCCAAAGCGAGAAAATATTTAAGTGAAGAGTGAACATTATTATTTTATTTTGATGAGTAAACAATTTTTGCTTAAAGTTTAGAAAAACAAAAAGACTTTGAGTAATTATAATTACAATTTGTAGATATTTTCATATACTTTTTTGTTAAATTCAAGTGTTTAGTTATATAATTTTCCCTTTTGAATATAGAAAAGGTCAAGCAGACTTTGAGTAACAAGCATTTACTTTCACAGCTATTTCTCTATCTTGAAATAACAATTATAGAAGATAATAATGATACAAAACAATGCTATTTGTCAAGTGTAATATATTATTCTAATCTATTTACTAGGTGTTATATATACACACACACATATATATCTTCCCCATCTCAATTTTAACCATAATCATACAATTTAATTTATTATGCTAATTTATATATCTAATAATTTTATTAGAATGGTGAGGCATGGAATTTGGATCTCTCTATTTGCAATTTCCTCAATTAGTCTTCATTTTGATTTTTAGTTGATGGATTAATCTGAATTATTATTTTGTTCCTTTTTTCCCCCTAAATCAAGAGAATACAATATTCGTTTAGGTAAAAATATATTTGTAGTCTCTTAACTTTATACTAAGTTTCATTTTGGTCCCTTAACTTTATTTTGTTTCTTTTTTATCTTTTAACTTTCAAAATATAATCAAAATTCAAAATGTTTCCTATAATTAACATAATTAACTATATTAGTAAAAAATACTAATCAATTATTTCTAAATACTAACAAAGTATTTTTTAAATGCTTACATTTTTATCCAACTCATTTTTCATAAAAAAAATCTAAAATTAAGGATTTATTTAGAAGTTTTTACTTGTAATTATTTATTTTTAATTTTTTAATTTAATTAAAAAATATTTTAAACCCAAAATTAATTAGAAATATTGATGATTTGATAATAAAAATTGACATGTCAATATTAAATAATATTTTGTCAGCATTTTTATTAATATAATTAACGATGTTAGTAATAGGGAAATGTTTGATTGCATTTTAAAAATTAAAGAATTAAAAAAAAATAAAATAAAATTAATGGATCAATATGAAACATTGTATAAAATTATGGGACTAAAAATGTGCTTTTGCCACCTGTTTATTTCCTATTTTATTTTGATTATAACTTTGAATTGTTATTAGATTCTTTTCTTCTTAAATCAAGCCATGCAACATTTATTTTTTTCCTATTTTATTTTGATTATAGATATATATAAAAAATGATTGATTAGATTGATTTAACGACTGAAATTTAGGATTAAGACAAATTGAAGGGATTGCGAATTGAAAGCATCCAAATTGGTGCGACATGTGCTTTGTATAAGATTTTATTGATATATAAATTGGATTGCATTTTCTCTAGTCAATCAGTCAATCGGATAATTGTTCAGGCGAAAAAAATAAAAGGGACAAATGTTTAACCCCAAAAAATGTTTTGGCCATTTGTATAAAAAAAAAAAAAAAGAATGTTTTGGCCACTATTTAAAAAAAAATGAATAATCTGAAGAGGCTTAAACGCGGTTTTCTTTTGCGTTTGCCTCCTGCTTTCACGAAAACGCAGAATCCCTCTGCGTTTAGACACTTTCCCTCATCAAAACTCGGAAGACGAAAAGCACGGCGCCCCAATGGTCTGAGCCCAGAGGCGCGAAACAGGAAGGTCGAAGCAGAGAAGATCCTCAGAAAGATACAGAGCACAGAGGCGGCAAACTGAGAGTGTGTGTCAAGAGGGAGAGAATAGAAGGAATCAAACATCAGGGAGGGAAAGAGACACGGGAGAAGGAGGATTGAGAGAAGAGGGCAAAATTTGGGTGTTAAATCTTCGTATAAGGTAAGCTACATGGCGTATTCTTGAATTTCTGATAAAATATATATTGCATTTTCTGGTATGTTGTAGCTGAACATCGATGGGATGTAGAGAATCTCGTTTTGATATGGAAGGGTTTAGAGGGATCAAAATATGAATACTTAGGGTTGATAGTACTGTAAGAGTGGTGCATGAGATTTGGGGTTGGTTCAATGTTAATTCCTGGTAATATTCAGTTTCTGCTTTCTATATGAAGTTCATCCAACTGCACGCTTGCCTTTTTGGATCAAAATTACTTACTTTGTTTTGGTTCTTCTTTAGTTTAGGGCTGACGTAAATGGAATTGAGTTAATATTTGCTTGACGTCAAAATTTGTCGCTGATATAAACTTGAGTCCAACTTTTTGATTTTACTCTACTCTTCATGTTTGTGTTACGCTTAAGAAGGTTTCAATTTGATGTCCTAGGTGTGGAGTAATTTGATTTGAACTTCTTGCTGTCTTAGGATGTGTTTGGTTTAACATTCAAAGCCCCAAACGTAAATTTAAATGCCCAAACGTAATTGGTTTACCATTCAACTCCGTTCAGCTTCAGCTAACGCACTTCTTGCCTAAACCTCAGTTACAGCCAAAGCATGTTGGAGACTTCTTCTTCTTTAGCTAACGCACTTCTTCCAAACCTCAGTTATAAACTTCAGACTTTGAGCTTAATGCAGTGTTTTATTTCATCAGTAGAAAAATATTATACATGATCTCTTTGTATCATTCATTTTGTACGTGTTCTCTTAAAGCAATGACATATTAAGATAATTCCATTAACAAATCTTGATAAATGCCACTAAAGTACTGCAAAAGTCTTTTTATTATAGACTTCATGTCTTGCTTCTATTTGTTAGAACTGTTGACTACCTTCTGAATCCACATTACTGATTTTGGTGTACTTCATTGAAGTTTGGAAGCTGTCGGTGATCTTCTTCAGACAAAAGTGGAGAACTAATCATTGTGAGTAGCCTCCTTCTCAACTGAACATTTGGAAATTTGTTGTTATTGCACTTAATAGAGAACTAATCATGGCTGTTCTAGCTGTACATGTTTGGTCTACATGTTTGAAGACTTTGCATTCTAACAATGATGACATAGGATCACTTTTGCACGAAAGTAGAGGAGGGGGTGGGAACATTATGCTTTTTTCTTTCATATATTTAATATTTGTCTCTCAGTAGATTGTTTTGAGTCTTGGCCATTGCCATCTTTAAAATTCCCAATACTTCTCTATCATAGTTCTTTCTCTTTGCCTGGTTAAGGCCTTTCAAATTAATTAATCTGCCGTAGATACCTCTTGAATCTTGGCAGCAATAATATTACTATAGTACTATAATTTCCCTTGTAGTCATCACCTTCCAAGTTTTCTCAATCCCCAAGGAGCTGAATTGGGAGAAATTTAGGAAGGATTGAATCATTTTTCCCATTAACGTTGCCTGAGTGACATCATTCATTTAATTTACAGTTTTGTTAGTATGTGCAGCCTTCTACGTCTTGTGTTGACGATGACAATAATGTAAATTTTCCCTCTTCATCTTGTTTGTTCATCCCCTGCTATCTAATTAACAGGAATCATGATTTTAGACGGAGTTCCAAAATTAGGCTCGTACGAGATTGTCTTTTTAGTTCATTTTAGTTCTGTGGTTTGTTTATAGTTCATTGGTTTTGGGATTAAGCACGCTCTGTGATTTCGGGTAAAATTTATTATTATGAAACCAAACTTGCTTACTGATGATTGCATTTGGATCAAATATGTGGTTGAAGTTTCTTTTACTTCTAGATCAAATCTGTAGTTTGTTTATGGTTGCTTGTTGATGATTGCATTTACTTACAGTGTTGTATTGTTACTTTTTGAAATATGTATTAATTGTAAAACTAAATTGTAATATTTCTTTGTAATAGAATAATGAATAACTACAAGAGGAAAGGTATTGTAGATACGCCTTCAATAGATAATGAAGCTTCTAAGCCAAAGGCTACATGGGATGCAAAGGCAACTGAGTTGTATATCAAATTATGCTTGGTTCAAGTCCACAAAGGGGAACGCAAAGGAACTACCCTTACAAAGAAAGGGTGGAGAGCTGTTATATCCGAATTCAATGAGAAAACGGGAAGAAAATATGATAAGGGCCAATTCAAAAACAAGTGGGATAACCTTAGGAAAGAATGGTTAGTGTGGTACAAGTTGTTTGCCAAAGAAACAGATCTAAAATGGGATAGTGCAAAGAATACTATAGATGCACCGGATGAATGGTGGGAGGAAAAGAAATTGGTATGAAGTTTTTAATGTGAAGTTATGAGTTTTATATCTTTTTTGTGTGATATATCATGTTGATTTGTTGTAAATATGCAGGAAAATCCACAATATGAAAGATTCAGATATAAAGGACTTCCCTTTGCCAATCAATTAACTGCTTTGTTCAAGAATGCTGTGGCCGCAGGAGAATTAGCATTGGCACCATCTTCTGGGATATTACCTAATGGCATAGATGAAAATGATGATATGTACCATATGTGCCATGATGGTGGCCGTGTAAATCTAGAGGAAGGATCAGGAGATAGTAAAGAAATTCAAGGTGATAAAACTGGAGCAAGTGTTGGAGTTAGTGCTGAATTGCAGAATATCAATTTAAGCACTTCCCATGGAAATAATATTGAAATAAGCAATGGGAAGAGAAAGAGGGTTGGACCTTGTGACAGAACTTTAAGCAATAAAAGAAAAGTTCTTGCCTTAAAAAAGATAGCTAATGCAATAAGTAGAATTGCTGATGCATTTGAGCCACAGTCAACTGCTGTAGTACCTGGTACATCTATTGGTGAAGTAATGGCTGAACTTGAACACATGGAGGCTATTACAAGTGATCCTCATTGGCATTCTCGATGCTGTCAACTTATGATGTTGAAGCCTGCAAGGGAAATGTTTGTAGCGTTGAAAGGATCTAAGCAAAGATTGTTGGACTGGTTGAAGTATGCAGCTTATAACCCATTACCATCCATGAAAGCTTAGTTGGATAATTATATTTAACTAGACTTTAGATTATGCTTTTGTGTTCCGCTAAACTAGCTGGATCACCGTGTTTAAATATGTATTGGTAATGTTCTGTCTATGTGAATGCATTATCTTATTTATGTTTGCTTCTTTGTGCTATTACTAGTTCATAACATTAATCAAATAGGCAAGGGAAAAAACCACATTTTCTGAATTTTCTAATAAATGTACATTAAATTATTGGCCAATATGCACACTTTTTTAAATTTTGAAATTTAATATATATAACTACATTTTTTATTTTAAAATGTCAATGATGAAATTTTCATAAATTTTAAATCCGTACATATAAATATCATAGTTGATTAATTTGTTATTTTGTTAACAAGCCCATGATGACCTCTTAATTATCTCAAATAAGTCAATAATAATAATTTTACAAGAAAGAGAAAAAACGAAACTCTTCGGACTTCAATTTTTGTATGTATAAGCTATTGAATTTTGTATTATGTGCAAATAAATATTTTGGATTGAACCACTAATATCTAGTAATCATTTTGAATTTCGACTAACTCATGTTAAGCCTCGTAAAACTGTAAGGGTAACAAATATCATCCAACGAGTATTTAATAATTACAAATTCAAGGCTCATATTTGAAATTACTTGTTAAACTAGTCCAATCCCCAACTAATCAATATATGCAAATAATTTAAGTATATAAATTTTAGCATGTCACATAAAGTGATCATTTAAAAAATCATTGTTAAAGTTTAAAGGAAATTTTCATCAAATTTTAATTGCAATAAATAAATTATTTATATTCAATTTAAGATTTAAAACAAGGTGAACACTTTTATTGATTTTAGTTGGGAAAATAAAACTTTGGTCCCTATGCTTTCACTAGATTTTGAAGTAGGCCCTGTAGTATAAATATTTTGAAACAACTCCCTATATTTTTCTAGGTTAAAGCCGTTACTCCCTTAATTTTTAAAAAAACATGGTCTAGTCCCCAAACACTGTTAAATCTTGCTCATTTGGCAAACAGAGTCCATGATACATATGACTACTGATGCTTCTAGACGTTAACTTGACCAAGAGTTGGAGGTTGACTGATCAACATTTTCTTTTTTATGTGATAAACAAAACGAAGTAGAGACTGCAATTTTTTGTGCAACTCAAGCAAGGGGTGGAGGTTCAGTTCGTGTGAAGGAGGCCTCCATCTGTCCGTTGATCATTGCGCAGGAGGCTACCGTACGTGGGTTGTCCATGTTGGAGTATTTATGGATTTGCATTAATTATTGAGCCCAAAATATATATAGGCCTTTGATCTTGTATGGACTTTGATAGGTGGACCATACAAGTGAGCCCAGTGGGCAGAGGCCCAACTAACGACCCTTTTACTGTCAATTATTCCCTATCATTTGCTGACTAAGTCAAGATTGAGAGGGAAAATCAATGATTAAATAATTATAATATAGACGGTTATTGACTAAGGCCCGTTTGGATTTTAGTTAGTTAAAAATGAGTTTAGGTAGAATTGGTTTTGTAACATAGTTATGATAAAAATTAGTTTTGGACTAACATGTTTATTTTTGGATGATTTATTTGAAAATTGGTTTAAACAAAACTCACAATTTTTCTCTAAATTGAGTTTAAACTCCATCTCATGGTTAATTTAATTTACTTGGACTAAAATTTAATTTACATTTATTTAATTGAGAACATAATATATCTGATATAATATTTTCTTGCATGTCATGATCTATAAAAATTAAAATTTTGAAAGGATATTTTGGTTAATAGATAGGAAAAATTCTATGGAAATTTTACTTTCCTAATTTTTTTATTTTTTCTCATCTTTATTGGTATATTTTTATGTGACTTTAAAATAAATACAGACAAAAATAAGAAAACAAAACGGAAAAGCAGTATCGGGACTGCTTCTCCTTCAACTCCGTTTTCAGCCAAAAACACTGCCGCAACGTACTACCTTTTTTACATCCAAACACAAACAAAAATGTCAAATTTTATTTTTGCCTTCAAACGGATTATCAGTAGTGGAAACAAACAGGCCGTAAGTCTTTGGCGTGTTAGAAACATTGTGCATTATAACAAGCTCGTGTGAGACCAGAAAATATAACACAGTATCCTCTCTCTCTCTCTCAATTTTTGGAGAACTCTCTACAAAAGTTGGCCTAGTAGGTTGTGCAATTGTCTAAACTTGAGGTGATCGAGGTATTTTAATAATACCAATATTTATGGATCCAACAGGTAATTATTGTAACTGAATATACTGAGATACTGTGGCACATGGTATCAAAGCTAGGTTGAGGCATCTCAACCAGTTTCAGTACATATTTTGCTGTTTCTTTTCTGATATGCTCTTCCATGTTTGCACACTTAATCTAATACCCTAATGGCAGGAAAGTTTTCACACTGTTTACAGCACTGTTCACAAACACTGGGTCAGACTTCGTGCGGGTCGGGCTTCCGGTTCATTCCCCCAGTCTGCTTCTTCCCTGTCTTACTTCCCGGGTCTCTTAGTACCCTCATTTTTTCGCCTTTTCTATCGGTGCCTACGTCTTCTCCCTCTTCTGTTTCTGTTTGCTCGGATCTCTCCCCATCAAGTGCGGCGCTCTGTTTTTTTGCTTATTTTCTCAGGTGTGCGGTTCATTTCCTCTGTCTTCCTGTTCTCTATTTACTTCATGCTGCATTTTTTCTCTGTTTCTCTCACTGCCTTCATTACTCTGAACATCAGCCAAACCAGAGATTCCCTCATCGGTAAGTGTTTTGATATATTTGTTTCCTAAATTTTCCATTCCATAATTTATTAATTATAATCCTCTATTTCTTTTTGCATCCATTGATAATTGATTTGAGATTTCATAATCCCAGGTGCTCCGATTATATAGTCGCCAAACCAGTTTTGTTGGTCCCAACAAAGACCACATAGTTGTCGTCGGTGCTGATCTTAGAGAAGCAATACTTGCTAAACTTTGCGAATAATTAGAGGAACCCTATATTTGCTTTGATTGAAATCGGCATTGTTTCTTTTACTACTCATTTCTTTGCCATCTATTTTCTGCAAGTTTTCATCTTCAACACCTACTCGATTCCAGTGTCCCATTTCTTCTTCGACTTTATTTTTTTTCCTGGATTTTCCCTTGAGCAAGTTGAGCACCTTGGCATTTATTTTAGTGAGACATGGATTTTGAGAGCTCTGCATGCTGGGGTTTCGATGCGGGGTATGTGATTTTGAGATTGGTTTGGAGTTTTTCTTGATTTCTTTATCCTGGATGTTTGTGGAATGCTCTATTTGTTATGGACCAGCTTTTTTCCCAGATCTATTTCCCTTTTCATTGATCATTTCGCGAACCATCTTCTCTTTCATTTTTTCTTCAATTCTCCCTCTCTTTCTTCTTCTTCTTCTACACTATGCATCGGAAAAGAGGTTCAACTCTGTGTGCAATCCTTATTATTTTTCGGGTAGGTTCTTTTTTTTTTTTAAATATGCATTCTAAATTATAAATTTCAGTTTCAATTGTTGAGGTTGGAATTGCATGCAGAGGTGGATTGCAACTTGGAGTAAGATTCGTCGATAAGGTTTTTTATGGCTTTAAGTAGAGTTTTCTTTGATTCTCTTTTTCGTAAAGTTTTCTTCTTTTATTCTCTTTGATTCTCCTTGGCAAGAAGGTTCCGCCTTAGGATTCAAATAGATTGGAGTGTTTGCATGTGGGTGTTCTGTCATTGAAATTGAAATTGAAGTGTCTTAGACATTGAATATAAGTAGTGTAATTGAAATTGAAGGATAGAACCAAAAGAGGAGGCAGATCCCCTCCCTTCTTCCATTCGATCCCATCTTAATCGTTCTTGTAAGCCATCTTCTTCAATCTTCTTTCCTCTATTTCTTGCTCTGTTTGCTCGCTGTTCTATGGAGTTAAAGTGATTGTTTCGAATTTTTGTAGACCTGTCCTCTTTTTTTTTTCTCTTTTTTTCCCGTATTGTTTGCTATATTTGTTTCTTCTAGATCTTCATTTTCCTTTTCTTTCGTATTATTCTTTTGAGTTTCAAATCCTTTACTCTTTTGAGCTCAAATTCTTTTCTGTGAGGTTAATTAGTATTAGTATCCTAAAACTCCTCTCTAATAATTCTTTGCATAATTGTTTCATGACATTGATGTGCTCGGATGATATTAATGTTTTGTAAGCTTTTCTTTTTGTGTGTATGATTAATGTGTTCAATGCCTTCTAAATTGATTAAGGCAAGGTTCATTGTCATTTTTGAAGAAAATATCATTTTCAAAATGCCTCCATTTCAAACACAGTTGGGAAATGTTATTGCAGGTTTTAAATGCATTAGAGTTCGTAAATAACAAACCAATTATAGAATGTGGCTTTGGTTTGTGACTGCCCCTTATCTTTTTAGCCTTATTGGTGCATGAGTTCAATTTAATGATATAATACTTGAACTACAAGAACTTATCATTTCCATGCATGGCTTCTGCATGATACTGACATGAATGATATCATCTGCTTAATATAAGCAGAAAGAGTACTTGAATATGATATCGGTGAGGATTGGACGTTGTTACCAAAAATATCTATATAAGAATAACTTAAGAAGCAAATTAACAGAAAAAGAAAATGAGAAAAGGATTGATTGGAAATATGGGAGTATTTATTGAAAAAATTAAAGCAAAGATATGCTATACATTTTAGCAAATGACTTTCTGTCCTCAATTTGCCATCACAAATTTATTATTTATTCATTTTTTAATAATACTCGTGTGCACTAAGATCCTCAACTATCTTTTTTCCCCTTGACTTTTTTGAACTAATATCTTACAAGTTGTTCGCTATACTATAATTAGTTAATCTTGCTTTCAGTTTCAGACAGGTGGATTGGCCAAATTACATTTTTTCAGTCAGTAGAAAGCTTTGCATTGTATACATGGTGACAATTTGATGGTTTGAAATATCCAATTCTATCCTTGCTATGGCATGTATCTGATATCTTTAGTTCACATTAGTCAGAACTGTAATCGATGTATTTCTTATGCATGATATAGATTGTTCTCCTCTGAGATGGTAGATCCATTCTCCCTAGATTTATGATCCAGTTTAACTTGTATCGCTTTATTTGATTGTAATGATTGCAGGAACTGATGATAATCTTCCACTTACCCATTAGAAATGGAAGATCTGCTGCAGGGTCAATTCCATATGCTAGGATGTATGGTGAAACTGAAATGGAAACTCAAATTTACCAGCTTGAACAGGAGGCATACAGTGCAGTTCTACGAGCCTTTAAAGCTCAAGCTGCTGCCATTACTTGGGTACAATTGGTTATTGTTTTAAAAATTCTACTCTTTTAAAATTTGTTTGATCAGGTTCAAATGACTGCTACTTGTCATGTATTTTCTTCAGGAAAAGGAAAGTTTGATTACAGAACTTAGAAAAGAATTGAGATTATCAAATGAGGAACATAGAGAACTTCTAGTCTGGTCAATGCAGATGATACGAAGAATAAGGTTTGATAAAATTAGGAAACAAGGGTTCTTGCTTTATGCTTGATTGTTATTTTCATTAAATTTTCCGCCATGCGCCCTTCTATGTTGCTGATTGAACACTTTGTTTGCATTAGGGAGTAGAGACAAGCAGGAGGCCATCAACCTGGTGCATTGACTACCGGTCAAGCAATTCATGATTCGATTCCTAGTCCTACAATATCTGCATCTCGAAAGAAGCAGAAGAGAACACCATTAGTACCATCACAATCTTTTGCTGAGCCTTCTCCTCCATTTCACCCCCAACCAAGGGCGATACCCCACCAGACATCTTCATCTTTAGCAAAAAGAGGAAATGTCCCTGGATCCAAGGGCAAGAAGAACAAGTCGGTGAGTGAATAATAAAATTTATATTGGGATATACTTTTTATTGTT
Source organism: Adenanthera pavonina (assembly GCA_026686845.1). Classification (NCBI taxonomy): domain Eukaryota; kingdom Viridiplantae; phylum Streptophyta; class Magnoliopsida; order Fabales; family Fabaceae; genus Adenanthera; species Adenanthera pavonina. The sequence continues at coordinate 32,420,474 of JAIVEN010000015.1, forward strand.
CTCATCATTGACCTTAGATATTTTGATTAGCCCCTTGACAGCATCTGAATAAAGTCTTTTTTGGTTGTAACAAAAATTATTAACGTGAATGAAGTGGAATGTTAACTAAGTTTTATATTATGTTAGCAACATCATTATACTTATTTTATTCTTATATTTACAGGGTCAAATAATACCCCGGTGCATCTTCAATGAAGCAGTACCCTTCCTCAGGACCAGGTGGAAGGAGCCAAGTAACCAACAGAGTTTCCTCTGGTGCCATCATGGGTGAGCTTGCTGAGGGAGCAACATTTGATTCATTGATTGGTAGAAGAGTATGAACAAGGTGGCAAGCTGTTATCATTGACTTCAATGTAGCTAGGTACTTACAGCCCTTAAGTAAAAAGCACCTACATATGTTTTTTGTACCCATATCTACATTGGAGTTGGCCACATACTGTGTTTCTATATGCATCATGTATGCTTACATGACAAAATGTTTTTTATGATGTTGAAACATGAAGCATTTCTATGCCATTTTGAAATGCTGAGAACATGACAAAATATGGTAAAATAAAATGCTAACAATTTAAAATTTATGAAATGCACTGAAATACAACAAAATGAACTAACATGCATTAATTAAAAAAAACTAAAATGCATAAAAAAGGGCTGTAAAATATGTCAAGCAATTTCATTTAATTTTTTTTTAATAATGAATATGTATTCTACACATTTATTATATCAACTATATTATATTAGTCTCAGTCCTCAACATATTTATTTACATTATATCATTAATGTCCCCCTTCAGATGTCATGAATGTGTACCTGTATCTGTGCTTGATACCCTACTAGAAGTGATATAATAAAGTTGATAGTCGTCCAAACTAGATATTTTACAGTTGACTATAAATGATTTTACTGATCTCATGCGTATTTAAAGTGCTGAAAGTTTAACAACATTGTTTTGTTGATACAGAGGTGATGGGGTTGTAATGCAATTTATATCTGTTGCTATCTTTATCCTTTATGTTGTAATGATTCCAACGTTCTGTTTTGATTTTACTCTTTATCAGCTTCAAATGCTTTCGTAGAAACATTGAGGGAGCGCATGTTCAAGCCTTCACTGTCAACTATTATTGGTGACCATACAAAGTAATTTCCAAATCATATTTCTGCTTTCTTGTATGGTTTGCCAAGGTATGCCTACATAAATAGATTTTATAGGTTTCACCAAGTTTTGTAGCTTTATGTATTTCCAGGGTTGCTATTTCATCAGCATCAAATCCTGTCTATGTAGCTGCAAAAAAGATGCAGTATTTGCGCGTTAATTCAACTGTTATTATTGCAGGAACCAAGATTCAGGGAATACTCACGTAATCATATACCTTTTTCCTTCTGTAGTTCTTTCTTACTTTTGAATCACATTCCTTATTGCATGTTTTTCTAGTAATCTCCTTATGTGGGTTGTGGCTCAAAATCTATCTCCTGAGTCGACTCTTGTCAAAAAGGTTGTTCTCATTTTTTCTTTTTATGAAGTCACTTTAGTAAAAAAAAAGATTTATTCTGAGATTATTTTTATCTCATTGGCTATGATTTTTGCAATTGATTTTCTTCTGTCTTCTACTTGTCCTCTCCCTTTCTCTGCATATCTCTCTCTTGTTTCATCAAGTAATGACTCCAAGCCCAGAATGTGTATCAATGGACACAACAATTCTTGATGCATTGCATATGATGCATGACAGAATGTTCTTACATCTTCCCATGGTGGACAAATGTCAGTTTTAATTTATTAACAGCAGGGGTTGTTTCTTATGCTGTAGATATTAATTATCATTTGTTTTGCAGATAGATATGTTACTGCTTGTGTGGATGTTCTGCAGATAACTCATGCTGCAATTTTAATTTGACTTTTGTGTTTCTGGTACTTCCTTGTCGGAGGGGTATTGGTTGGCATCTTCTAAAGGCAATTCAAGAGCTAATTTCTCAAGTGAATTCCTTGAGAGATGTTTACTTGCATTCCAAAATGATTAATGCAGCTCCACTGAACATGTATAAAAAAGTTAATTACAATTATTTTTTTATTGTATTGTGCTTCTTTTATGTTACGTGAGATTTCCATGATTTTTGAGTAGTATGAGATACCACACCCAAAAGGGTGTTATATGTATTTTTACATTAATTATTTTTTTCCTTTAAGTTTCCCAATCAAGCTATACAATAGCATTACAAATCAAATATTACATTTGATAAAGAAAAAGTACTTAGAAGGATATATTATAATTATGAAAAAAACTAATCTGAAACATTTAATTCCTTTTCAAATAGTTAAATCCCAGAAAAACTTAAATAAAGAAGTATATTAAACATTTTTATTCAACATTCTTGTATTCTCTTTCCTTCTCCCTATGCTGTCGATTTTAGTGAGTTTAAAATGCACCAAAATTGGGTTGGATGAGCTCAAAAATATTTGCTAAAAGAAAGTGTTCTGTCTTTACATATTTTATGTCATTGAACTTGCATTTTGTGCTATTTATACTTTACTTTTGGGATGTGACAAACTTTTGTTAATGGATGTTTTTAATGGTGCTTCTACATCATTGTTTGAGGTCTGAGGGTATTATCTTTTTGAATTAATTTATCTTCTTGAATTAATATTGATTCCTAAAAATTATGCTTTTAGGAATATATATATATATATATATGGATATATGGATGGAAGGATGGTAAAAGCTCCATTTTATATACCATTTTGGTACATTATTGGTGGTTGGTAGTAGGTTGTATGGCTGCTGTCAATAGATTTACTGTGAATAGGATATCTATGCTTGATAGCTTTATGTTTAGTTTTTGGTCAATTTAGGCAGATTTTGCGGGGGAGGAATTAATGCCCTGAGTATAGCATATGTGTTTTAAGCAGAGTTGAAGATAGCTGGTCAAACATTTTGTCTGCATGATTGGTTAAAGCTGAGCCTATAGAGTTACTAAGAAAATCTTTTGAATAGCTGCTGAAAATAAGGGCAAGAAAGTTGAACCAAAAAAAGAAGAGTCATTAGATCATATGGCTAAAAAGCTTTGTTAAGAAAGCTATGTTGTAGATTCCATAAGTTATTTGTGCCTTTCTCTTTTCTTTGTTGTTGTTCTATTCTGAGAACAAATAGTATAGATCATTATATATATTGGGGCATGTCATTCATAGCAATATCATGTATATATGTGTACTTGTGGAAGTATATAATAGATGGCGCTGATTGGGTATTGTTTTGACGAATTAACCATTTATATGTGGCAAGAATAATATAGTTACAAATTTTTGGCATTCTTTTTAAATGGCTCTGTATTATAGGAGTAGTTAGTGTTATGGCCCATTTATGATTATGTTATAGTTAAATTTAGTAGTTCTTACATAGAAATGGTGGCTCTAAATAGAAAGATTTAGTTGATAAAGATTAGTATTGCCAGACCAAAAGAATTTAATGCCTAATAGTCAATCTCAATTTAAAGTTAACTGAGACTAAGAATGTCAACTGCAACCTTTGAATTGCTTAATACAAATTTACATATCAATGGTGTAGTTATTATTGTGCGATAAATTATGACTATTTCAGCTACCTTGATTTGATTATGATTAGTATACCATGCTCTAATCGAATTTCTAAAACTATATTCTCGAGGCTTGTGAACATTTCTGAAACAATGACTAGTGTTTTTTTTTTTTCTTAATCATACAAAAGTTAACTTCAAATAATACTATCCTAAGAAAAAAAGTAATATATATTAATGAGAGTGACATAAAGGCTACCCAATCCTCACAAGCAACAAAAAAAAATCATATTAGCAGATATGATCTCGGAGTCACGCAGGAAAATACCTCTTCCCCGTGCTAATGCACGGGTTTTAACTCTAGTTTCTTTAATAGTTGGGGTTTTATTGTTTATCCTTTTTTTTATCGTTGAAAGTAGTCTCGTGAACCACGGATGAGAAGGGTGGATGACACCATCGTTGTTGAGCGTATATGCTACGGCATGTCGTTGGGTGCTTGACGCTTTGGGGAATGGTGACTAAATTCACTGCCATGTAATCTTCTTCCTTGTTAACGACGCTATCTTCTTTGTAGCTCTCCGTTCATCTGTTTCTAATTTTTTTTTGAGGCGCTGTTTTCTTCTCTACCTTGTTTTTCTCCTGATGCCTGTTCTTTTCCTTCACGACGCTGAGAAAGCAACCCTTTAGACGTTGGATCCCTTGGGATCCAAATAATTAATTTATAAAAAAAAATTTGTGACGCACCGTTTCACTAACTTAGTGGAACGGAGTGTTGCTTTTGTTGGAGGGACTGAGCCGAAGCTTTGGCCCAGTCTAATCAATTAATAAAAAAAATTGAGCAAAGGCCCTGAGGATATTTAGTACTTCAGGCACAAAATTTATTTTGATTGCCGAATGACCCTAGAAAATTTGAACAATTTTCATTTGGTCCTTAAACTTCCAGAATTTTGTATTGTTGCCCAAGATTTCTCCAGAATTACAATTTTGCTCTTGGACACCTTCTGAAATTTTATTTAAGTTCCATAATTCTCCCTAATTCTTTGTAGACCCTAGAAACTTGTGTAAATTAAGAATATTGCATTGATAATGGATACACCCCATACGTGTGACATTATTAATGTGACTTCTGAGAATTGACTTATAGCACTAATAATGTATTACATATTTATTATACCCATAGGTATGGAAATGTTTAATGCATTTTGTGTGGACTTTTGTGTGAGCCAAATTCATATGATGTGAGAGTCTTCTTGGTGCATGATTATAACTGCATAACTGGAATTTGTTTGTTTGGGAATCTTGTGCTATAATTATGTTGTGCATGCATAATTAATATTTCCCATTTTGTTGTCGATTTCAGTTTCTGGTTTTACGCAACTATCTTTTGTTATTAACTATGATGATTGGAAAGAGTCCCTGAATATGTATCTTACTATTTCTGAGAAGGCTTTGGCTCTGAGAGAAGCTAAACCAGTAGACCTCACTTTACAGTCCAGTGCTTCTGATGTGGCTTGTCACAAGCAATGGTTTGAGTCCAACCGATATTGTATAGCAGTGATTAAGTACACCATTGAAAAAGGAATTAAGGACAACATTCCTGAAAAGGATACTGCAGTGGAGTACTTGAATGCTATTGGTGAAAAATACAAGAAGTTGGATAAGAGTCAGAAGAATTATTATCTTTCACTGCTTGACAACACTTGATATGATGGAGTGTCTGGTGTCAGGGAGCATATTCTCAAACTTGTTCACTATTACAACAAGTTGAAGTCATATCATGTTGATTTGGGCGAGAATACTTTGGTTTATTGGGCTCTTCAGTCATTGCCAGCAGAGTATGGGTTCTTGAGGACTACATATAATTCACAAGGTGAGTGGACAATAGACCAAATGATCTCAATTGTCACCCAAGAAGAAGGCATAAGGAAGAATCTCTCTCAATTTGTGAATTATTTGTCTCAAGGCTCCAGTAGCAAACCTGGAGGAGAGAATAAAAGAAAAGGGAAGAAGCCTGCAGTACAAAAGCCTGGTAAACCAAGTTTTAAGAAGAGTGGGCAGAAGAATGAGAAATTGAACAATTTCTTTGATGGCACATGCAATTATTGTAAGGCGCACGGTCACAAGAAAGCTAATTGCCCTAAATTGAACAACAGGTAAGAATCAAAAGTTTCCACCTACAATTATTGCAAGAAACCCGGGCACTTAAAAGTTAATTGCTTTAAGCTGAAGAACAAGCAAGAAAGGGGAGGTACATTTCTTCATATTGCCCCTCTAGCTCTAGTTTGTTTTAAGTCTAACAATATTGAAACGTCTTCTAATTCATGGTGGTTGGATTATGGTGCCACTGTACATGTTGTGAATTCCTTACAAGGACAAAGAAACTAAAGGGTCCCAAGTGAGGCACAGAAGATAATCTATGGTATAGTGGGCAGTAGTGCATCAGTAGAGAGCATTGGATCAATTTCTTTATATTTTAGTTTAGAATATGTTTTGATTTTGAATAATGTTGTCTATGTTCCTTCTACAAAAAGGAATTTGATTTCAACTTCTGCACTAGATATTTGTGGTTATCCATTTTTTCAAGGAAATGGAAAAATTGATATTCTTTTTGATTCTATTGTTGATGCTTGTGCATCCTTAATATGTGGTTCATATCATTTGAATGATTGGCCACTTAAATTTCCTGATCCTTAAATTAATGCAATAATTGGGCATAAGTGCCAAAGGTCCAATAATAATTCTTCTATGTTATGGCATCATCGATTAGGCCACATCTCCAGAGATAGATTGGTAAGAATGACTAAGCAAGCTATTTTACAAGACCTTGATTTCTCAGACTTTGAGACGTGTGTTGATTGCATAAAGAGAAAATTCCCTGCTCGAGCTAGAAATAAAGGGGCAAAGAGGTCTGAAAATATCTTGGACCTTATCCATACCAACATATGTGGACCTATTACACCTACATCAATGGGTAGTTTCAAATACTTCATTGTTTTCATAAATGATTACTCAAGGTATGGATGGATTGATCTCCTACATAAAAAGGGGGAATCTTTAAATGCATTCAAGAACTTCAAAGCGTCAATTGAATTGAAATCTGGGAAGCTGATCAAATCCGTTAGATCTGACAAGGGTGGTGAGTATTATGGCAGATATACTAAGGTTGGTAGGAATCCTGGCCCATTTTCTTTATATCTACAAGAGCATGGCATTGAGGCACAATATACCATGCCTAGCACCCCACAGTAGAATGGGGTTGTAGAAAGACGAAATCAGACTCATGGATATGGTCAGAACTATGCTCAACCACTCCACATTGCCAGAGTTCTTATGGGGTGAGGCATTGAGAACTACTGTCTACATTTTGCGTCAAGTTCCGAGTAAATTAGTTCCAAAGACACCATATGAATTGTATTTTGCGAAGGCTCCCACATTGAAACATATGAGAGTATGAGGTGTAAAGTAGAAATAAAACCCTACAATCCACAGTAGATGAAACTTGACGCTAAAACTGTTACTAGTTCCTTCCTTGGATATTGCATCGATTCTCGAGGCTACAAATTTTATTGTCTAGATCTCACTACCAGGGTCATCAAATCAGATCAAGAGTATTTCTTCAAAGATGCCTTGGAGAGTGGGAGTTCAGTACCTAGGTCTATCACTTTGCATGATGAAAGCAATATTTTGCCCATACCCATTACAACGCCTTCTTCAGCAGGAAGAGATAATGTTGAGAATCAAGATCAATTTTGGGAGAAACTACCCATGGAAATTAATTAGGAGGAACCACCAGTTGTTGAACCAAGGCATTCCCAAAGGATTCGTAGATCAGCTATTCCCAATGATTATGTGGTGTATTTACAGGAATTTGATTCCGATGCCATTGATAACTTAGATCACATGTCTTATCAGGAAGCCATATCTACTCCTCATGCTTTTGAATGGCTAGAGGCTATAAATGATGAAATTGCCTCTATGTATTGCAATCAGGTATGGGAGCTTGTAGAGCTACCAAAAGGTTTCAAGCAGGTTCGTTGCAAATGGATCTTTAAAACAAAATGAGGAGCCATAGGTGAAATTGACAAGTTGAAGGCTAGACTAGTAGCTAAAGGGTATAATCAGAAAGAAGGTATTTATTTCATAGAAACCTTCTCTCCGATTTCTACTAAGGATTCCTTTAGAGTAGTTATGGCTTTAGTTGCACAATTTGATCTTAAACTTCATCAAATGGATGTCAAGGCGGCTTTTTTGAATGAGGACTTGTATGAAGAGGTCTACATGACTTAACCTGAAGTTTTTGTTGAACTAGGAAAAGAGCACCTAGTGTGCAAACTGAAGAGGTCCATCTATGGACTAAAACAAGTATCAAGGCAGTGGTATTTGAAATTTGATAAAGTCATCACCTCAATCAGTTTTGTTGAGAATGTTTATGATCAATGCATTTATTAGAAATTTGATGGAAGCAATTTTGCTATTCTTGTTCTTTATGTTGATGATATCCTATTAGCCATCAATTTGGTGAATTTTCTCAATGAGACAAAACATTTGCTATCTAGTCATTTTGATATGAAGGATTTGGGAGAAGCCTCTTTCATTCTTGGGATACAAATTCATCGTTATAGATCTCGTGGCATTCTTGGTTTATCACAAGCAGTTTACATTGAGTGGGTGCTTAAGAAATTTAGAATGGAAGCATGTGCTCCCTCACTTGTTCCATTTCAGAAAGGTGAGATTTTGTTAGAACTACAGTGTCCCAAGAATGATAAGAAAGAGCCGAAATGAAGAAAATACCATACGCTTTCGCTCTTAGTAGCCTTATGTATGTTTAGGTGTGTACTTGTCCGGATATAGCTTTTGCTATTGGTGTGCTTGGTCGGTACTTGAATAATCCCGGTGTGGCTCATTGGAAAGCTACTAGGAAAGTAATGAGGTACCTTCAGGGTACAAAGAATCATAAGTTGACTTACAAAAGATCAGATTCTCTTGAGATCATGGGCTATTCAAATGCCGATTTTAAAAGGAAAAGGGTAAAACCAGACCCTAACCTTGATTCCGAGGAACCAGAATCTCTTGAGATTGTTGGCTACTCAGAGTCAGATTATCACTCTTGTCTGGATAATAGGAAATCCATGACTGGCTATGTCTTCATGATATCTGGAGGAGCTATTTCTTGGAAAAGTGTATAACAGACAATCACAGCTACCTCATCTATGGAAGCAAAGTCCATTGCTTGCTTTGAGGCCACACGTTAAGCTATATGGTTGAGGAACCTGATATTTGGTATGCACTTAGTTGATTCGATATAACATCCTCTAACCATTTATTGTGACAACCAGTCTGTGGTGTACTTCGCTAACAACCATAGAAATTCAAGCCGAACAAAGCATTTTGATATTAAACTCATGTTTGTGAAAGAGAAGATTGCATAATCCAAGACTCGTGTGGTTCACATTCCTAGTATGTAGATGCTTGCAGACCCATTGACCAAGGGCCTACTTGTAGAAGTTTTCCAGAATCATGTAACTTGTATGGGTATTGTGAATTCCTTTTATGCCTTGATTTAGTGGGAGTTTGATATATTTGGTGTCTTGTCACTATTTATAATTTTTTTTGTATTGTCTACAAGTGTTATTCAGTTCAGTTTGATGCGTTTATATCATTTGTATCCCTATAGGATTCAATGATCTTACTGTATTACGTTTTTTCCATCACTTGTTTCCCTATAGAAATCAGTGATCCTGTACTGTTCTATTACTGAACTGAATTTGGAATAAAATTGTGTTCTTTATTCTGCTCAGGTTATAAGGCATTGCATTTGTGTTTAATATCACTTGCTTCCCCACAGGATCCCATGATTATGTGGAGTTTCGTTTCTGGAATTTTGTAAATGACTTAATAATATTAATTTGCTTAATTAATGCAATCCAAGTGGGAGATTGTCGGAATATTTATGGATTTAATCGAGGCAATCGAGGTATTTTAATAGTGCCAACATTTATGGATCCAACAAGTACGCACTATAATTCCTTTATGTGATTATTGTAATTGAATATACTGAGATATTGCAGCAGTCCGTTGATCATTGTGCATAACACACGAATGTCACAAGACTTCATTTATATATATATATATATATATATAATTAATCACTTTGGGCTTCAAATTTAATCATTGAGAAGGTTCTTGTTTCTGGACCTAAATGTAAAAAAGAGAAATCAAAAGCAACCCATAAGTTTCCTTTAGTTACCATTCTGGTAGGTAGAAACCGTAAGAAAATTAATTAGGAAGATTATATGATTTTAGAACATTAAATTTAAACGTACTTGCGTAAAACATTCTCTCATATTTGAAAGAAATAAGATAAGTAGTTAAATCTCTAAGGATTAAAGGACTAGAACTTTCTCTATTTGTTCCTACTTCCAATTATACCTTTCAATGAGGCAAGGTATTACAGAGTAATGGATGTGATGACAAAGGGATCTAAACCAGTATAAATAAACCCTATTATCCTCCTATGATAGATCTATGAGTTAGGCTTACATTATTAACCCACACTAATCAATCTGAGAGATATTCAGCCCAAAATATAATAGAATTATTTAACTCATTAGGTGGCTCAACTTACATTCCTATATGGATGACCAAAATTAATATCAGTCTATTTTTCACAAAATCAAATTAATTAATTGAAACCCACACAAAAAGTTCTAACAAAGAAACCAGTCAGAACATCCAATCAACTCTTATAAATGAAAATATAAGGAGTAGCAGAATAGGTGAGGGGAATCTAGAAAGGTATATATGTATTTCATGGTTTTAGTATAGAAGGGTCATGTAAGAACTGCCCTGGAAGATGCAACCTTTGGGAAGCTACTGCTACTACTATTAGAAAATGAAGCAAGCGTCTTCTGTAATACCCACTCATTGGAGAGGATATAGATTTGACACCACTGGGACCATATATATGAAAGATTTGTGTTTATACCCACTTCCCCAAAGCTTCAAATATTTTCTGCTGAATATTCACTTCACAAGAACTCATTTCGATGGAGAATAATGTTGAAATTTGTATGAGATGTAGGGTGGGAGGAAGGTGCTGTCTCAAATTCATTTACATGCAGACACACACACACACATGCACACTACCCTCTGCCTCCTTTTGCTGCTATAACATTTATTTTGTTTACCTCTATTTTTTATCTAGGGAACAGAGTATTTCTCATTGCCTTTTTTTGTCATTGCTTTTATTTCCTGTATTTGCTTTTCTGTTACATAACAAATGCATCAAGCTGCGTGAGAGACATTTGTAGTAATTGGTGTGTGAAATTATATGTTGCAATGACTCAGAAGTTTTACCTTTGCTTAAGTCTATTGAACTCTTGCAGAAACCAGCCCTAACAAAGTATGAACACTATGGATTCATAGGGTTTAAATGGGCAAGTGCAGCATTGTGTTTTGATACTTATAAAATGATGTGGCATCGGATCTGGAACCTCTGCTGCGCTTTTTTGTGCTCCTCCTCTAATGCTGAAACAAATAAGAGTTTTATAAAAATTTAAAAAAAAAAAAAGTGGGACCCACTTATTTTAACCATAATACATAGGGATTGTAGAGGGGTATCAGACAAAGTGCATAGAGGTTCCAAATCCTGTGGCATCTAGCATGTTTAGGTGAGCTTGTTACTCATCCATGAATTAGTCACATAGTACCCCATTAGCCATGTCAGCATCTTTGACGCCGTTCACTGCCACATGGCTTATTCTTGGACCTTTTCATACAAATTGACTAAAAGCAGGGATTAATGTGCTTAACAGAGAAAAGTATAAAGAGCAGTTTAAAAAAAGTTGAAGTGTTGGGATCAATTTTAAAACTAGTGTAAATTATAAGGATTAAAAGTATAATTTTCTCATTTTAGTTTATCTTATGTTTTGGTGAAAATGATAATAAAATGTAATTAGTGGAATATCACATTCACTCGTGTAGTGAGAGCGGAACAATTTTCTTTTCTTTTTTACTGTGGATGGAGACATTCTATTTTTAGGAAGGGAAATGGGAGAGGAGAGGGAGACGTAATGCCGGTTGATGCGAAAGGCCAAAACTTATTTGGTATGAAAGGAAAGCAGTGATGATTGAGGACTTGAGATGTACCAGCCAGCTCATACGGGGAAAGGGGGAAAAACCTGAAAAGACGAAGCAACATTATCTCCGCCATTCATGTGAGAGAACCCAGAAATTGCATAGCAAATTTGAAGCTTAGAACCATTGAGAGCTGGTTTCATCTGGCAAAGGTGTTAAATTAAAAAATTGGATGACTAGAGTTTAAATCTTAATAATGCAACCACGTTAAATACTTTGTGATAGAGCTTGTCTTCCGAAAGACACCAATCAAAATTTGAAATATAAAGAAAAATATACAACAAATCTCCAACAAAAATTAAGCAGCCAAAAGAGCATACCAGACGCATAAGAAGATTAATTCAAACGGCCAAGAAAAAGGAATGAAAATTGTAATGCTTAGTATTTAAGAGTTTAAAATGATCCAATCCATCATGCATGAACTCAAATTGAACACAATTAGAAACCATCATAATCATATATAATAGACCCACTTTTACCAAAAATCAAGTTTGCAAAATGAAGATTCAAATTTAAGTTTGTGAACTCTAATCTATACACACACTTCATCTTTTTCTTTTTTATTTACTTTGTGTTTTTTCCCCATTCACACTTAAACTTGTGCATTTAAGCCCCGTTTGGTTTGTGGAAAAAATTTGAGGGAAAAGAGAGGAGAGAAGAGTTTCATAATGAAAAAGAAAGGAAAGAAAATATTTTATTAGAAAATATGCATGGTTGGTTAAGGGCAGGAAAGATGTTTAATTAAAAAAATCCTTTGGTTTGTGCAAAAGATGGAAAAGAAAGGAAAATGAAAATGTGAAATATCCAAAATACCCTTCCTTTGAAAAATAATAATAATGATAGATTTTATTTTTTAAAATGATAAAATACATTAAAATAGTTATTTTAAATTATCATTATTAATAAATTAATAATAACAATTTAAACAATAATTTTTCACTTAAAATTTTTTTAAATAAGAGCAACTAATTAACAGAAATACCAAAACTTAAGTAAAAGACCTCACAAAAATCCTTTTCATATTCATGTAAATATAATACTCCCTCCGGTCCTATATATAGGACCTTTTGCCTTGGTCCTAAATATAAGATCCTTTACAATGTACGATGTGGTATTTATTATGCATTTCCAAAAAAATGCCCCTATTTAATGCATTCAAAGAGAAAAAGAGGGAGATTAAATAAGGGTAGTTTTGGAAAAATGTTGAAATTTTCGGAGAAATCGAGGTAGTTAATTAGTTTTAACTCCCTTTCTTAATTCGCGTGATTCGGTTAAAATGGTCTTATATATAGGACCAGAGGGAGTATTTATATAGATAAGGCTTATCAGCCATATCTGTGTGCGCCTTGAAGCTTCTTGATAAACATCTCAAAGCTTTCTTTCTTTTTTTTTTCATCAAGATAGGTGTCTTTTGCAATTTCGTAACAATTCCTTTCCTTCTCTCTTCCTCTGCAATCAATTGGTTCTTGTTGCCCTTGGTTTCAAGAGGTGTTGGCTTCAGATCGATTTCTTTAACGATCATATATAGAGATGATGATCTTTGGGAGAGAGAAAGGAGGAAGAACCAGTTTGCTTATTATAGTCATTAATGGTGGTTGGAATCAGGTATTCAGAATTCTGTCAACCTTCATCGTGCCATCAGTCTTACTTGTTGGAATTTTATTTGTATCATGTGTGTAGCATTAATCAATAGTCAAAATTTTATATCTATAGTATAATCATTCAAATATTAAGTAATTATTTATTCACTTTGATAAAAGTGGATTGGGTATTAATAATTGAATAATTCATAATAGGTTAGAAATATTTAATTATAACTATTCTGGAAGGGACCCAACTTGCATGCTAACTTTGGAGTCGGTAATTCTATTTAATTAAACTGACTGTAATGGCAATTTTGTAATTTCTGAGAAGGTTTGAAATCCTAATGCTAGTGGTATAAATACTTTCTCTTGAAAAACTCTAAACACCTTTTCCTCAAGTTGTAGATCTCCTTTCTGAACACCGTATTTTGTGGGACACATTTAGCAAAAAAAATAATAAATATATAAAAATAACCAAAAAAAATCTCTCTTAGGGTTCATAGGAAAAATAATAAAATAAATCCATAATATTTTAGAAGATTATCCCATAAGAGATGAAAAAAGTTAAACATAAAATATTATTGGGTTATAAAGAGATTAAATATAAAATATTCATGAGTTATTTTAAAATATTGTAGATTATCCCTTAATTAAAATCCATAATATAAATAAACAAAAATAAAAGAAAAGGAATCTAAGGATTATCTTTGAAAATCTTGCTAACTTCCCTATCCACAGGATTAGAAAAAATATAGAAATAATATAAAGTAAGAGAGAAGAGAAATTAAATCAATAATAATAAATATCTTTTAAATGAGATTCAATAATTTTCAAAAGATTAGGAAATTAAAATATTATTCATATATGATTCTTATCTTTAAAACTTAAAATATTTCAAATTAAAAATGAATAAATAGCAAGCTCCTCTATAAATAAAAGGATATGAGAGTAAGAGGAATTAAAAAACAAATTGAGAGAACTCTAAATGTCTAGAAACCTAAGGAGTTTGAGAGTTTTAGGAGATCAAGAAGAAGAGAGGCAAGAGTAAGGCCTTGAATAGAAATCGATGGGAAGACTAGTTGCTGCAAGAAATTCATCACAATGCGCAGTATTTGTGCAGGTAAGCTTGCGATGAAGCTTGTGGTAATTTTTTTTTAAGTAGTTGATCCTAGTCATCTTAATTTCCTCAATAAATTTGCTTGATATGTGTTACATGGGTTTATGATATGTTGACGTTGTGTGAAGATTTGAAGTGTGTCCCTTATTGTCTTTGTCCTGCAACCATCATAGCAGGATGACTATGTGCCCATTTAGTTTATTTTTTTGTAAAAGTACTTTTAAAATAACTACAGTTTATAAAAATGAAGTTTGGATAAAAGTAGAGAAGTTTACTGAAAAGTTATTTGGATGAAAAAGGAGAAAATAATGGTTAGAAAATACAGTTTCGTTTTGTAAAATGGGAACCAAACAGGCACTATATGTTTGAAATTATTGGAAATTGGGGAAATTTTATGGTTGGGTATTAACAGTAAGATAAGAAAAAAAAAAACTAGTGCACTAGAATTGCTATAGTTTGGGATTATTTTTCCACTAATAGCGTTTTACATCTCGTCATCATTATGGATATGTAAATAATCCATAACTATTGCATTCTTGTCTCTATTCGAATTTCTCTTCATTTCCGAAATCATCTTCCTCTCTATTCTTAGTTTAATTTATAGAGTTCGCCATGAGGGATATTAATTATCTCTGTGGATACTTTTGGTATTAACTAAGAGACTATATGTGATCCTAATTTTCACCATAATAATTCATATATATTAATATATAATTCCAAAGAATCCGAAATTAATATTAATAATATTTAAAAAAAAATCTATCTTGTCCTTCTTTCCTAATTGTTTTTTTTCTTTACCACATGAGATATCAATGATCCCTGTGTGTATTTAATATATTATTTAAGAAACTATGAGTGATACCAATTTTTACCATAATTACTTATATGTTCAAAAAACAAATCCCAAAATAAAAGGAAATTAACAAATTTCTTTTTTTTTTTTTTTAAAAAAAAGTTCTCTCTTTCTTCACAATTTAAATGTTTGCCATAAAGGATACCAATTTTCTCTATGTTCATTTAAAGTGTTATATAAAGGGGCTATGGGTGTTACTAATTTTCACAATAGAACTACTTGTATCTTCTAGAGCCAATTTAAAAATATCCTGAAAGAAATATTTTTCCTATTTTAAAATCTAAAATTGTTTCCAAAAGCAAAATAATATGATTTTTAAAATAAAACAAAAATAAAGTATCTTCCTCAAAAATATAAAATAGAAATTAAATAATAAAGAAATAACTCATCCCTTTTACAAAATTAAAAGACACAAAGTAATCACAAAATCTTTATTTAAAAGGCACAAACCAATAGATATGCCTTTTCATTTCAAACTACATGGACTTTGATCTCTCTTATGGGTATGTAGGCCCAACATTTTCATCCAATTTTCATCCTAGATTTCCATTCTATAAAAATAATATTATTCTTTTCATCCAATTTTTCTTTGGGTTTAATAATTAAATATAATTAGCAAGGATAATTTATTTTTAAGGCCATATTATAGTACAATAAATTTAGAGTAACCATTCTCTCAAATAGGTGGTGTAAGATGCCTAACACCTTCCCTATACATAATCAACTCCAGAACCTAACTCCGTTGTTTATAGACCTTCATGCATCTTTAGGTTTTCCAAAATTTTTCCTCAAAATTTTGGTAGCGGCTCCATTTTCCATTTTTATTCATTTTATTTTTGGAAAAAAAATCAGGTGCAACAACTAGCATGGATCCTACACTCTTTCCAGGTATGTAGACTTCTTCTTAAGCTTATGACATGTAGTGAATAGTATCATAGCTTTCTCTGGCATGCAATTTTTGAACTTAATGTTGCTTGATCTCTATAATACAAGTTGGAGATTTTCTTCCTGACACATCAAGCTTCATTTTGATATATTGTATGCTAGTTTAATTGATCTACACTAGGAGAAATCTGATATGGAAATTGCTAGTTGCTCTTGAACCCTAAACTTTGTGATTTTCGATTTCCTTCTTTTCTAACATTTTAGCCTCAATTAAGTGTTGATCTATGTCACTGAAGGTTGTAGCATACTTTATTGTGATTTAATCAAACTTAAAACCTCTGTATCTCTTAAACCAAACACACCCCTCCTTTTGAAACTTCAAAATTGTGATCTTGGATTTTCATTGATTTCTAGTTCAATTAGCTTGTGGTGTCCATTCTTTTTGTCCCATTAAACATATTTCTAAAGCTTAGTCAAGTTGTAATGACCTAGATTTTGTGAATCAAAGCTCAAAAGTTTTCAAAAAGTTTTGCTATCTGTTTCTAGTGGCCGAAATCTTTTGGGTTGAACTTCAATTCTTACTCTTGAGATGTTTAGAAACGTTTTGCCTTGGTTCCCATGCATTGCTGTCGTGTTTCTAAAGCCTCTATGGCTCAATAATGGCTGATTACGGTGGAAGCATGGGGAAGATGATGACCCGCGCCAACCTATGCTTACTCGAGCTTAATGCCGCATGGTGGGACGTGGACCCACCTTCCAAGGCCTTTTGGCCCAACTTTTGATCCACACCTCAATAAAATTTTATTTATGATTTAATGGTGATTTTTTTGGAATTTTTTATCCCTTTAAATAATTATTGTTAAATTTTAAAAGTTTATTCAGTGTAAAATTATAATATACTATTTGAAATTTGGGCTAAGATTTTTTGTCCATGTTTTATACAATATTATTGATATTCGTGAATTGTCACCCTCCCTAGTTGTTGATGTGGACTTGTTAATAAATTCTTGAACTCTTATGGCATTTATAATTGCATGAATATATGTCAAAGTTCTATTGCATAAATTTGAGCTTATCTTGGCTTTGTTGTAGGATTGTTTATACCTAATGGTTGTGTGCTCACCTATCGTGGGCCTAATCATGAGTTGGTTGTTAGGTTTAATATAATATAGATTTTGATGAAGACAAATGTAAGGTAATAAGGAACAAATGCATCATATATATCTAACATACATAATATTCCTTAAAGAAGTAAAATGTGCATTGACATATATTTAATTATGTTTATAATGCATGATATGTACATATATATCCACTATGCTCTTATGTTTTATAATACAAGTTGGATATATTAATTGGACTAACTACTTGGATTGTAAGTGTATTATGTTAAGTGTAGGATGGTCCAAGTAGGAAGAGTGAATATTGGAATAAATAAATGAAAATTAACATCATGTCCCACTCAAAAAAGAAGAAGAGATAGGATGCTCCAAGAATTGAGGATGAGAAGGGACCATGCCAAGAAGGGAATGACCAAGTGAAAGTAGAGTTCAACGTTTGAAAACTTAGCTATTAGGTATATTTTGTTTTCACTTAGGTCTTAAGGTGATTTTCATCTTTGAAATTTATTTAATCTTGTTACCATATGTTTAAATAAGTTAGATTAAGTAAATCTAATGTTAGTTTATGTTAGAATTGAGAAATACTGGTTAACAGGTGAATTTTGTATGACTCATGTTCATTTTGTACAAAATTTGAACTTGGTAAAATTCGAAGTTACAGAGATTTTATCTCTAATA
This sequence comes from Adenanthera pavonina, assembly GCA_026686845.1. Taxonomy (NCBI): domain Eukaryota; kingdom Viridiplantae; phylum Streptophyta; class Magnoliopsida; order Fabales; family Fabaceae; genus Adenanthera; species Adenanthera pavonina. Next base: position 32,438,372 of record JAIVEN010000015.1, read on the forward strand.
GACGAATTCCAGTTCTGAAATTCAAATTTCAGACTAAGCATTGTTAATAAAAGTGTGCAAAATTCACATAAAACTTAGTCAAAATTTGAATGTCGGTGAAGTTCAAAATGAGTTCAATGTCACTTTCTCTGACAGACGAATTTTGGACTTCAAAGTGAGAAGTTCAAAATGAGAACTTGTGAGTCTCATTAGAACATGTCTCTGATAGACAAACCTTAAATTTCAACAATCGAATTTTGAAGAGAGAACTTTTGGATCATGTTGAACGTACCTCTGATAGGAGAATTTCAGCTTCTGAAATTCGAATTTCGAAGTGTACTAAGAAAACTTGAGACAACTGTTAAAACTTCAATAGATATACTTCCAATATGAAAATTAACATGAACTAACATGAGTTAACTTTGGTAAACTCAAAATTTGAATTTCACTCTATGACAGAAGAATTTCTAAAGTTTAACATTAAATACATAACTATGTCATCTCTACGAAATTCATCTATTGAGTCCTGAAATTCAAATTTTGGAAAGATAGACGCATTTAATACGGTTGGTGAACGGCTCTTTTTGTAGAGTAATGGCTAGAACTTATATATAATGGATAGATTTTGTGTCTAACATCTAGTTAAGCCACAAATCTATAAATAGATCCTCATTTAAACTTATGGGTATGAATCTTAAGAGAGTTTGTGTCCAAATGTTGTTCTAACACGGAAAATCTTTTTGTGTCAGCATTCTTTGAAAAACCTAACTCAATAGAGTGAGCTTTGAATGTATCATCTACTCTTAAAGAGAGTCTCATTTGTATGATAATTCTTTCTACTATTTTCTAGGTAGAATCTTAGTATGGGAAAACACTAAGAGATATACACATCTAGTAAGGGTGTGGGGAGAGTGGCTTCACAAGTGCCTATTGAAACTTGTGGGATGTATTGAAGCTTCACAGGTGCCCAGATCAAACCTGTGGGATATAATAGAAAATCTCAAGTGGCTTAAGGACTGGACGTAGGTCAAGTGGTTTGAGCTGAACCAGTATAAATTCTTATGTCTTGCCCTTCATCTGTTCATTCCATCTACTAACTTCTTGATACTCTGTTCATCCCTATTCTTCTACACATCTGGTGAAATTGGGATGTAATTCAAAAAGGGCGAAAATCTTACATCACCCAATTCACCCTTCTTTTGGTTGACCAGCCAAACCTAACAATTAGTATCAGAGCTTGGACTTCCAGCAAAGGATCTAATAATCTAGGAGCAAGATGGCTGGCTTTGGAGAGAATATACTGCCACAGGGGAACAATATCAATAGACCTCTAGACTTCAATGGTGAACACTATGGATACTAATAGATGAGGATGCAAATATTTCTTCAATTCATAGACCTAGAAATCTGGTATGTCATCAAGAAAGGAGATTTTGTGCCAAAGAAGATGCAGAATGATGACACAAACAGAGAGAAGTCAGAAGAAGAATGAGTTGATGAAGATAAGTGAAGAGTTCTACTGAACTTCAAGGAAAAACACTCCTTAGTCAGTGCTCTTTCATAAGATAAATTCTTCAAAGTATTAGATTGCAACACAATAAAGGAAATATGGGATACTCTAGAGATTGCTCATGAAAGAACCAAGGGAGTAAAGGAAAACAGGCTCAGTTCTCTCACAGCTGAATATCAAGCCTTCAAGATGATTAATGGTGAGTCTATTAAAGATTTCCAAATATGTTTTACTCACATCATTAATCATCTGGCAGCTTTGGGAAAGAGCTACATACAAAGAAAGCAAGTATGCAAAATACTCAGAGCTCCACCTAAGGAATGACAACCAAAAGTGATAGCGATTGAAGAAACAAGAAGAGCATCATATCAGTTTGGCACTGCACTGTTTGGGAGCCTTACTAAACATGAAGGAAAACTAAACCTTCTGTGGGAGCAGTAAAATAAAGGAAAAATGCTGATGTTCAAAGCTACTACATCCCAGAGCTCAAAAGATGATGATACTAATAATGAAAGTGATGACTACAACAATGATGATGAGGAGGACAAGCTGAAACAATTGACCATCAAATTTGGTAGATTCCTCAACATAAAAAAGAAGGAGCTCTAGAAACAAAAGTACTCTTGCCATATAAATAAGCTGAAGAACCATTCAAAGAGGCAAGGAGGAAGATATGCAGAGAAGAAAAATGAGAAAGCTAAAGTAGCATACGCCTCTACAATCTAGGGCAATAGTTTAGATGAAGATGATGAGGATGCCTATCCATGCTTAATGGCTAAGACCAATAATGAGGTATCAAATTTTGACTCTGAATCTGATTCTAATAATTCTTTTGATGAATTGCAAGATCCTTATAGTGAAATGTATGATGAACTTATTCGATTAATAAAAACACTTGCACACAGTAAAAAGAAAGTAATTTCCTTAGAAAATAAATTAGAATTTGAAAAAAATGAAAAGGAATCACTTAAACAGAAAATAAATAATTTAAAAAATATCTATGAAACCCACACACACACACACTTTCTCTTATGATTCATGTGATAGATTAGCTAAAGGAAAAGACAAGTTAACTAAGGTAATAGCCAATTTCACCCAAGACAAAGATAAGTTAAATATTTCACTTGACAAATAGAATTATGTGTTTGACAAGTTGGGTGGTGGCTATAAGAGTAAGTCCAAAGAGAAAAATAAATGCTATTCAAAATTCTTTGTGTCTACGGTAATGTCTAACTCACCATTATGCACATATTATGGTAAAAAGGGGCATATAACTCATATGTGCAATATTAGGAGAAATAGTTTACACAAAGGCATGAAATGGGTTTCAAAGAATATCACTAACCTTCCTGGATCCAAAAACAAGTGGGTATCAAAATGTTCTTCTATTGTTTCATGTGTGTAGAACAAATCTAAGAAGAAAGAACATATTGGTGCAAGAAAGAGGATGCTGAAAAGAAAAGTTTCTCAAAACTCTAAAGTTGCAATTTCAAATCATAAGGAGAAGCATTGGAAGCAATCCCCTCTCTCATCTCAAGGAAGCAGCTCAAATGGAAGTCAAATTACTTACCTTGAGAAGAGAAAGAGTATAAGCTTAAGAGGCAATGATTTGTTTGCAAAAGGGAGACATGAGCAATACTACATTGCATACAAGTGAAAAATAATAAGGAAATGATCTTTCAACCTCTGACCCTTACCTTATTCAATTATTGCATTATATATATTTAGGTAAGATTTAACTCTGGTTTTATATGTAATTTAAAATGTTTAAACTGACCATTAGTAGACTCCAGTAAGAAAGGGCACCAAAGAAAGAAAAAGATATTCTTTTTGTTCTTGTAGATACTTCTTGAGCTAAATTGTGAAAGTCTAATAAAGATGGAGTATCTGATGCGCTCAATTGGTATCATGCTGAACAGGGAAGGAGTTAGCCATTAACCAAGCTAGTTTGTAAGTGTTTAACATGTTTTCAAATATGCTTGGTTGATGCTGTTATTTGAGGTTATTAAAATAAAGTGTGGTCCTTGTTCAAATAATAAACTATCTAAATCTGTTGATGCTTACTATGAAGTTCAATGTTTGCACAAGTCAATTTCTTTATTTGTATAACCAAACTTGTTTACCTTTTATAATTTCTCTTGCTTATTAATTGATGATATGAAAAGCATGCATTTTTGAATAGATGTTCATACTTAGGGGGAGCTTATAGCTTTGCATGTAAAGGTTTTTTAAAAGCTCTTTTTGATTTAAAAGAAAAATCTTAATCATGTGCTCTTGTATGAACATGCTTATTTGCTGCATTATGCTTTCTTAATTTTATTATATAAAATGCATAGGGGGAGCATTTTTTGAAACTAAATTGCTTATACTTTAGCTTACCCCATTTTTTTGTGAAGAGTTTTGTTATTGAATCTCTCATTGATTCTTAAGAAAGAAAGTAACAACTCTTCAAATCTGAGACACCACTTGGGATGTGTGCATATCATGATCATCTTAACAAGAAGCATCATAACAATTAGTATCATAGTAGTTTCAAGCAACAAATGATATTAGTTTTAATATCACCAACAATTGGTATCAATTTTGATATCAGTAAAATTGGACATAACCTGAACATGCAGTGCATAATAAGTTTTGATGATGATTTGTATTACAGTTTGTGCTTCAGTATGTGCTTGAAACAACTCTAGACATTTGCGCTTACTGGTACAACCTCACAAATAGGGAGAGAAGAATTGTGGGAGAATTTTTCTTTAAACCTTTTTGTTGATGTCAAATAGGGGGAAAAGTTATGTGAAAATATGCATGTACTCAATCTATAATTATCTAAATTGAATGCATTATATGTATTATCCATTTATTAAGCATGTTTTCACTAGTGATTTGTCATCATAAAAAATGGGGATATTGTTAGGTTTAATATAAGTTTTGATGATGACAAATATAGGGTAATAAGGAACAAATGCATCATATGTGTCTAACATATATAATGTTCCTTAAAGAAGTAAAATGTGTATTAGTATGTTTTTAATTATGTTTATAATACATGCCATGTACTAATATATCCACTATGCTCTTATGTTTTATAATACAAGATAGATATATTAATTGAACTAACTACTTAGTTTGTAAGTGTATTACATTAAGTGTAGGATGGTCCAAGTAGGACAAGTGAGTATTGGAATAAATAAATGGACATTAACATCTTGTCCCACTCAAGAAAGAAGAAGAGATAGGATACTCCAAGAATTGAGGATGAGAAGGGAGCACGCCAAGAAGGGAATGACCAAGTGAAAGTAGAGCTCAATGTTTGAAAATCTAACTATTTGGTATATTTTGTTTTCACTTAGTCTTAAGGTGGTTTTAATCTTTGAAATTTAATTAATCTTGTTACCATATGTTTAAACAAGTTAGATTAAGTAAATCCAATGTTAGCTTTTGTTAAAAATGAGAAATATTGGCTAACAGACGAATTTTGTGTTTAACTCATGTTTATTTTGTATAAAATTCGAACTTTGCTTAGTAAAATTCAAAGTTACAGAAGTTTTATCTCTGACAGATGAATTCCAATTTTGAAATTTGAATTTTGGACTAAGCACTGTTAATGAAAGTGTCCAAAATTTGGAAGAAACTTAGACAAAATTCAAATGTTGGTGAAGTTCAAAATGAGTTTGTTAGTTCAGCTGGCTTCCCAAGAGGGGGGTAAATTAGGAAGTTTGGATTTTTCTGCAAAAATGAAACATAGTAGTGATAATAAAAAGTCAGTGAAAAACAGAGTATAAGAAATAAAGAGCAATTGCAAAGTAAATGAGAAGAGGACACAGTGATTTATCCTGGTCCGGTCTATTCCACTTAACTTACGTCCAGTCCTCAAGGCACCACTTGAAATTTCTCCACTATATCTTGTAAGATTTGAATGGGTTCTTGCAAAAATTATAGTACAACCCCAACTCGGACTTCGAGCTGAACAAGACTCTCTCATTCTTCTCACTCAATAGTAAGAACAACTCTCTTAGTGTATTCTCACACTAAGTACTATCTATAAGTATGTAGAAATATACAGATTACAGTATGAAAACTCTCTCTCAAAAGAATGGATATGAAAGTTTAAGTACAATGAATGAGCTAAACAGAGGTTAGTTAAGCTTTGAATAAATCAGTAATCAATTCTAATGAGTTTTGGCATTTTTGTATTTTTTTCTCATTACCCAACAAATTAAATGAGGTCCTATTTATAGTTTCAGAGAAAAACTACCCCATTGGAAAGAAAAATTAGCCGTTGCTCTCAGAAAAAAAGCCATTCACCTACCCCATTAAATGCATCTGTTAAAGGTTATGTGAATAACCTCCTTAGGTTATACGAATAATGGGTGACTATTGGCTCTTAGTTTCAACGTTATGAATTCATTATGTGAATAACCTGTCTAAGTTATACGGATAACATTCATCCCAGAATGACTAAGTTTTGGCTCAAAAACATTTTCATGAAAACCTATTCAGTTGTTTGGATAACTTTAAATTTTCTCAAACTGAATTTTTTTGGAAAACATAGGTTGTCAGGATAACCTCCCAAGGTTATATAGATAACCCATTTAGCTAAGGAAGGACCATAAGTTCTATAATATAGGTTATATGGATAACCTCCCTAGGTTATGCGGATAACCTATTTAACCGAGGAAAGTCCAAGGGCACTGAAACATAAGTTATGCGGATAACCTCCCTAGGTTATGCGGATAACCTATTAATCAGAGAAGAGTCCAAGTGCTCTGTAACACATGTTATGCGGATAACCTTCCTAGGTTATGTGAATAACAGGTTGCACAGTACAATTGATCTTCACTGTTCACTCCCTTATGCGAATAAGGTAACCACCTTATCAGGATAACCACTTGGACATACCTGAGGAGATGGTGCACAATTATGTTATGCGGATAACCTCAACCCTTTTCATGAAATCGAAGAAGGAACACTTACAAAAGCTTTGAGATTAAGACTTTATTCTCATAACCTTCACTGGTTATGCACATAAGGTAAACCTTTTCATGAAAACAAAGTGAAAACACTTAGAAACAACTTTATAATTGAGACTTTATCCTTATAACCTTTGAACATTATGTGCATAAGGTAACTCTTTTCATGAAAACCATTTTGAAAACATGAACTAATCATTAATCATGCAAGTAGGTGCCTCATTTAATATTGGGATAATCAGAATTGAAAGCTTAACTACCTTCTTTTACAAATAGATTCCTAAAATACATGAAACAACTTTTTAACCTTCAGGAATCTCCAACTTTATTCTACATATGACTTGTGTTCCTTTGATATTGGATTTCCAAGCTCAATATTGTTTATAATCATCAAAACCATATGAATTAACAGAATTCACTATCACTACCTCTGACAGACAAATTTTGGACTTCAAAATGTGAATTTCAAAATAAGAACTTGTGAGTCTTGTTAGAGAATGTCTTAGATAAACGAACTTTAAATTTCAACAGTCAAATTTTGAAGAGAAAACTTTTGTATCATGTTGAATGTACCTCTGATAAACAAATTTCAACTTCTAAAATTTGAATTTCGAATTGCACTATGAAAACTTGAGATAACTGTTCAAACTTCAATAGATGCATTTCCAGTATGAAAATTCGCATGAACTAACATGGGTTAATTTTGGCAAACTCGAGATTCGAATTTCACTCTGTGATAGATGAATTTTTGAAGTTTAACATTAAACACATAACTATATTGTCTCTATGAAATTCTTTTATTGAGCCCTCAAATTCAAATTTTTGAAAGATAGACGTATTTAATGCAGTTGGTGAATGGCTCTTTTTGTAGATTAACAGTTAGAACTCGTGTCTAATGGATAGATATTGTGTCTAACATCTAATTAAGCCACAAATCTATATATAGAACCTTATTTGAACTTATGAGTAAGAATCTTAAGAGAGTTTGTGTCAAAATGCTGTTTCAATACATAAAATCTTTTTGTATCAGCATTCTTTGAAAAATCCATCTCAATAGAATGAGCTTTCAATATATTATCTACTCTTAAAAGAGAGTCTCATTTCTATAATCATTTTTTCTACTATTTTTAGGTAGAATCTTAGTGTGGGAAACACTAAGGGATATACACATCTTGTAATGGTGTAGGGAGAGTGGCTTCACAAGTGCCTACTGAAACTTCTGGGATATACTGAGGCTTCACAGGTGCTCAAATGAAACTTGTGGGATATAGTGGAAAATCTTAAGTGGTGGCTTGAGGACTGGACGTAAACCAAGTGGTTTGGCCCAAACTAGTATAAATTCTTATGTCTTGCCCTTCATCCGTTCATTCCATCTACAACTTCTTCATACTTTGTTCATCCACGTTCTTCTACATATCTAGTGAAATTGGGCTATGATTCAAAAAGGGCAAAAATCTTGCATCACTTAATTCACCCTTCTCTTGGGTGACTAGCTAAACCTAACATTGGTATTGTGTTGAATTTATTTGAGGCATTGATTAATATATGTGTGTGTGTGCGCGAGAGGATTAAATACATAATTGACATATTGATATCTATTATGATGGAATTGCATTGATGATGGATATCTCTATCACTATGACATCGCCTTCGTGCATTTGGCTCAATATCTTAATATTTCTCATACCATATATCAGTATGGAGATATTGAAGGTATTATTGGTTGAGAGCTAAATTCTTTGTGCTATTGAGTTATATTAATTTATTATAGTCCATGACCCTTAGGCAAGATTATAGTAAATTATTGTTGTTTGAATGTCACTGCATTAGCTGTGTTATAATAGGAAACTCTGTTTATAATTATGATGTGCACATAATTAATGTTTCCTTATCTTGTCTTATCCAAGCTTTTGCTCCTATGCAACTGGCATCTGTTGAAAATCTAAATGGCACAAACTTTGATGATTGGGAGGAATCTCTTTGCATGTATTTAGCTCTTTGTTGAATGGACTCGGCACTTAGAACTAAATCTCCTCCTGAGCTCACTAATAAGTCTTCTGCTAATCAAAAAGCCTACTTTGAAAAGTGGCACGATTCTAACAGGGTTTGCTTAATGGCAATGAAATACATCATGGACAAGACCATCAGAAATGGTATTCCTTATAAGGAAATAGCTATTGAATATTTGAACGTAGTTGGTGAAAAGTACGCAAGCTTTAACAAGGCCTAAAAGGGCCAGTATCTATCCATGCTTTAATAACACATCATATGATGGTGTTTCTGGGGTCCTTAGAGATTCAAACTGAGTAGGAAGGGATTCAAGAATATGCCGAACCAAAAAACTTTCCCCAAGTCAACTTTGAGAGATTTTAGCTTGTTGGAGTAATTCACTAGTTTCATGATATACTCAAAGGGAAGAATGGACTCTAGATCAATTGATTTCTATTGTTACTCGACAAGAGGAGTCCATGAAGAGAAAGAATGCCACTGTCCTTTATGTGAACCTTGTTTTACATGAAGGAAATAGCAGGGCAAATATTAATCACCATAAGGGAAAGAAGCCCATGTCTCATTTTAGTGAGAAGAAGAATAAAAGTAACAAGGGTGGAAAGTAGAAACATCAGTTAAGACCTAGGAAGAAGAATTTTAAGGGAAAGTGCAATTACTTCAAAAAACTTGGGCCTAAGATGGGTAATTGCTTAAGCTTAAGAACAAGCGTGAGGAATGTAAGATCACCATTTTTTATATGTATTTAATGACCAAATAATGATAAAAAATTGTATGAAATTGTTCTAGACTAATTTATGATGTTTGGAGAAACCTAGGAATATAACTAAGTAGATTTAAGGTCTAAAATATCATAAAAAAAATCAAAAAAGGGCTTAAAAGAGCAAAATAGTCATTTTGTCAAGAAATAAAGGCAAATGGTCATTTTACTAAAAAAGGCACAAAAAGTAATATTATAATACTCTAGTGTAGGGTAAAAGTACAATTAATACTGGTTATATGGGCCCGAAGAGGAAAAAGTATAGGTACAGTAAAAGATGAGTCTCACGTGAATAATAAATACCAGGTAAGATGAATAATAAAAGGTAAGCAAGATAAGTGGATTTCACATGAAAAAGTAAAGAGAAAAAGGTAGGAGGCAGATAAAGTAAATAGAAAAAATACTGGATATAATAGAAAATCTAGATAAAAGTATACAAACCAAAGCCAAATTGATACGAAAAAGTTTAAAAGTACAATCTCTTTCTCTTCACTTGCCTCACAAAATGGGAGGGAATTAGAGGACAAAAATACCCTCCACCACTCTCTCACTATGACCAAAATATCTAAACCTATAAGAGTAAAGTAACATAAACAATTCAAAGATAATTATTGATTGTTAGATTTAGATTAAATCTAAAGGTCAATATCCACCCATTTTCCCTATATATACCCTAAGACCCTTTTCCCCTCTTTGCTCATTTTGCAAACTACATGGGAGGGTTAGAGATAGAGGGAGTAGCGTGATCTTGAGAGAGAAAGAGAGAGGGAGCCAAGGAGAGGAAGAGAGAAGATGAAGAAGAAGAGAGAAAGAAGGAAAGGAAGGAGGAAGAAAAGCAAGGCAAAGTTCAAGGTCTTCGAGGTAAGTCTTCTTTCTCCAATCTATCTAGTGTCTCTTTCCCTTTCATATAGCATGATTTGGGTTAGAGTTGAAGCATTATTCTCCTCCCTCCAAGGTCCTTAAGGTTTGTGAGGCCAAGTCTTGTGTCTCATTTAGCTAATAGTTGCAATGTGCTTGTATGGTCAAGTAATGACCAAAATGCATGAAGGAATAATTGAAAGATTAAGTTTTTCTTATTGGGTTTTCTAGCGAATGATTTCATCCAAGGAAGAAAGGAAGTCTTAGGCTTAGTTTTTAATGAAACTAATGCTTCCATTGCATTCCTAACAAGCAAAATAACCAAGAGAGGTTAAAGGATTCATTAAAAAAGTTGGTTTGCATAATGTCAAAATTTAAGGTCCATTATAAATGAGAAGGTTCCAATGATGTTAGCAAGCTATTTAGAAAGATTCATTGATGTTTTCAGTAGCTAATCAAGCCAAGGAAGTAACCCAAAGAAGTAAGAACCAAGTTTGAAAGCTAAAGAAGTAAAACTCTAAGGTAGTCTCTTGTTCTTACTTTGATATTATAACTTAATGATGTTTTATATGTTAATATGTTATGTAAATGATGTCATGCTATTATTATAACTTTCTTTCATGATTGGGTGGCTATTTTATAATGAGGGTTAAGCCCAAGATGTCCTGTTTTTAAACTGTTATACTGCCGAAATTTAATTAAACAACATGAATGTTTTAAATGCTTTATGAAAATATGCCATGTTTTTATGTTTTTAAATGTATTGTGATGACATTATGGCATGTGCAAGTTGGCTACTGAGATTCTCTAATCTCACCACATAGTTTCCCAAATGTTAGGGTCAAGCCATGGTAAAGGAAAATAAGTAGCCAAAAGGATTAAATAAGAAGATTGATGTTTTGTAAACTGTTTTTGGGTTGATTTTTACTATTTCCTTTAAATTATTGTATAAAATCGATTATTGGTCCAAAAATTCTATTATTTATATGTATGGATAGAGCCATGTTTCAAAAATAATACATCACTGATTTTGGTTGTATCTGAATTTATACAATGGTAGTTACATATATTTTGTCAAAACCGCTCTAGTGAAAGTCATTTTTGACTCCTAAAGATTTAAAATAATGCTCTGCCCAGTATATACCAAATAAATGCACAAGATAAATATGGTTAGAAATTAGATATGTCAAGCTTTCTAGTTACGCTAAGTATGCAAAAAATAACTTTGTATTTTATGATAAATGAATTTTTAAATTTAACACTCAGTTTTTGGACAAAAACTAGAAGTTAAAACGGACACTAAAGTTTGATGAATAAACTATATAAATCTGAGTGATGGTTTTCCTATTTCATATTTTTCCTATAAAGTTTAAGATATACATGATTTTTAGAGACTTAAACTATGAAATGATTTTTCTACATTTAATTATGATTTTTGAAATTTTGTTGCACATTTGACTATAAAAACTGCCAAAAAACAATTTTAAGATTTTAATTAGTTCAAGTTTTAAAAAAATCTTTTTATGCTTTAAAACCAAGCAGTTCTCATGGGAAAGATGCCTAATTATAAGATATAACAAGAAAGAAGGTGCTTCCTTTGTAATTAGTCCCCCTATTTTTGTTTGCTTTAAGTCAAATGTTGTTGATATTCCTATTGATTCATGGTCGATGGATTATGGATCTACTGTAAATGTTGCAAATTCCTTACAAAAAGCAAGGGGAAGCCATGTAAGAGGAAGAAATGCATCTTGGGTGTTAATGGTGAAGCCGTTGTGGTTGAGTATATAGGAACAGTTAGCTCGACACTACCTTTTGGACATGTACTTGTATTGACTAACACTATTTTTGTACCCTCTGCTAGGAGGAATTTGATAGCTACACCTCTGCTAGATGAACATGGATACTCATTTTGGTAAGGAAATGGAAGAATAGATATATATATATATGTATATATATCTTTTTTTAATCCATTATTATTGTCTTTGCTATGTTGAGTTGTGGATTATGATTTATATCAATATTTTAAAAGCTGGATTGGATTTTGAACTAGAAGAGTCATCAGGTCACGGTTTTCATGGTTTAACCAATTAGACTGGCAGTCGAACCGATAATGCAATAATTGAGTAAAAATAATATCGAGCTCATTATTTTGAAGATGACTTTGATAGTGGGAGTCATGCACCTAAGGACATTAATATATGTGAAGAGAGGATACTTTTGCTTGAACCTATTTTGCCATCATCATTGATAGAAAAAGGTGCGATTCCTGAGAATCTAGTTGATGGTATAGGTCCCCCAAAGTTGCATACTAAGCAACTAGCTATTGAGTTAAGATGATCTTAGAGAGTTTGTAAAGTTGCAATATCAAATGACTATATGGTTTATTTGCAGGATTTGAATCAAATGTTATGGATGAGATGAATCCTACATCCTTTCAACAAGCAATGGCTAGCCTTCATTGATCTAAATGGTTGGAGGCTATGAATGATGAAATTGCCTCTATGCATCGCAACCATGTGTGGGAGCTCATTGAGCTGCCAAATGGTTTCAAACCTATTGGGTGTAAGTGGATTTTTAAGAGCAAGCATAGGGCTACTGGTGTGGTGGAAAAGTATAAAGTCAAACTTGTAGCCAAAGGCTATAATAAAAAAGAAGGTGTTGATTATATAGAAACTTTCTCCCTTGTCAAGACTACTTTCTTGAATGGAGATTTGTATGAGGAAGTCTACATGACTTAGTCAGATGGCTTTGTTGAACCTATTAAAGAGCACTTGGTGTGCAAGTTATGTAGATCCATCTATGGGTTGAAACAATCCTTTAGGCAATGGTATCTAAAATTTGATGAAGCGATCCCTTGGGTTTATTGAGAATATATCAAATCAATCATCAATGTATCTATCAAAAGTTTGAAGGAAATTCTTGTGCTTTATGTTAATGACATCCTTTTAGTTGGTAACTCGTTGAATTATTTGAATGTGACAAAACAATTGTTGTCATGGCATTTTGACATCAAAGACCTTAGTAAGGCCTTATTTGTTCTTGGGATTCAGATCCATCATGATAGATCTCATGTCATTCTTGGTTTGTCTTAAGCTACTTACATTGAGAGAGTGCTCATGAAATTTAGCATGCACTCTTGTACCTATTGCATTGCACCTATTCAAAAAGGAGGGAAATTTGAGTCACAATGTCCTTAAACTAATCAAGAAAATACTGAAGTAGCTAAATAACCTTATTCTTCAACAGTTGGCAGCCTAATGTATGCTCAAGTGTGCACTAGTCTAAATATAGCTTTTGCTATCGATGAACTTGGTAGATACTTGTGTGATCCTAGGCACACTTATTAGAAAGATGCTAAGGTCATGAGATATCTTCAGGGTACTAAGAATCACATGTTGACCTATAAAAGGTCTGATTCTCTTGTGATTGTTGGGTACTCTGATTTGAACTATGCATCTTGTGTGGATGATAATAAATCCACTTTTGGCTACATCTTCATGATGTCGAGAGGAGCTATCTCATGGAAGAGTATTAAACAGTCACGAACAGCTACCTCAACTATGGAGGCAATGTATATCACCTATTATGAAGCTACCTATCAAGCCATATGGTTAGGAAACTAATCTCTAGGATGCATCTTATTGTGATAATTCATCTATTGTACACTTCTCTCAAAACCATAGGTATTCTTTTCTCACAAAACATTTTGATGTTAAATTCCTATTTGTTAGAGAGATGATTACTGAATCTCAGACTCATGTAGTTCATATTTCTAGTCAAAATATGTTGGCAGATCCGTTGACCAAGGGACTACTCGTAGGAGTATTTCGTAATCATGTAACTCATATAGGTCTTGTGAGTCTCTTGATGATGCCTTGGTCTAGTGGGGCTGTGAGTTATTCCTTTGTGAGGCATTTAGTGTGTTCTGCTGTATTCAGATATAGAAACTTAGTCATTAGGCTTATATCACTTGTTTTCCTATCGGATCTAGTGATCTTGTAGTTGTTTCATATTTGAATTGACAATTAAACTACATGCTATCACATTTATGTGTGACATTATAGCGCATCTTGACACTGTGTCCTCTATATTCCATTTTATTCAATAGTGAGTCACCATTAGTATTTACTTCATTTGTTTCCTTATCAGATTCAATGACTTTGATTCATGATTTCACTATTGAATTTTTTATTAAGGTGTTTACTTAATATTTGTTATTTGTTGACTCTTATGATTGTATTGTTCTTGATAAATTTGACAATTGATCAATGCTATCCAAGTGGAAGATTGTCGGATTTTTTTTTTTGTAATATGTGGATTAGCATTAATCAATAATCAAAATATTATATCTATAGTATAATCATTTAAATATTAAGTAATTGTTTATGCACTTTAATAAAAGTGGATTGGGTCATATTAATAATTGAATAAACCATTATAGGTTGGAATATTTAATTATAATTATTCTTGAAGAAATCCCAACTTGTAGGCTAACTTTAAAGTCAATTATCCTATTTAAGTTGACTATAGAGGCAATTTTGTAATTTCTGAGAAGGTTTGAAACCCTAATGCTAGAGGTATTAATACTTCCTCTTGAAAAATCCTAACCACCTTCTCTTCTTCTTCTCCTCCCACTTCCCCTCAAGTTTGGCAAAGCAAGTTGTAGATCTCCTTCCTCTCATCATGACTAGTATGAATCCTACATGTTTTCTAGGTATATAGACTTCTTCTTGAGCTAATTACATATAACATTACTTCAATGGGTTTCATAGTAGTTTGGTATGTTAGTGATGGTTTCAAATAGTTTAAATTGGAACAGATAATTCTGTAACTTAATATTGGTCTTCCTCTTGGGAGAGATCTCTCCCATCAAGAATGGGATAAAACAAGTCTCTTTTGTTGGTGAGAGACATCTCTCCATGTAGGGCTGAACATGGACTAGACCAGACTAGGTTGGTCTTGAACCTGCGGTTTGGTTTGAATAAGGACCAAACCACACAAGACAGTCCTAGTCTGGTCTTTTGTCTGGTGGACCAGTGACCTAGACCAGGCTAGACTTAATTTAGGTCACTTTCTCCACCATTTTGTAAGTTGTACAACATTTAAAGGGAAAAAAACTATCCAATCCTAAATTAAACTAAAAAACAAATTCATAAAGACTAAAAATTCTATAAACTTCATAGAAGCCTAATAGATAAAATTTTTCCAT
Organism: Adenanthera pavonina; assembly: GCA_026686845.1. NCBI lineage: Eukaryota > Viridiplantae > Streptophyta > Magnoliopsida > Fabales > Fabaceae > Adenanthera > Adenanthera pavonina. The sequence goes on from JAIVEN010000015.1 coordinate 32,453,665, forward strand.
CAAATTCCAAGCATAATAATATCATTAGTTCATCACAAGTCACAACATTCTAAGTTGACATTACGTCATCACCAGTGGCAAAATTCAACATAACAATTAACAAGCACACTATCACAAGTTCGACAACAATAAGAAAACTCCAACATAACACATAAACACAACATCAGTCATCAGTTCATCAATAATAACAAAAATGTAATAAGGAGCATTTTATTATCGTCTTTTTAATCTTCTTCTTCTACCTCTACCATATCTCTCTTCTTCATTTTTGGAGCATTAGAAAAAAAAGGATTTAATTATTATCCTATTTAAAAGAAATGATTAATATATACGCAACTCATTTAATTTCAATGCCAAGAGTATAAAGTATGGAGTATGGACAATGAGGAATAAATATCAATTACAACTATAATAGAATTAAAATGCTTATAAAAAATGATAAGCATGGAGTTGAAAGAAAGCATTACCATCACAATCAACAATAATACAATATCAATCTACATCCATGATATCATCTCGTCCAACTTCAATTATAGTTGAATCATCTAAAAAAGAAAATAAACAATTAAAGTACCAAGACTAGTATGTTGGTAAGTGAATAAACGTTTGGTAAGCAATAAATTTAAAATGAGAATAGAAGTATAGATTTGAAAAATTACCAAGATCAGTATGTTGAACCACATTTTCAATCCTCAAAGTTGTCAAATTCACGAAGCTTGGAGGCAAATTCTAAGAGAGATTGTCCTCGAAGTATCTAATTTTGGGCATAAATGAGTGCCTTAGTCATTTTTTATGACAATGAACTCCTATAAGAGTCAACTATACATCCTCTAATGTTAAATGCAGATTCTAGGGCTACTATAGAAACTGGTATAGCCAATACATCATAAGCCATCTCAGAGAACACTCTATACTTGCTAGAATTGGCTTTCCACCATGACAATATGTCAAATTCCTCCTCAAGCTTGTTGTCATCAAATGAATCATATGTAAGATATTTATCTAACTCTGACTGAGGATCTAATGAAGTTTTTTGTTTCAGTGATACTAGCCATCTACAACCTAGATCTTTTTCTGTTGAAGTGGATGGTCCTAGAGAACTAAAAGGTGGAGGCATGGAAGAACCACTTATTTCAGGAGCAATTATGGCAAAATGCTCATCAAACATATAGTACAAAGTATCTTTGACCTTGTTTTTCATGGCTGTACAAACCTCATCGTTAGGAAAAAGCTGTTCAAACATATGGTTTATGTAGTTAACTTGTAATGAGGATCTAATATCATAGCCACAAATAATAAAGGGTTCATATTCTCTGCCTTCCCCTAATATTTGTCATACTTACTCTTCATATTCTGGTGGAAGCAAATATTTGAAGTTACATGAAGTGAGCTTGAGAATTTCAAAGTCACATCATAAAACATCTTCAAGAATTTGAGGAACGTGAATGCATTATCCCAAGCATATGTTTCAGGAGGGCCTTCACACCTGGAACCTTGCCTAAAGTGTGCAATATAATCTTCATCTTCATCTTCCATCCTCTCAAATGAATTTTGGAATTTCAGTGTAGCCTCCAACATCAAATATGCAGAATTCCACCTAGTACTAATATAACATCCCAAGAAAACTAAAATATCTAGGAATGCATAGGAAATTTACAAAAACTGACCGACACTATTTTGCGTGAAAAATGGCAAAGAGGCCATTTTTCCCTATTGGACGGAAAAATAAGAAATTATATTTTTATTCCTAAAGAATTATGAAAATGACATCCATGTCCCCAAGCCTAATATTCACAAGGAATAAGGATGCAAAAGTTCTTGGGGAAAATTACACCTAATAACTCGAAAGTTTTAGAAATTATAATTTAACCCCGGGTTAAGGGCAATTTTGTAAATATACAAAATTACTGTCAAAACGAAGCCCTCAACAAGAGAAGTCCAATGGTATATGGCACTAAGAATTAATGTTTAAGAATAAGGAAATAATCAATGCCGAGTATCCAAAAGTAACAGTAAACTGATAAAGTAAATTATGGGCCCCACCGATGATTAAAAGGTAACCGGAACGGGATATGGGTCATACACATATATCATTTGGGAGAGGATAATTACGAAAATATAAAAAATAAAATTGAAATGGTCCTGTAGCCCAAAAATGCTAATTTACTGTAAAAAGCGGTTTTATCGGTATGGTTGAAAAATTACCCTGTTTCAGATATATTTGGACTAGAAAAAATTGAGTAGAGTGGACACCCAAAAACCTCTCATTGGGCATGATTTTGGGCAGTTTGAGAAGCATGATTTTTTGGAGAAAACTTCTCCAAGAAGTAGTCATTTTTTGTTAAAAAAGTAAGTATGGTTACTTTTGCTAATTAACCATGATTAGCCACATCATTAAACCATATAATTAACCATTTAATTACCCTCTTTCTTCTACACTTTCACGACCATTTACACCAACAAACTAAAGGGAAAAAATGGAAAGAGAAAGAGGAGAAAACAAAGAAGGAGAAGAGAAAGCTTAAGGCAGGATTGGAAAGCTAAGTTGGTAAGTTGTCTTATATCATTCTAAGCTTGCTATCTATGGTCTTTGAAGCATGATCTATGGAGTAGAATTTCTTCTCCATCCTCTTAGGGTTTCGTAAAAATTAGGATTAAGTAAGAAAATGAGTTTTCCCAACCATCAAACTTAGGGGGAATGCTAGACTACACATTTAAAGCATGAATATGGAAGTGATTTGTTGTGTAATGAAGTATAGCAACTTTTCCCTATTTTCTATGAATTTTGGCCAGAAAGGGGTTGTTATTAGAGTTAGAATTTCATGTTTGTAATCCCAAAAATGGATTCATTGGGTCTAAATTAGTCAAGTACAAGTGAGGGAGTCAAGAAAAACTCAAAGGAAAGCTAAATGAAAAAGTTAGGGTTTAGTGTGTATGGTGTTATGTAATTCTTGAAACCAGTGGCTAAAAGGCTTGAATGGTGATATGTATAGGTTCAAGGAAGGTTAAGCAAGCCAAAGAATAGGTGCATAAAGTTTGGAAAGGGAGGAAATACATTAAGGTAGTAATTTACCTATTTATACTTATTGTTATCAAACATGAATTTCACGAATTTGTTGCGATGCCATATGTATATAATAATGCTTTGTGATGATTTGTTATAAATGGCTGAGTTGATTAACGAGTTTTATGACCTCTAGATATCCCAATTTTAAAATAAAACTCTACCAAAATTTTTATGAAATGTTATGGTATTAAAAGTTTCAAGGATAATTTGATGTTTCCATGAATTGTGTGATAACATGATTGTATGAATGGGTTATTACTATTGAGATTCTTTGAATCTCACTCCCCCTCAATGACTAACCATGCTAGGAAGAACAACGGAAAAAGGGCTAAGGAAGGAGCTAATTTCATGAAGAAGCTAATGATGAGTGGATGATGTTGCAAGCCATTATGTTATAATGCGAATGGTTATTGGTGCCTTGCTTTTGTATGAAATTGCAAAATAGTGAATATTATGTTAACATTGTAGAAAATGTATTAGAATTTCCATTTCTGGATGTTGTGATATGAAGTTATATTCTACCAAGTTTCATGCAAAAATGAGTTCATTTGCATGGGTTTTGGCAAGCAAATTGCAATATAGATTGAAACAGGGCATTTTCCAGACGTATCTGTTTAGTTCATCCTTGTTCTGCACTTAATGTGAGGATAGGTTGCTGGGATTTTTATGCCAGATAGAGGACATCTAAGCTTTAAAATGAAATCTAATTCACCCCATTTGGAGTTGTGTACAATTAATGGTGAATTTTCAAAACTAGGGTTCAGAATAGGGCAATATTGGAAAAACTGGAAACTGAAAGTTAAGTACTGAAAATTTCAAGAGATAACATAAAATTGTATAAAGCTCCAAAAATTCATTGGTTTACATGTATAAAAAGGTTTATGTCTTAAGATTCATATGCCACTGATTTGGAAGTGATTGGTGTTAGTTCAGCTGGCTTCCTAAGTGGGGTGAATTGGGAAGATTGAAATTTTTCTGCAAAAATCAAATATAGTGGTGATACTAAAAGTTTACTGAAAAACAAAGTATAAGGAATAAACAGTAAAGAGAAGAAGACTCAGTGATTTATCCTGGTTCGATCTATTCCTCTTAACCTACGTCCAGTTCCCAAGCCACCGCTTGAGATTTCTTCACTATCTCTTACAAAATTTGAATGGGTTCTTGCAATGACCGCAGTACAACACCAACTCAAACTTTAAGTTGAAACAAACTCCCTTACTCTTCTCACTCAAGAGTAAGTAACCTCCCTTAGTGTATTCTCACACTAAGTACTCTCTACAAGTGTGTAAATGTATACAGAATAAAAACTCTCTCAAAAGAGTGGATATGAAAGTTAAGATACAATGAACGAGCTAAACAAAGGGTATGTAAGCTTTGAATGAATCAATAATCGAATCAGCAGAGTTTTGGCATATATATTGTTTTTCTCATTACCCGACAACTTAAATGAGGTCCTATTTATAGTTTTAGGGCAGAACTATCCGTTAGAAATAAATATTAGTCACTACTCTCAGTAAAATAGCCGTTCACCTACCACATTAAATGCTTCTGACATAGGTTATACGGATAACCTCCTCAGATTATGCGAATAACGGGTAACTGTTTGCCTTTGTTTTCAATGTAGAGCTTTCGTTATGTGGATAACCTAGCTAGGTTATGCGGATAACGTGCTACCCAAAATGACTAAATTTTAGCTCAAAATTATTTTCATAAAAACCCACTCAATTTTTAGGATAACGTTAAGTTTTTCTCAAACTAAATTCTTGTGAAACTTAGGTTATCAAGATAACCTTCCAAGGTTATGCAGATAATCGATTTTGCTGAAGAAGAGCTATGAGTTCTATAACATAGGTTATGTGGATAACCTCCATAGGTTATGAGGATAGCCTGTTTACCCAAGGAAAGTTCAAGTACTTTAAAATATAGATTATGTGGATAACCTCCCTAGGTTATGCGGATAACCTATTTACCCAAGGAAAGTTCAAGTACTCTGAAATATAGGGGTTATGCGGATAATCTGTTTACCCAAGGACTCCAAGTGCTCTGTAACATACGTTATGCGGACAACCTCCCTAGGTTATACGAATAACGAGCTGCACAGTACCACTTGCCTTCACTGTTCACTCCCTTATATGGATAAAATGCTTACCTTGTCAGGATAATCACTTAGATAGACTTGAGAACTTGGTCCCCGAGCTGTGTAATATGGATAACCTCAATCCTTTTTCATGAAATTGAAGAATGAACTTTGGAAAAACTTTGAGATTGAGTCTTTATCCCCATAACCTTCAATGGTTATGCACATAAGGTAAAATATTTTCATGAAAACAAGGTAAACGCTTAGAAACATCTTTGAAGTTAAGACCTTATCCCCATAAGCTAAAACATTGTCATGAAAACAAGGTAAACACTTAGAATCATGTTAAAATTGAAGTTTTATCCTCATAAGATAGCTCTTTTCATGAAAATCATTTTGAAGTCATGAGCTAATCATTGATCATTCAATTAATTTTCTCATTTAATTATTGGGTTAATTGAAATTCAAAACTCAACTGCCTTCTTTTACAGATAATTTCTTAAAACAAGTGACACAGTTCTTCAATCTTTAGGAAACTCCAACTTTGTCCTTCATTTCACTTGTGTTCCTTTGATATTGGATTTTCAAGCTTATTTGTTTTAGAATAATCAAAACCTCTGAATTACATAAGAAACATGTAAGAGCCTCTTTGTCACAATAGTTGTACTCCTTCTGATCATTAATGTAAGTCACTGCTAACTACCTCATCGAACTCAAGAAAAATTTGTTGTTATTAAAATTATCTTAAAATTGATATGTTTTCTATTTTTATCCTCTAATAAATACTACAAATTCAAAAAATCCACATTTTCTCCCATGATTAAATAAGGGTATTTTGGAAACAAAGTAATTAATACTCTAAAAACTCATAGAAAGTGACTTATATTTAGGACCATAAAAAATTTCTAGAATGCGACTAATAAAAATGATTGAAGGAAGTATATGACTCTCTAGATAAATACTCTTTTTGTCTCATATTATAAAGTAATGACAGGGATTTTATGCATATTAAAAAAATATTTATTATATCCTTAAACTTTTAAAAAAAACCAAAATTTTCAATTTTACCCATATTAATTCCACTGGTTTTATTAAATATAATATTGAATCAAGTGTTTTGATGATTCTAAATAACTAAAGCTTGGAAGGAAAATATCAAAAGAGTATAAGAGCATATAAGTGAAGAAATCCAAGAAGAAATGTGTGAAGAATTAGTTGTTAGGATCTCTCACAATATACACTAAATAAAAGACTTTGATTTCTACCTATTTATGTTTCCACACCCTTTAAACAAGTATTTTCACAGTTATCCTATGTTAACATATATTAGGTTTTGAAAACACTGACTAGCAGACGAACTTTGCTTTGAATTCTAATATGTTGTGTGCGAAATTCGAATTTTACTTGCTGAAATTCGAAATTCCAAAGTTATCATCTCTGACAGACAAATTTCAAGATCTAAAATTCAAATTTCGGGTAAAGCATAGTTGGCAAAATATGCAGAATTTGTCTGAAGTTCTGTCAAAATTTGTATGATATTCAAGTGCAAAAAGAGTTCAAAGTCAGTCCCTCTAATAGACGAATTTTAAATCTCAAAATTTGAATTTTGAAATATGAACTTGTAAGTCTAGTTAGAGCTTGTTTCTGACAGATGAATTTTGAAATACAAAATTCAAATTTCAAAGAGCATAACTTTTGTACCTTGTTGAGTCTGCCATTGACAGACAAATTTTGGTCTCCGAAATTTGAATTTTGAATGCATTGCAAAAATATGAGACAACTGTTCACATCCACATATGCACTTTGAATATAAAAATTCAAATGCTTTAACATGGGATATGTTTGACAAAAAACAAATTCGAATTTCACTCTTGAATAGACAAATTTTGGAAGTTCAATGTTAAAGTCTTTAACTTATGGTCTCTACGAAATTCATCTGTTGGCACCCAAAATTCAAATTTCAGTGTATCAAACGTATTAAATGCGGTTGGTGAACAGCTAGTTTTACAGAGTAACTGTTGGGTAACATCTCTAACGGCTATATCTTGTGTCTAACAACTAGTTTAGTCACAAATCTATAAATAGAAATTCATTTGAAGTTGTGGGTAATGAATTTATATTGTAAATACTGAAAGTCTGCTAAAATCTCTAGTCAAAGTCTTTTACTATCTCACACTTTACTTACTACACTTCAATTGTCACATTTATTCTATATTAGAGAGTTTTTTATTCTTTATAAAATCTTTTCTTCATCTGGAAGAAGGGTTTTCTTGTGAGAGGTTTTCACAAAGGATTTGGGAAATACTTTGTAAGAGTGTAGAGTGTAGATTTCAGAGCTCTTAGAACAAAGCATAAGCTTGTACTGTGGCATTGCAAGGAGCTCATTGAATTCCTACAAGATAGTGAAAAATCTCAAGTGGTTGCTTGAGAACTGGACGTAGGTCAAGTGGAGTAGACTGAATCAGGATAAATCTTTGTGTCCTCTTCTCTTTATCTTGCAATTGCTTTATGTTTTTTGTACTTTATTTTCTGCAAACATCTACTAGTACTGTTCTATCACAATTTTACAGAAAAATTTTGAACTTCTCAATTCACCCCCTCATGGGAAGCTAGAAAAGCTAACATATAATACAAATTACAATACTAATAATGCAATAAATGAGGGATAAAATGACAAATTACTAAATGTTGCCTTATATCATGAGACAAGAAAAAATGTTGTCTTATAATATAGAATGAAAGGAGTAAAAGTTTGCATGCTTGCAAAGGGAAACTTACTTAGAATTGATTTTTCTTTTGGATATTTATTAGAATCTTTTCCAATTATATATCTGGAGAGAGAGCAACATAGTTACACTTATCTACTTTGTTTTCTCTTTTATTTCTCTAAATCACCATTTACATTGTCATTTACAATAATTACATAGGATTTGGCTAGTTAGTTTTTATGCGATTAAAACAGTTTTTCAAGGCACTTGCAAGCCATAGCTACACTACATTGCAATTAGATAAAAAGATTGTTATTAATAAAATCCAACATTAAGTGAATCAATGTTTTTAGAATTGGACAGACTAGATGGTGGTTAGACTATTACTTGGACACATTGCTGGCTTATTTTGTACCTTTAGACCGTTTTAAGTTGTTAAACTGGGTTGAACCACCTTGAACCAAATTGAAGCAGTTTGCGCTGAATTTAGCCTAATAATAATATAATTAGAATTAGAATAAATCAATATATAAAAAAAAGGGTGGAACTACACTAGTCATTAGCCGCACTGTACGGCTCCACCCTTAGGTTGCGTGCCCTTCTCTCTCTCTGTTTTTTTCTCTTTTGTTTTCTATTTTCTTTTTTATTATTCATTTAACATCATTTTTTTATAGGGGGAGTTAATGATATGATTCTTTTTTAATTTAATATATTTTAAAACTAAATAAAATGTCATTGTGTCCCTCTACACATCCGCATCCCCATGCTAGTGGAGGAGTAAAATCTAGTTATAATAACTAGTGTAGCACCCATGCAATGCATGTGTTGCTTTTTCAAATGTACAATAATAAAAGCTATTATATATATATTATTAATTGATGCTCCTACACTGGTTGTCATCCATATATAATAGATTTGTTTCTCCCCTTATGACAATATCTACAAGCCCTCTATAAATTTTTGCCCTAAGCTGCTTTTCATTATTTCTAATAAAAGCAAGCATATGTAACTCTACCATTATATATTTATCCACAATAAATTGTTGGAAAAGTTCTCATTACTCAATATTGTTGATTCTTGATCTACCTGATCTTAAATCTTGTAAGTAAAATATTCCCTAAGTGTTAAGCACCCTCTAGTATAGCACCCATCCAATATAGGGGATCCTTTTTTACATGTTTAATAATAAAAAAACTATTGTATATATGCTAAATCATCTGTAGACTTATTGATTAATCCGATTATCAGTGTTTCTATAACCTCCAACATCTGAAATTGTATATGGAAAGTAATATGATGTTGTATAATAGAAAAGAATTTAATTGCAGGAATTCATGTTCAAAATACTTTGAGTGAAGAATATTACACAATCAAATAGTAAGAGGTACAAGTGCACAAAAGTAAACATTATCTATATATTATTAAAAATTTTTGTATAAATAACATTTAATGTTTTGTTCATTGATCTACCATCATGATCTAAATTCAAGATTTTTAAACTCTTTCTACCTCTCACTCATGACACAATAATATATAGTTGTCTATGTATGAAAATTGACATTATACAAACTTTGATGGTTATAGCACATGATAACATGTTCTGAAATTGGTTGGAGTCAAAAAGTGTGACAGTAATTCTTGAAATACATATATTCAACCTCTCATTAGGACCAAAGATATCATCTTGATAACGAATTAAAAAAAAATCATTAGTCAAATAGTGTGAAATAAAAATGCATTTGGAAGCAATATCAAGTTATAAGTAATAGGAAGAATGATCACAAATCAATTAATGAGGATATGCGAATGAATCATATTGGCAACACAATGGATAATAGGTTCTATTTATTGCGACGAGGAATTGCAAGGAAAAGTCAAAATTGAAATTTGAAATAATAATAGGCAACAAATTGGAAAAAATTGAACTTAGTTGTATCACATTAGTGATGAAATTTAATTATATTTTTTTATTTTTAACAATATTTTATTATATTGTTAGGATATTGATAAAAATTGGATTTAAAATTTATTTTTTTTAAAATCATATACCATTAATTTGTATGTAATCCTTTAAATGAGGAATTTGGATATATAATGCCCACAAAAAATAAAAGCATTTGTTTAAATTAGTTAATAATAATAATAATCAATTATGAAAATAAATTTTTTTTGCATTGCTGAATGTAACAATTTTCACATTATTCACATTAATTAATTTCAAATCTATTAATTAATTACACATCCATATTTTATTTACAATTTATTTAGTGTTATTTGATCTAGATCTTTGTTAATTCGTATTAAATGGATGATTAACTGATTGACAATATGTAATGCTTGAAATTGGTCAATTTTATTTATTATAGTTCCTAATTTTGGAGTCAAATTTATTATCAATTCAAAATCCTTTTAAGTTAAAAGAATAAAATTTTAAGGATAGAAAAAGTTTGATGTTAATTCAGGAAGTTACTTCCTAATTATTTATATTTTACTTTCAAATTTTTAAGTATTAGATTTTTTAGAATGCACCTCAAGTGTTATAATAGAAACATAAAGAAAATGAAAAACCACATATTGATATTTTATAAAAGAAACATCCCAATCAACAACTTAAATTGATATGTTTTCTTTTAGGGTACGTTTGAGAGTTTAAGAAGGAATGGAATGGAATAATCATTAATGGAATTATGTGGAATGGAATGGAGTGGATTGGAATATAATGTTCCAATGTTTGGAAATTTCATAAAGGGAAGAAATGGTTTTGTTTGATCACTATTTGAAAGTTACTATAAAATAGATGAAATGAAATAGATTATAATCTTTTTGTTTCAATATTACCCCTATAAATTAAATAACAGAATTAATGGCTATTAATTTAAGAAAAAATAAGTTTATTTTTAAGTTATAATCAAATATTTATTAAAAAATTAGCTATTAAGTAAATTTTTAAACACACATCAATTAAATGATTAAGTAGATTGAAAAAAGAAACAATATTATGCATAAAATAGATATAAAAAAAATTCAATATAGTATGGAGAATAGGAAACAAGTATGATATAATATAGAGAGTGAGAGGTGTTATACATGTTTGTATAAAGATGAGAATAATTTTGTAATTATGATATTAATCTTAAGTCATTCAATCCTTGACCCTCCTCCAATTCGAAGGACAGAAAAAATTGAGTTTATGATAATTAAGAACAACTTGGGAGGCCATCACTTGCCATCATATTCCTTTATAAAAAATTCTCCCAAATAATGGATAATGTCCATTAACCATCCTACTTTATTCCATTCCATCCAAAATAAAACTCCCAAACATACACGTACGTGTTTGAATAAAAAAAATCTTTTCCATTCTTTGCAACTCTATTCGCATACATAACAACACAATTTTTTTTGGCCAAAAAATAGCACAATTCACGTTACAAAATTTGAGTAACAAATCATATCATAGTGTGTCCATATATATATATATAAAAGAAAACCTGCTATAAAATCATATACAATAATCATAGCTAAAAAATATGTAAAATAAATACGTGCTCTCCAAGGATCATAATTTTTCTTTAAATGATGGTCTCGCGCAACACAATTTCAAAATTTTCCACCAATGATATCAAAGCAAATATAATATTTAAGGGGGAAATGTGGTAGACACTGCTTTCTTGAAGTAAATATTTGAACTTTTGAACAAATGATCTTTTGATGATGGCACGATCATTCTGCATGTGCATGGATAAAATCATTATTAGTTATGACCAAATATTATTATATAGTATCAAAAATTATTATAATGGGAAATTAGTATCTTATAAAAGTATCATACAACACTAACTCTATAGAATGAGTTTCATGAGAGAGATTGAAGCTGGGCATCATCCAAATCCCTATAACCCTATCCTTGATATTACATTTGTCATAGAGAGGATTAATAGAGCATACAAACCCAACATAATGTGGGTGTTATCCTTTAGTAATAGACAAATTGAATTAATTAATTAGATAAAATAAAAAAAGTCTAATGATGAATAAAAGAAAGCAAAACACATATAATAGGAATATAAATGAATGAAATGGGCAACATGTTAGGTTCTATTTATAAGGCTGAAAAAGATTGGGAAAACTTTAAATTTGAATTTTAAATTTGAAATACTAACAATTTATTCTGAAAAAATAAATTTAGGAGTTTTACAGTTTATATATATATAAGTCATTGTTAATTAACCTAATAGGATGGTAGTGCAAGTATACAAAAATTTGAATTTGAATAATTTGGTTTGGATTTAATATGTATATATATATATATATATGAATTTGCATAAAAACATTTTGAATTTTAGGATAAATTACATAAAAATTGGAGGTGATTCAAATATGATTGGATCATAAGGTTAAGATCATTATCTAATATATATATATATATATATTATATTTGATATGTATTCAAAATTTTCAATCAAATCTATATCTAATATTTTTAACAAATACGTAGAATTCTAGTATACATTTTATAAAATATGTCGATAGATTAACTTTATAAAGTAAGTTGAATTTTCATAAAGTTTGTTGAATTTAAAATTAAATGTTTAATACATATATATTTAAGTTGTGAAAATTGAAATCAAAATACTGATTAAATTTAAAATCAAATAATTTACTAACTAACCAAATAAATTACATCAATATAAAATCTTCATAAACCCCGTGTTGGTTTGGAATTTCTAAACTTATAACTGCATTTAATTTCTGGGTTCCAAGTACTTAGGAAGCTAATTTTTTTTTTCCTACTTATATATATATATATAATTATATCTATATAATTGTACATTATAATTATATCTATTACAATATAATTACTATATTGGTTAACCTAAATTGAAGGAAATCCACGAATCGCTCTCAGCCACCACTGCCGAATTGTGCCCTCCAGCACCATCGCCTTCCTTTCCTCCGTTGGTGCCGTGTGCGTCCCTGCGGCTCTTCTTTCCGTCGTGCCGTCTCCCCTCGGCAAATTCCAATTCTCCCCTTCTTCTTGTTCCTCTGCGGGCTTCACGTCTCGCCCAGCTCCAAGCTTCGTGTCTCAAGCTCTGAGGTGAGTGAAGCCACTAGAAGAATAGTATCTTTGACAATTGACATTTAAACTCCTATCGTTAGAATACCTCGTCCCTCTGTAACAATTGGAGACAATTTACTTGTGATGTTGCTGGAATGATGTTTAGTTTAATGTTTTGTTCGGCTGACTACAATGTTGTTTTCTATCTTTATTTTTTGTGAAATCATGCAGAACCATGACTGCAGATATTTTGTAGAACCATGAAAATTTTTGTTCATGATAGATACAGATCATGCATCAAATAAAAGTCCAAATTTACTAATAGATCATAGCGATTAAACTCTGCTTTCATTATTTAGTGGAACATAGGGAGGGACCATATTGGTCTTTATCATAGGCATTATGTTTCACTCTTTTTGCCTCCATTTAGAATCATATATAATAAGAATGATGTTCAAAATTAATCATTCTTATTGCATAACATCATCAAGCTAAGGCAGTTGTTAACAAAGAAATTAATCATCCAATTTAGTGAAAACATAATTCAAGTTGGTTATTACGAGGAATCAATCATTTTACTTTGTGCACTACTTGTTCTCATCAGTAAAGATAGATTAAGGTTCCATCGATGCCAGCCATGAACTAAGCTAAGGGAGTCTGGCTTGCAAGAACAGTAAAATCTGTGTAACTTTTGCTGAGTTAGTTTTGTTACTTGACTCCATAACAGCATATTGCTACGCTGATTGCCTTGGTACTGGTGATTGGTAGCTGTCAATTGATTTTATTTTGTGATGTGATATGTAATTCGTTCCCTACCTTCCCATTTGGGAAAAAGACAAGTTAGGACCTTGTAAGAAAAAGATTTTCCAACCATGACCCCATTTGGAGATTCCCAAGTGAAATGAACTAAATTTCCAAATTCCAAATGTGACAAACTAAATTTCCAAGTGGGGATCCTGGTTGGGATCTAACTTATCTTTTTCTGCCTCCCATTTCCCCTCATCTAAAGTGGTTTAGTAGTTTACTAAATTGATTAGTGCTTGAGCTCTATTTTTTTTAGTGTGTTTCTTGGAAGTTTAATTGCTCAGACTGTCATCCCCCTTATTTAACCAAATACAGTAATGTCAAATGGATACTTACAGATATTTTATTGATTTCCATTTGTGTATCTAGGTGTTTAATACTTTAATTATTCTTTACATCCCTACCATGTCGAAAGGGATTACCTTTCCATATGCTAACTATATTCTGTGGACATTAATTGCATATACTGTAGTTTGTTATGCTTATTTCTATAATTACTCTTCCTATGGCTAACCTATTATTTGAGGTCTTTGTTTTTCTGTATATGGTGAAAAGAAATCAGAACTTTTTTTTTTTTGGCATTTCATGTTTGTATATGTGTATTGGCCAATATTTTATCTACAAGCTGCTTTTCTTTGATAAAATGTGTATAATATTGAATAAAAAAAGTATTTGACTATGTTTCATAGTGGATGAACTTCCTGATCATTCGGATTTTATGGCATCAAATTATATTGGTTTGAAAAATGGAATTAAATTATAACTAAATGACTAAATCGTAAATTTTGTTTGAACTTTGAACTTATATGCGAGGCTGTGTCTAGAAACTCTAGGGTCTTAAGCAAAATTATTAGAGGATCCAATGCAATACAATTCATCAATCATCATATCATTCTTTTTGCTTTCTAAGTTGCAAAACCATTTTTCATGTAGAAGAACAAGTTTAGCAGGTAAACTAGTATCATTCAAGAGAAATAGAGGAAGTTATAAAAGAGTACGAGCATGGCAGCTAGCATAAACAAGAGATAAGAAAGAGGTACCTTAATATTAAGAATACAGGATAATATCATTTCTCAAACAAGTCAGACTGAAATAAAGCTCAAATTCAAGCAAAATATTTACTGCTGGGCCAAGGTCATGTCTAGAAACTCTGGGGCTTTAGGAAAAATTATTAGAGGATCAAATGTAATATAATCCATCAATCATCATATCATTCTTTTTGCTTTCTAAGTTGCAAAACCATTTGTCAGTTTTATAATTAAGTAATTTTAGTATTTCACTCTCAATTGATAACATGCTTAATTCATTCAATCTATCTTATTACATAGTTGATCTCAAATTGGATTAAGCAATTTTAATGTTGAAAAATTTATTTCAACAATAGCAATTGTCACTTGTATTGTCAATTATATTTCATAAACAATGCATGCATTTGAAAAATAATATAATCTTTTGATATAGTTTTAACATTTCTATGAGGTATTAATTTCTTCCATTAACTCTTCGCTCAATACCTGTAATTGTAATATGAAGTTTTAAACTTTTGGGATTCAATAAAAAAATTAAAAATTGTGTTTGCCCACTGATTCAAGACTTCAAAATTCAAATGAATGCTCCAAAAACTACCATTCCACTTAACTCACACGTACTTCCATATTCAATGGGTTTGGTCTTTAATAAATGAATGGTATAAGAAATTACTATTTTGGGGGCCTAAGGCAATGGCCTTAAGGTTTCCACCGGCATGGCTGTTGTTATAATGGATGATGAATATTTTGAATTAGGATTACCTGAGAACTTTTGTGATTTATAATGGATAATGGCTAAACGTGTCTGTTCATTAATCTAGTCTATTTTTATGATTGGGTTTACCTGAAAATTTTATGAGATAATTCACATTTTTTTAAAAAAAAGAAGTTGGTGGAAAACGGCTCTGGTTGGCCCACCGGTCCGCTCACTTGGTTTTCCCACCTCTAGTTTTTCTTAAAACACAAGTTTCATGAGCAGCTCACTGTCTGAACTTCTTGTCCGATTCTGTCATTCAAGTCATTTCTTCTATCATTTCTCCCATTCATCTTTCATGTCGGTTGTTGTGATTTTTCAATGTGCTGATTCTTATGTAGGATAAGATGCTTACTGAAGGAAGCAACCGCCCTCGACTTTCAGCAGCTATACCTCCTCGCAAAATCAACGTGCAGAAATATGCAGAATCTCGAGCTCTTGAGCTTGAGGGTCTTCACTCTATTATAGCCAATCGAGTAAATAGTGATTTTAGGTCTCAAAGAAGCAAGAGAAGAAGAACAACTGCGTATGATAACCAAAATGCTACAAAGGGGTGTAGAAGAAAAAGAAGGAAACTGGGAATATTTGATAAAACCCGTGCTTCTTCTCTTTCAGAGAAAGACCAGATAAAAAAGCTTCCTAGACGCGTTAGACGGAAACTAGAACTTAGAATGAACCCAGAAAGTGGCTTTTGTAGTTCTGGAGATGGAACCAAGAGACTGAGAACTCATGTTTGGCATGCTAAGCGGTTCACTATGACCAAGCTTTGGGGTTACCACCTTTCTCTAGGTCTGCAAGGCAGGTATTGTTGTCATTGGATTAGGAGTTGAGGACTGTGATCTTAATCAGTCACTACTGGTAATATACTTTATGGTCTAAAATAAAGTAACTGAAGAAGGAAACTTGGGGACTTAAATTTAGTAACCTGATAAAATGTAGTATTCATCTTTCATTTTTTAAGATACTGGATTATGAAAACCTGATGCTACGGACTGTTCAATATTTGTTAATCTTTTCAAATGCACGAAGTAGGATTACTGAGATTATTTTGAAAATACTAACAAGGATTAGACATGTATTTAGGAAGAGGAAGGGGTTCAAGGGCACTTTTGAAAAGGTTTAAACAAGGGGTGCTCGTACATGATGCAAGCTATTGTACCGCTGTCCAATTGGAGGGTCCAGAGGTATGCATTCTTTCCATTATAGAGTTGATTTTTGTTTTGGTTGGAACTATCTTCTTTCCATCGTTGTCCATTTAGGAATAAATTTTTCTTCTGATTATCACATAGATGTTGCATCTAGTGTAACATTACTTCAGATTCTTAGAATTTTTTAATTGATTATTTAAGTTTGTATCTTTTTGTACAGGATTCCTTGATTTCAGCATTAAGAATGGTGCTGGTGCCTTTCCCTGTTACAGATGGTGGAAATAATGATGACTCTGTTCTTTCTGGTATCACCTATGGAACTGCTATGGTAGGCCCTATTGTAGATTTTAGTATGAACTGGAGTTATCAAGGTATTAAAACGAAGTATAATTTTATTCATTGACAGCTTTATGGAGTAAGGGCACCTTCTCACGTGATTGCTCCTGTGACCTATATGTGGCGACCAGTTGTCAAACAAGATATGAGTTTAAAGCTTGATGGTATAGAGCATAGGACTTCCTTTAGACAGCATGATATGAGTGATGAAGCAAGTACACATGATATTGATGAATGTGATAAGTATGACAATATGAGACATGGTGCTTCCTTTAGACAACTTTGGGTGTGGATACATGCTTCTGCCTTTGACGAAGGATATGATATGCTAAAGCTTGCCTGCCATAAAGAGGTTCACTTTCTTCGTTAGCTCCTTTGTGGCCATCCCTACTCTATTTTGTTTCATTTGTTTCAATAGAGAATTCTTAGTAAATGGATGCTAAAATGTTTATTTGTTATTTGGCTGAGATTTAAAACTTCCTTTAGAAACCACACACTAATTGAAATCAAGAATTATATGATGAATATTCTCTCAATAGACACATGCACACTCTGTCCCTCCCTTCTCACTTGCTTTCATCCATGAACGCTATGTTTATTATTTTCAGATGGAAAAAGGGGGCCTCATGATCAGGTGTGTTTCTCTTGAGGGCCAACTTGCAAAATTAGAATTAATTGGATCAAAGGCATTTCAACTTCTTCAAAAGATATTGCATCCTGTTACAGGGTTAGTTGTTTATCTTTGAAAAAATAGCTATTTTTTTCTTTTTTATTTCGTTTGTGATCCACAATTGGGCTTATTATGCTTGATGGCTTTATAGAATTTCAGAGACTCATTGGCAGTTGAGAAAATATTCGGCTACGGTGGAGGACTATGTTTCTCAGAATAATAGATCACCTATATTTAAGAGTGAGGATAATTTTTCTTCTCATGCGATGTTATCTCTTAATGTTATGGATCCTCGAGTATTGCCCAGGGAAAGTACTACAGTCCTGACGGAACCAACTGTGATTGAGGCATTGTGTGATGCACCGCAAGGTAAATGCAAGGAGTTTGCTGACTTGGAAGGAATATTAGAGAAGAATGAAGACTTACCCTCATCTTCATGGACAAAACTTGAAGGCAACCAATGTGACAATATTGATTTGTGGGATGCTACCACCAGAGTATTAAGGCCCCCATTTGAAGAGAGTGCCATTTCTAAGGAGAAACATCACAAACGTATCGTTAATTTCTGCCTTGATGATGAAAATTCCAGTGAGGACAACTTTTTGACCAAGGATCAGTGCTCAAGATCTTGTCCTATTCTGCTTCTGAAAAATGATAAGAAGGAATTGGTTCTAGGGTAACTCCCTCTTATTTTTATTTCCGGTTTCTCTTTAAATGCTGTAACTTTTTCATGTCTGGCAGTATCGGATGCACTTTATTAATATTGTGTTCAAGATTACTTATTATTTTCTGTTGATTGATAACTATAAAGTATGAGATAATTCATTTATTTATTTTTTTGAATGAAAATACATTAAATGCCGGATATTTGTGTTCTTTAAAACCAAACAAGTTGCTAGCTGCTCTGTGCCTTTGCGGTTCACTGTCATGCAGTATACTGCAGAGGCACGGGTTTGAAAGCTGGCAACCCCCCCCCCCCCTCCAAAAAAAAAAAAAAGAGTTGGTATATATGATTACCTGCATAGGATATTTGAGGAAATAGTAAGATAGAAATGTTATAATAGTCTATATGTTACTGCCATCATAATATCACTATGTTCCTTTGACATGTATGAACTCGTGTGGATTAAGAGCCTCCATCCTATTCCTGTTACTTGCCTTGCAATATATGCTATTTTTTATATTATTGTTATTATTATTATTATCTTCCAGATGGTCTATAATACTTCCTCTAAGTTGGGTCAAAGCCTTCTGGATTCCTCTCATCTCTAATGGGGCACATGCAATAGGTTTGAGAGAGAAGCACTGGATTGCATGTGAAGTAAGTTTTTGTGCCTCAAAATACTCAGAAAATTTTGGTCCTTTGTATTATTTATTGAATATTGCTTTTTTCCCCCTTTCCAATCCAGATGAGGCTACCTTTTTTTCCTTCAGATTTCCCAGATTGTAAGGCATATTCATGCTTTATGACAGCTAAAGCTGCTGAACTTGACCACAAAGCAGAACTTCGTCCCCCCTCCATGAGGCCCTCGAGAGTTCCAATGCCACCCCCTTGGGGTATTGTCCGCATCAGTATTAACAAAGAGACCGATAAAGGGGAAGTTCCTGAAGTCTCAACGGGGGAAAATGCACCTAATGCTAATTCATCACTAAACTCTTGCCACGAAAGCTTTAACATTCCATCATCAGACTGTGATGGTAATCTGTTTGATGGAACTGTAGCAAGGACAGGTTGTATGCTGACTACATTCCTTGATGAAATCCAAGCTGGTCAATTGCTTTTGTTTCCTCATGTTGGAGACAAAAAGGCTAGTGTCTTTAAGTCTGTTAAGGGTGAGGCGAAGCTTGATCTAAGCCCTAGATACTCTGTTATTTATGACCGTAAGTTATGCTTTCTTAGGGTTCATCTCCGCCCATATAAGGAAGGCATTTTTGAAGAGGGAGCAGTTGTTTGTGCACCTTTCCCTTCTGATATATCTTCGAGGACTTCAAGGTAATTGACATTTAAATATAAACTCCTACTCTACTCTTTCATCGTTATTTCTTTTGCCTTTATTGGAATAATAAATGTATTATGATAGGTAAAAGTTTTGTTGCCACTGATGAGGCAAATAACTATGTCATGTTACAGTTATTAATATGATTTACTAGGTTTTTTTTTGTCCGAGTTGTCTTCTTTGTGAATCTCAATTTATGGGTGAAATTGTGGGGAGGGGAACAAAATGTATTTTATTCTACGTATCTTTTTGTCGTGGAGCCTCGCAGAATAATTAAGTTCATGCAATCTGTGGCTAAAAAGAAAAGAAAAAAAAAAATTAAGTTCATGCAATCGAGAGGGAATCTTTCAGATATTGTGTATAATTTTCAAGGGGACGCAACCCTTTTAAAACTGATAGTTTATTGAGTTCAAAGGCTGCACTTTATATGCTTAAAATTTTTAATAGAACAAGAGAACATTTTTCATCTGATCTTATGTGACCAGTGATTATTAAAATAAAAAAATCCATTGTATATGTCTTTTCAGTTTAGAGAAAAGTAAGATGGCTGAGTGTAATAGGGGATTGCATATTCCTGATGAGTCAATCGCCAAAGAATCTCATCGGTGGCCTATTGGCTTTGTCACAACTGCAGCTGTTCAAGGAAGGTATGGAAAATCATATTCTTTTACTTTGTTTCTATTCTTTTCTTTTTTGGATATATATCAGGAGTTGGTTTTTGACTAAGCTCAAAGACTTTATGTAATTTATATAGCCAACCTTACTTAGGCTTTGTTTGGTTTGAGGTTTTTTTTAAGGGATTGGAGAGAATTAAATCTCCTCTGCTTTTTTGGTCAAAAAATTAGAGGGGATTGGGGCTTTTTTGAGGGGAAAAAGTATTTATTACTCAATCCCCTTCAATTCTCTCTAATAATTTCCTGAACCAAATAAGATTTCATTAAAATTATTTTAATCTCCTCCCTTCCAATCTCACCAAACAAAGAAATTTTAAAATCTTTCTAATTCTTTTCCCTCCAATCCCCTTCATTAAAACCCCTCTAATCCCCTCTCCTCCATCCTCTCAATTGAACCAAATATAGCCTTAATGGAATAAGGATAAGGCAGCTGCTGAAGTTGTTTCCTCTTTATTTATTTATTTATTTATTTGTTTTTTTTTTTTTTTTGAGCTTAGACTGTGCAATAGAGTACATATATTTGTTGTTATCACGGATCTTACTAGGTGCATTCCCTTTGCAGCAAGAAGCTAGTTGCAGAGGGCTTTTGCGAAGCCGTTTTACTAGCTCATTTAAGGGAGGAGCAGTGGAAGGAGAAGCCTGCCAAGCGAAGGAAGATGGAAATATACGTCCTTGTGAGGAATTTGAGATCTTCGGTAGATAGACTTGCCCTTGCCTCTATTGTCCTTGAGCACCAAGAAAATGACCTAGAGTTTTTGTAGGGATCAGGATGCAACACGTTAAAAAATTTTGGTTGACGAATGCAACACCTCCCATTGGAGTAATTGTTTGTTTATATATTTTTGCTTATCGTAACTTAGGGGAGTGGCCTGAAAGAAAAGAAAATAGCTTTGATACTTTCGTCTTATTTCTTTTTCTTTGTTATAATAAAATCATGATTTCCATACTTGCATGGGACCTTGATCCAAGGTTTACGGATTCTCTGTGTGATATGCAGAATAAAAATGGAATGGAAAAAAGAAATGTAATGGGAAAATCTAATTTTAAAATGAGAAATGCCTTTTATACTCCTAAATAATAAATAATAAAATATACATACATAGGTATTGTTGGATAATAATAATAATACTAACCAGACTATAATATCCCAATGGGGCCTAAATTATTGCCGTTCTATATTCTAAGGTAATTCTTAATCCACTAGCCATGTGGAACATGCAGAAAAACAAACATTAACATACAAAATATACAAGATTTATTTTCTCTCTTTTTTAGCGTGACCCCCTTTACCACAATTTATGAGTGCTTAGAAATAGAAATAGGGAAAATAATATTTTAGGACCAAAATATTTAATTAATATTATTGTAACATTCCAAAATGATAGAAAGAAATCTTGATCTTAAACTGATCAAAATTTTAAATAAAAAATTATCTAAATGTTCTTATTAAAAAATTTGATACTCAACTCTCACTTTTTACTACTCAGGTTCCATGATTTGACACTAAGCTATCTCAGTTTCACACTAGGCACGTTATAATTACCCAACTGAGGAAGCTCAGTATAAAATCAAAGAAGTTCAATGTCAAATCATAAAACCTGAGTATCAAATAGAGAAAATAATATCAAATATTGTGACTGATTAATTGAATTCTTCAATGAATATAATTTGTTCAGTATAAAATCAGGGTAATTCAGTGTCAAATCGTGAAACCTGAATAGTAAATAGGGAGAACTGAGTATCAAATTCTAAAACTGATAAGTTGAATTTTTTGATAATCGTAATGTCTCAAATACAAAATCGATATAACTTAATGTCAAATCGTAAAACCTGAGTAATAAATAGTGAAAGTTGAATGTCAAACCTTTTAATAAAGGCATTTAGATCGTTTCTTATTTAAAATTTTGATCAGTTTAAGACTATGGTCTATTTCTATAATTTTGGAACATTTTGATTCTAAAATGACATTAATTGAATGTTTTGGTCATAAAATATTATTTTTCCTTAAAAATATTTTAAATTCATGAGTATTAACTACATTTGAGAGCATTGTATGGATCACATTCTTAACATAGTATTATTGAGGAGGTTAAGAAATTACTCCTAAGAATTGAGCGGTGTTTATTGACTTTGTCTATAGAGAGGCAATTCGTTGAGCTGATTGGATAGCTAAGTTCGATCAACAGCATGCTTCTTTTTGTTTGGAGTTTTCAATCTCTAGATTGTATTCCAATTGTGGAGAATTATTACATTAAAGAAAGCCCTATATATGGACCAACCATTCAACTTCATTTACAGTTTTTCTCGATGGGGGACCTTGTCCCCACACTTGCTTTAACACTTGCTTTATTTCTTATTTTTGTTTCAATTTTTGGCCTTTTTTTTTTAATCTCTTTAACTTTATTTTATTATATATGGACAGATTTTTAATTTTTGTATTTGAAATCATTTATCTATTTTTTTAAACAAAATATATTAAATTTAGTTTTAATTTGCCTTCTATAAATGATTGGTAACATCATCTCAAAAGCATTAAATTGTGTTTTCTCTCTAATCGATTTTTGCTCATTTTTTAAATTTATTTTTTTAATATTTATTCTTTATGTGATAACATCATTTTAAACTTTGTGATACTTAGTATTTATTTATATTTCAATTTTAAACTTAGTTGTTTTAATTTAACTTTAATATGATTCTTAAAAGTATTTGATAATAAAATTTCTTACCTTACCTTCATCTAAATTTTTTTCCCACTTTCTTCCATCTTTAATCATTTTTTTATTTCTTTGAATATTTTTTCTTTATATGATATCATCATTTTGACATTTGTAATATCTATTAATTATGATTGATTCAACCCCGATCTGATTTCAATAAAATCATTGAATATTGTACCAGTATTTTGATTGGTCCAGTAACTGATATGGTTTTCTTAACATTGCAAGAACAACCTCATTCATACATGTAAAAATCATGTGATAATAAACCCCTTATTGTATTACATCTCATTGGTGAAGTAATAGATAAATTAATGGTAAGAGAGTTATTTGAATACACGTAAGAGTTTAGGGAGTTTTATTGTAAAGTTTTAAAGCTCAAAAAGATTAACTGCACATAACCCAAAATTTAGGGGGTTGTGTATGATTTAGTCTTCAAATGTGATGTTTATATAGCAGTGAGCCAGTGAACGTTAATATATTTAATTAATTAAATAAACTAAAACGTGCTAATAGCTTGGATTTTTAGTTTGACCGGACAACAACCTGAATATGTTATTAATATTCGTTTGATTCAAATAACTTGACCAAAACGCTAGCCAAAATTAACCAATTTTTGTTGGTTGGACTTTCAGTTTGAGTCGGTCCAAACATCACAACTTAAGAAATCTATACAATTTGTTCACCAAAAAAAAAAAAAGAAATCTATACAATTTAATGGCTATTGGGTTAAATAATAAAAAATTCAACATCCTTAAATAAGATATTGAATAGAAGTATTTTGGATAAAAAAAATTTATATTGAAAGAGTCATTTCCATTTATATTTAATAATGTTTAAATTTAACCTGAGAGCATCAGTTACTTGATAACGATAAAAAAAAAACTAAACAATAAAGGAAGACTAGAGAAATTCTAAATTTTCGAAATAAAATAATGGGAATCACATCACAATTGAATCGACCAACTTTGATGCCATTTTGATTTTTATGAGTTGAGAATAATAATAAAACAAAAAAGTCCAAGAAAATGAAAAAACATGGAAGTAAAAGACAGAGAAAGGGACATGGGATTATATAATTATTTTTCTTTGAAATTTTATAATAAATACAGAAATCCCCAAATTTGAATATTTACATTAAATTGACCGACAGTGGGCAAAATGAAAGCTGCAGGAAAATGAGAAAAATTATGGAATAAAAGAAAATTACTTGACAAATAATTAACCCTTCATCACATTTTGTCACATCTGGACCAATTAACCCTTCATTATAGCCGAATACTACAACCCTCTCTATCTCTATGTTGAAATTGATAAATTATTTAACCTTTCAAATAATTTAAATTGAATATTATTAATACACTATGATGAAATTGATTTTTGTAAGAAAAAATTTTAAGTTGATGTTAAATTTTATAATGAGATAATATGTTAAAATTATTTTTTAAAAAAAGTCTTTTCCAAAGCGTATTTATCATAGATAAGTAAGATAAAAGATTTTAAGAATAAAAAATTACAAAAGTAATGAATTCTTATATAATTACATTATTTCATAAAAGAGAAAAAATATAAAAAGAATTAAATTATATATAAAGATATAATAGTCAATTCATAATTAATTTTCCTCCCTTTAATCCAACCAAACAGGAAGCCATTTTAAAATCGTTACCCTCTCTTCACCTCCCCTTCCATCATTAAAATATAGATACAAGAGATGGAGACCTCTCCTTATTTATGAGAGGACCTTATCTCTCCCACCATTTCTTGACTGATAATTTAATTTGAACAAATGTAAATTTTGAAAAATACTATTTTTGTATGGAGACGTCTCCCTATTTATGAGAGGACCTTATCTCTCCCACCTTTTCTTCATTGATAACTTGATTCTCTTTGCTAAAGCATCCTTAAACAAATGTAAATTTTGAAAAATACTATTTCTGTAAAGCCACGGACCATAAGATTAGTCTCCTGAAGTCCAAAATGTTTGGCTCAAAAAATATCCACTTCAACAGAGCCATGAAACCAAGTCAAATTTCCTGGCATAGGCCTCACACACAATCTTGGTAAGTATCTCGGTATTCCCCTCCAATACACAAAAGTCTCTCGAACTACTTTTTGTGGAATATCTCAGCAAGTGTTAAGTGAGCATTTAGTTTTTAGTGGGTGAGTTTTGGTAAAATTAGTTTTATAATGTAATTATATTATGATAAAAATTAGTTTTGATTTAATATGTTTATACTTGAATGATTTATTTGAAAATTATTTTTGATAAAAATGATTATATTTGTATCATTTTAATCAAAAACACTTTTAGTGTAATAATTTTTTTTTCAACTTTTAATAAATAAATTTTCTTTTTCCAATATCTATTTAATCAATATATATAAGTGTATATATATTTCTATAAAAAAATAAAAGTTTAAAATCATTTTTTTATATTTTATTTTTTTTATTTTTATCATTTTGACTCAAAATTTTTTTTTCCAAATTGAACTTAAACTCTATCCATGATTATTTTAATGAACTAAATTTATATATTTTTCCTTATATGTTTTTCATGCTATTCTTCAATTAAAATTTAGCATGTAAACCTTTTAAATTTAAGAAGTTAATGCTTTTAATATATAATTAATTACTAAATCTATAATGTATTAAAAAATAATCTACATGTTAACTTTTAATTGGAAAATAACATGAAAAGCACATAAGGAAAATCATACAAGTATTTTTCTATTTTAATTTTCTTAGACTAAAATTTAATTTGTATTTATTTAATTGGTAACATAATCTATCTGATGTAACATTTTCTTATATGTCATAGTCCATGGAGATTAAAATTTTGAAGAGACACTTTAGTCATTAGGTAGGAGGAACTTTATAAAAATTTTATTTTTTCAATTTTTTCATTTATTCTCAATTTTATTGGTCCATTTTTATCAACTTTATTTTAATTGATATATAATTATTGGAGGGAGCTGCCTCGGCAAATACTCCGTTTCCAGTCACAACCAGTTTTCAAACGTGCAAAAGAGAGAATAAGTAAACATGTTATTTTAATTGGAAAATTGGTGTTGGGCCTGAACTTAGTTCTGAACGCCAAAAACACTCTAAAAGACTTTCAAATTGGAAGAGTAAATACCTAAGCATAGCGGACAATCTATTTTGATCAAGTTTGTTTTGCAACCAATGCTAAGCTATACGATGCAATCGATGCTACTACCTGAGGGGATTCTAGACGAAGTTGAAAAATGCAGTAGGGCTTTCTTTTATAATCAACATCAGGACAAGAGGAAAATGCCTTTAATTTCCTGGGAGATCATCAAGAGAGTAAGATGGTAGGGTGGTCTTGGCATCAAAGACTTGAGAAGCTAGAATGTTGCTTTTATTTTAAAGTTATGTTGGAGCTTAATTACTAAACCTAACTTGCTTTGGGTGAAATGCTTGAAAGCAAAATACAGGTGTGGGAATGGGCCTATTCCAACTGTTTATGGTGAGAGAAATGCTTCTTACGTGTGGAATGGTATTGTCAAAGTGTGGGATGTTAATTTTCCTTGAGGGTTTAGGGAAAAAAATTGGTAATGGGCAGGATACCAATTTTTGGTGGGACTTTTGGAGCCCCTTTGATGAGCCCCTGATATGCTATGCTGAAAGAAATGAAAGCTTGCTTATTCCTCAAGATATAGTCTCTCATTTCACTCTTCAGATGGAATTGGAATGGTGCTCTCATGGATACTTTCCCCTATAATGGGTTATTTAGAAAGTTCTCTCGGTTAGACCACCAACGAATAAGACCATCTTTAGGACAAAGTTTTTTCGAGAGAAATGGAAAAGAAAAGAGAAAGAAAAAGAATGGTTTCATGAAAATGTCATTTTTGTTTTGAAAAAAGTTTAAATTATGTGTACTAAATATATTTTATAAAAAGTTCTCTCTCACTTTTTTTTATAAAATCCTTTTTATACATATCAAACATAGCCTAACAGTAGTGATGTGCTGTGTTAGAGAGCTTCCTGTGGAAATTTCTCAGATAAAAGTGTCCATAGCCTTGGTAGGAAGCAAATGGGGCGGCCAGGTGAACACTCTATGGAGAAAACTTTAGGCGATGGCAGCTTCCAAAAAAGATCAAAATGTTCTTTGGTAAATGTTTCATAAGAGGCTCACGACAAACTATCTTAGAGCCCATAAGATCCCACTTTGAGTGCAAATTGCCCTTTTTAGTGCAACTGTGAGGAAACACTTATACACATCCTCCTTGAGTGTCCCATAGCCAATTAAGTCTGGTATTCCCTGATCAATGCTAACTACTACTCTAGTTTTTTCCGTGGCAATTTCAGGATTGGCTTAAGTGGAACTTCTCTCATGAAGCTGAAGCAACACGATTCAAACAATGGCTATGGCACAAAGTTTTTGGATATACTTGCTAGCTCCTTTGGAAGAACATATGTAGCGGAGCTTTAGAGGGTACGAGATTCGAAATCAAACATGTCTATCTATTCCACCTTATCGAGGACTCAGAGAATGGTACTTTCACAAACAAGATCTTCATAGTTGGTGAGAATACCGAAGGCAAATGTTCTCCCCGACCTCCAAGAGTTGTCAGATTTGATGTAGCAATTCACATTCTGAAGCACGCTGCAGGTTGAGGAGTCTTGGGGGATTCGCTGGGAAATTGGATTATAGGGTTAATAAACAACCTTGGCTTTGTGGCCTTTACCAAATGACTCATTTTGGAGATGAGTAGGTATCTACAAATTTGTATCACGTCTTATCATATATTGGATATTGGTAAATTTTTTTTTGGTAAAGTAAATCTATTTTTTTTAAATTATCGGTGTTTTAGAATAAAACAAAGGTAATTTAGTGGCCCAAGAAAAAGAAAATAAAGGAAATGGGGCACCGAGATTCAAATTATGCGATAGAGTCCATTGACCTAGGAATAATAAATAAATAAATTCAACAGAATTCAAATCGAACACGCCGTGACAGCACATGGTAGGTGTTACCACTGGGCACCAAAACCTTCCAGACTTGAACCAACTCTCTTGAAACGTTCCCCTTCCCCCTATATT
Organism: Adenanthera pavonina; assembly: GCA_026686845.1. Lineage (NCBI taxonomy): Eukaryota > Viridiplantae > Streptophyta > Magnoliopsida > Fabales > Fabaceae > Adenanthera > Adenanthera pavonina. Next base: position 32,481,771 of record JAIVEN010000015.1, read on the forward strand.
TGTCTTGTACACTGTTATCTCCGCCGACTTAGGAACAAATCCCACCTTCACAGATGGCCAAAAGCAACGAAATTGTGACCAAAGAGGAAGGCCCTGAAGCACCCAGATTCGCTTTCCCTTTCTTCCCTAATTTTAAGTTCGATCTGCCTTTCTTGAAGCCAAACCCTCCCAAGGCTGTGAAGGCCTCTGGTAAAGAGGAAGAGAGGCGAACTGCGATCGTGGGTGATGAAATTGAAGGGAGTGGGAACGAGAGTTCAAAGCCTAACTTTGTGAGGTTTCCGAAAGTTCAGTTGGGTGTTCCTCCTCCTCTGGAGACTGAGGCTGAGGAGTCTGCTAAAACTTCCAATCCTATTATACTCTGGCAGGTATTGTTTTTATTGGCGTTGCTGTATCGTTTGAATGCTCTGATTTGCTATTTAAGTTGGAGGCTACACATTGATGAAATTGGAGAAGTGGAGAACAGATGAGCAATTATTTTTTCAATGATTTAATTTAAGTGTTTTTTAATGGTCTAGTGAAGATACTATATGTTTATTACCCAGTAGTTTAACTTCCAGGGTTTTATGATGGAACCAGAATTTGAATATTGAAGGGGCCAAAAGATAAAGGAATAAGAATTTTTTAACTGAATTATAAAACTGCAGTTTATCCAATCACCTCATATGTTTACGAATTGCAAGTTTGATAATTGAGATGTTTAATTTTGTTAAATTTGTTATTGAACTCTGGGGTATCCCAAGATTGTGTTTGAAGATTAAATTTGTCTAGTAAGAAACTATATCCTAGAAAATATATAGCTTTTGTTGGGGTCAAACCTGTTTTACTTGTTTGACTTAAAGTTTATTCTGTACAGTACATTATTGCTGGTACTCATAGTATGCAATCTGTAACTTGAGGCTCTATGACTATCAGGTTCCCTTGGATTATTCTGTCAAATACAGCACATGATATGTTTCCCTGCATATTTTGAGCAATCTCACGCTTTGGTTTTGCATTCTTACTGTGTGACACAAATACTTTAGTATTTGGATGATGAAAATATTTCCCGAATTCTTGATGGGGTTAAAAGAGTCCCCAATTTATCTTGTGATTGGATGGGATGTTCAAGAGGTTTATCAGTTTCATTATGTTATTTTAGTCACCTGTATTTCCTATGTTACAATTCTTTGAATGCCGATGAGGAATAAATTTTCTCAAGCAAACCTTGTGGTCATTATTGACATACACATTAGAAATCACAAACTTCCGTAGTTGTTGATGGCATTTGGCTTGCAGTGGTGAATTGCAGCACTTAAATGCAGTGCTTATACATAAGAAACTTATTTTATTAGTAATATAGAAAGAAGGGAACAAAAGACTAACTTATTCTAACTCCAACTATCATCCTATTTCCAAATGTATCAACCATAAAATACAATATGATACTTAATTTTTCATTTCTTTGGGAATCAAATTTATTTTATCTCTTTTATTATATCCAATGTAAGGGCATTTTCAAACCCAGAAGTGGGTCACATTTTAATCTCTATTATTATATCCAATTTCAACTCATCATTAATCTGACAGCCATCAACCTGCCTTACTGTATGATTCTTGTTTTTTCTCCTTCCAAACTTTACTTACAATATCGCAATAGGGCTGAGAGTAATTAGCTTGTGTTGCATCAGATTGTCTTTTGGGTTTGAATATGGCGCTCTGCTAACTTCGTACCTTCATCCTCTGTTTCATTCCTACTTGTCTTATGATGAAATATGTCGTAAGATCTTGTGAAGTTAGATGGCAGGGGCTGGCTCTTCAGTGTAGTGATGAATGATGGGTTATACTTTCGTTAATTCCAGGTTTATGCATTAGGAGCAATCCTTATTTCAAGGTGGGTTTGGGCAAGATGGAATGAGAGGAAGGCTAAAGGGAGGACCCCCAATGATGAGGATGCCCAAAATAAGCCTGCTTCAAATGAGAACGAGGGTCGACCATCAGATAATGAATAGATATTTTCATTTTCTGTATAGCTTGAATTACTAAATATGCAACTTCACTTCAATATCTTATCACTGGCTGTATGAATGACCGTTTCAATTCCTATCCAGAGAGCCACTTGTTAGCTTCATATGATAATTAATTTTGCTTGATATATGAACTTGACTCTCACACTTCTCCACTCACAACACTACTGTGTTTGAAACTAGTTTGCAAAATGTGGGTTTGGCTCAAATGCAAAACAAAAAAGCAAGTTGATGGTTGCTTTGTCTTAAAACGCTGGTTTAGGGATAGACATTCTTTTTCTCAAATGTGGGTTTAGTTAAATCAAACAAGCAAGTTAATAGTTGTATTGCCTCCAATGACTTGGATATTGGAAACGGGAAACCAAACCCATCATTGAAACCAGCAAAAATTTTGTTTCTGGGAAGGATTTGTCAGCAACATGCTGTTTTTGGAGATGCTATTAGATCAGTGACTTCCCTAATAAGCAGGTAGGGTTTAGATTATAATTGGGAAAGATGGGGCCTTTAAAAATTAAGTGGCTTTGAATTATCGTGTGAAGTTTCAAAGACGTAATCGGGAAGGACACAGTTGGAGAGCAGGGAATCCACTTTTTAATTATTTTTTTGGGAACAGTTTTTAAAATTAGATCGATCATTAAATTGGGGAAGATAATAATTTAAGATTCATTATAATATAAAGTTATTTGCTTTTCTTAATTTTATGCATAAAAATATTATTTAAAAATAAAAAAACTCATTTTTGTATGCTCTTAACCAATATTCACAGGTTTTCATTAGTTCTTTTTACGGATTTTATCCATTTTTAATTGGACCATTTAGGAAATGTCAGTCTACGCTAAGATTCAATTCACTGATCAAACTAGTCGGCTTGATATGATTTTTTTAGAACATTGCTTTTCTGTGAGTTATGTGCGGTGTTGACTTCTGTGCATTGTACGTTTTTTAAAAAAATAAATTGCATACAAATAAGTTTAAATAATTATGGAAATGAGTGACAGTGTGAAGAAGAAATGAGCAAAAATAATTAAAAAACAAAGTTAAAACAGTGATAAGAGAGTGAGAAGAGAAGAGAAATATGGGGGAAAATAAGGTCTGAAGATGAAGAGACGAGAGGAAAAAGAAAATAGAGAGATGAATGAATTAATGGAGCCAGAAAATGAGATTTATGAGGGAGAGGAGATGGGGAAATAAAATATCAAAACTCATGAGAGAAGGAAATTCAAAATTCAAAATTAAAAGGGGGGGAGAATGGATAAAAGCCTAGCTTTAAACAGAAAGATTCCCACCAGAAATCTTATACAGAAAGATTGAATGGTAAAAAAAAATTAAAAAATTTAGCTTCAACGCGACATTTATTAAAGATGAATTCAACATATGAAAACATGGGACCCATAAAGAAAAAGTAAAAAAAAAAAAAAAGTAAGAAGGGACAAATGGCAGAAATCCAATCAAATAGAGTTGAATCCAAATGATAATTGGACTCACAGGAAAAAGTGAATCAAGTTCAATTACATTTAAGGGGGAGTGTTGCAAAATTGAACTCTCAGAAGTGAGGCTTTTTAGTTAGCCAAAAAAAAAACAAAGAAGTGAGGCTTTTTAAACAAATGATCCTCTGATTCTAATTTGCTAATTGTGTGTCTAGATAGATATATATATATATATATATTGTTTGAAAGTGGGTTCAGGTGGCAAATCTGGTATTTGCAGCTGTGGAAACACATGGATGGCATGTTAAAAAAATTTGAAGATTTTCCAAGTAATCGTTTTGTCATAATTCCATTTGTTCTCTAAGACTTGGTAGATATTTGTTTTTCTAGGGGCGATTTTGAATATTCCATAATGATAAATTTTGCAATAAATAATGTTATTTATTCTATTAAAAGTTAGCTTTGATAAAACTTACAAATTACCATAGGTTCCTCCAATTCAAGGATTAGGCTCAGAATTTAGGTAGGACAATTTGAAGAAAAGAATTTACAACTTGATATCTGATTTGAAACATCATCCATTCCTTTCTTTTGTGTACAAACAATAGCATTGTCATGATACTTAAAATGGAAAGTATTTATTAGATTAATATATACAAGAATATAGTTTTTTGGAGTAAATTAATGATTTTATTCATGAAAGTTTAATCTCTTCTCAATTTGATCTTTCAATAATGAAGCTTAATTTTTAATTTAATTCATTCAATGTTTTTCTCTTATCAACAAGGTCTTAAATAAATTATTTGAAAGCGAAAGGTACCCTTAAAGTTCACAGATACATGAGGAACCCAAATACTACCAAAAGATATCATAGAAATTTAGGGGCGCAATTGCATTCAATCAAGATATTTCAATCTAAGATACGGTATCTCTAAGATATTATGTGCACACAAAAAAAAAAATTCAATATGAATATTACTATACTCTCCTTTGATTTGTAAATGCTTCAAATCCCTCCACAAATGAATCATATGACATATCACCTCGTGTAACTAATCTATTTAAGGTTCACAAATTTAATTAATATGAACTTCAGTTTAGTTTAGTGGGATAGCCACTTAGATTTATAGCCAACAAACGATCTTTCTCCTCCTACTCCTTTACTCTCCTTTTGCGATTTAATAAGTTGAATCTCTTCATAATTGGATTATCAACCAACCTCTCTTGTGCAGTTGAAGAAATTCTAAACCCTCTGCCTGAAGAAATCCATGTGTTAAAGTTGATTATCATCCACACCTTAGGTGATTTTAATTTTCAGTTCTTAATTAAAAAAAAAACTAAAAAGGATGTTTGATTAATATCATATCAGCAAAAGAAAATTTTCTCCTACTTTTTAACTGAAGTTTGAGGCACAGGATAGCAGATTAAACCATGAAACTTATCACCAATAGTCTTCATATACAAGAGCACTGACCATCATTAAAGCAATGAAAATGATTATTATCTCTCACAGTAATATCTGTACCTACAATTCTTGAGATGAACTTGATGGCACTATGGCATTCTCCACTTATCCTGAGATTTTTTGTGATGCGTAGAGGTACTACAAGAGGGAGAGCTAAAGGGCCAAAAGCAAGTGCAATCTTCTTACATTGGTACTACATATCTGAATCCTTTTCTTCTTCTTCTTCTAAATCAGAGAGTGAAAAATTTGTATCAGGTGCATATTTCATTTCCTTTACACCTACACGTTTCATTTCCTTCCTCACAAGTTTGGCTTCTTCCCACCTGCACAAATCAATCACTTCTGAGTTTCAAATGAAAGGCCCCAGATCTATCATCAAATTGTCAAGAATAACACTAGTTAGCAATCGAAAAATTATTCATCAATATGACATTATTACCTTCCAATGGCAACAAGCATGTTAGAAAACACTACATTGTGGCCTGAATCCTGAGGATCAAGCACAAATGAGATTTCAGTGGCAATTTTTCCCAACTCTGGCTTTCTGTATATCCTACAAGCCCCTCAAACATTACCTTGGTGTGCATATTATCATTGCACTCCAAGTGACCAAAATCCTCTCAGGCATTTCATTAAAGACTAGCTCTTCATCCTCTATACTTCCCCATTTTCCATAAAAGTCAACAAGTGCATTACCAACGAAGATATGCTCCTCAACACATGCTTTCACAGCAAAAGCATGAATTGACCTACCCAATTCCAATCCTGCAAGCCTTGCACGAGCACCAAGTACACTTGATACCATGAAGCGTGTTGGCTCAACTCCTTCTTTTCTTGCCTACAGGAATACTAAACATTCCCTCTCTTCATTATTGTTTTGCTCTAAAGCAGCGATCAAAGAGCACCAAGAATTATCGTCCTGCCAGCCAATTCTATCGAAAGCCATTTTAGCAGATACAAGATCTTGAAGTTTCCCATAAAAATCAATAAGCCCATTTGAGACAGATACATCCTCCCCGTATCCATTACGGATTATAAAGGCATGTACCTGACATCCAAGTTCCAAATTTGTTGTGTCAGAACATGCATTCAGAAATCCACCAAATGTTATTGAGACCAACATTTTCGTAGGTTAATTTCAATTAAACTAGGATAGAAAGGAATGTAGTATAGTGGACAATCCTATGTCGTTGTTCACACTAGAGGATAACTAGAAACAATGGTTAACTAAGATTGAGTTATTGAGATGAAAATGTAACCTAACTAAATGCAAAGCAATATCTAACACCAAGATTAATGAATGGGGTTTTTTTTCGGTTTTCAAAATCAAATGCAAGAATTTAAAGAACTAGAACTAGGGACTAGCATGAACACTAAGAAAATAGTTTGATAATAGTAAAAGAAATGTGTTGAATGTAATGAAAATAAATGTGGTTTTCTTCAACTTCACTAGGAAAGACACTAATCACTTTCATGAATTCTACAAGAGAAACTTAGTAAGAGATAGTTTAATAATGTGCAAACCATTAATCCAATATTAAGCCTTCATTTAAGTGTCAGACTTGGTCCAATTAATGTATCAATTTCACCAAAGCAATTTGTTAAACACTTGGAAGGCATCACATATTATCAAGCTATAGGATGAGCAATTGAATTTCCTTTGTGTCTTTTGTCATGTTTTCATCAATTCATCCCAAATATCATTAACAACCAACCATGCAATCTATCTAAAATCACAATTCAACTACGCTAATCCATTTACCATGCATTAAAGACAATCAAATCATAGTTAAAGACAAAAGCATAGCAAGCTGAAAAATTGCTCATGACCTTAACATAGTGTAATCAATCCAATTACATCAACTAATGTGTTGAATCAAGTATTTTGATGACTCAAAAACAACCTTCAAGAGCTTGAAATAAAGATATCAAAGGAGCACAAAAGGTTTCAAGTGAAGAAATTCTGGAGAAATCAGTGCAAGGATAGATGTAGAATGTTTAGTAATATTTTAATTTGAGTAAAAGACTTTGATTTGGTAAAAAGATATTTTAAAACCTTGATTCTATGTTAATTCATTGAATATTTGAAAAACACCCACTAACAGACGGATTTTAAAAGGTTTATACTGATCTGTAGTTTTGAAAATTCGAACTTTGCCTTTGGAAATTCGAATTTCGTGTTGAAAATGAACAAGTCTAAAAAGAGGCTTCTCTGACAGACGAATTTTAACTTGAGAAATTCAAATTTTGATACGTGTCTGAAAATACCTTTTTCTGACAGACGAATTTTGGCCTTTGAAAATTTGAATTTTAGATAAAATGCAACTTATGAAAATTGAAAAAAATTTGTTTGAGAATATGTCAAAGTTCATATGAAATCAAGCTTAGATTGGGTTTTAAAATTGCTCACTGACAGACGAACTTTGAACATGAAAATTCAAATTTCAGAAACAAAGCTTGTGAGTCTGTTATAATGAAATGTTGACATACGAATGACAGTATTCATAAATTCGAATTCTGAAGCTAGTCTGAAAGAGGTCTCTCTGACAGACGAACTTCACCCTTTCAAAATTCGAATGTTGAATTGATGAACTATTGTGCCTCAGTAAACCAGCTTCTGACAAACGAATTTTGGGGTTCCAAAATTTGAATTTTGAAGGTACTGTAGTAAATTGAAATTACTGTTCACACTTAACAGAACAACTTTGAACATGAAAATTCGTATGTTCCAAAATAGAATCATTTTCTAAAGATGAAAATTCGAATTTTGCCTCATGACAGACGAACTTCGAGAGTTCAACGTTAAAGGCTGTAACTTTCGGTTTCTGCGAAATTTGTCTGTTGACCAACTGAAATTCGAACTTTGAGTGTCAGAAGCATTAAATGCGGTTGGTGAACGGATAGTTTCTCAGTATAACCATTGGATAACGTCTCTAATGACTAGATCTTGTCTCTAACGTATAGTTGAGGCAAAAATCTATAAATAGAACTTCATTTGAAGATGTGGGTAATGAAATTATTTTGTATATACTGAAACTCTGCTAAATCATCTACTCAAAGTCTCTTACTCTTACATACTTCATTCTTTGTACCTTAACTTTCATATTCACTATGATTGAGAGAGTTTATTTGTACACAATCTTATCTTCATCTGAAAGAAAGATTTTCTTGTGAGGGGATATCACAAGCGATTGGGGAAGCACTAAGTGAGAGTGCAAAGAGTGAAAGTGTGAGCTCTAGTAACAGAGCATCAACTTTGTACTGAGGCATTTGCAAGAAGCCCACTGAATTCTTGTAGAATAGTGAAAAATCTCAAGTGGTAACTTGGGGACTGGACGTAGGTAAAGTTGAGAGACCGAACCAGGATAAATATCTGAGTCTTCTCTTCCTTACTGCTACTTTTACTGCTTATTCTCCTATACTCTGTTTTACCATTACACTTTGTTTTCTTCACTTTCTTGACGTTTTGCAGAAAACTTTTAATCTTCCTAATTCACCCCCTCTTGGGAAGCCAGCTTATTTAACAAGTGGTATCAGAGCCCAGATTTCCAATCAAAGGATTTTACAGTCTGGGAATTACAATGGCTGGCTTTAGAGAAAGTATACTACCAGAGGGAAACAACACAAATAGACCACCTAGCTTCAGTGGAGAACACTATGGTTACTGGAAGATGAGGGTGCAAATTTATCTCCAATCCATTGATTTGGACATCTGGTCTATCATCCAAAAGGGAGATTTCGTTCCAATGGTATTGCAGAATGATGGGAAGTATATAGAAAAGCCAGAAGCTGAATGGAATGAGGAAGATAGAAGAAGAGTTTTGCTGAACTTCAAGGTAAAACATTTCTTGGTCAGTGCTTTGAATCAAGATGAATTCTACAGGGTCTCACAATGCTCCACTGCTAAGGATATGTGGGACACCTTGCAAATTGCTCATGAAGGAACAATTGGAGTTAGGGAAAACAAATTGAATACATGCATAGGTGAATACGAAAGCTTCCGAATGGCTGAAGGAGAGAATGTAAAAGAGCTACAGAAGAGATTCACCCTCATTGTGAATCAACTAAAAAGTCTGGGAAAGGAGTATACTCAAACAGAAAAGGTCAGAAAGATCCTCAGAGCTCTCCCTTTGGAATGGAAACCCAAAGTAACAGCAATAGAGGAAGCTAGAGGAGAATCAATGGCCTCTGTCACTGCTCTTTTTGGTAGCCTTGAGGAGTATAAAGGAAAAATGAAGGCTCTCAAGGAGGCAGGACAAGACAGAAAGAATAAAGGTCTTGCTTTAAAAGCTGCTGAGGAGAAAGAAAAAGAATCTGACGATGGAGATGAGCTAGATGAAGAAACTCTGGCTATGATGGTCAAAAAATTTGGAAGATTTTACAGCAAGAAGAAAAACAAGAAAATCTTCAAAAAGGGAGCAATTGGAGATAGTAAGAGAGAAACAAAAGAACCCGTCACTTGCTATGAGTGCAAAAAGCAGGGACATATCAAATGGGATTGTCCATAATTCCTCAAGAAGCAAGAGAAAGAAAAGAAAGCAACAGACAAAGGCAAGAAGAAAAGAGCTTACATCTTATCAATATGGGGCAACAGCTCAGATGAAGAAGAAGATGATGAAGATGAAATTGCTAACATCTATCTGATGGCACTTGCCTCTGAAGAAGCAGAAATCCCATGCAACAGTGATCAAGAAGATGAGGTATATGAATCTGAACCTTCCTATTCTGAATTACTGGATGCATTTCATGAGCTGCATGATGAGTTTGTTAAGGTTGGTAAAGAATTAAAGCAAGCTAAGAAAAAGATTAACAAACTAGAATCACAATGCAACATCTCTGAAATTGTTTCTCTACCTATTGCTGAATCTGCTTGCTGTAAATCATGCATTGAACTAAAGCAAACCAATGAATATCTAGTGAAAAGCATGTCTAGGCTTACTAAAGGTAAAGATATGTTGTTTGCTTTAATGGGAAGCCAAAGAATATCACAGGGAAAGGCTGGACTTGACTATGATCCTTGTACAATCAAAGAAAAGATTAGGAAAAAGAATCAAAATGTATATATGAGACATTTTGTGCATGCTAGTGGCAATATACAGAAAGAACATACTTCACAGCACATTGAATCCTATAATCAACCAAGACATGCAAAACAAAAATATTATCTGCATTGCTTTCTTCCTACATCTCAATCCAGCAGTCCCTTCACCACCTGTCACTTCTGTAACAAGAAGGGACATATTTCCAGTTCATGTGCTTTAAAGAAAAATGGACTTGACATGAAGGTTAAATGGGTTCCCAAAGATACATTTGTATCTAGGGAAATGACTACTGATAGAAAATGACCCAAGAAAATTTGAGTACCTAAAAAGAAAATATGAACTTTGTTTTGCAGGTTTATCTTAAAGCTAGAAAGAGCAATAAATGGTATATGGACAGTGGGCAGTGCCTGCTTAAGTCACATGACAAGTGATAAGGAGAAGTTCATCACCCTTAGAGACAAGAAAAGAGGAAAGGTGACATTTGGAGGTGATCAATATGGAAAAATAGTTGGCATTGATATTGTGGGAAAGAATCCTGAAACATCCATTGAAGAGGTGTTGTTTGTAATTGGCCTCAACCACAATCTACTAAGTGTGAGTCAGACATGTGACAAAGGAAACTGGGTACTGTTTGACTCAAAGTTCTGCCTGGTCATCAGAAAAAGTGATCATAAGATAATCCTCAAAGCTCAAAGGGATGGTAACTGTTATACTATTGATCTTGATGAAATTTCTCCCTTAGATTCTGTCTGTTTGATTAGCCAAGATAATGATAGTTGGTTGTGGCATAGAAGATTAGCTCATGTTAACATGAATCAACTATCAAAACTGGTTAAAAATGAGTTAGTCACTGGCCTACCAAAAATCACTTTTGAAAAAGACAAAGAATGTGATGCATGCCTAAAAGGAAAACAAATCAAATCTTATTTCAAATCTAAAAACATAATCACCACAACTAGACTACTAGAACTGCTGCATATGGATCTGATTGGTCCATCTAGGATAAAAAGCATTGGTGGAAATCTGTATGTGCTTGTAATTGTGGATAATTAATCTAGATTTACCTGGACACTATTTCTTTCCTCTAAGAGTAATACGTTTGATGCATTTGTAACCTTAGCTAAGAAAGTGCAAAATGAGAAAGGTATTTCTATTGTGTCTATCAGGTCAGATCATGGAGGAGAGTTTGAGAATTCATACTTCCTGGAGTACTGTGATGAGCATGGAATTGATCACAACTTCTCAGCTTCAAGAACATCTCAACAAAATGGAGTAGTGGAAAGGAAGAACAGAACAATTGGAGAGATGACTAGAGCTATGCTGAATGAAAAGGAACTCTCTCAAGTATTCTGGGCTGATGCAGTAAACACAGCAAGCTACATCATAAATAGAGCCTACATTAGACTAATCCTTGGGAAGACTCCTTATGAGTTGTACAAAGGAAGAAAGCCAAATCTCTCACATCTATATGTGTTTGGCTGTAAGTGCTTCATCCACAACAATAGAAAGGAGAATCTAGGTAAGTTTGATGCCAAATTTGAGGAAGGTATATTTCTGGGCTATTCTAGTAGAAGTAAGACATATAGAGTTTTTAATAAAAAGTCTAAATTAGTAGAAGAATATGTGCATGTAGTATTCATTGAAAATGAAAATGCTTTTAAACATGTCGCTGATGAGGATGATCTTATTTCAAACTTTAAAAATTTAGATCTTTCTGATAAAGGCAAAATTGAACCTCCAAAAGTTTCTGAATCTATTAACATAGAGGAAAATATTCAGGAGAAAGACTTTGAGGATGAATATAATGAAGACATGCCTCAAGAACTCCCTAGAGCTTGGAGATATCAAAAGAATCATCCTGTTGATCAAGTGATAGGGGATGTTCAAGAGAAAGTTAAAACCAGAAAACAGTTAAGGGATCAAATGATAAACTGTGCCTTTATTTCTCAAATTGAATCTAAATGTACTGAAGAAGCCTTAACTGATGAATACTGGATTTTAGCTATGCAAGATGAGTTAAATCAGTTTGAAAGAAATCAAGTTTGGGATTTAGTGCCCAGACCCAAAAATCATCCTGTCATTGGCACTAAATGGGTTTTTAGAAATAAACTTGATGAATCTGGATCAATAATCAGAAATAAAGCTAGACTGGTTGCAAAAGGATATAATCAAGAAGAAGGAATTGATTTTGAAGAAACCTTTACTCCAGTGGCTAGATTAGAAGCAATTAGAATTCTGTTAGCATATGCATGCATGAAAAATATTATGTTATATCAAATGGATGTGAAGAGTGCCTTTCTTAATAGATATATCATGGAAGAAGTTTATGTAGACCAACCTCCAGGCTTTGAGGACTCTACAAAACCGAACCATGTTTATAAACTAAAGAAAGTCCTTTACGGATTAAAGCAAGCTCCTAGAGCATGGTATGAAAGATTAAGTAATTTTCTAACTGAAAAGGGGTTCAACAGAGGAAAAGTAGGTACAACTTTATTCACTAAGAAAGAAAATAAATATTTACTTATTGTTCAAATATATGTTGATGATATTATATTTGGTGCTACTAATGAATCTCTTTGCAAGAATTTTTCTAAGCTAATGTAGGGAGAATTCGAAATGTCCATGATGGGTGAACTCAACTTCTTCCTTGGATTGCAAATCAAGCAGTGTGATGATGGTATCTTTCTCAATCAATCCAAGTATCTAAAAGAATTGCTAAAGAAGTTTGGGATGGAGAATGCCAAGCCAATAGGAACACCTATGGCTACAACAACCAAACTGGATATGAAAGAAAAAGGAAAAATGTTTGACATTACCCAGTATAGAAGAATGATTAGATCTCTACTGTACCTAACTGCCAGCAGACCTGACATCATGTTTAGTGTCTGTATGTGTGCAAGGTTCCAGTCATGTCCCAAGGAAACCCATGCAACTGCTGTGAAATGTATATTCAGATATCTTATTGGAACATCACAGATGGGTCTTTGGTATCCAAAGGGCAATGGAGAAGATCTCAAAGAATACACTGATGCTGACTTTGCAGGATCCAAAACTGACAGAAAAAGCACAAGTGGAACATGTCAGTTTCTTGGAGGATCCTTGGTTTCATGGTTTAGCAAAAACCAAAACAATGTGGCCTTATCCACGGCAGAAGCTGAATATGTTGCAGCTGGAAGCTGTTGTGCCCAAATCATCTGGATGAAATAGCAGCTTGAAGATCTTGAGGTAGAGATGAAGGAAATACCAATAATGTGTGATAACCAAAGTGCCATTAACATCACAAAGAATCCTGTCATGCATTCAAGGACAAAACATATTGAAGTAAGGCACCACTTCATAAGGGATCATGTTCTGAAAGGAGAAATCAGATTAGAATATATCCCAACAGAGAATCAAGTTGCTGACATCTTGACAAAGCCTCTATCAGAAGATAGACATTGTAAAATCAGGAGAGAATTGGGTATGGTAAATCCCAATGAATTGTAAGTAAATCCTTGTGCATTTCTGCTTTTAGTTTTTCTAACAGTAAATAAATTCTAACTTAAGCATCGGAGAAAGTTTAATGTAAGTTGCAGGTGCTCCTCATGAGTTTAAATGACAGTAAATATGAAAAATGGAGCAAATCAGAATGGAACAGTCAAAAGGAGAAAGAGATAGCAAAAAATCTGAGTTCTGGATCCATTCTGTAAGTTTTTAGAGTTGAAATTCGTATTTTAGTTGTATGAAAGACGAATTTCCTTGATAAATTGTGTTTTTGAATGAGAGAGCATGCTCAACATTCAAATTTAGATGCCCAACAGACAAACTTCAGCTTGGAACAGTTCTTGGTGGTCCCTCGAAATTCGTCTGTTGGTCCTTGAAAGTTCAAATTTTCAAAAATAAAAGATTCAATGTTATCTTTGTCCAACATAATATTTATACAAATGTCCATTTCATAACATACGCATGTTGAAGAAACTTTACAAAGTGCAGAAATTCGAATTTCTGATTAAAAATTCGTCTGTTGGAACATGCTCAAATTGTTGAATACCTGAAAGACGAATTTTCATGTGCATAATTCATCTGTTGTTTGTTGCATTGATTGTTGCTTGATGCCTGCTCTTCGAAATTCGAACTTTGCTGAAACAAAATTCGTCCATTCATCTTGTGCTGCTTGGACCAAGCCTCTGTCAGATGAACTTTCCGAAGAAAATTCATCTGTCAGTAAGCTTTACTGAAATGGTTTAACTTTTAAGTGCTCGAAGTTCAAATTTTGACTCCTCAAAATTCGTCTGTCAGGCGGTTACTTACGTTAAAACTGACAGTTTTCATTTGAACAGATGCAACCCTATTCATTCCTTCTCTGAGTCTATTCAAATTTTCTCTTCAATGCTCTTCAATTCTGACCAAAAATCTTCATTTCCCACCATTTAAACTCCTTTTCGCATCCTATAAACTCATTCCCAGCTTCATTCTGAAATATTCATCCATGAAAATGGCACGAGTAAAGAATCCTGAAGTTGGAAAGGGAGAGGCACGACCGAAGAGAACGATCAAATCCCAATATGCCTCAAAGGAGGGTGAAAAACCGAAGAGAAAAGCCGAATCAAGCAAGGCAACTCCCTCCAAACGAAAGAAAACAACCCCAAAGGCAGAATCAAAGGAAGCTGGACCCTCTTCTTCGAAGAAAACAGAGCCTTCGGTCCCTGTTCCTGGTGCTGATGTTGTTGCTTCCACTTCCTCCTCCAATACTGAATCTGGAGAATACCAACTCACAATAATGCCATTATGGAGCACTCCTCAGATTCAGGAGGAATACTTGACCAGGTTTGCAAGTAAAAAGGTAATCAAGCCTCACTGTGTGAACTTGGAAGATTTCTTAGTCTCTAACAATTTTGATGCTGGGATATGGATGCTAAGATATAAGAATCTGTTAAAGATACTGGAGAGGTATGATAATGAAGTGGTTAAGACATGGTATGCCTCCCTGAAGTACAACAGCAAGAAGAAGAAGTGGGAGGTCAATCTGAGATCAATGACTATCTGGCTCACAGATGAAACTTTTAATGAAGTGTTGGAAATCCCAGGGCAAGATGGCCTTAAGATTGACATCACTGCTTCTGGGTATATGGATGAGGCAGAGACTGCTGATGAAGAAAGTGGCCTCTTTCTGAACTACAAGGAGAGCACAATCCTGAACACTTTGTTCAAAAGAAAGGAGAATAGGCCATCAATAAACTTGCTGAAGCCCACTGACCTCAGTGCTCAAGTGAGGATCCTACACTACATAGTGTCTAGGATTATCTTCAACAAAGGAGGTAGCTTCAATCTGATCACAAGGGCAGAGGCACATGTGATGGCAGCAATCATGCGTTGAAAGCTCATCAACATGGGACATATCATTCTCCAAAGCATGATCAAGGCAAGGGATCAGAGGAAAGACTCTACACTCCCCTATGCAGTAATCATTTCCAGAATTCTACAATATGCTAGAATTCAGCACCTTGAAAAAGGGAAAGGGAAAACCACTGAGATTTTCAAGGAAGAGGAGCTACAAAGAATGGGGATTGAGAGAAATGAAGGAAGATGGATTGGGAAGGGAGCAGGAAAATCTGAAGATCTCTTCTTTCTTGAAGATGCCTCCCTACAACAAGAAGGAACCTCTGAGGCTTCTGCAAGACCTACACCTCAGCCTTCTTAGCCTATCCCATCTCCATCTCTGCCTGCTCACATTCCATCTACTCCCTCCTCTCGTGCCAAGCCAGCCAAGATCACTGAGTTGTATGACAGCCTGTCTACACTCATACTAAGCATCAAGGATGAGCAAAATGCCAAGTTTGCTCATCTACAAGATCAGATCCACCAGTTGGCCAAGAACATAAAGGTGGTTGCTGATGCATATGAAGACATTCGGAATGCCATTCCTGCCACATCAGCTCCACCTCAGCCAGGATTCTCTGAGCCTGCTAAGTCTCCAACTCCTAAGCCTCCAAGCCTCTTTGAGCTAGCCTCTTCTGAACATGATGATGCTGTAGATGATACTGAGGTTGCTGGTACACTGAGCAAACTAAGTCCTGGTCCTCCCTTGGACTATGGTATGGAAGAAGAAGGCCCTCGGGATTCAAGCTCTCATGACCCCATTCCAGCAGATGCTCAAGAGTTAATCCTGTCCCAGCAAGAATCTGAGCAAGTAAAAAGATTAGTGGCAGTCATCTCCACTTCACCATTCATGCAGGCTGCCCTAAATGTAGAAAGGAGCATCGTGACTTTTGTTGATCTGGAAGCCATTGCACACAGTGCTCTCTTGCAAGATCAGAGAAAAAGGCTTGAAGAAATGTTTCCTCCTCCTGCTCCCTCACCTATTACATATTATGGTTTTTGGAGGAAAGAAGGGCACAATTGGCAGTTACAAGGCAAGAAATTTCTGAACTTCTTGAGATTTCGGATGATAAAGATGAAGACACAAGTTCTGAAGTTTTTGGATCCTTGCCAAAGCTCAATCCAAAAATGCCATTTGTCCCTGTGCCTCTTCAAGCTATTCCAGTGTCTCAGATCCGTCCTCCTGCTAATTTTGTTCACCTTCCTGATGATGCCAAAAAGGGGGAGAAGAATGAGCAAACTGGAAAGTCTGCTGTTGAGCCTTCTGGAAAGACTTATAATAAGAAGACCAAGAAAAAGTGAATAGAACTTAGGCTTGGGTCCTCTTGTAGTGCTATATTTTGTTTCTGTTGTTTGTGTTTTGTGTTTCTGTAATATCTTGCATTAATTGTCTCTTGTAAAGCAACGTTTGATGAAATAAATAAAAAATTCCTTGGTTGCAATGATCTGTGCTTGTTGATCTATGAATCTCTTTAATCTCTTTACTTGATCATGATATCCTTTGGATTATAATGCATATGTTGAGGGGGAGCTTGTTAAAGCAAACCCAAGTACTAATCCAGTTTGTAAGTTATTTTGTCATCATCAAAAAGGGGGAGAATGTTGAATCAAGTGTTTTGTTGACTCCAAAACAACCTTCAAGAGCTTGAAATAAAGATATCAAAGGAGCACAAAAGGTTTCAAGTGAAGGAATTCTGGAGAAATCAATGCAAGGATAGATGTAGAATATTTACTAATGTTTTAATTTGAGTAAAAGACTTTGATTTGGTAAAAAGATATTTTAAAACCTTGATTCTATGTTAATTCATTGAATATTTGAAAAACACCCACTAACAGACGGATTTTAAAAGGTTTATACTGATCTGTAGTTTTGAAAATTCGAACTTTGCCTTTGGAAATTCGAATTTCGTGTTGAAAATGAACAAGTCTAAAAAGAGGCTTCTCTGACAGACGAATTTTAACTTGAGAAATTCAAATTTTGATACGTGTCTGAAAATACCTTTTTCTGACAGACGAATTTTGGCCTTTGAAAATTTGAATTTTAGATAAAATGCAACTTATGAAAATTGAAAAAAATTTGTTTGAGAATATGTCAAAGTTCATATGAAATCAAGCTTAGATTGGGTTTTAAAATTGCTCACTGACAGACGAACTTTGAACATGAAAATTCAAATTTCAGAAACAAAGCTTGTGAGTCTGTTATAATGAAATGTTGACATACGAATGACAGTATTCATAAATTCGAATTCTGAAGCTAGTCTGAAAGAGGTCTCTCTGACAGACGAACTTCACCCTTTCAAAATTCGAATGTTGAATTGATGAACTATTGTGCCTCAGTAAACCAGTTTCTGACAAACGAATTTTGGGGTTCCAAAGTTTGAATTTTGAAGGTACTGTAGCAAATTGAAATTACTGTTCACACTTAACAGAACAACTTTGAACATGAAAATTCGTATGTTCCAAAATAGAATCATTTTCTAAAGATGAAAATTCAAATTTTGCCTCATGACAGACGAACTTCGAGAGTTCAACGTTAAAGGCTGTAACTTTCGGTTTCTGCGAAATTCGTCTGTTGACCAACTGAAATTCGAACTTTGAGTGTCAGAAGCATTAAATGCGGTTGGTGAACGGATAGTTTCTCAGTATAACCGTTGGGTAACGTCTCTAATGACTAGATCTTGTCTCTAAAGTATAGTTGAGGCAAAAATCTATAAATAGAACTTCATTTGAAGATGTGGGTAATGAAATTATTTTGTATATACTGAAACTCTGCTAAATCATCTACTCAAAGTCTCTTACTCTTACATACTTCATTCTTTGTACCTTAACTTTCATATTCACTATGATTGAGAGAGTTTATTAGTTGTACACAATCTTATCTTCATCTGGAAGAAAGATTTTCTTGTGAGGGGATATTACAAGGGATTGGGGAAGCACTAAGTGAGAGTGTAAAGAGTGAAAGTGTAAGCTCTAGTAACAGAGCATCAACTTTGTACTGAGGCATTTGCAAGAAGCCCACTGAATTCTTGTAGAATAGTGAAAAATCTCAAGTGGTGACTTGGGGACTGGACATAGGTCAAGTTGAGAGACCGAACCAGGATAAATATCTGAGTCTTCTCTTCCTTACTGCTACTTTTACTGCTTATTCTCCTATACTCTGTTTTACAATTACACTTTGTCTTCTTCACTTTCTTGACGTTTTGCAGAAAACTTTTAATCTTCTCAATTCACCCCCGTCTTGGGAAGTCAGCTTATCTAACATAATGTACTCTTAATGGAATAAGTTGCATACAATCTAATAACCAGTAAAATACCAATTCCAATTCATCATTCTAACCTAGGGTAAAATAGAAATCCAAAGCAAAACACTAGTTAAAAATATAGAAAGAGAGTAGAAGAGAATTTCCCTTGTAGATTTTGCAATTCAAGTGTCTTCATAACACCTCCCCTAGTTCCATTGAAGATCACCACTCAAAGCTCAAGCTCACATCATCAAAAACTTGTAAACAACATCAAAGGAGGAGAGGAAGAACCCGGCCAGGTGAAGAAACAAGCAAGAAACCGATTTTGATGAATTGATGCCTTTATTGTACTTGCTTCAACTTGATGAAATTTCCAGCTCCTTTCTTGATAGATGATCATGTTCCAGATCTGAAAACTTGAAAGGAAGATGAATTTGGATGAAATTTGTGGAGGAATGGGATGAAATAGTAGAAAAATGGAGGAATCTAGCAAGTTGTTCGGTGGAAATTGAAGGAATCAAGCAAGATTTGAGAGAATGGATGAAGAACAATGAGAGAAGATGGGAGGAATGAGGGAGCACGAATTGGGGCTTGTTCAGATTTGAATGGGAGGCTTCTTGATCCTTTTCTCAAGTTAGAATAGGGGCGACAGCTGTTGGGATGAATTCCTAGGTGATTTTGGATTTGAAATAATTAGTAAATAATGGAATTAGAAAATAATCTTATCTCCAAACTTCCCAAAATTGTCATGTAAAATGTTTTCAATGTCCTCCATGTCTTTTCCTATGACATATGATCTACACGTAAAAATGTGACACATTAAAGCACCTAAGACATATAATAGCATAATGTACATAATATGAATAAAACCATGACAAAATGAAATTAATTCAATATCTCAAAAATTGAGGAGATATTAGCACGAAATTAATGATGAAATTCAAGTGGAAAACACTATGAAAATGATGCAAAACAAAGGAAGAAAAATGCCCAATAAAATAAGAAGAAAATAGATTTATTAAGAAAGTTGATTAAAACACTCTTTTTTAATCTAACTTTGACTTGCTCTAAAATGAAAAGTCTAATCACTTTGGTTAAGCTTGGTAACTCAAATTAATTCTAATTAAGTGCTTTAAACAATGATTAGGTGATTAATTCCTAAATTATTAAGAAAAATTAAAATTAATTTCAAGTGGGACTTTAATTAGAAGTATTTTGGGAAAATAAAAAATGAGTAGGTAGTATATAAAAACGGTCACAACATGGATGAAAATCTAATGACATGGGATGATGAATGACATTATATGGATAATGGAATGAAAATTCCAGAAGAAAATCTCACTTGAAATCCATAGAAATCCCTAATTTAATCACTCAATAAAGCCAAATCAAACATTTAATCAATTAATCAATTTGGAAAATGCACTAATGGAAAGCATTAATCATCAAATCTATAGAATATAATAAAATATCACAAAATATGCTTAAAACTAAGATTTAGGACATTTTTTCACAAATTACTCAAAATCAACTAAAAGATAAAAATGCTCTTAAAATCACAAAATAACCAAAATAATGTGATAAAAATGCTAAATTTAAAGGTTAAAAATATGATTAAATAAGGTCACATCTCCGTGGCACATGTTGGTCCCCCCCACGTCTTTGCTCATGAGAATATTTTCTAGAGGGATATACTAGAGAAAATTTTAGGATATCCTTTATAGAAATACATCCAAAATGTAACTTTTCTTGGAACTAAGGCTCAGGTCCACATTTCATTCTCATATAGGAACTACAAAAGTTTAACAAGAGAACTTGCTTTTATTCATATTGAACACTAAAATAAATGGTAGTTCAACCAAATGTAGAGTATGCTGTGGGAAAGGAAAGGAAAGGAAAGGAAATGAAATGATGATTATTTCTTTTCTACATAATTGAGAATCAAATAGTGAGAATGGAAACAAGACAACTATAAGATGCTGCCAGAAAATCACCACATTAATTCCTTAATTGTTTCAGATAATGAAAATGAAAGCAACAACTACTATAAGATGCTGCCATCATTGAACTACATTAATTCCTTAATTCTCTCTGTGTGTGTGTTTTTTTCAAAATGCATATTTCTCATCACCGGGAGTAGATTCTTACAAAATTGTATTTTCATTTTCAAAGATAGCAGGTGGTACTGAAACGTTGAGGGAAAAGCTATCAATCTTATGGCCATCTTCTTTAATCATGTCAGCAATTACAAAGGCCTAAAGTCTTTGGGTCATTGAAAAATATGAACAGTAGGATTCCTAAACAAAGACTGCAAAATTTTGGATCACATTTGGGTTCCTTGGAACTACTAGAGTTTCACATTTTCTAAAACAATTAACTATCCATCCAACCTCTGTCCTAATCAGTTGGTCCTCCAAACATTATATGTGACAACATTATATATTACAAGAAATATGTGACAAATATTTTACAAGCATCTATAACTCAAGTTTCAAGATATGCCATGAGCGATTTCTATTCCTAAGCATACTTTAATGTGATTAGTAAAATACCTAATATATGATCACTTCAATCACACCAATTATTGATCAACAGATGTGGAATTCTTACCAAATTATCAATATCAATCATTATTTAGATCAATAAGGTTAGTTTCTTAATTACCAGGAAATGCAATGTATAACCAAGGCTCCAGAAGGAGAAATAAAAGCAAATGACATTCATAAAACCCTGTGTTTCCATTTGACTGCCATATAAACATACATAAAGGTCTAGGAAATTTATCGGTATCAGACGAGTGCCATCGTAAACTCATATTGATAGTGGTTAGAAACTTCATTATTCCTTAAAAACTATAGAAATCTTGGAATCGTCTAGTACTTCACTTAACATATTGAATCAACTTAAAATTCCTACACAAGCACAACAATTACTACAAGAAAACAGTATTTTTCTCTGGGAAAATTTTCCAGGAATTTCTTATGAAATTTGTCTGAAAAAAGAATTTCTCAAGAATATTTCTTATGAAAACATGAATCGAGAAAGTTCATGAGAAAATTCGTGAGAAAAATTTGTGATGGGGCAAGCTTAAGGCATGATCAACATGGAGAGCATGGATGCCAAAATGCTGAACAAGATCATAGAATCCAATCTTTGAAACTCAAAGACCTATTGCAAGATATAGAAAGACCCATAACAAGATCAAGGACTAAAGCCATGAAACACGCACTTAATGGATTATTCAAAAGTTCAAAAATTTAGAGGCCTTTCAATTGAACAAGTTTGCATCCCAAGATGTAGCACAAGGCATGATTCTTCTATCTATGGTCCAAAATTCAGATTGAAGCCCAAAAGTGGAAAAGCTCACTCAAAAATCATGTGCTTTTTAAAATGGGAGTCCTTTGTGCTGATTTAACTGGGAATATTTTAAGTTTTTATTTTCTACTTTTAACAAGGCCAAAAGTCAAAGACTTGGAGATTCACTTTTGAGTTATGAATTATTTCTTTTCATATTAATTTCCTTTTTGTTAAAGTAAAAAGGTGCCTCCTTGGATTAAGTGTAATCAGATTATTTCTTAATTTTTTTTCTTGCAAGTGGCACCACTTTTCCCTAGGCCCTTCTTGGCAATTTTAATATGTTTAGATTAGGTTAGGGTTTCTCTTTATTGCTTAGATATTATACGCAATTTGTAAGGTTTCTTCATACTGGAATGTCAATGAATGAAATTTTCAACAACTTTATTGTTGTTATGGCTGGAGAGAAATTCTAGACTTATCAAAGGAGTAATTCCCTTAAGATATTCAAGAGACGGATTCTCTTATCTAATTCCATTGACTAACAATCTTTTCTTCCTCTTTGTCAATTTTGTTTATGTTCTTCCCCTTTTCCTGTTTCTAACATCTATCTCTTTGTTTTCTTCGCTCTCTTGTTGAGTTTTGCTTAATTCTTGCACAATTCCAGGCATAAACGTATGAAAGGTACCTTGGATGGGTTCCATAAGCGGTTCCTTATCATCTTGAGACAACAAGTCCTTGACGGCACTTGGAGAAACCAATCTTGGGGACATCGGAGTGCTCTCATCCAACGCTTTGAAAAAGTTAATCCCTTCTCAACTCTATCAATAACTACCGAGCGCGCTAAACTTGAGGTTTTATTGTGGGTGTGTTTAATTTTAAGTTTGCAAACTTTTTTTTTTAACAAACTTATATATATTACCCGGCATCCAGCATATATAAATAGAAAATAAGAGGGAGAGATGGTTACAATTTTTTTTTGGCACTTCAGAGGTCAAAAGTTGAATTAGTTTTTTTATTGCTGAAGGGATTAATTTTTTTTATAAGATTAAATTGAAATTTTAATTTTAATGGAATGAGAAGAAAAATTTTCTCGTGACCTGATTAATTACCATTTAGTTTATAAATTATAATCGAAGACCTACAAACCTATGGCATTTTTTTTTGTACTTTCACATTTACATAATTTTAAAAAGCATCCAAACCTTTTTTTTTTTTTTTGATAAAACAAGCTTCCAAACTTTTTTCGGCCTGAAAAACATACAAACTTTTTATCTAATTGTAAGATGAACTTTCATATGTACTATATATAAAAAATTAAGCCTTCTTGCTTGGAGAATTTTCCATCATACTATTCCTGCTGCAGATAACTTACAGAGACTCCATTTAATGAATAGTAGTTGTTGCCCATTTGGGTGTGAGGAGTAGTAGTACAATTCTTTTGTATTAATTGTTTGATGTAAAAGTTATTAATATTAAATGATAGTATTTTTTAAAACTATTTTACATTATAGATAAATATATTGCTTTCTTTGATCTTGGTGATTTTGTCTTTTCTCTCTTATATTAAAAAATAGATGGAGTATTCAGCATTGCAATGCCGGGCCAATTCCTTCGAAGGCTTTACTCAAATCACAACCTTGGGAGGAAGAATTGCAAGATGTCCTTGTCTGAAAATGGCTGGTCAATCTTAACTAAATGACATGGAAAAAATGGAAGGCTGATGATGGATACATGGATCATGTTTCAAAGGAAGGAAATTTCTTCTTTTAGGTGGTCTGCAGATAAAAAGTTAGGAAAATTCAAAATTCCCTTTCTATCGTACGAAGATCACTTTGGTGGATTTTGAACTCGAAGTTATTTAGCTCGGACGATTGTGAAGAAATTAATATCCGTTGCATTGGTTCTAAATCCTTCTTTAATTTTCATCTAGGTTTTAACAAGAATAATGTCTTTCAGTTTGATATCAAATGTCTTTTAGATAACTTCTCTGTTTTTAGGTTTGGTACTATTGATGAATTGGAGACAAAGAAGTATGTCTCTCCAGTCTCCAATTATTCTTATCCTTGCATGACTATCTCTTCTTAATAAAATATTCCTTTTACCCAAAAAAAGAAAAGCTTATTTCACTTATCATGGTTTAAATTTGTATACTAAAATACTATCGACCACCATATAAAAAAAACAATATTTTAGGTCGGGCAGATAATTAAATTAAACAATATACAAAATTAGAGCTTACAAACTCAGGAAGTCTAAAATGAAATTATACTCGGATATAAGAAGGGATTTGTGAGCAGAGCCTCAATTGCCCCCAACTTGAGGATAGAGGCACAGTTAGCAGTTGCTGTGGATCTTAATGAGACGGGGGTCATGCTTGTGGGTCCCCAAGCCCACGAATGTATTGATAATTGAATATAAGATCACTAGATAATGGATATAATATAGGGAAGTGATCACCACTAGCTAGATGCATTTTTGCCAGTGATAACGAGGCCTTATAATTGATAAATGACTACATCTTCCACCATTGATGGCAAGCTTTAGGAATAATTATAAGGATCTTCTTGAATGTCATTCAAAGCGATGAGGTCAAACCATTAAGATCAACATAGCCAGAAAGGACTGTCCGCTTCCGCTCTTTCACCTTTGTCCGATAGATGACCCTGCAATTTCAATTTTCCAACATCACCTTAGATTTACCTCCAGTTAGATCATGATGCAACTAACTAATGCTTTAGTTAGTTACTAAAAATGAAGAGGAAATGGTAAGGAGATAATAACCTATATTAATGTAAAACTATTGAGCCTACCACGAGCCTGCAAGCCACATTTCAGTATATAAAGTTTCACCAGGGTACACATGCAGAAGAAAACGGCCTGCTATGCGTTTTATCCTCTCTGAATCTCCTCTGCATATACATTTGATGATTGCCCTAATAGCGAATCCCAGCGTGCACAGTCCATGCAATATTGGCTGTGAGAATCTTTAGCAATAAGAAAAAAAAAATTTAGACAAGCCAGCCCCAACATAACTGAATAAATTCCATATTGCAGAATGTAAATGGAGAGAAAACGCAGAAACTGATGCATATCATACAATGCTAACTTGCCAAGTAACCCTCATTGGCTTTATCTTAAAAAGAAGACCTCAGTTTAATAAACTTGCTTATGAGAATTTCTCTTTCCTTGCTTTAAACAAAGATAACTCTATATGGCTGAAATAAGAAGCCATTACTTTTGTAAAGAATGCCCAATCAGACTCCAAGGCTAAGGAAAAGGAAATATAAAAAATCTTAGTTGCCAATTTCAACAAGCACACCTACATTCTAATTGGAATTTATAGTATTTCGTACTACACTGGCAATCACAGCATAGGGTGGCAGTACTAACCCAGCAACCTTTGCAATTACGGGATCTGAATGCAATGGATTGTAATCACCAGATAGTCGATAAAGCAATGCCTGCAGAAAGCAGGTAGCAAAACACAGAAGAAAGCATGAGAAGTTTATATTAACTGAGATAATTAACTTCTAGAAATTGATGTTGACGGATAACACTTAGTATGTAAATGTATCAATTAGACCAAAGCAGCAGTGGTGAAGAAAAGGTAAAGACATTAACACCCCGGTAATAAGCATAATGTCATAAATCAAAGCACATTACCACTTCATTCAATGATTTCTTCAGAACTTACCCAAAGAAAAATGACTCTTTGCAATGTCTCACCTGTCTTCCATATTAGGGATGAACTCTGACTAATTTTATATGTCACTATAGGTAATGACATTTTTAACCAGAAAAATGGCTCAAAAACACAAATCTGCCCCACCAATTTTTCTGCATTGAACTTTCAGTTTATCAAATGCACCCTAAGCAACCTAAATAGCAAATAAAAGCTGTTATGATAACAGAGGCTGAACCAACAAAATGCATAAATAACTTAAGGGGGAGCACCAAATGATTTAACAATGTAATATTAAGCATGGTTTAAGATGATGCATGTTTGTCCAAAATTTGATGACATATTGATTATGCATTTCATTCCAAATATATAAGAGCACAATGAGTGAAGGGGGCTTGTAGCAATAAATAGGGGTAATGAACAAGCCAATTTAAACAATACGAAAAGAATGAGTTTGCATGCCTGAGATGGATTGGTATGATCTTCAAACACTGAAAAAGGTTGACTTTCTGGAAATTTCACAGCTGAAACTTGGTTGGCTGCGTAATTTGAGTAAGAAAATAGGTTAGATGACTTTGAGAAGCCACCAGCACCACGTAGGAAGGCAGTCGTCCTGCAAGCAGTATGCTAGTTGAGTATGATAGCAAGAAACATCAAATGAGATATATTTTAGAAGGTTTTACCTGTTCATGCATAATAAATCACCAGACTCTTTATCATAACTTTTTGTTTCAATCTCCAAAATTGCTGCTTTGCCTGAAATTAAAGCCATAAGATATTTTTTATGAAGCAATTATGAAAGAGTAAAATGAAGTGATTACATTGTTCATAGCATAGACTGTATGTTTTCTGAAGATCCAAAATTTCACAAGAAACAAACGTACAAAGAGTGTAAAGTATCAATTAGACCAAAGCAGCAATGGTTAAGAAAAGTTAACCTTTATCATGTAGTCCAGCAAGACAGGGTTTATGGAGTATCTGCAACAATTACAAAATATCGTGATTCTATCAAAAGAGAACAAGATAGAAAATCAATGTCATTGGAAATCAACCTCAGCGTGGTGAATAAAAATCATGACATCAAATTATAGGTTCATTTGGAAGGGGTGAAATTAAGCGGAACATATTGTATAAATAATCAGATTCCAATTAGTAAGATATCAAACATAGTTGTTAGTCACAAGAAACCATAAGCTTGGTAGATCAAACTAGATGTATAATGCACAAATTTTTATCAGAAGCCTTACATGACCGCTTGAAGGTAATGGCTTGTACAATTCTATGTATTGTTGTCCGTGCAGCAGAAGACGTGGATCATATCTGTCACAAATGAAGTTTCTCTATCAGTAAACTATAAGTGGGAGAACGCAATAGCAGTATGATACTATGATTAAAGAGGGAGTATATTATTGAGAAGGGATTACACATTCATACAGTAGCAGCAGTATGTTAAAAATAGGAACTCACTGCAGGCCTGGGAGACCACCACTTGGCACTGATCCAAGTGAAAAAAGAGTAGTAAAAGTAGGCAAGACCTGTGACAGAGGAAATGATGCAAGGTCAAGTGGAATCCATAAATTTGAAGACCGTCTAGTAATATTTTTATCAAAATATTTTGCTAGTCTTTCTATGGCAACTGAGACTGCCCAAACATAAATGAATTATCCACAATACCTGCAAATATTATAGGTGAAGAATATGATAACTTAAACATTGATCAAGATTATCTTCTAAAATAACAATACCTTAATATACTTCCGACCATCTTTATGGTAAACATATTTAAGCTCATCAGCATCCACGGCATCCCATGCACATGCTCCAACGCCTAACGCATAAAGTGCTGCATCTCTGTTCAAAATATGCAAAGAGAACATCTACTTTAAACAGGCTTACAAGTTTTCTAATTTCTAGCGCATTAAACACGTGTTCAAGAAGTTAGCATGCAAAATTTATTTTACAGAAGGTTTACCTTTCAGTATAGGAGTATGTCACCTGTGGTCCAATCCGTTCGTAGAATCAAAACGAGAATAAACTTCAGAATTAGGCTTGAAGGTAAAGTGGAAAACCCAAAACCAAAATGAAAAGAAATTCTACATACAGAATATTTCAGACAATACCCATCAAAATTTCGCCAGAGTGAACATGAATATGACTTTTCTACAATCCGTTTGTGTACAAAAAGATGTACAAGGCAACATATCCTATACAACCAATGGAAACAACACAAGTTCCCTTAGTTAAAGCACAATCTTCAAATTAGTGCTAATTGAGAGATTAGTGCTAATCAGATCAATCACCTTTTTCAGTCTTTCCGAATATCGTGATTTTGTAATTATGTAATTAATGTAAAGTTGACTACACTGTGCATAAATAGAAGTCTGGTACTCCCACTGTAGATCATCATCGGGAGCACTTTTCTCCATTGCTTTCTTATTTCTTTATTCAATTCCTTCCTGTTTATCTTGGTATCAGAGACTTCAAAGATCATGGCCTTTACCCCACCAAACCCCAATAACATCGATATCTCAGCTCAGAACACAGAAACACCCAATCCTCTTCGGTCTTCCTCAAACTCGACTCTAGTTATCCAAACACCCAACCCCATCGTCTCCTCCTCTATCCCGATCTCCATTGCTCCACATCAAACTATCATTTCTTCACCAAATACAGCCTCCACCATGATCACTAAAACAGTACCGTTGCTCAATTCCTTAAATCAGGCAAGTTCTATCAAGTTGCATAGAACAAATTATCTTGTTTGGAAATCAATGGTTGCTCCTGTCATTAGAGGTCACCGTCTTGACGGATTTGTCTTCGGCACAAATAGCTGCCCGCCAGAATTTGTTCTTGATGAAGCAGGAAGTGTGATTTCTAACGCTGCACATGAAGATTAGCAAGCAACAGACCAATTAATCCTGGGGTGGCTCTTCAGTATGATGACTATAGAGATTGCCTCTCAACTCGTTCATTGCAAAACATCCTCTGCTTTGTGGGCAGCAGCTGAAACACTTGTAGGTACACAGTCAAGATCCCGAGTCATGCTTCTGAAAAATGAACTACAGCGTCTCCGAAAAGGCAGCCTACGAATGGAGGAGTACTTGAGCAAAATCAAAGCTATTTCTGACCATTTGCAGATGGCTGGCAGTCCTATAACCTCTAATGATTTAATCTCTCACACTCTGTCTGGTTTAGATGCAGAATATACACCCATTGTGGTACACTTATCTGATAAAGAGAATCTGAACTGGGTTGATCTGCAATCTGCACTTCTCACTTATGAAGCTCGAATGGAACAGCTTCAAGCTGTTACTGATTCTAATATATCATCTGCCTTTGCTAACCTTGCTGTAAAGTCAAATATGCAGGATAATAGAAACTGGCGTGGGAACAATCAAATTCGTGGTGGCAGAGGAAATAAGAATAAAGGAAGAGGTGGCAGATTTAACAATAGGTCAATCTGCCAAGTTTGCAGCAAGATAGGCCATATTGCTGCAAACTGTTATTTTCGATTTGATAAAGACTACATGGGACCAGAACGAAGAAGGAATGACAATCAAGCTGCTTATATTGCTTCACCCAGTGTTGTAACTGATCCTGCTTGGTATATGGATAGTGGAGCAGGCAGCTATGTCACTGCAGATCCCACTAATGTTACACCAAATGTTCATCGTGAGAATGCAGGTACACAATATCTTGTTGTTGGCAGTGGTAAAAGATTAAAAGTTAAAAATGTTGGAAATTCTATCTTAATGCCTCTTAATAAATCACATTCCTTGCAAATGAAAGATGTTTTGGTGGTGCCTAATATCTCTAAGAATCTCTTGAGTCCTTATAGATTGACTAATGACAATGATGTTTTTGTGGAACTTCACTCACATGGCTGTTTTGTGAAGGACAAAACAACCAAGCAAGTGATGATGCATGGAACTCCAAGTGATGGTCTCTATAAAATGGAAGGAAGTGTTGTGCCCTCAACTGATTCTGCCGTTGATTCGCTTACTGATTTGAATAAAAGGTGTACTGCTTTTATTTTAGCCTTAGAAACTTGGCATAGGAAACGTGGTCATCCTCATAGTTGGATATTACATCAAGTACTGAAAACTTGTAATGTTTCCTATGATTCAAATAAAAAATTGTCATTTTGTGACTCTTGTCAATTAGGAAAATCACACAAGCTCCCTTTTACATTGTCCAATTCACGTGCTGCAAAACCATTGGATTTAATACATACTGACCTATGGGGGCCCTCTCCAATCATTTCAACCGGGGGACATAAATATTATATCAGTTTCTTGGATGATTTCAGTAGATTTACTTGGGCATATCCATTAAAAACCAAAGATGAAGCCCTAAATGCCTTTATTCATTTTAAAAAAATGGTGGAGAATCAATTTGATAAGAAAATTAAGGTTGTACAAAGTGATTGGGGAGGCGAATTTCGCAAGTGGCAAAGTTTACTTGATGAGAGTGGTATTCTCTTTAGGCACCCTTGTCCTCATACCTCTCCCCAAAATGGAAGAATTGAGAGGAAACACAGACACATTGTTGAAATGGGACTTACATTATTGGCTCAAGCTCAAATGCCTCTCTATTATTGGTGGGAAGCCTTCTCCACTGCTATTTATCTCATCAACAGACTTCCCACACCGGTATTAAATAATAGTTCTCCCTTCCACTGCATGAAAGAGAACCAAATTATCATGAACTTAAAACCTTTGGGTGCTCTTGCTTTCCATGTCTTAAGCCCTTTAACAAAGACAAGTTTCAGTTTCATAGTGTTCCATGTGTGTTTCTTGGTTACAGTGGATCTCACAAGGGATATAAGTGCTTGAGCTCTACTGGGAAGATATATATTTCTCGACATATGGTTTTCAATGAAGATAATTTCCCATTTGTTAGTGGTTTTCTGAATTTGCAGCAAAATCCAAAGCAAGGAACAATTTCTTATGAACAGCTCTCTAATCAATTGCAATCTCTTTCCTCTGATGATTACACAGATATATATTTGCAGGAACGAGCTGCACACAATCAGGCATCTCCCTCTGTCTCAAGTGAATCTGGCTCATGTACATCCTTGTGTGAAAATACTGATAAACTACAGGTACCTGTATCAAGCACTGATCATACTTCAAATAGTGCAGAAACTACACCCTTGTTGGAATCAGCTACTTCTCTTGAATCTGAGTCTCTCTCAGCATCTGATTCTACTCAGTTAACAAGCAACACCAATACAAATGCTGCTCCAGCTATTGGCTCTCCACCTCTCAACAATTTATTAGCAGATTAGATTTCCAATCAAACACAGCAAAATATACATCCTATGATAACTAGAAGCAAGAGGGGCATCTTCAAACCCAAAATTCCTTTTGTAGGGATTGCTCAACGAATTTCAGAACCATGTACAGTCTCTGAAGCACTACAAGATCCTCTATGGAAGCAAGCTATGGAGGCTGAATATACTGCTCTCCAGAAAAATAATACCTGGACCTTGGTGCCACGAGCTAGTCAACCTAATGTAGTTGGTAGTAAATGGGTTTTTAAAACCAAGTACAATGCCGATGGATCTCTCGAACGAAGAAAAGCTCGATTGGTTGCCAAAGGATTTCAACAAAATCCAGGTATTGATTTTAGTGAGACCTTTAGTCCTGTTATCAAATCTGCTACTATTCGAATTGTTCTCACTTTAGCAGTTTCGTTTAGTTGGGAAGTTAGACAACTTAACATAAATAATGCCTTTTTGAATGGTATTCTCACTGAAACTGTTTTTATGGAACAACCTGAGGGATTTGTTGATCCATCAAGACCCAAGCATGTCTGTAAGTTGTCCAAGGCTCTTTATGGGCCGAAACAAGCACCTCGAGCTTGGTTTGAACGGCTTAAACAGATCTTACTAGAATGGGGCTTTATAAATTGTAAAAGTGATGTCTCATTATTCATCTATGTTGACAATTCTCAAGTTTTGTTACTGCTGATATATGTTGATGATATCATTGTCACTGGAAGCAATAGCAAGAGTCTTTATGACTTTACTACCAAACTGCATGATATATTTGCTCTAAAGGATCTTGGGTCACTCCATTATTTCCTGGGAATTGAAGTACACAGATCCAAATCTGGAATGTTTTTAAGTCAAGGAAAATACATTACAGATCTCTTAGACAAGTTTCACATGAGTAATACTTCAAGTTGCCCAACACCTATGGCTGCTGATAAATCATTGTCCATCAATAGTGGTGAGCCTTTATCCTTGTCTGATTCGTCTAAATATAGAAGTCTTGTGGGAGCTCTTCAGTATCTGTGCAATACACGTCCTAATATTTGCTTCAGTGTTGGAAAGCTAAGTCAATTTCTTGCTGCTCCAACTACTGAACATCGGATAGCAGCAAAGCGTGTATTAAGATATCTCAAAGGCACCTTAAATTTTGGTATTCATCTCAAATCATCCTCTTCACTTGATCTGTCCGCCTATTCAGATGCAGATTGGGCATCATGCCCTGATGATAGGCGTTCTATTAGTGGTTTCTGTGTTTTCCTGGGTGACTCTCTTATAGGATGGTCTTCTAAAAAGCAAAAAGTTGTAGCAAGATCAAGTACCGAATCTGAGTACAGAGCCTTAGCAAACACAGCAGCTGAAATCTCTTGGATTTGTTCTCTCCTATCTGAGTTGAAGGTGAAATTAAAAAGATGTCCTACTATTTGGTGTGACAATACTAGTGCTGCTGCTTTGGCCTCTAACCCGATTCATCATGCAAGAACTAAGCATATCGAGATTGATGCTCATTATGTTCATGATCAAGTGCTTAATAAAATACTATCAATACAATATGTTCCTAATGAGCTTCAACTTGCAGATTGCTTTACAAAATCTTTGTCTCACTCTCGCTTTTGGTTCTTAAGAGACAAACTCGGTGTGACTGTTGCCCCGTCTCGTTTGAAGGAGGGAGTTAAAGCACAATCTTTAAATTAATGCTAATTGAGAGATTAGTGTTAATCAGATCAATCACCTTTTTCAGTCTTTCCGAATATCGTGATTTTGTAATTATGTAATTAATGTAAAGTTGACTACACTGTGCATAAATAGAAGTCTGGCACTCCCACTGTAGATCATCATCGGGAGCACTTTTCTCCATTGCTTTCTTATTTCTTTATTCAATTCCTTCCTGTTTATCTCCCTTTATGTCTTACATGTTGATTCAGGCAAATATTTGGCACCAACATAGAAATACTAATTCAGAGGGTAAGAATAAGGTGAGAGAGACCTCAGGAAACTTGTGAGAAAGAACAAGCGCAGGATCAAACTCTGGTCCCCCCTCCATCTAAGCTGTTTGAACGAGACTCTAACAAGTTCTCAATTGTGTTTGGCTCAATTTATCAATAATCGGGACAAGAAGGATAAGAATCAGTTGCTGTGTGATCCGAACAGCTACAGACGGCGTTGACCATGCGAAAACTGCAGCTCGATTTTTCGTCGTGGGAAATGTACTTTTCACTTTTCTTTTTTTGGCCAGTGACTTTTCACCTTGAAGACGAGATTTCACGCATATATCGCTGGGAAGATGGAATTGGATCCTCTCCCGCAAGATTCTCAATCCTCTTTGCAGCAGTATCCTATCCGTCCAGAAAATCTAACGGTAACCTGACAGACCATTATAAAAGTATAAAAATAAATAAATTAAAAGTTTCAACTTTCACAAATGGCCAATCTGTAATTTCGGGATCTAGATTTTATAAATGAATAAATAAAAACTTCAAATCTGATAAGGAAGCATGACGGTAAAATAGAGAAGACGATGGAGGTGGGATCCGGAACCTTTGCTTTTCTTTCTCCCATTTTCCTATGCAACTCTTTGCATTTGGCTCCAAAAAAGTGGGGCTTTCTTTTGCTTTTTTTTAAAGATTTTATAGAATCATGGTTTGTTTCAACAAGTGCATTACCAAAAAGAGCAGCAGAGACACTACTTCTTTATGCGATTGACCAGCTGAACATTAGATCGGAAAACTTGAAATAACGCGAAGTACAAGATGTGAATAGACAGAAACACGAAACTGTGACCGGTGAGTGGCACCATGATGGATGTTGAACGACCACCACGGTGAAGGGCGACCAACGATGAGTGACACCACAGTTGAGATAATCGAACGACGGTGAAGATATGATAAATTGCTGCTGCTCCTTGGTCAAGATAAAAAATACCACAGCGAAAATCATTTTTGTTAGAATCGGATCGGTAGAATAGGTGGTAGAATAGGTGCCTGATCCATTCCGGTTTGGAATATAATTGATACTATTTAGAACTTGTCAAATTGGCTTTAAACCGGTTCTTCTGAACTGATCATATATTATTTTTTTTAAAATATTTTTTTATTTTTAAAATAAAATAATATTATTTTTAATATAAAATATTTTTTATTTATATATTATAATATTATATAAACATTATTATGATATATAATTATTAAAAATTATATATTTACTTAATAAATAAAATAATAATAAATTATTAATTTATTATTTTCAACTCAAAATATGATTATAAATGAATATTAATTTATTTAAATTTAAATATTGACTTATGAAACTTATTAATAATTTGTTTGTGGTGAATAATAGATTGATAATTCAATATTATTTACTTTGATACTTGAAGTAATTATAAAATTTATTTAAACTTATATTATTTGGTTTAAATATATTATTTTAAGGGGAAATGACACTTGGGGACCAAAACTTTCAATTAATTCCATTTTAGGACCAAAAAATTTAAAAATACCAGAAAAGGACCATGGTCTCAAATTAGTTAAAAATGTAAATATGAAATGACCTAAATACCCTTGTAAAAAGGTTTTACACTCAACATCTGCTTTTTACTACTATTTTTCATAAATTTGACACAGAACATCCCCAATTTTACACTGAATATATTGTGAAATATGAGTGTAAAATTGAAAAAGTTTAGTGTCAAATTTATGAAAAGGAGTAGTAAAAAGAAGATGTTGAGTAGTAAAAAATGGAAGTTGAGTATAAAATTTTGAGACTTATCCAGTGTAAAATCGGGGGTCTTCAGTGTCAAATCATGGAATATGAGTAGTAAAATTTAGAAGATGAGTGTAAAATTCTGAGAGTTGAATTTTTTATAGTGTCCAGTGTAAAATCGGGAAAGTTCAGTGTTGAATTTCAGAAGAAGAGTAGTAAAAAGCAGATGTTGAGTGTAAAATATTTTAACAAGGGTATTTAGGTCATTTCCTATTTAGAATTTTAATCAATTTGAGAACATAATCTTTTTCTCGTATTTTCAAATTTTTTGGTCCTAAAATGGGATTAATTGAAAGTTTTGGTCCTCAATTGTCATTTCCCCTTATTTTAATTACTACCGGCCTGACCCCGATTCGATCTCAGTTGAATCATTGAATCTTGAACCAATATTTTGTTCAGTTCAATGTCTAATCCGATTCTAACAACATTAGTAAAGATAAATTGCTAATTTTTTTTTTTGGGCCAACAAATCGCCAGGGGCAAAGAGTTGCTTTTTCTTGTTTGCAAATTAGTGACAAAAAACATAAAGAATGGCGTCAGACTGAAAATTCTTCTTTGCTTTATGACTTCAACTCCCAACCGCTAGATTCATATCTAAGGGCCACCGTTTATTCCATATATGCTTTTTAATACTTTGTGAGGTTGAATTTTTGGGCCACGGGATTGATTCTACGTACACGATTTTGCTGTAGAGTTGATGGAGAGAGAGTTGCGGTAGAGGATCCAACTATTGGAAGGGAACATGGATAGAAGTTGACCTGTATTTCGTGCTCATTTCAAAAGAAAACAGGCTGCTCATCTGTGTATTCTGACTCTGTGATGGATCTGCTCATCTGCTCATGTCAATTGTGGAATTAGAAAATCCAAGAGTATTCTCACAAGCAATCATCAATCAATATCATCTGTACCAATGCATATCAAATGTAAAATTTATAACAAATTACACTAATCACAATCGATAATCAACATGTCCCATTTCTCAAACTTGGTATAATGTGCAGAATGCCAGAATCTCTGTAATTATAACCTAAAACGAAGGTTCAAACGAATTGACTCGTCATTTTCATATTGTTTTAAGTTAAAAATCATCACCTTCCAATAAATCACGAGTTCTTGCATAGCACTGGCGCTCGTTGGGATTTTTCAATCCGCAGTTACAAATAGTAATAATCAAGAACAAAGCCTTAAATATTGCATGGGAAAGCATGGGCAAGAGTAAGTATAATTCTGATGGAACGGCTCGGATGAAGAAAACAGTGAAAGCCCCCACCTAACAAAATTTCCGCTTCATACCGCACTTCCTGTTCGGCACTCACCCAACCGCCATGTCGATATTACAATGCTCATAATTAAAAACAAAATATCACAATCAGTCATTAGAACAAGCCAGATAAAAAATAGTCCATCCCACTCTTAGTAAATGCTAAATAGATTTTCACATTCTATCTTCCCTCCTCCTTGGAGCACAGGTGATGATTTCATCAACTCGGAGGATCATTTCAGAAGCCTCAGTTGCAGATAGCAATACAGCCTGCTTAACTTTGAATGATTCAGATATACCCAGTCGAGCCATGTCTCCAACCTTGCAGAAATACAAAACGAATCAAATTTAAACAAACTAAACGTAGGTAGCTAATCAAACTGGCAGTCCAATGGATGACTATATAAAATCATTACATACGACCATTTTCATGGCTCTAAAACAATATAGATACAATATTTATAGTGCTGACTAAAATACATTTCAAAGTCACAAGAAACCACTGTCAAGTGACGCTAAAGAGCATATTATTGTTTCAGTCTCATCTAAGCATTAATCCTAGTTTGATAAGTGATAAGGAAATACTCCACACATGGCACACTCCAGGAAAGCAGGAAACTAGAATGGACTTGATAGTGTAGCATATAATGTTTATGACACAAACATGCTTTTAGAAGCAAATGAACAAGAAAACATCAAACTCTGTCCACCGCAACAGGGTGGCCTTTAGAATGATTGTGAAAACAGGAAGAAAAGAAAAAGAAAAGGGAAAAAAATGTGGAGGCCCCGCCCAGGGGGGGGAAGGGAAATACACTTCATTTATTACGTGTCAGGTACATTACCCAGTGTTGATATGTGGCTTCTCTCCAATGTCTAGAGAAAGTTGTATTTCTTTGAAGGAAAACAAGACATGATATTCTAAAAATCAAAACGACACAACTTACAAAAGACTCAGAAATTGGTATCCGCTACAGTGCACCAAAAATAATTCTCAAGACTTCGGTCAAGTACCATAAAGACAAGTGGAAAAGGGATGTAAAAGAAAGGCTGATTTACTTCACCACCATGTAAATGAGGTGCTTACATCTTACGACAACCCAGTTCACAGTTTTAGTACTTACAGAGCCAGAAATGACATCAATTCCAGCATTACATCCTTCCTTGTGATGCTCTGCTCGCAGCTGAGAAATCAACTCAGCACTATCCAAACCAGCATTATCAGCAATGATTGTTGGAATAGCCAAGAGTGCCTTAGAGAATGCCTCAATAGCAAGAGACTTCTTTCCAGGAGTTCTCCTAGCTAATTCATCCACTTCCTTTGCCATCACCATCTCAGGCCATCCCCCACCAAGCAGAACTCTGCTGTCATTAACAGTCTGGGACAGCACACACAAGGCATCATGCAATGACCTTTCAGCCTCGTCCAGAACATGGTGGCTGCCACAAAAAAACCAGTTTCAAACTTAAAGAATAATACACATAAAAACAGAATATTCAATTAAATCTTAGAAAAGATAGTGATACGTATAATGAAAACTCCATCTAGAAACAAAACTACACATTCCAGCACACAGTGCATTAATCAAAGAACCAACAGCCTATCACTAAACCGCCACAAAAGAATAAAAAAGTGATTACGCATCTAGAAGTGAAATTTTGATAAAACAGCACAGCAAGCACCTAAAGCAATTCAAATTAGGTGCTATAATATACAGGGATTCATGTAGCTACTAAGTTACCAAACAAAAAACACAACCCACCGCCAAAATATTCAAACTCAGATAAACTAGAAAAACAATTTACATTACAATAAACATCTGATCAGATTAGAACGTAGGTAGAATAATTTTAAGCTTTCAAAAATTAATGGAAGAAAAGTACCTAGCACCTCTCAAGACTATTGTACATGCTTGCCCCATTGCTACACCAGAAAAGTGAATCAACTTATCCTCACCAATCATAATCTCCTCAATAAGCTTGCAGTGTCCAAGCTTAACAGACTCAGGATTGTCAAACGTTGATGCAATTTCACCACCAGTTACCAAAGCCAGGCGCTCAATACCATCAAAATCAGCATGCTCAATTGCCAATATTCCCGCATCAGCAAAGAGTTCCTCTGGAAAATTGTAAATCAACTGTCTGTTAACGAAACAATTGATACCATGAGCTATTATCTTCTGCACCTTTTCTCTCATTTTCTCTTTCTCAGCTCCTTCAATCTCAGCAACCCTACTCATTGAATCAACACGGACCCGTGCCCCATAAATCTTCACTTTGTCTGTGTCCATGGCAGTATTTGCTACCAATATATTTGCATTCTCTATGCGTTTGGGTTGTCCAATACCAATTTTCTTGTCAAGAATGAATCTGTACAGGAAAATAACATCTAGTTTGTATAGGAATAATTTTGACCTACAAAACTGCAAGGAAAAGTAATACTAATACATAGTCTACGAAATTGATGATGCTTATGTTTCATTTTTCCAGAAGGCACAGATGTTAATGATCATTTGGGAATGCAGCATTATAGAGAGGAGAAATGCCAGATAGGGCTAGCATTCCAAACTTGCCAGGTGAAAACAATATGCCCTACCCTTCATCTAAAAATGAGTCCTTTAGTGAACCTCCAGGTTTCTTTATAATCTGGATAGCTTCCAAATTAGTGCTCCCCTGCATTTTTGAAACAATACAATGAAAAATGAGATGCAAAGAAATGAAAACAAACAACTGCGACAAATGGGCAAAAAGAAACATGGCAAGACATATATGTCACTGTAAGACTACCTTAAAGCACAAGCATATGACAGCATCATTCATAGTTTGCACACAAGTGCAACAACTGCATAATTATAATAAATCAATGAAAAATTGTGTTTTGAACAAGAAGCAAAGCCTCAACTCAAAATGACCACAACTCAGAACCAGCAAACAAGCAACCCAAGTTTGGTACATTGCAGTCCCATTATATTCCTGAAGATCTCTAATTTAAACCCAACTTGCTTTAGGTCAACAGTTGAAAGAAAGTGGGAAGTTTCAGTCGTACTGTACAAAGGGATTAAAAAATTAAAGGATCTCAATATGAACTTCATATTCTAACTTCTAAAAACGTAAATATGTAAATTCTTATAAATAGGGTCACTAAGGTCTTATTTATCTAACAATATATTTCTAATAATACACATTACTCATAATGAATTCTAATTCTAAGTAGAAATAAATCACGTGGTACAATTAATCCATGATGTGTTTGAATAGGCTTGATTAACCAAGAAATTAGTAGAATGGGAGGATTGTGTAAAACTATACCAGCATTCTTTACCACCTTTAGCAAAAGACAAACAGATTTTGCCTTCTAACCAAGCAAGACATGTTTTAGAGTCAGCTGAGCCATAACAAGATGACACACAAAAGAAACAATTTATCAAAGGTTCCAATTAAAATGCCCCTCATTTCCTACAGTATAAGTGCCTAGAGCCTTAGACATATCTGTGTGCATACCGAGAAATACATTAAACTAGAAACACAATCTCCAAGGAATTAAGTGACATTTTTATCTTAGCACCTAGATACAAGTTACATGAAGAAAATGAATCCACATTTCACCTTTAGTCTCATTACTGCATCCACAGCGAGATTTGCAAAGTGCTCTTTATCCTGCGATAGAATTTTGGAACTCAAAGTAGTCATTGCAATATTCATCAAGTCTGACCTGAATTTCTCTGCATAACCCAATAAGTACATATGTTAGACATTAATATCCAAGATATGCCTTCAGACCCCATTCCTGCCTCAATAAAACAAGTCAATAACAATAACAAATCAAGTCTTTGACTCTTCCTAGAATTCAGATTCGATGCTCAGAGTGATGCTGAGCACCGCCTGCTTAACAGTGAAATGACGCCTCTGAACTCATCTTCCAATATTACAGGATGAATATACATTCAGAGGATGTCTAGCCCATTAACATCACCCATCCATTGCCTATACTATATCAAGTGCTAACAAATTCTTTAAATCTATTATTTGACAAAAAAAATCACTAAGATTAAAAAGAAATGGTATAGAGAAAACCATAACAAAATTCCAGCACACCAATCATATCTATAAAAAGAAACAGCACACAAGAAACCCTATTTGATTAGGGTGAATTAGTTTATTGTTTTTATCTTTTTCTTTAGTTCATCTTTTAATTTATCTTTTATGTTATCTTGTTTATTTTCAGTAACATTATTTTTATTGATTTTCTAGATTAGGTATATCCCTGAATTTTAGGGATAGAGATTAGAATTTAAGTGAACAGGATCAGATTTGACTGAGCCCTAGCTCTATATATGTACAGCCACATACTATGAATAAAATCAATCAATTTCTGCCTTGCAAAGTTTCATGGTATTAGAGCCAAACATGTCGTTCTAGCAGGAAGTGCTATCTGGGTAGGGAGGAGTCTTCACCATCAGCAGAGAAGAACACCAAAATCCACTGCATTGTGACAGGGAGAGGACCCACAAAAGCCACCATAGATTGAAGGAGGGAGTGGTGCAAACCCTATGAACACCACTATCACAGGGAGTATGCTGGATTCCCAATCTCAAACCTTGATTACACATCAGCTGAATGGAAGTAACTATCTCCAATGGTACTGTAATGTACTTATGTTTGTTTGAGGCAGAGGGAAAGAACGCTACCTCATCGGCAAACCACCCGAGCCAGGCAGCCCACAGTATGAGAACTGGGAGGCTGAAAACAATATAGTGATGTCTTGGTTAATTCACTCCATGACCGTGGACATAAGTGAAAATTATCTCTGGGCAACAATGGCAAAGCAAATTTGGGATTCAGCCAAAAGGAGCTACTCTGTGAAGGAAAATATAGCTGCTATATATCAGGTTAAGAAGATACTTCATGGCCTCATTCAGGGGGAGAACAAGATCACTCAAGACCACAATGCCTTGATGCGGCTATGGCAGCAAATTGACCTCTCTGAGGTACATGAATGGTCTTGTCACACTGATGAGATCTATTTCAAACAAGTAGTTGAAAGGTAGAGGACCTATGAATTTCTCCTAGGTCTAAATGACAAATTTGAGGAAATCAGAGGCAGAATTATGGGTATGAAACCCTTTCCCTCGCTCGAAGAAACATTCAACATGCTGAAGTGTGAAGAGAGCAGATTGGAGTGGACATAGATGCCACTCACAACACCAACCTCTGAATCCTCAGCCATGGCTATCAAAGGTGGTCAGCAGAATGATCAAAAGAACAGAAAATCTTCAAAGTGGTGTGACCACTGCAGCAAGAGTAGACACACCAAGGATATGTATTGGAAGATCCATGGCAAACCACCAGATACAAAGCAAAAAACGAGGCCAAAGTTAACAGGCATGCTTGCTGGAAGAGACAGTGAATATAGAGCCCTAAGCAAAGAAGAAATTTCTTTCCTCGAGAAATTGCTTGAACAGCACGAGGTTCAGCCTTCACCAAGCGAGAAATCTACCCCTTTTGTTACCTTAGCACAAGCAGGTATAGCCCTAATTACTGTTCTTAGATCTTTGGTGCAAACTAAGAATATTTGGGTAGTAGATTCAGGCGCCACTGATCATATTTCTGGTTTTAGATGCCTATTCAATGAGTTTAGGGTTCATGCTACACATCAAGTTGTTAAAGTTGCCAATGGATCCTTTGCTAAGGTGTGTGGGGTTGGGACTATGGTTATTTTAGAAACAATCATCTTGAAAGATGTGTTGTATGTCCCAGAGATTGAATTCAATTTGATGTCAGGTAGAAAAGCTGTGATTCAAATCAGTTGTAGTGTTACTTTAGATGCCCTTGGTTGTGATGTTCAAGACTTAGCTTTGGGGAGGAGGATTGCAATACTAAGGAATGGGAAGGGCTCTATTACCAAGAAGGAACATGTAAAGGTAGAGGCAATGGAGTTGGAACAAAAAATAAATTTGACGCTGTTTATTCTAGTATTTCCAATAAAGATGATATTATGTTATTGCATTTTAGGTTGGGTCATCCCAGTTTTAGTTATATGAAACATTTATTTCCTAATCTTTTCAATAAAGTTGATTTTGAGCTTCATTTTGAAATTCGTGAGTTTGCTAAATTTACTAGAAATCCTTATCCTTCTCAATCCTATCAACCTACTCACCCGTTTGCAATGATCCATAGCGATATATGGGGTCCCTTACAAGTCTTAACCATGTCAAAATACAGGTGGTTTGTAACATTCATCGATGATCACACACGATTGATGTGGGCTTTCCTAATGAGGAAAAAACCTGAGGTGCTGCAAATATTTCAGAAATTCCATAGTTTCATACAGAATCAGTTTTCAACTACTATAAAAGTGCTTAGAAGTGATAATGGTAGAGAGTATCTAAGTTCTGGTTTTCAAAATTTCCTGGGGAAAATGGGAATACATCATCAAACTACTTGTATCAATACACCTCAGCAAAATGGGGTAGCTGATCGTAAAAATAGGCACCTACTAGAAGTTGCTAGAGCCATCATGTTCATTAGTAATGTTCCTAAAAGTTTCAGGGGGGATGCTATTCTCACTGCTGCTTATCTCAAATAGAATGCCATTGAAAACCCTGAAATTCCAGACACCTATCCAGAAATTCTGTGAGGTCTAGCCACATAGTTCCCTTGGTTCCTCTCTTCCTCCAAAGGTATTTGGGTGCACAGTATTCAACTATAATAATAAAGGGGGAAAACTAGAACCACAGGCTGAGAAATGTATTTTCTTAGGATACTCTTCTACACAAAAGGGTACAAGTGTTACTCTCCTGTCAAGCACAAATTTTAAGTCACTATGGATATCAAATTTCTGGAAAATAAGCCTTATTACTTCAAATTTCCCACTCAGGGGGAGAAAGATAATTATGATTGGCTAATTTGCAGTGAACTCATACCCATCAATGATAATATTGGACCTCAAACAGATGGTGAGCAATCTGCTTTACCCCTATACAGCCCTGAAACAGAATTACACATGCCCAGCTCTAATGTGTATCCAGAGAATAACCCAAAAAATTCAAATATCAGCCCTGCCCATAGCCCAAAAGAAGCCTGAAACCTA
The DNA here is from genome assembly GCA_026686845.1 of Adenanthera pavonina. Lineage (NCBI taxonomy): Eukaryota > Viridiplantae > Streptophyta > Magnoliopsida > Fabales > Fabaceae > Adenanthera > Adenanthera pavonina. Next base: position 32,524,672 of record JAIVEN010000015.1, read on the forward strand.
CCCTAACAGCCCAGAAAAATTATCTAACAGTTCCCATGACACTAAGACCAACCATGAAGCACCTACTATAATTGAAACCAGGGATTACCAATCTTATTTGCAGGAAATCATGACATATTCTAGAAGACACAGAAGCTGTTCAGCAAGGAGCAAGTGATAGAGCTGAAATTCCTATTCCTGTGCAAAGCCAAGAATCTGCAACCAAAACTGATCCTGATAATCTCTACTGGCCTATTGCATTGAGGAAGGGTAAGAGATCATTCACACAACACCCTATCAGTAAGTATATATACTATGACACAGGTTGTCATCAAGTTTGAAAGCTTTTATAACTAACATTTCGAATGAGAAACTGCCCAAGAGTTTTCAAGAGGCGTTTAATGATCCTAAATGGAGGTATGCAATCAAAGAACTCAAGGTCCTTGGAAAGAACCAAACTTGGCAGATAAGAAGTTTACCCAAAGGGAAGACCACCGTTGACTGCAAGTGGATATTTACAATTAAATACAATCCTGATGGAAGTATAAGCAGGTACAAAGCAAGATTAGTAGCCAAAGGGTTTACTCAAACCCAAGGAATTGATTACCAGGAGACATTTGCACTAGTGGCTAAGTTCAACACTATCAAGTTGTTACTATCCCTTGCTGCAAATCTAAATTGGCCTCTACACCAGTTAGATGTGAAAAATGCACTTCTCAACGGAGACTTAGAAGAAGAGGTGCACATGGAGATACCTCAAGGTTTGAAGAATGACGAAAATACTACTAAGGTATGTCACCAACGTAAATCCCTAGATGGCTTAAAATAGTCACTGGGGGCTTGGTTTGAAAGATTCACAAGGGTGGTAAGAAATGTGGGTGTACACAATGTCAAACAAATCATACACTATTTGTTCGTCACAATAGTGGAAAGATCTCAATACTCTTTCTTTATGTGGATGACATAGTCTTGATAGGTGATGATATAGAAGAAACTCGCATATTGAAGAAAGAACTAGCAACCAAGTTTGAAATAAAGGATCTAGGAAGTCTACAATACTTTCTAAGTATGGAGATTGCTAGGTGAAGTAGTGGAATTAATGTCACACAACGCAAGTAAACTCTTGATCTCTTGTAGGAAACAAGTATGATGGGTTCTAAATCAGTTGAGACTCCTATGGAAATGCACTATAAATAGGGATTGAAGCAAGAAGGGACACCCGTCAATAAAGAAAGGGACCAAAGGCTGGTTGGAAAGCTAATTTATTTATCTCATACCGGATATAAACTTTCCAATCAGCATAGCAAGCTAGTTTATGAGTGATCCACGTGAGGAACATATGGAGATTGTCAACAAGATCTTGAAGTACTTAAAACTAACACCTAGCAAGGGCTTGTTGTTTGCTAAAGGTGTTAAGAAGGATGCAGAAGTCTACACTAATGTTGATTGGACAAGATTAGAAGTTGATAGAAGATCTGCAACTGGCTACTACACCTATGTCTAGGGCAACCTAGTTACTTGGAGAAGCAAAAAGTAGTCTGTTGTTGCCAAAAGCTCAGCCGAGGCTGAATATAGAGCATTAGCTCTAAGCATTTGTGAGGCTATGTGGATCTCAAGGCTTCTAAGTGAACTCAAGGTTGAATTTACAACTCCTATTAGGGTATGGTGTGATTATATGGCAGCTATTGGGATTGTAAAGAATCCCCTACATCATGACAAAACCAAACACGTGGAGATAGATTGACACTTCATCAAAGAAAAGATTGATTCAGGAATCATTGATTTATCCCGTGTCTTCTGGTCAACAAGTTGTAGATGTGATGACTAAGGCTTTACCTAAAGTCAGATTTTAAGAACTAAGTAACAAGCTAGAAATGATTAATATTTATTCACTAGCTTGAGGAGGAGTATTGGAAACGGCGCACAAGAAACCCTATTTGATTAGGGTGAATAAGTTTATTGTTTTTATCTTTTTCATTAGTTTATCCTTTATTTTATCTTCTATGTTATCTTGTTTTATCTTCCGCAACATTATTTTTATTGATTTTCTAGATTAGGTATATCCCTAATTTTCAGGGATAAAGATTATAATTTAAATGATTTGGATCAGATTTGATTGAGCCCTAGCTCTATATATATACAGCCGCATACTGTGAATAAAATCAATCAATTTCTGCCCTACAAAGTTTCAATACTAAAAGAGATACAACTAGGACTTCTTAATAGAACTAAAAGACTATCTAAATAACATAATCCTAAGTCCTAACTAACTATTAACTCCACTAATCCCACATAACAATAAATTTTAGCATATGAAGATAAGTTGGAGCAAAACATTATAGATAAAAACATGTACCAGCATCAGCTTTGTTATCCACAACCTTCAGCAACAAAGCATTGCGAGCACATTCAGCTGCCATTCGGAAACCTGAACATAACCAATGATATCACAGGCTCTCATAAGTCATAACTAATCACAAAAGCATCCTCAGAAAATAATCAATTAAAAGCCCACAACCATTTCATGAAGTCAAAGTAGAAAATGGAATACCAAACGAGAAAAATCAAACTGCCCATCCTGAATCCATCAGAATAAATAACAGAGTTCATAAGAGAGGGCAGACAGAACAACTACAGAGATCAAAGTAGTTGATAAATAGCATGCAGCAAGGGTTACTCATGGTAATCCATAGTTTTGACTTTTGACTTTTTAAGTAAAATGGAAAAAAAAAAAAAAAGGAGCATGCAGCATAAATAGTGGTGACAAGGTTAGCATCTCTGGTAACAGGGAAGTCTTCATTAATATTGAATAGGCCAATGTAATGTGCATGCAGCAAAAGGCCAAACAGAAAATATGCATGTCATAGTGATAATTTTAATTAGCAACCTTTTTATCAATCATATCCATAAATTGATTTTCAAATTAAGCAGAGATCTTAAAGGAAGAAGATGTCAGAAACAAGGAAACTTCCACATGCATATCAATATATCACACTTGAGAGTAAACTGAAATACAATAGACACTAATAGTGGTCTGCTAAGATTAATAATGGACAAAAGAAAGATTGCTTTCCTTCTGAATGTAGTTACTTACTAAGTATTTTACCAAGCAATTTTACTTATAATGCGATATAGCCTAAAACACAGACAGAATGCAAGTCAATGAAGTTGTCATTAGAAGGTTGTCCACTTGAAATCACAATCAAGATTTGCATCATAAATGCATGAGGGCAATAAGACCAACATAGCAAATCAAATAAATGAACCTGATATTATTGTCATTGGATGAATTTTTGCTGCAACCAGCTTTTCAGCCTCCCTCAAAAGCTCCCCAGCCAACACAACAACAGAAGTTGTTCCATCACCAACTTCGTCATCTTGTACTTTTGATATGTCTAACCCTCATTAAGGATTATTATCTTATGATAGTATGCTTAGATAGAGACGAAAAAGTCCCAAAACCAATTTCATCCTTGTTCATCAGAATAAGACAAAATATAAAAACAAGGATACCCACAAGAACTTTAGCAGCTGGGTTATCAATATGGAGGGATTTCAGGATGGTTGCGCCATCATTAGTCACAGTAACTTCACGTCCTCTGCCTGTTGACTGTAAAATCTTATCCTGCAATTATGAAGTTTAATATATACTAAATATCAAGTAGCAAGGTAAAAAAAAAAAAAAAAGATCTCTACTAAGCACGATATTCAATCTGTAAAAGAGAGAGGGGGAGAGAAATTTTACCATTCCCTTTGGCCCTAGAGTTGTCTTGACCAAGTCGGCTATTGCCATTGCACCAACAAAGGATGCCTATCAAAATAAGCGGAAGAAACCACGCAATAAAATGTACTTAGACTTAACAGACTTTGTTAATTCAATTTAGAAGCCAGTATTTCAAACTTAAAAAGTTTACCATCCTGGCCCGCTCTCCTTTTTCTTCACTGGCTTCATCTTTAAGGATTTTCTCGATCTATATCAATTACCGAGTGAATGATTAAGAAAGGAAATAGAACACAAGTAAGCAGAAAATAATATGTTAGGGGCAAGTAACATACCGCCATTACGGGAATTCAAATTAGGTCACCTGCATGGAGAAATAAATTTTGTCAAACAAAGGAAGTGGCAGAGTAAAAGAGGGAGGCAAAAAACATGGAAACCCAACAGAACAGTTTTACGCAACGCCTCGATCAGACAGTAATAAGTACATGAGGTGTCGAAAATACAAGAAACACAATCCAAAATGGTGAGACGAGAGAGTAAGGGTCATACTGTATAAGGCTTGAAGCTCAAACTCGAAGGCCTAGGTCCGGAGGCAGAACTTTGGAAGCTCGAGCAAACGGTGGAGGGGCAGTGGTACTGGTACCCAGAGACTTACCGCAGGTTTGGTTGAGTCACTTGTATGAGGGCGATGCAATGAACTGTAATGGGATATGATCGAAATAAAATAAAAATAAAATACATTTAATTAAAGTATAAGTGAGTTAATTTGATATGTGTAAAATATATTACTAAAATAGTTTTCTTTGTTTAGATTGGCCTATGATGTCTAGATTGGTACACGATATATTTGGATAAGTAAATATCTAAAATTTTTGGACCAAATTACCTTCAATTTCATGCACAATCAATAGCACATTATAAAATTATATTATTTAATATTTTATGTCATTTTCTATAAAAATTTTAAGGAAATTCAAGAGAAAAAGGTGTCAATCACACATTATAAAATTATATTATTTAATATTTTATGTCATTTTCTATAGAAATTTTAAGGAAATTCAAGAGAAAAAGGTGTCAAAATGCCATTGGTTGGAAATTTTTATATGTATTCCCTCTTAGCTCATGTCTTGGACAACTTAAACACTCAAAGGAGAGAGGAAAAACTATGCAAAACAGCCAAGAAAGGAAGGAAAACAAGTTAAGAGGAGGATGAAGAAAAAGAGAAGAAAAAATTCCAAGAAAAAGGTATGTTAATCCTTACTTGATTCTAGTGATTCTATTTGGAGTTTGTGGTAGTTTAACATAATTTATAGTGAGTTTCTCCCCTCCTCTCATGTTGTAAAGTTTGTCCAAGACCAAAGGTGTGGGGAAAGAAAGGTTTTCTTGCAATAAATTGTAGATAAAGTATGAGAAAATGCCAAAGGAATAAGTTTTAGTATGCTTGGGAGCAAGTTGTTAAAAATCATTTTCTCCCCCTCCAAACCCTTATTTTGGTCAGTGTGTAAGAGTGAGTAGGAGTTGGATTTTTAGAGTTTTTATGTAAAAAAATGAGTTCCTTGGGTCCACATTAGTTAAGAATAAGTGCTGGATTCAAGAAAAACCTAAAGATAAAAAATTTAGATTTTTAGAGTTTTAGTGAAACTTTGTGAATCCACCCTTATTTCTAGTTGATTTAGTGGATGCTTGATGATGATTTAGGATTTGAGGAAGTTCAAGAAAGCTTGTGGAAGTATTTATTTTCAAAGGGAAAGTTCAAAGTTATTCAAAAGCTAACTTGGTTTATTTTATTACATTATGTTATTATTTGTTGTTTCTATGATTATATCTTATTGCCATATTATTCTTATATTGATTTGTGATTGGTTTTGGCTGTAAAATAAGGAGTTTTGTTCCTTGGGATGTCTATTTTCTGAGGAAAAACTCTGCCGAAATTTTTAATTAACAATATGGTATTTTAATGGTTTATGTGATTATATGTGAAATATTTGTGAAACTTGAATGATATATTTGTATGAAATAAACTAGCTACTGACCCAAATCTCATTCTCCAAGCACTAACATTATAGGGGCAAGACTTTCAAGAAAATAAGAGACAAGGAGAAGGCAAATGAAGATTAAAATTTTAGTTACAATTGTGATCAATTTTCTTGCTATTATGTATAAATTATTGTGTGAATTTATCAAGTTATGCTTCACTGCCATCATGCTCTTTTAAGTGCCTTGTAATATTAAGAACTTAGTTTGAACAAGTTTGGACTATGTAAGCATGCTATGTATTCAGTTTTAGAAGTTGGAACACAAATCTATCCATTGTGCGCACTAAATGTTTATATGGTTATTGTTCATTTGAAATTTAGTTTTCTATATGAGTTTTATACATGTTTGAAAAGTAAATAGATAGAGCTTTCCAAAAAGTCAAAGATCACTTGATTTGAATGTGTGTGCTAGGAGTTATGAATTTTTGAAAATGGCTAAAAAAATCTGGAAAAATAATTTTGACCAAATGAACAATAGAAATTGTATGAATTTACTGTTCAAGTTTCATATTTTTCCTATGTAAGAAATGTTTTTAGCTATTTTGAAAAACTTGAATCATCCTTATATGATTTTTCTGAAATTAATTATGATTATTTAAAGTTCAGCCAGAAAAATTGAGTTACCAAATAAATCGTGTTTAAAAGTTTTCAAATTTTCTCATTTAGTCTTTAAAAGATTCAAGTTCTAAATTAGTTCATTTTAGCATTATATATGCTATTATATATGAAAAATAATATATGTATGTAACGTATGATAGGTGGCCGATGACTGGCAATGGCAGTGATTACAATCAGGTGACCAGTGCAATGATAGCAGCCGACAGTCAGTGACTGACAGCAAAAATGGCAACTAGCAACCGATATTAGGATGAACATAAATGATTATGTAAGTTTATTGATAGATAGTGCAATTAGAATATCACTCAATTAGAATATTTAAAGTTAATATCTAATTGAAATAAGAATTTTCAATTAGGATCACACGCTAATAAATAATGAATTATCCGAAAAGATATGGGTCATTCCTTTTTAATAGGAGCATAGTTGTATAAGATTACTTTAAAAGCTTATAATATATAAAAATGACATATAAAGTATTATTTGTGCTTTTATCTTCCACAACATATATCGGTTAAAATTATGCTGGTTATAATATTTTTCTTTTTTCCAAAAAGGGTGCCATGTTAAATGTACTGTCGTCAGATGGTGGTTGTGTCTCTTTGGAACATTGCACCTGGAGAAACATTGAATGACACATCCGCCTATAAGATGTGTCTTTCGATGTTTACTGATTAGTTTGTAGAATTAATACTTCATTTATGCATAGCTTTGGTAACTTGGTATGTTTATTATGTTTCAGAGATGCTTAACCTTTTTCATTCTTGTCCTATAAAAATTATCCAGAGATAATCTTGTAGAATTACTAATAGAAAAAGTATAATGGAAAGCAGAGGTTATATCTACTTTTGAGTTGGAAATTAGAAGGGAAGATCGCAGAATATGTGTATAGGTCATGCACAAGTACTGGGTAATACTACCACAGTCAACGACAAGGACAAGTTTTCTGCATCTGTTGCTGGATGAGGAGGCCAATTTAAGTTGATTTTTTTTTTAATTTCTTGTAATTTTGATACATCGTTAGTTTAGAATGAAAACCGCTTTGATATACAGCACGATGCTGACAGAATTAATGTACATCTGGAAGCAGATAAATGCTACTATATAATCAAATTTCATGTGAGAAAGAGTTATGTCCCGAACAATGGCAAAGAGGTTGCCATTAGAATTTACTTTGACAATAACATCAATATCGAATCATGTCAGAAGGATCTACCATTCTACTCTTTTAACTTTGTGCCTATATATACTAGATATCCATCGCTTGGCTTCTTATGAAGGTCACGTAGTAGGAAACAATTACATTAAAAAACTAGGATAGTTGAAAAACTTTGAAATAAAATATGTTAGATCCTATTGATTTGTTTTGAGTTTGTTTGGTTTTTTGCAGATGCTTGTGGGTTCGTGATGAACATCAATGATGTGATGTATTGCACATTGCATAGAGATCACGGTGTTCAATTAACCTTTGACATCCTAGATTGCAAGTAAAACAGAGTGTTCTTTGTTTTGTATTTAACCATTTTATTTCTGAGATTGCTTTAATGATGATATGGTAATATTTCATTTATTAACAAGGGGAATCGTCTAAAGTATGAATTTTTTGATGGAGTAGCATTCAGAATGGCTAAGGTGCTAAAAGATGCAATTGAAAGTGTATCCATTGTTGCAGTCTACTTCGCTAGAATTTCTGTGGACGGTGGTAACTTTTTAACTGATTTACATAGACAATTCTTTGCTTGAATAGCTGTAGCACGTATTAGTTAGTTGAAAGCATACAATAGAAAAGTTATGAACAAATGGGAGGAACTACTAATGAAACTTGTATAAACACTTATATGATTCTAATCCTTTCAATTATAATTAGATATTTGGTTATCCGTGTCTAGTTGTGACAATCGATATTGACAGCCTAAAGTTTCATAAAATAGTAATGATATAGTTGGATTTTGATTTAAAACCTCAAGTGTATTAGAGTCTTAGTGGACTATGGCTGTTAGAGATGATTTTCTTCAATTCTGATTTAATTCGGTTAATTAAAGGTATTAATAGCCTCAAATTTACCACATAACCCAACTTTATATCTATTTATCTCTATTATGTGGTATGATCCTCTCCATTAATATGATTAAATGATTCACATTATCAAAATTGAAGAAAACTATCTCTAGCAGCCATGGTCCAGACAGATCGATTTCAATTGGTTGGACTTAAAATCGGTGCCAGGTCCAGTCTAGAAGAAGAGCAAAACCAGAGGAATACAGAACCAGTTGAATCGAGATTGAATCGGTGAAAATTGATTGTAAATTGATTTGAACCGGTCAGAATTTTTTTTCAAATTTTTTAATTTTTAAAATAAAATAGCAATATTTTTATTACTAAATAGCATTATTTTTTACATAATTTTTTTTACATTATAATATTGTGTAAACATTATTATGATACATAATTGTTAATAATGATAAATTTACGTAACAAATAATATGAAAATAGAATATTAGCTAATTATTTTGAATTCAAAATATAATTATAAATGAATATTAACTTATTTAGATTTTAATATTATGTTATAAAATTTATTAATAATACTTTTTTTAATAATATATAATATATAAAATAAAAAAAATATCAATTTTCTTATTACCGATTTAATTACGGTTCAAATATGGTTGAACCATTGAACTTTGAATCAGTGTCTTGACTGGTTTAATGACCAATCTGGTTTTTAAATACTTGATTTTTGTGAGTTGAGTGTGAGTGCTATGTGAGAGTGTCAATGGGCATATATAGGACATTACGGGTTATTTAATGCAGGTAGCGGAGGATAGTGGGTTGACGGTGCGGTGCTAGTGGCGTGGAAGGGTGGATCCCCTAGTGGAGATCAGGGGTGTGTTTTGGTGGGTAAATTATTATCTGGAAAAAATCATAATGATCAATCGGTGGTCAATCTGATTAGAAATATATGGAATCCGCAGGAGTGACTGGATATTTTGGTATGAGGAAATCAAACTTTCAATTTTTGCTTTGCGAAGGTAGATGATTATCATAAGGTTTCGCAGGGCAGGCCATGGTTAATTGAAAAACAATTGTTAAGTGTGCATCCGTGGGCAGAATGGATATGGAGGAGTTGCTTTTCATCTACGTCCTTACTTGGTGCACTTCCACAATTTACTATGGGCAGTGATGACCGAGGAGAATATCCCTACATTATGTGCTGTGGTTGGAGAATTAGTGAAGTATGGAAAAGCCAGAGGTTAATGATTGTATTTTAAGAATTTTTATCCGCGCTCATGTGCTAGTTGACACTCAAACTTCATACATCATATGGTCATAATTAATCACAAAGATTATGTCAATATGATATCTTTCATTGACCAATTACAAGTCTACTATTTTGGAGAAGTACTTGAACATGTATAGCTTTTTATATTAATTGGCCTATCTGCCAATGAACATGATAATAAGTAATACATTACCAATAACGCTTATTTCTAGAGAGATTGAGGGATTATGATATGTAAGATCCAAAATAAGTGAAAGATGCTTACAACTAGCCATGTAAGATTCAGCAAGCTAGTTACAGCAAGAGGAAAAGGTTCCATAATTGACACAACATAGACCTCTTTACAATAAAGAAAGTAATCCCATTTAACAAAAGCCATGTGTAACAACCCCAAATGAATTGTTCTACACATGTATATGATTTATGGAAGGATATGATTGGAATTATATACAGGATTGGAGGAATGAACAACAATAGAGGAACTAAGATTCTTCAAATAGAAAGGGCTGGCATTGTGGCACTAGTATAGCTAGTCATGGTGCTAGGTCACGAAATTTTATATATAAGGCAACCTCCAGCTCGCTGAAACATTAAAAATTCAAGGGTTTCTATGGTGGCTCTACTAGGGCTTCGTGTTTTGGGTTGGAGGACGAGGTTTTAGTGCCTTGCGGAGTTTGATTCTTGAAGGTAAAGTGATTTCTTCATCTTCGTCTTCTTCTTTCTCATGACTCTTGGTAGAACTCCATGGGTAAAGCTTTGATTTCGAATTTGCTGGAGTTTCCAGCAATTATTTTGTGTTGAAATGCTTCAAGATAGTGTTGTATGGTGTTTTCAAGCTTTGGGTTGGAGATTTTTTAAGTGTAATGGCTTAAAGATGCCAAACCCTAGCCTCTATCATGTGAGGTTTTGAAATGCACGAGTTTTCTGAGTTGGGTTGGGTTATGGGAAGCTAATTTAGGGTTAATGAAGAGTGGAAGTGGTATTGCTTTAGTGATTTTGTTGAGTATAAGCTTGGAACTCCATTGTGGCAAAAAGAAAAATAGCTTGAAGCCCTGAGTTATGATTTATTAGAAGCTATGTCACCACTTGAAGTATGTGTAAATTACTTGTGTAGGGTGTGTGTTTGCTTTGTGGAAGTATCTATACTTAAGAAGTTGTTGGGAAGTGACAAGTTCATTGATAAGTGGCTTTCTTATTAGACGAAGAATTTCGGCTTTGTAGGTGCTAAGATGCTTTGATGATTGAAATGTTTGTTTTGGGTTTTGAGTGTTGTTTTAGTCTTGTTTCATAATGAGGACATTACGTATTAACTTGAATTGCATTCCTCTTATGTGTATGTAATTGGTTTTCTAGCAGCTTATCGTGGTGCTGTGTAAGTTAAGACAACTTGAGGTAATCAGGGAATAACTTTTATTTACTATACACATTTTTAAATTTTCATGATATGCAAATTTATGGCACGGCTAGTAAGTTTCCTCGTATCTCTTTACTTTTTTAAAAACTATGACAAGAAAATGGAAATGGCTAGATAGATATATATATATAGATGCATATGAGTATGATAGAACTTGATACATATATATATATATGATTATTGTGTATCCCCATATTCATATCTTGTATAAGGACACTATGCTAGTATGATGATGATAATAATGAAAATGTATAAAACATGAAAGCATGGTAGCATGATACATTGCCATTATCACTAGTTATTATGCATGATTGAGCATATTTTGGTTGGATGACAATGTCATTAAATACCACATGATATGCCGATCTACTAAATGGCACACGAGACTTTGTGTCCAACTGGTGAGGCTTATGTTATCCCTATCACTAAATAGTCATCTTTTGGCCAAGAGACTCAAGTGGCTATGGACTGGGGGATGTACTTTCTCTAAATGATCACCAATGGTCTAAGGGAATGAGAGCCATAGTCCAACCATTAGTATATTGGCCTCTAGCTGGGTCATGAATAGTAGGAGGTAAGCTTAGTAGTTACCTCAGAATCGGTCTTCACCGATTGTTGGAGGGAACTACTTGTTGAGATTACATTGTGATAGTAACTAACTCATGATTTTAGTTGTGATTGTTGAGAGTTCCATTGCAAATCATGTGCATTATATTTTGCATTATATATCTCGTGCACATAAACTTGTATTTAAACTCTTTTTCTTATCAAAGTTGCCCCTTAGTTACCGAAACATTTGTCTCACTTCCCCTATGGTTAATATTTTCAGGAAAAGACTCTAGCTCTAACAAGGAGAAAGTCAAGGTGAGATAGTCTCCTTGGTAACACGTGGTATATTTGTGTACTGTTGTTTCGGTATGGTTTTATTTGAGAATACATGTTATGTTTGTAATAATGTGTCAAGTGTAGGACATCATTTTCATGCTATATGTATCATTATAGTATGAGTTTCTTGGGATTGTCTTTGAATATTGTGCCCTCTTGTATGTTGACACTTTTTAAAATCCTATGGTTAGTTTGACCTTGTATCATGGGTGAGCATGTCCAAAGTGGTCAATTGTTATGTTTGTCTAGTTTCTTGGAGGTGGTAAGCCTCTTGATGCCTATTGTTGATTGATATTGGTTTCGGTTGTGAACTTAGGGGTCATTGCCCATTTGTAGCATTGCCATGGTTAGGGCACTAGGGGGTGGTTGCCCCAAGTGTATTTTGATGTAAGAGAGTAGTTTATAGGATTGGTTTTGATTTTTGGTGAGTTTGATGAGAAATGGGTATGTCATCCATTAGTGGGATTTGATATCTAAGAGGGTCAAATTATAAAAGAATGGTTTCCTTGAGGTACAATCTCCTTAAATAGTGTCCTTGGGCCATTTGTGACTTTGTTGGAAAAGGTTTGATGGTCAAATTGGTTATGATTTGGTTTTGAGAGGTTTTAGTGTCAACTCTTAGCTTAAAAGTAACCATTTCGGTCTTCAAAGTCTAAAATCTCCATTCAGATAAGTTTTGAGGTGTAGTCTGTGCCTGAAGTTTGCCTAAATAATTAGACTTTTGCTGTCATAAGCTGCAAGATTTAGTGCCAAAACTATTCTTGGCCATGGCATGACATATAAATTCTGCCCCTGGTTGTTGTTTTACTTCTGGTCCGCGTCACCTTGCTTGCTAGTCGTAGTTGACCCTGTTTTCAAAGCTTACCCTCCTTGTTTCTCATCCCAATGTGTCAAGCTGATTCTAGAAGGCTATGTCTTAACGTTAAATACCTAGGATGTTACAGCATGTTTCTCAATCCATCCAGAAACTACAAATTCAATCAAACCCCCTTGAAAACTTATTTAATTAAAAAGGATACCATTAGTAGAGGATGAAAACTTACCAAAAATGTGTGCTGTTACTTTAATCTTCGATTTCTTATTGTCAAGAAACCTTCCTCGTCATTTTGGGAGGAAAAAACTTGGAGAATAAAGCAGCAAATATAGAGTTCAGTAAAAGCAGAAAAAACAAAGAAGATGGAGTTCCATATAGACAAAAATAGAATTCAAGGATCGTTAAATCCTTGAATGTTCTCCTAATATGCTAGAGTTTTTTCAATTAAGAAATACTTGGATGCTTGAGTTATGTGAAATTTCTCAATGTGTGCTTTATCGTCCCTGCTTGACTCTTTGGAGGAGGTCCCGAGTGGGAGGAGCCAAATTCATCGTGCTTTAAGGTTCAACAGAATAGAGATGAAAATGACAAATCTTGAGATTGGAGGAAAAGAATGATATCGCAAAGAAAGGTAGAGACCGAATGACACAAGAACAAGAAGAGATTAGTATTACTCACCAATGGCTTCAACTTCTGGAATTTCTAAGGCTATGCCTCCAATTTACACTGTCGAGAAGAAGGCGTTTTAAATTATCCTATATCAATTTTAAAATGGAAACATATCATAATCAATTAAAAAACAAATTTTAAATCATCCGATATCAATTTTAAATTATTAGGCATAAAGATATTTGAGTGACGTATCTACAAATATACTTTTATATATATAAAAATAAAAATAAAACAAACATACATTGTGTTTTCGATCTATATTTTATAATATATAATAGAAGTGAAAATGAATATTACTAATAGATAGTTTATAATAAATTTACAAATTCAATGATTCAAAAGCTAAGCTTAAATTACCCAAGTTGGTAAAAAAATTATTCCAAATAAAAAACTGATTTGAAATTAAACTACATATTAAATTACATCAAATCAACACTAATCAATATTTAAGTTATCTAATCAATTTGAATTAATCAAGTTTTAGGTCAATTTTCATTAAATTTATGGTTTGATGAAGTTTATTTAAATTTACGGTTTGAATTAAATTTTCAATATTTTTATTTTCAATGTAAAAAATATTGTGAATAATAATTTTTCAACTAAAGTATGTAATTTCTTGATTGAAATTATTTAAATTCTATTAATTCTCAATTTATTTTGTTTGTAAAATTCATCTAAAAAATTAATCGATTAAATTTAATCTAAATAATATTTTTTGAAATAAAATAATCTGCTACAAATGCTCAATATTTATTAATTAAATTTTATTGGTATATGTTGTCCTATAAATATATTAATTGACGATGACATTTTTTAGTATTCCCTATAATTTTAGGGATTTTATAAGTTTATTAAAATGTTATAAAAAATATTCTCACTTATTACTGTAATTTAAATGAAACTACAATTATATATTATTTTTAGATTTATAGAGATATATATTTAAAAAATTTTATATTAAAAGAATATGAAAGAGAGTTTTAAAATCATAACAACCATTTAAAATTTGAATTTTTAAATAAAAAACACTAAATGTGGGAACATGGCTCAGCCCATATCAAACATCATGTATTGAAAAGTGTTCTTTAATCTAAACTAATTACTTGTATTTTATTGCTTACATCTATTGTTATTTTTTATTTGTAATGGTTATTTTTACTTACATATAAAATTTCATATTAATATGTCTGTTAAAATTTTTTATTACTGGATAACTTGTGCATTGCCCAAGTACATTACTAGTTTTATTATAAATTCAAACTTTAATTCCAAATTGTTTGCTAAAGTTTGATCAAAACCTTTTTGAATTAGATAGATAATTTCTTGCTTTGAAAGATTTATAGTTGATTAAATGCCAATTAAAATTTAATTAATTGAAGATCCAGTCACTGAAATTGGATGCATAACCTAATTAATTAATTCTAAATCACAAATTGTTTACGTATTATGTACACTAAGTAATGTTATTTTTGTTTTCCATTTATTCATATAATTTTTTCAGTAAATATATTAAAATAAATGCATTTATTCTTATGGATCCTGTACATTGCACGGGTGTATATCTAGTTATTTAAGAAAATTATACAAATTATATATTTTTTATCACATAAATCTAATTAAATTTCGATTTCCTTTGGATAACAAAAAGGATTATATTAAATATAAAATAACAGAAAATAAAAATACCAAGAGATAATAATGTTTGTGTGTCTGTGTACATATAGGTTAGCTCTTTCTTTTGCTTTTTTTTTTCCCCTTTGATTCGATCAACATGCAGGATTGATATCTAAAGTTTTTCTTCAATTGGTGTCAAAAAAATAAAAAATAAAAAATAAAAAACCTTTTCTTCAATTAGAAAAGAAAAAAAAAACTTGACCTTAGAGAGAATCTAGAACAAAATGAAATCATTATTTAAGAAGAAAACTTACCTAGCATTAAGATCATGAACAACAGCTTTCCAGAAAAATACATCATATATGAACGACAACATTAAGGACTCATTTAGCATAAAACTAGGAATGAGAGAGAGAATGACAACGGCAAAACTCTACTATAAATATGGGAATCTCTTTTCTTAAAAAAGAGTCCGTTTTTCATCTACCAAACACATTTTTTATACTTTCCATTATTTTTTCCCTTCACTCAAATCCTATTTTTAGGCATCAAACGCAGCCTGAAAGCATTTGCTTACTAACTAACTAGCTTCTTTCTTCAAGTTTTCAACCAAGGCTTTCAAACTATAATCTTCCTTCAAATCATCTTCCCTTCCAATGACCGTTTCATGTAGTTTCATTAACCTATTTTCCATTTCCACATCCTCCATAACCATACTCAGTCCTTCTTCCACATCCTTCTGTCCAAATCCATTCAGTCTCATACCCACCTTCCATACTTGAACAATATAAGCACAGTTCAAGAACTGATCACCTGCCACAGGATAACACAGCATCTTCTTCTTGAATCGTATTGCCTCCATCGTCGAATTCCACCCACAATGCGTGAGGTAACAGCCCACAGAGCTGTGTCTCAGAACCGCCATTTGTGGTGCCCATGTAACCACTTTTCCTTGATGCTTTGAAACCCTATCCACAAACCCACTGGGTAAACCCTCCCACCAAGCTTTCTTCAGTACCCAAATGAAAGGCCTTCTTGACGCTTCAAGTGCCATGGCTAAACTTGTCAATTTTGCTTCACCAATTGGACTTACCCAGCTCCCAAATGAGATGTACACGACTGAGTTAGGGTTTTGAGTTTCAAGCCACTCTAAGCAGCTCCTATCTTCTTCCCAGAAGCTTGGATTGTTGGTTTGAATATGATTGCAAAGAGGGCCTACACGCAATAGAGTCATTGGGCAATAATCCTCAAATTTGGTTTCATTGGGAAAGGAATTCACAAGGAGCCATTTAAGGTTTCTAGTTCTTTCCAAGGTTCTTGTCCAAAATTTAAACCTTGCTTTCTTTGCAGCTACTGTTCCAATTAGCCATGGAAGATCTTCGGTGTCTAAAATCGGCAGTTCTGGTAACAAGCAAAATTTGCCTTCATGTTGTGGAAGTCCTACAGGCAAATAAATATGTTAAAAGTTTTAAACTAAATCAATGTATTGATTGAATGAATGACATATATATATATATACACACACACACACATATAGAAGTGTTAATACGTACATCTGTAGAGTCTGAGATAAATATACGTTTTTTATATTTTTATGTTTTATATTGATATAATATGATACGGATAAATAAGAAGGAAAGAGAAATGGATGACCGCTTAATAATTGCAGGCCACGTGAGTTTTGTGCATTTGGGACCCTTATTTAATGTCCAATTTCCCCACTTCTTCCTATGGATGCCATTTGTATGTTGCTTCGATTCATATCTGGGTCCCCAACCTCTATGTTTTGCATCCATAACCATCCCCAACCACTCCATTATCATCTTCCCCATTTATTCCCATTGGAAAATGAAAATCCCTGGTTTTCGAACAACATTATTAGAAATTCTCTTCTCTTTAAATACTTGTCATTTTAGAGTTTTAAATATAAATTAAAAAAGTTAAAAAAATAGTCTAAGGAGTAACAAAATACAATGTTATTATACTAAAAATTCATATTTATTAATCTTTCCGATTTCAAATATAAGAGAAAAAACTGTTTTATAGGTACTAATAAAATTAGTTATTAAGCTCATTTAATTTATAGTTAAATATACATTTTTTTACCAAAATTGCCTTCAATTACTAACTTTTTTCTTTATACTAGATTAATTAATAGTCATTAAAAATCATAATGGTTGAGAGATATTTTTAAAATATCTCATTTATTACTACAGAAATCTACATTTTTCTCTTATATTTTGCACCAAAACTCTCCACTAAAATTCTCTTATAATTTAAAACCAAAAGGTGTATGCTAGTAAAAAACAGCTAAGGAATTACTATGTTTCAATATCGAAGAGTAAAATGGTCAAAAGAATATTTTTTTTACTAAAGTTCTAGAGTTACAATTGTTTGGAAATAAAATCAAAATCTTAAAATGACAATTGTTTGAAACTGAAGGAAGTATAGAGTAAAATAATGGAAACTCTTAATTTTCGTTGATATATATTGATGAGATCTTGTGTCCATATATAAGAACTATATATCTTTGGCTATATATATATAAGAACTATCAATCCCACGTTGAATGATCAATATAAATTTTATCATCATAAAACTTACATTAAGTTAGACAGTTTACAAATCATCAATAATACATTCTTTTTGGGGCTCTGCTTATCCTTTTTATTCTTTTTATTTTTTTTATACATTTCATTAGGTTCCTACAACTTTGTTTTTATTCTTTCAATACTTTTTGATATTTCAATAAAATTTAAATATTAAAAAAGCTGGATTAATTATTCATAAATCGTGAATAATACATGCAATTCATCTTCAACTTTATGCAAATACATGGGACCTACCCTAGTTGGTGAATTGCATGAATCATGATAAATATATGACTGTAGATCACAAATATTAATAACCACATATACTTGCAAACGGTGATTCATAATGGATAAAGTTTAATTTAAGTTCAAGTCTTTATAGATGGAAAAAAAAATAGGTTGGAAAAGACTCTTCCAATTGGAAATTAACCCAACTCAAAGTCAAATTAATAAATAATATTGGATACCAAATGTTTTATTAAATGTTTTAGAAGAAGAAAAAAACAACAAA
This sequence comes from Adenanthera pavonina, assembly GCA_026686845.1. Taxonomy (NCBI): domain Eukaryota; kingdom Viridiplantae; phylum Streptophyta; class Magnoliopsida; order Fabales; family Fabaceae; genus Adenanthera; species Adenanthera pavonina. The sequence continues at coordinate 32,542,810 of JAIVEN010000015.1, forward strand.
TTAACTACATATACCTGTTTCGGATATGAAGCCACGACGGACCATGTCAGGTATGGAGGAAATCAATCTGTAAGTAGCTAACATGACAGGCCAAAACCCAGCAACATCTATAGCACACCTCTTGGCAACTTGCATAGCCCAAGAAGCCAACAAATCAACCACCACACAAGCCACCGCACCACCGCCACCGCCGCTGCCATCGTCTTGAAGCTCCTGAATCAACCTTTCCAACTGAGAAGGCATAGTGTTCTCCATGGCCGATTCAATCCCAAAGAAATCTGTGGCAGAGTCCTTGTCCAACCCATCAGCTACACCAACCCACTTGATCCCTTGATGATTTTCTTCGTTTTGTGTCACAATCTGGTGGTGGATGTATTGGGGAAGCACCATTATTGGCTGGAACCCAAGGTTCAGAAACGCCATGGCCAGCTTTTGCATGGGAGTCACATGTCCCTGTGCTGGATAAGGCACCAGAATGATACTTGGCTTCTTTGAGTTCTTCATGTTTCCCATCTCAAACAAACAATCCTCACAAGTGAGATTTCTAAGTTATGCTTCTGATTGCTTCTGCCAACTGTTATACGCAACCGTATTTATATAATTACGGTGCCGGTCAACTGTGCATGTGATAATTGAGGTTTATTGAATATGTAACATGCTAGCCCCACAATATCTCCTTTATCAATTTAGAGAAGTTTCTTAGGTTGTGTGTGTGTACATATATACACACATAGCGTACAGATAGGTTAGTCAACTGTGCATGTGCCTAAGAGGTATATTGAATTTGCAACCATATGTCTTTTTATTAAGTTTTTTTAGTTAAAAATTAATTAAAGAAATTTTAGATATAGTTTTTATGGCATGAATTTTTTATTAAATAATACGGATGTACTTTTTATTTTTAAAATTTTCATAAATTGCTTTGAAATAAAGATTAAATTACAAAAATTTTCTTGGGTTTGTTAAAATGACACCGATCTCTCTTTTATTTTAAAAATACATATATAAAATATCCCTTAAACATAAAAGAAAGGTATGTGTAATTAAAAACATTTAAATTGTATAATTTATTCTTTAGTTTTAAGAATGATTTGGACATATAGATTTTAGGAACAAAAAAAAATGTAGTTTGACGAAATTCAAAAGAAGTTCATGTAATTTTTTTTTAACTTTTAAACGAAATTTACATATAAAATTTAAACATAAATTTAAGGATACATATAATTTTAATAAAATTCATGAAAAGCTTTTATTTTTTCTTTGGTTTGCCGTGAGTCCTTTGATTAAAATTAAATGTGAGTCACATGCATCATATAAAGTTTGAGAGATGAATTATACTATATACTATATGATTTTTGAATAGTGTGCCTTGTTGTAAACTTTATATTTTATTTTTATGGAATTAAAGCATGATATGGTGTTGATGGAATCTTGCTTCCTTGTGCCTCAACAAATTGAATGCTTTTCTCTTGCGCTTGAAAATTATATGATCCACATATGACCACTAATTTTCTGAGTGGGTAAGTGGTTGAGCTCCAATCCACACCACATTATATATATATATATAGAGAGAGATATTTTTAATTTTTTATTCCAAAACCCATCCAAACTTTACATCATCTATATTCTCGAGGCAAAATATTCTCAAGAAAAGATCATTTCACACAATTTTAAATATTATTGAACTCATTTTCCAACATGGGTATGATTTCGTATATATAAAGCCAACACACTTACATCACTATATCTGAACTAATCTTTGGATTTGCCTATCTGTTTCGTAAAGTATTAATTTTCTTTGTGATCTCACTTTGAAAATGTCCAATGATATATGACCATAAAGGAAAATTTAGGGACATGTGCACGCTTATTGATTTGCAGTTTAAAAAATTTTAATCTTGGTGTTCAAATTGAGTACACGACGATATATATATATATATATATTACCTTTGGTTAGGCATGATTCCATTTTACAATATAAAAAGGAGCTTCACACAAGTCTAGCATTGGGATAGGATATATAGCCTTTAAAAATGGGAAAATGCATTACATGTCAAAGTGATTTTTGGGAAAAGCATTTAGCACTTGAAAGATGATCTAATTGTGCAGATTTAGTGTGGTTTAAAAATTGAAATTAATTAATTAGGTTTAAAATCCTAAACCACAAGTTTTATTGCTAATAATTTCGTTTGATTTCTATTTAATTTCCTACATTAATCAGTGTTGGGTTACATTATATTCACCATTGTTGGGTAAGATATAAAAATAAGCCCAAGCCCAAATAAGAAAAAATAGGGCTTATTAATTTAAAAATACAGGGAGAGAACAGTTAACTATAACTGATCCCACACACCGCACAGAAGAGAGAATTCAGCAAATATACATCAATATATCCGGGTATGCGTTCTTTTTGTAAAATGATTTTCCTCAGAAAATAGTGTGCTCTCTCTTCCGCTCGGTGATCTCTCTCCTTACAATTCTTTCCTGGAGTGATTTATACGGTGAACCAGAGAACAAAGTCCGTGTGACTTTATTCCATCCACTTAGCGTATGTCCTTCTCGTTCTCTCAATGGAAGAATATTCTAGATATGTATATATTTCTTCCCTACCATTTTCAATTACTACAATCAGAAACAGCAGTTTTATGATTTTGATTTGTTTTTAATAATCAGTTTTGGATTTGTGCTTATAAAATGGAATCAGATCAGAGGTGAAAGTCTCTAAACATTTTCTTCATTGGCCTCGCTTAAAGCTCTCTCAGTTCTTGTTCTGCATAGTGATGAGATCTCAAAAATTGTTGTCTAATATTTCCTAGGAGTAGTTCGCTAAAACCCTGGAGCGAATACAATAAGGGCATATAATACCTTAAAAATAGTTTATCTATCATATGTTTCTGGACATATGTCTATATTCTAGATACTTATTTTCAACATCTTTTTCTCATATCAATATTTTACATAAACTTTTAGAATTTGAAACATTAATATTTATTTAATATGAAGATTTTAAATTTTATCATTTTTTATTATTTATTTTTTTTTAAAATGCTAACTATATAAATTTATTATATAGACAAATTAAATGTACATCTTTTCAAAAAGAAATGTTATTTCTGAGAATGTTTAGAGAATCTAAGTTTTGTCTTCAATTTATAAACGTTTTCAATTTATAAATGAAAAGATAAAAATGTACGTTAATAAAGATTCTAGATTGTAGGTTTGCTAATATTTTTTTTTGGGTACGGAAAAGTAGGTATGTTATTGTGGGAGAGTTAGGAGAAATCACACTGAGACTAGCAACAAAAAAAAGCTTAGGAAAAGTCAACAAAGTTTAACTATCTTTTTTTTTTTTTAACCGGAACAAAAGTTTAACTTATAAAATGTAGTAGAACTAGTACTACTTGCTGGACAAATATATATATATATCTCAAACATACAACTTATGTGTGAAAAATTCTTACATGCTTCGAATATATCACATCATTTGTCATTTAACCAACATAAAGTCTCCAAATTATTTAGAACTAAAATAATTATTAACAGTAAAAATTAGAAAACTGAGTTATAAATTTAGAGTAAATAAGTTACAAATTTTGGATAAAAAAATTGCAAAACCACTAGCTGCCAACAATATTAACCGGTGTTGATCGGTTGCCAGCCATTGTTGACTGGCTCAGCAACCATTGTCCGGACATGAGCTCTAGGGATGGTGTAAACACCTTAAACTTACATTTATTTTTTATGTATTAGACTTCAATTATGTCTATTATTGTATGATTAGAAAGTTGACTGCATAAAAATATTAAAACAGAATTTTCTTTATTTTGAATACTGTTTATTGTACATTTTTCATTTTACTCGATAAATTTCGAAAATTTATAACTAATTATAGAAAAACCATCTCAAAGTGATTCAAGTCTCTAAAATTATATAAAAAGATTTTCTACATGGAAAAAATATGAAACAGAGCATTCTCTGGACTAATTCATATAGTTTATTTCTTAAACATTTACTATACATTTGGTCATTTTCTCTTTCCCAGGATTTTGGCCTTATATTTAAAAATTCATATCTCACTCTACCCTGAGTCAATTCATGCATTCCTTATGTCATTGGAAAGTTATATGAGTCTACTTTTTAGAAATAATTTTCTTGTATATTTATTTAACTTGTACAGGGCATAACATTAACTTAAACTAGTAGAGATCAGAGCTCAGCTATAACTGGAACAGTCTTAGGGAAATATATATAACTCTTGTTGTATAGTTCAAATTGCACTCAAACTAGTGGCATATTAAAGCTAAGATATAGACCTTTCGATGCACATAGACCAATAAATTTTTAGAGCTATGTACGATTTTATAATTCCTTTTAAATTTTCCAGTACTTATATCCAAGACTTCCACTTTCCAGTCTTGCCTTGTTTTGGATCCTAATTTTGAAAATCCACCATAAATTAATTTAGTTGTTCTTTGACTCTATGGAAAGCTTATTCCATCTACTTTTTGAGCATACCTAACAATCATGTAGTATACCCTATTCATATGAATAGTATCTTCGTAATTATCAGAGTGTTCTACTTGAGTATTTCCAATCATAACTTAACAAAGTAAGCTTCATAAACATAATACATCATTATTCATTGTACTAAATCTATGCATAACATTTCATAATGCTCTAATGATCACAATAGCATGGAGATACATATTTAGTAGCATATTCATAACTTTACATATCATTTCAAACTACAAGATCATAACTTGAGAGCAATATCATGCTTCATCATCATTCTTCTTTCTCCTTAGCACTCTTGACCACTTCTTGTCATAGCTTGGGCCTAGTCATGATGATCATTTGAAAGAGATAAGATTCTAAGAATCTCAGTAGTTAAGCTCAATTATGCACACATATTATCATCATTAATTCATGGATCATCATTGAAATCGTACAAACAATTTATGCCATAACATTTCATAAAAATTTTGGCATGGTAACACTTTGTAGAATGGACATCTAATGATTACAAAACCCTTCAAACAACCAGCCAATCAATGCATAATCATCAATAAACATCTAAACAAATATATGACATAGTTATAAAAGTATGAAAATAAAGCATGATAACATTAGGTATAATAGGGAAATTAACTACTTTCTTACTTTCCAATGGTCTTCAAACTTTGTGAACACTTTTTTTGCCCTCTCAATACTTCCTTGAACCTTATTGCATCACAAAACAATGCCATGAGTCACTGATTGCATGAACTCAATAACAAAGTGTATACCAAAGTGTTCTCTTGAACCTTAAATTTTCACTTTGCTATCCATTGACATTTTCTTGTACAACACACTCATTCCTACCTATTTTGGACCCAAGAAATTCATTTTTGGGGTTAAAATTATAAAATTCCTGTTCCGTCCAAAAGACCGAGAGACTATTCCCCCTGACGTGTGTGGTGCAATCGTCCTCTCTTTCATGCTTATTTTTCTTCTTTTATCGACCTTCCCCTGACCGTTAGGGTTAGACCATCTTCTCCCCGTAATCCCTAAATTATCGGGATATTTCATTCATGATCATTATAAAGTATCGCGCTCTTTTTGCATGATCCCAGATATTCCGTCTTACCATTATGATTCCATAACTGTCACACCTAGTCGGGTGTCCTTGAGGCAGCGCAGTTCTCATGGAGAAACCCGTACTCGGCTATATGGTCGAGATGTTGCTTGGTCGTATAATTACTCGGCCATACGATTACTCGGCTCTATGGTTCAATAACCGCTGTAATACTCGGCTTGTTGCGCTTAAGCTCGGCCTCCGATTTATAACTCGGTGTATATGAGCCCGGAGAATGGGACATTAAATGGGCGTCCATCCATCTCGAACTTGTAATCTCAGCGTGTTCATCTTGGCCTGTACAATTCCCATTTCTTTTCAAACCCTAAATAGATAGAAAATTTCCAAAAAATATAGAAAAATAACTACCCGATTAATTTGCAATCCAATGATATATCCTTAATCCTTGAAGCCTATACATCACTTTTCATAAATTAATTTCTTCATGGCTTCATTTTCTCTCTCTACTCTCTCTCTAGGCAGAAAATTTTAGAGATGAATAAAAGAAAAATACTCCATGAAATACTATAATACTCAAGTATGTATAAGGTAGTGACCATAGAAATCTATTTTAGAAGTTTGAGGATTAAACTTTTCTTGTTGCTCTTGCTTCTTGGCTTCAATTTTTTTCGTGCTTCTCTCCTCTTCTTGCTGAAGTTTCAGACGTGGAGGTGGAAATGAAGGCTAATCACTTAACTTAAGGCTTTTAGGAAAGATATCTAATGACAAATTTAATCATGATTATTTTTTTTAACTTTGGTTACTTTATGTCATAAAAGCTTTTCACATAATTCCATTTGTATCCCATTTGCACATTAGACGTGTCTCATCTCATTTTTGGCCAAAAATCGCTTTAATAATTTTTATGAACTAAAATACTTTTTATCGATTAAATTTACTCATACCAATTAAATATTTTTACCAAAAGTATCACTACATTGGTACAAGATTATTCAAAAATAAATTTTGGACTAAAATAATTATTTTGACCAAAAATATATTTTATCAAGGTCCATTCAGTGCTCTTGAATTGGTATTGACTTTTTCTGCGGTCTAAATTAATTTTTATTGGGTAAAATATTAATGTTAAACTCAAATTACCAAATAAAAATTATTTTGATTTTAATAGATTTATTGCTATATTCCATTGGGTTTAGCTTCTTGAGAGCTTCACTTTAACTATAATTTTTCATATTTTTAAAAATACCCTTTATCTAAGGTAAATTTATAATTTTTACAACTTTTGGGTCTTTAGTTGTAATTTTTTTCAAATTTCTTTTAATTTTCTCATTGATTGAATCTCTCCTTCATGACTTACTAAGATTTTTTTTTGGGTTAAAATATAATTTTTTTTATTTTTTTGTTTAACAAAAAAAATAATCTTTTTACCCTTCTTCATATTTAACGGTATTTCTTCATTTTTTTCAATTTCTTCTGCATTTTATGATGTTAATTTTTTCATTTTTGGACTTTAAATGCATTATTCACATTTTACTTATAATCTAGAAAATGACCATTTTGCCCCTGAACCCGGTAAAAAAGTAATTATCCATTTTTTCGGACCCTTTCTTATAATTTTACCCAAAGATCAATTTTTTATTATTTCTTTTTCTCTATTCACATTAACTTTTAAATTGGTCTATCTCTCAACTTAGACCTCCTGACTACGCAATTCTTATACTGTTGCGTTTAGTTTGGAGTGGGCTTTTATTCAAATGGTATATTATATATTTTCTGAAGTAAATTTTGGAATTAATTTCTGCTTAAAACCTTATGGAAAATTAATTTCAATTAAGAACGAAACATAATTTCTTCTGAAAATTAGATGAGAAATTAATTTATTCTAAAGTCCGATTATATATAGCATTTTCGTCTCACTTTGTTTTTCATTTTTTATTTATTTTATAACATCTCATAAAAATAGGGATATCACAGATGGTGGGGAGACTAGAAAAGCTAAGGGCATTATCATAATTTGACCATGAAATTATTAACATTTTAGGACTATTGGCCCCTTTTTCTAATTTAATAAATTATTTATTTTGGTATCAAACAATAAATCCCCCTTAAACAAAAATGTAACTCTTATATATATATATATATATATATCCAATTTCTTTATTATTTTAGACTCAAGTAATATTTAAATCTAACATGGTAATACAAGATATCAAATAATTGTACTAAAAGAATTCATAATAGTATATTTGGAGTTGGATCTTCCATAATTTCCATTTGCTCTTAAATTATATATAAAATTAATATAAGAACTATCCTTTTTTTTTTTACCACCAACATAATCAAGTACTACATATTATGTTTTATTAATGTATTGTAGGAGTTTGAAATGAGTTGTACTACTTATGATTTATGAATAAAGTAATTTATTACATTTTTTCTAATATATATTGATAGTTATAATATTGATATATTGATTAATGATTAATAATCACTATAAAAAATTGTCAATTTGTGATGGATTTTGTGGCAAAAAAAAATCTTTTGCAAAATTAGTCAAAATTTTTTTTTGGCAAATTTGACTGCGGAGTGGACATTTCACAAATCCGCCACAAAATTTATCACAAAAAATTTTGCGAAATCCTAGTTTACAGCTGAAATTTGTCACAAATTTTCTATATTCTTGTAGTGAATGTTGTTTGTTTGTTTTTTTAAAAGTAATGGACAGTTCTTTTTTAGCAAATGACTCCACACGCTAGGTTTTAATAATTTAATTGTAGCCTTTAACCATATTCAGAAAGGGATTTTGATTGATACCTAATTTTGCAAATATTGCTAAATAATGAATCTTGCAAAAAAGAAAAATATAGAGAGGAGAAGAGAAAATGTAATTCAGGTTTAAAATGTCTGCAGTTCCAAAGACTGTAAGAGTACTGCAATATTATTTGAGCAAGAAGTTTTGAAAATAAGTTTTCTTAAAACAAAAAGTTCCTTTCCCATATTACAATGAATTACTATGAATGGTTATGGTTAAAAACGGAAAAAAAATGGAAATATTATTTCTTTTTGGCCGGTTAAAATCATCAATATTAATATATATATAAAATAAATTTGTAATGAATTTAAAATTAACGGATTATTTTTCATCACAAGTTAATTTTCTCACAGTGTAAATAAATTGGCTGTAAAATATATTATTACTTCAAATTAAGAATTCAAATTGCGAGCGTGACATGCAAGTACAATGAAGCATAGTTGTTTCTTGTTTGTGAAGAGGTTCAGTGAACGAACAATCAAATCAGAGTAAATAGTGTGACTTTCTATGCTCCTAGATTACTGATTACTTATTATTATTATTATTATTATTATTATTATTATTATTTGTGTAAATATAAAGAAGTAAGGACATTCACCATCTGCACCGACTTATATATATAAAAGTGGAAATTACTGTATTTGTTTCAAAAATTCGAGTTTCCAAATTTGCTGAAACAAAATTAGATGGCAATTAGAGTCTTTGCTGCAATTTAAGAACCGGATTTCGCTCAGGACCTCTTTGAAACTAGTTGGTCTTCAAAGTAATATGAATAAAAAATGAAAAATAAATATTATATTGTCATAAATTTTTATATTTGATTTGGTGAAATGGGTTTCCATTGAGTATTCCAAAAAAAAAAATTAAGCTATTAAGGATTCGACGCATAAAATTAGTTGTGAGCATAAAATTATCACAGGCAAAGTTGCCAAAAAAAAATGCAACTTGTGTTCCGATTAAGTTGAAATGTGTTGAATGGTCATTCGACGCATAATATTCTAAAAGCATGACTTTTTCTTATATATACTCATAAAGCAAAATCCTATTCTTCACCCTCAACGTTAAGTAAGTTTGGAACACATTTTCTAATTCTATTTTGAAAATTTTCAGAAAAAAATGTTTTATAGTTGTTATTATATCCAAATGAAAAGTACTTTTAAAGTATTCAAGAGACTAGTTTTTTTTATAAAAAATTTAAAAAAGTAAATTTTAATTTTTAAAAAATAAAATAAGGTTATGAGTTTTTTTTTAATAAGGTTACAATCATCTAACCATAAATTATGGGGCTTTCTTTCCACCTCAGGTTGTTTTGTTTCACTAATCACTTTATTTTAATACTTAAAGGACTTTGTTCGTTTACATATACAAAATAGGTGGTAGAATAATTCATATATAAAATTGTCCAAGTTAGATTTTGGGAGTGTTGTGAATAATTCTTGTGCTCCACACATGTCAAAAGTGTTAACGTCAAATGTTATGTTTGGTTGGAGGGAACGAGTGTAAGTGAATAAGAATAAGTACGAAATTCTATTGTGAAGCATGGAGTGGGATGTGGAGGTGACTCCACTTCTTGGAATCACTGAATCCCATGTATATTGAAATAGAGAAACCTATGGGGGCATAGGATTGAGGACAAGACCATGGGAATCCAAACATTGTGGATCAAAATATCCCTTCCTTTTTCTCAAGTTGTCAAGCGACAATAGAAAATTTTTAAATTAATATAGAAATTTTTTTTATTCTCACTCGGTAACAAAAATTTTTATTCTAACTTAAAAATTTTCTATTCTCACGTAGAAAAATTCTATCCTAACTTGAAAATATGGTGAACTTTGATCTTATTTCCTAAATATTTTGATATTTTGCGGTCTTCTCCCAATTTTTCATAAATCTTGTTATTATTTTTTTAAAAAAATACAAACTATATAAATTTATTATATAGATAAATTAAATATACACCTTTTAAAAAATGTTATTTCAGATAATGTTCAAAGAATCAAAGTTTTATGTTCAATTTATAATTGAAAAGATAAAAATGTGCACTAATAAAGATTCTAGATTGTAGGTCTGCTAATAATATTTTTTGGGTACGGAAAATTAGGTATGTTATAGTGGGGAGTTAGGAGAAATCACACTGATTAGCGACAAAAAGAACTTAGGAAAAGTCAACAAAAGTTTAACTATCTTTTTCTTTTTTTGTTTTTTACCAGAAAAGAAATTTAACTTATAAAATGTAGTACAAGTAGTACAACTTGCTGGACAAATATGTTCCATTCAGTATAATATAAGTTTTAATGATTATACATATAAAGTTATAAAAAATAAATGTATCATATTTATCTAACATATACATTATTTCTAAAATAAGTAAAATGTGCTTTAGCATGTGTTTAATTGTGTTTATAATGCATATATCATGCTAATATATCTACTATATATTTATATTTTGGATATATAAATTTGACTAACTACTTGACTTGTAAGTGTAATACATTAAATGTAGGATTGTTCAAGAAGGAAGAGTGACTATTGGAATAAAGAAAAGAAAATTAGCATCATGACTCATTCAAAGAAAAAGAAGGAAAATGATGCTCCAAAATGTGAAGAATTCAATTATCAAAGAATTGAAAATTTGGAAGCTTGGTTGTATCAAGATAGTCTTTGGACTTTGATAGATATATACTTCATAGGCTAAGAGTTTTCATGTGAAACTCAATGATTTACAATTACATTTGATTGGCTCAAGAAGTTTTATTTATCAGAGTAATATATCCTTATTTTTAAACATAGTAAAATATGATTTTCAAGAATCTAGAGTTTGACTTTTGATTAGTGTTTTTAAGATATCTCTTAAAATACATATGACTTTGATATAAAACTTATTTCATATGAAACTAGACCTAATAAAATTTTCAAAGAAGATTATTTCACTCAAAATAATGATTATATGAAAAAGTTATGTTTATGGTCATTTAAAGTTGAGTAGTGAGATATGGATTTTCAGTTTTGACCTCTTATCTTTATTTTGATTATATCTCAAAAAATAAATTTCTTTCTAAAATGAAACTTGTTGCATTTGAAAGTAGGCATTGAGAGATTTCCAACTATAAGTCATTTGTTTAATTTGGAGTTGAAATGAGAGAGTTATAGCTTCTGCAAAATTATCTACAGTGTAAAGTTTGAAGTTACAGAGGTTCCGTCTCTGATAGATGAATTTTGACTTGTAAAATTCGAATTTCAAATCTGATAGACAAATGTTGGTATTCAAAATTCAAATTTTGAATCTCTAGAATATGAAAATGCTTCTAGCATAGCCAACATTTGAATTTTCACATCCAAAATTCAAATTTTGAGTCTGATAAATGAATGTTGGCTTTCAAAATTCAAATTTTGAATCTTCAGAATGTGAAAATACTTCTGGAACAACCAACAGTCGAATTTTCACATCCAAAATTCAAATTTTGAGTCTGATAGATGAATTTTGGCTTTCAAAATTCAAATTTTGAACCTCCAGAATGTGAAAGTGCTCTCTGGAACGACTAACAGTTGAATATCCACACCCAAAATTCGAATTTCACAATTCCAGATACCTTGTAATGGCTAGTAACGACTAGTTTTTGTATCTAACAGCTATATTTCATCATTTCCTACAAATATGATCTTAAAAACTCATTTTTACAACTCTCTAAACATATATCAAGCTAGACTGTAATAAAAAATGTCATTTTGATCCTTACAAAGAGAGAAACACAAATCTTGAGCCAATCCTTGAAAAATCTACATTCTTTGAGTTCTTAGAGCTACGTTGTATCTATCTACTCTTAGAGAGAGTTCAACCACGATCTGTTCTTTATTCTTCTTGGAAAGATTACTTAAGGTGTGGTATCCTTGAGGAGATTTAGGTTACTCTTGTAAGGGAAGAGTGAACCTAGGAGTTGAAGATTCAAGAGGAGTCTTGGTTTGTATTGTGGCAGCAAGAGCCCACTGAATCTAGCAGAGATGGTAGAAAATCTCAAGTGGTGGCTTGAGGATTGGACGTAGGCCAACTGGTTTGGGTCGAACCAGTATAAATTCTTATGTCTTGCTCTTCTTCTTCTCATTTTATCTATTTATTTTATCATACTCTGTTCATCTTTATTTTACTACAACAGTTGTGAAATTGGGCTGCACTTCAAAAGAGGCAAAAGTTTGCATAACCCAATTCACCCCACCTCTTGGGTGACCAGCCAACCTAACAATATATATATATATATATATCAAACATACAACTTATGTGTGAAAAATTCTTACATGCTTCCGGTGTATCACATAATTTTAATCTAACCAACATAAAGTCTCCAAATCATTTACAACTAGAGTAATTATTAATAGTAAAAATTAGAATATTGAGTTGAAAATTTAGAGTAAGCAATCGTAAATTTTGGATAAGAAAGTTGTAGAATCATCAACTGCTTGTGACATTGACCAGTGTTGACCAGTCACTAGCCGTTGTTGACTGGCGGTTGGTGACCATTAACCGGTCGCCAGCTCCAGTGATGGTGGGAAGAGCAAAAAAGCTAAGGGCATTGTAGTGATTTGACAGTGAAATAATTAACATTTTAAGGCTATTGGTCCCTTTTTCTAATTTAATAAATAACATGTTTTAAAATTTAATAAATTCCTTATTTTGATCTCAAACAATAATTTTTCCTAAAACAAAAATGCAACTCTTATATATATAATATATATATATATATATAAATCCAATTTCTTTATTATTCTAACTTTGTAATATTTAAATTTAATGTGGTAGTAATTGGATATCAAATAATTGTCCTAAAAGAATTTATAATAGTATATTTGGCGTTGGATCTTCCATTTGCTTTAAAATTACATATAAAATTAATATGAGAACTATCTTTTTTTAAGCATCAATATAAGGACTATAAAGTACTACATATTATGTTTTATTCATGTATTATAGAAATTTGAAATGAGTTATACTTCTTATAATTTGTGAATAAAGTAATTTATTATAATTTTTATAATATATATTGATAACGATAACATTGATATATTGATTATTGATAAATAATCACTATAATAAAATTGTCAATTTGCAATTGATTTTGTGATGCGAAAAAGAAATCTGTTGCAAAATCAGTCACAAAATTTTTTTGACAAATTTGGCGACAAAGTGGAAATTTTACAAATTTGCAAAAAAAAAAAAAATTTGGTGACACCCTAATTTATAGCTTAAAGCAGTGTTGCATGAATCCAAAGGTTTTGGACCTAGAGATAAAGAGTTTTGATGGTGGAATAAGAGTGTGCAAAAGAAGGTTAAACATATAAAAAAGTGTTTCAAAGCCTTACACTTTGCAATAAAGAGGAAAACTGGAAAAGTTATCACTTAGCTAGAAAGGAGGCTAAAAAAGTAGTGAGCGATACTTGATCTAAAACTTTTGAGGAATTCTATCAAGATTTAGGAATGAAGAACGGTGAATGTAAGATTTACAAAGTTGTCAAGAATAGGGAATGAAAGTCAAGAGATGTGAATAAAGTAAGATGCATTAAGAATGGGGAAGGAAAAATTTTGGTTACCCATAATGATATCAAAGAAAGAGGAGAACTGCTTTTATAAGTCCTTTAATGATAGATCGGGTATGACTAGTGATATTGAAGGTTTAACAATTCATGAAGATAAATTGAATTTGAGTTTCTATCGTAGGATCCTGGTTAGAGAGGTAAAAGAAGCTCTTAAGAGAATGGATAATGGTAAAGCTATTGGCTCCAATAGTATTCCTATTAAAGTTTGGAAGTGCTTAGGAGAGAATGGGACTTTGCAGCTAACTAAGCTTTTTAACAAGATTTTAAGGTCAAAGAAAATACCTGGGGAATGGAGAAAGAGCACTTTAATGTTTATATACAAGAACAATGGGATAATTAGAATTGTACTAATTATAGGGGAATAAAACTTATGAGTCATATCATAAAACTTAGGAAAAGAGTGATTAAGCATAGACTAAGAAAATAGTCTCATATTTCAGAAAACCAATTTGGACTAATGCTAGGACAGTCTACAACATAGGCTATTTATTTATTAAGGGGTTTGATTAAAAGATATTGGAGTAAAGAGAGAGACTTGTATATGGTTTTCATTGATTTGGAAAAAGCCTATGATGAAGTATCAAGAGATATGTTGTGAAAAATAATAGAGAAGAAAGATGTTCGTGTGACTTATATTCGAGCCATAAAGGATATGTATGAGGGGATAACAATAAATGTGAGAACTCCTGGAGATAAGATAAAAGACTTTCCTATGAGGATATGTTTTATATCAAGGATCTTCCTTAGTTCCATACTTGTTTGATTTGGTTTTGGATGTTCTGACAGAACATATATGAGAGGAAATTCCAAGTATATACTTTTCATGGATGATATAGTTTTAATTGAGGACTAGGTTAACTTTAGACTTGAGTTATGAAGATACACTTTAGAATCAAAAGATTTTCATTTGAATATAAGTAAAATATAATATATGTATTGCAAATTTAACAAAATGTCAATTAGAAACGATTTAGAGGTAAAAATTGGAGAGCAAATCATTCCAGAAGTGTTAAAATTTAAGTATTTGGGGTTGATTTTAAAGAATGATGGTGAAATTTGTAACATCCCTAGAAAGTTAAAATATCTAGAAATGCATAAGAAATTTGCAAAAATGGGCATACACTGTTTTGCGTGAAATATGACAGATTATTTTTCCTGATTAGATGAAAAAATGAGAAATTATATTTTTGTGTCTAAAAAATTATAAAAATGACATCTATGTCTCTAAGCTTAAAAATTGGACGGGGTACAAAAGTTCTTCAAGAAAATTACACCTAATAACTAAAAAGTTTTAAAGATTATAAATTTACCCCGAGTTAGGGTAATTTTATAAATATGTAATATTACTGTCAAAATAAAGCTCTCAACAAGAAAAGTCCAATGGTATATGGCATTGAGGGTTAATGTTCAAGGATGAAGAAATAATCAGTGCCGAAGGTTAAAAAGTAACTTTTTACCAATAAAGCTGCTTTTTGATATGTAAAAGCTAAAAAGGCAAAGAGAAAAGCCATTGGACACTGCAAAAGAAGCTTTATAGAGACATGATCATAAAGTAATTCTAGATACAAGTTTATTTTAATCTTGTGCTCATAAAGTGATTTTATACTGTAAAAGGTAACTTTACCGGTCCAGGTTTAAAGTAACTAACACAGGGTATTACTGGACTGGGAAAATTATACAGTATTCTGGAGATATTATCCCCTTGAAGTGGTGACACATGGTAGCCCATGTGGTGAAGTCTTACCAATTAAGCAAACTTAACGGTTAAGTTTGGTTTAAGACTAGTCAAAGTAATTAGCAAAAATAAGCTTGATTAGTAGCCTATAAATACTCCTCAAGTCATGAACAAAAATCACACCCAAATGAGAGAGGAAACACTGCCAAAATAGAGGAAGAAGTGGCACCCAAGATGAGGAAGAAGAAGGAGAAGAAAATAGAAGAGAAAATCCAAGGAAAAAATCGGTAAGATGCTAGCTCATGATCTTGATGACTTCTAGCTTAGTTTCTTGGATGTTTGGCTTAGTTTTCATGTTTCTTCCCCAACCTCTGTAAATTTCGTTCAAGGCTTGGTTTGGGTATGGAATGATGTTTTTAAGTTGTAAAATCTAGAGAAACACTAGTACAAAAAAGCTTTTTAACATATATTATTTAGATCGGTTAAAAAATATTAGATCTGAAAAATTTGACCGGTGGCATTTTTGTAAATAAATGAGTGTATTGTGAACATTTTTTATCGGTCACCGGTCTAAAAAAACTTTATTCATTTTTCATATTACTTTTAAGATCGATCACCAATCTCAAAAGCAAAATTTCAATTTATAATTGAGATTGGGAGGTAGAACTCGTGAAACCCTCTTTCTTCCTTTCACCTTTATAATCTCGTTGCAGTTTCTCCTCATCCTCTTTCCTTTGCAGATGCCCAAAGTTGCCACTATCGCCATTGCAGCCTCTCCTCCTCTTTTCTCCTTCAGTCGTTCGATCTCACTACCATCACGATTGCAATTTCATCATCTTCATAATAGGAGTTAGAACTCGCCGTCATTTGAAGCTATGCCTCCTCTATTGTAGTTCGTGGATCATATGAAGGTTAATCCCATCCACATCCTCTCTCCCTCACTGCTAGCGAAATGCATTCCATCACTGTTATCACTAGTGCAAGCAAAACCCTATCAAGGTCGTAATCTCAAGTGCAAGGTGTGTCAAACAAATTTTATGTATACTAATGAATCACAATCGACTTCCTATTTCCAGATCTAAGGAATCCTAATATATATATACCATCTATACTAAACACAAACCACCTCTTCCATAAGCCAACAAGTGATCTCCCATGTGAGGATTACTTAGCCTTTGGCTCTATTTCAGGGGAAAAAAAACTACCAGCATCACAAGTGTGGGATATATGAGCCTCTGATTCTGCATCATTGATGCTACCTCTATTTGTCATGCCTTTCTTTTCATATTTTCTGTTAATTATACTTATTTGACTCTCATTTAATTTTATGTCTGGATATCCAATATCAAGTACAATATGAAGTGTAGTTTCTGGTTCTATGTTTTCAATGATATGGATATAAGTATTGTGCCCTCGGGAGGTCCAGGTTAAGAAATAGACCAATTTGAAATTAATGTGAATAGTGAAAAAGAAATAATAAAAAATTGATCTTTGGGCGAAATTACAAGAAAGTGCCCTTAAAAATGGATAATTACGTTTTTGACCCAGTTTAAGGGTAAAATGGTCATTTCCCAAATTAGAAGTAAAATGTGAATAATTAATTGAATACCCAAAACTGAAAATGTTGACATTGTAAAATGCAAGAGGAATTGGGAAAAACGGAGAGACACCGTTAAGCTTGAATAAGGGCAAAGAGGTCATTTTTTCTAATTAAACGGAAAAATGAGAAAATTATATTTTGGCCCCAAGAATCTTTCAATTTAGACCCTTAAGGATAGTACTGTCAAATCAGGCCGGTCCGGCCCATGTGGTCCGGGCCAAAAAGCCCGATTTGACAAACGGGCTTGGAAAACCAAGCCCGAGCTTGCGGGATCAGGCCTACGGGCCGGCCCGCTGGCTTTTTTAATAAAATTTTTTATACAATTATTTAAATTAATACAACTAATTATCATCATAATTAATCAAAAACTAATATAATATTTAAATTTTACAATTTATATATCACTAATTAATAAAATAATATGTATTTTTTAATATTTTAAATAAAAAAAAGAAAAAATTCTCGGGCTTTTGGGCCGGCCCGCCACGGGCTAGGCTCAAAAAGCCCGGATTATGTATTTACTCCCAAAATTGAGGCCTGAGCCCGCTCATTTTTTCGGACTTTTCGGGCCAGTCCATTGGACTTGGCCCATTTTCACGGCTCTACTTAAGAATAAATTCACGTGGAGAGGAAATGAAAGGAAGTTTGGGAAAAATTACAGCTAATAACTCAAAAATTTTAAAAATATAGTATGTAATTTATTAAGGTCAAAATAATATTTACTGGGTAATTAGGATTTAATATTAATATTTTACCCGATAAAAGTCAGTTTAGACTGCAGAAAAAGGCAGTACCAATTCAAGGACACTGAATGGACCTTGATAAAATATATTTTGGATCAAGATAATTATTTTAGTCCAAAAGTTATTTTTGGATAATTCTGTACCAATTTAATATTAATTTCGGTCAAAATATTTAATCGATAAAGAGTATTTTAATCAATTAAAATTTGTGAAGCATTTTTGGCCAAAAGAATTGATCAAGTGGCATCTAAAACCAGACCATGGGACACCATGGTAATTTATTGAAAAGGTTTAATGAAAAGTAACTAATATTAGTTAAAAATAATTACTATGGTTAACTTTATTACATATCTTTCTTAATTACCTTGGGTTAGCCATTTGGACATCATCTTCTTGCCTTATACGCGTCTAAACCAGCAGCAAAAAGGGAGAAGAAGTCATGGAAACAAGGTGAAAAATAGAGAAGGCAATAAACAAAGTTTGATTCTCAAATTTCCAAGGTAACTATGATCATTTTCTTGCATATCCAAGTGCTTGTGATGGTTTTTATGGAGTATTTTCTCCTCCTTCACCTCTGTAATTTTCTACCTAGAGAGAGAAAATGAAGCCGTGAAGAAATTAATCTATGAAAAGTAACGTATAGGCTTCAAGGATTAAGGATATGCCATTGGATTGCAAATTAATCAGGTAGGTATTTTTCTACAAATTTTTGAAATTTTCTGCTTATTTAGGGTTTGAAAAGGAAAGGAAATTTCATGATTTTGACCCCCAAAAATGGATTCCTTAGGTCCAAATTATGTAAGAACAAGGGTGTTGTATAAGAAATTCCAAGTGGTTTGCAAAATGAAATTTTATGGTTCAAGTGAGCCCTTTGTGAAGTGGATCATGAAACCAGTGGCTAATGGCATTGTTTTGTGATGCTATAAGGTTCCAAGAAGTGTTAGAAGTTCAAAAAAAAGGTGTGCAAAGTTTGGAAAGGATTAGAAAGCTAAAAAGTAGTTTACTAACCTAATCTTGCATTATATGGTTATGTAGTTGCAATGGTTTTAATGTTATACCAAATGTTTGCAATGATGTTATGTGATGATTTATTGATATTGACTGAGTCATTTGAGGGGTTTTGTGACCTCGGGATGTCCAAAATGTAAGGGGAAACCCTGTCCAATTGTCTATAAAATGTTTAAGTATAAATTATTCTAAATGTTTGAATGATGATTTGAAGAAGTGTGCTTGTATTATATGATTATATATTTGCTTGATTAGTGGTAACTATTGAGATTCAAAAATTCTTTGAATCTCATCCTTTCCAAATGCTTACCATGTTTAGGCCAAGCAATGGAAAAAGTTCATGAAGAGCCAAAAGAGAGGAGGAAGGAATTGGTGGAAATTATGTTCTTGCAAGGATTGATGTTAATTTTTGATAATATGTATACATTTGTATGCAAAGGATGAATCATGTATACTGATGCAAGTACATTCTTTGAGATACCTTTTGATATTATGTATGAATATGGTACAATGAATGGTGATGTATATATGATATGAAGCTTATTTTGCCAAGACATGAATGGAGATATACAATTTGGACACCCTAACAGATACATAGGTATTGTTCATGTAAGATGGGGAAACTAGTTTTAGTAATATATATTTTCTTAAAGTACACAAGTAGAGATTTAAAATGGTCTAAAGAGCACTCCATTTGGAGATATGCATAAATTATAGTGATTTTTCAAAGTTAGGGTTCAGAACAGGAAAAGACTGGGAAAACTAGAAACTGAAAGTTAGGTACTGGAAAATTAAAAAGATAATATAAATCTTGAAGAGCTCCAAAAATTTAGTGGTTTGCATTTATGGAAATTTCTATGTTTTAAGTTTCATATGCCACTGATTTGGAGGAAATTGGAGCTATATGATAGGAGATATAGAGGTTTTCCCAAAAATGTTCTAGAAAAAGTGAAATTTTGACCCTTTATGATTTAAGTTAACATCATGCCCTGTGCAAGTAAAATAAATGTACAATAAAAATATGTCTAAAAATTGTACATTCAGGGCTTTCATATGACAAAAAGAATGTATGATTTGGCTCAAGATATAGTAAGATATGAATTTTTAAATATAAGGCTAAAATCCTAGGAAAGAGAAAATGACCAAATGTACAGAAAATGTTTGAGAAATAAACTATATGAATTGGTCTATATAATTCTATGTTTCATATTTTTCCCATATAGAGAAGGACTTGATGTATTTTTACAGACTTAAATTAATATGAAATAATTTTTCTAAAATTAGTTATGAATTTTCAAATTTTATTGGGTAAAATGAAAATGACACAATGAACAGTACATGAAATTTTAGAAAAAACTGTTTCGATATTTTTATGCAATTAAGTCTCTAATTATACAATAATGGACATAATTGGAGTCCAATGCATGGGAAATGGACTTAAGTATAAGGTGTTATAGGTATCAGTTTACCTGAGGTTATTCCATGGAAAAAAATAGTTTCTCACACGATATCGATATATTTTTTTTATTAAATTGCTATTTTAAATACGTGACTTTGAGCATTTTCATACGATTGGCATTTGAGAATTTTTTTTAAGAAACAATGTTCTCATAGACTTTCTTACGGATTATTTTGAGAGAAATTTCTCAAAGAATAAAATCCATGAGCAATTCTCATGGAAAGAGTCCATGAGAAATTTGTCACGGCACTTTTTCTGTGAGAAACTTTCTCACGAAATTGTTTTCCATAAGAAATTCTCTCTCACTATAACACATAAGAGACATGCACAATTTCCTTGAGAATCATTTCTCGTGGCTAGATTCTGTGAGAAATTCCTTCACAATCTACTTTCTCATGGATTTCAGCCTTCTTTCTCACAAATTTGGCCATGAGAAAATGATTGATGTAGTGTAGTGATAAAGGAAATGAAAGCTTCAAGTGTAACACTTATTGAGCAGTTGTTAGGAGTCCCTCTTCTTTCGCTGTCCTCATCTCCATTTTTGGAGTTTGTGAGAGATAGTATGAGAAAGCATGTAAAAGTGACGAAAATAGAATAGAATTGTCAAAAAAGATGTCTGGCAATCGCTAGTCCATGAGAACTTCTAACGGATTGAAGCTCCATGAGAAAGCACCTGAATCGTGATGCGGTATGGCTTTTGATTTGGTGCTTCTCACAACTTGGTTGGCTGTGAGAAATTCACACGGATAACATATCGGTGAGAAAACTGTTCGACTTATTGGTTAAGTGTTGGCTTTGTACAAGTGTTTCTCACGGCATGTCTATCGTGAGAAATTCTCACGGAATGGCTAGCCGTGAGAACTTCTCATGGATTTCCTTCCCGTAAGAAAGCTTTTGACATATATGAAAATTTTTCTTCAAAAATAAAATATAGTAATATAAATGGAATTTTTTTCTCTCATAAAAAAGTTGAAGTTTTTTAATTTTAATCAAAAAGTAAATAAAAATAGGCAAAATAAAACAATAATACATATAAATTTATTAATAGATGCACCACTCGAAGGAATGAGACTTTTTTTAATTTTGCTAACTCTTTTGCGAAGGTTTGATGTTTGACGGTCTATTCTCTCAATTTTTTTCACAATAAAAATTAGAAAATAATTGCAGATTGGGTTTTAATTTATAGTAAACTATTTCTTTGAAAACAATTGGAACTTAGGCAGGTATTAGTTTACCTGAGGTTATTCCGTGGAAAAAAATAGTTTCTCACATGATATCGATATATTTTATGTATTAAATTGCTATTTTAAATATGTGACTTTTAGCATTTTCACATGATTGGTATTTGAGAATTTTTTTTTAAGAAACAATGTTCTCACAGACTTTCTTACAGATTATTTTGAGAGAAATTTCTCAAAGAATAAAATCCATGAGCAATTCTCACAGAAAGAGCCATGAGAAATTTCTCACAACACTTTTTCTGTGAGAAACTTTCTCACGGAATTGTTTTCCATGAGAAATTCTCTCTCACTATAACACGCAAGAGACATGCACAATTTCCTTGAGAATCGTTTCTCGCGGCTGGATTCTGTGAGAAATTCCTTCACAATCTACTTTCTCACGGATTTCAACCTTCTTTCTCACAGATTTTGGCCATGAGAAAATGATTGATGTGGTGCAGTGATTGTTGAATCAAGTGTTTTGATGATTCCAAACTATCCTTCAAAGAGCTTGGCGTAAAGATATCAAAGGTACACAAAATATTTCAAGTGAAGGAATTCTGGAGAAATCAGTGCAAAAATAGATGTAGAATGTTTAGTAATGTTTTAATTTGAGTAAAAGACTTTGATTTAGTGAAAAGATGTTTTAAAACCTTGATTTTATGTTAATTCATGGAATATTTAAAAAACACCCACTAACAGACGAAGTTTGAAAGGTTTATACTGATCTGCTGTTTTGAAAATTGGAACTTTGGCTTTGGAAATTCGAATTTGGTATTGAAAATGAACAAGTCTGAAAAGAGGCTTCTCTAACAGACAAATTTTGACTTGAGAAATTCGAATTTTGATATGTGTCTGAAAAGAGCTTTCTCTGACAGAGGAACTTTGGTTTTTGAAAATTTGAATTTCAGATAAAATGCAACTTATGAAAATTGAAAAATTCGTCTGAGAATATGTCAAAGTTCATCTGAAATCAAGTTTAGATAGGGCTTCAAAATTGCTCACTGACAGACAAACTTTTAACATGAAAATTTGAATTTCAGAAACAAAGCTTGTGAGTCTGTTATAATGATATGTTGACATACGAATACATTGTTCAGAAATTTGAGCTTTAAAGTAAGTCTGAAAAGAGGTCTTTCTAACAGACGAACTTTGCCTTTGAAAATTTGAATTTTAAATTGATGAACTATTGTGCCTCATTAAACCAGCTTCTGACAGACAAATTTTGGAGTTCCAAAATTTGAATTTCTAAGGTACTGTAGCAAAATGAAATTACTGTTTACACTTAACAGAAAAACTTTCAACATGAAAATTCATATGTTCCAACATAGAATCATTTTCTAAAGATGAAAATTCTAATTTTGCTTCATAACAGGAAAACTTCGGGAGTTCAACGTTAAAGGCTGTAACTTTCGGTTTCTGCGAAATTCGTCTGTTGACTAACTAAAATTCAAACTTTGAGTGTCAGAAGCATTAAATGCCGTTGGTGAACGGATAGTTTCTCAAAGTAACCGTTGGATAACGTCTCTAACGGCTAGATCTTATCTCTAATGTATAGTTATGGCAGAAATCTATAAATAGAACTTCATTTGAAGATGTGGGTAACAAAATTACTTTGTATATATTGAAACTCTATCAAATCATCTACTCAAAGTCTCTTACTCTCACATACTTCAATATTTGTACTCTAACTTTCATATTCACTCTGATTAAGAGAGTTTATTTGTTGTACACAATCTTATCTTCATTTGGAAGAAAGATTTTCTTGTGAGGGGAAATCACAAGGGATTGGGGAAGCACTTAGCTAGAGTGCATAGAGAGAAAGTGTGAGCTCTAAAACAGAGCATCAACTTTGTACTGAGGTATTTGCAAGAAGCCTACTGAATTCTAGCAAGATAGTGGAAAATCTCAAGTGGTGACTTGGGGACTGGACGTAGGTCAAGTTGAGAGACCGAACTAGGATAAATATCTGAGTCTTCTCTTCGCTACTGCTACTTTTACTGTTTATTCATTTACACTCTGTTTTACCATCACCCTTTGCTTTCTTCACTTTCTTGACATTTTGCAGAAAAATTTTTAATCTTCCTAATTCACCCCCCTCTTGGGAGCCAGCTTATTTAACAGTGATAAAGGAAATGGAAGCTTCAAGTGTAATGCATATTGAGCAGTTGTTGGGAGTCCATCTTTTTTCACTGTCCTCGTCTCTATCTGTGGAGTCTGTGAGAGATGGTGTGAGAAAGCTTGCAAAAGTGAGGAAAATAGAATAGAATTGTCAAAAAAGATTTCTCGCAGTCGCTGTTTCATGAGAACTTCTAACGGACCAAAGTTCCATGAGAAAGCACCTGAACCGTGATGTGGTATGGCTTTTGATTTGGTGCTTCTCACGACTTGGTTGGTTGTGAGAAATTCTCATGGATAACATATTCGTGAGAAAACTGTTTGACTTATTGGTTAAGCGTTGGCTTTGTACAAGTGTTTCTGACAGTACATCTATCTTGAGAAATTCTCACGGAATGGCTAGCCATGAGAACTTCTCATGGATTTGCTTCCCATGAGAAAGCTTTTGACATATATGAAAATTTTTCTTCAAAAATAAAATATAGTAATAGAAATGAATTTTTTTATCACATAAAAAAGTTGATGTTTTTTAATTTCAATGAAAAAGTAAATAAAAATAGACAAAATAAAACAATAAAACATATAAATTTATTAAGAGATGCACCACTCGAAGGAATGAGTATTCTTTTAATTTTGGTAACTATTTTGCGAAGGTTTGATGTTTGACGGTCTATTCTCCCTATCTTTTTTGCTACATAAATTAGAAAATAATTGCACATTGGGTTTTACTTTATAGTAGACTGTTTCTTTGAAAATAATTGCAACTTTTAACATCCCAAGAAAGTAGAAATATTTATAAATGCATAGGAAATTTCCAAAAACAGGTAGACACTGTTTTGTGTGAAAAAAGGCAAAGAGGTCTTTTCTCCCAATTTGACCAAAAATGATAAAATTATATTTTTACCCCTAAAGAATTATGAAAATAACATCCATGTCCCAAAATTATGAAATATGGGGGAGAAATAGAAATGCTATTGGGAAAATTACACCTAATGATCTGAAAGTTTCAGAAATTATAATTTAACCCAGGTAAAGGGTATTTTTGTAAATATGTAAAATTACTGTCAAAACAAAGCCCTAGACTAGCGAAGTTCAATTGTATATGTCACTAGGGGTTAATGTTTAAGGATGAAGAAATAATTAGTGACAAGTGTCAAAAAGTAACATAAAACTAATAAAGTAAACTGTGGGCCCCATGGATGATTAAAAGGTAACCGGGATAGGATATGGTCTATATACAGATACCATTTGGGACAGGATAATTAAGGAAATATAAAAAAAATTTAGAATAATCCTGTAGCTCAAAAATGCTAATTTACTATAAAACGCAGTTTTATTGATACAAACAAAAATTACCTGGCTCATGATATATCTGGACTAAGAAAAATTGTGCAGTATTTTGGCCAAGTTTCTCTCTCTTGGACATGCAAGTCAGCAGCCCATGTGCTGCAATTAAATATTTAATATTAATTCCAAAACTTAATGAAGAAGTTTGCTTAACTAAGGTTAAAGCTAACCTAATCATGCAAGTAAGTGAATTAAGCTTCTTGCCTTATCTCTCTCCTCTCATTTGAGTGTCCAGACAGCTACACAAAGGAGAGAGAAGTAGCTGAAAACTCTCCTAAGAAAGAAGAAAGGAGACATAAGAAAGAAGAAGAAGAAGGAAGAGAAAATTGGAAACCAACATAAGGTAAGCTTTTCCCTTGAATCCTTGAAGCTTTTGGTTCAAGTTTGCATTGGTTTAGCATAGTTTTCTTCTTTTCCTCTCTAGGTCCAGATTTCATCCAAGGTTTAGGAAGAGAGGGAAATGATTTTCTTGCACAAAAATGAAGGGAAAGTGTAAGAAAATGTAAAAAAAAGTAAGCCTATGTTTGAGACAAGTTTTATGAAAAACCAATATTTTCCTCTTCATGGCAGATTTTCAGTCAGCACATTAAGCCATCTTAGAGTAGGAATTTCATTATTTTGATGTCAAAAATGGATTCCCCATGATCCAAAACCTTAAGAACAACTATGGATGCAAGGAAAAACAAAAAGAATTGGAAAATGAAATTTTAGGGTTTAATTAGGACTTTATGAAACTATCCCTTGATTCAGTGGTTTAAGTAGCAAATTGATGATGTATTTAGGTTTGAGAAAGCTTGTGAAAGTGCTAGAAAGAGGTAAAACTCAAAGGAAAAGCAAGTGGAAGCATAAAGGTAGCATTTTTCCATTATATGCATTATATTGTCTTATGAATTTTTATGAACTCTATGACTTATTTGATGCCATGATTAATATTTTGTGATATCTATTGATTGTTGACTGAGTTGTTTAAAGGGCCTTGAAGCTCTAGAATGCCCAATTTACAAAATAAAAATTTGCCAAAATTTTTATAAAAATGTTATGGCATTATATGAATTGATGAATTTGCTTGATGATCTATGTGAAATGTGATTATATATGTGTATGACGGGATAATGCTACTGGGATTCTTTGAATCTCACCCCTTTTCAATGACTAACCATGCTAGGGAAAACAATGGAAAAAGGGCAAAGAAAGGAGCTGGTTTCATGAAGAAGCTAATGATGAGTGGATGATGTTGCAAGCCATTATGTTATAATATGAATGGTTAATAGTGCCTTGCTTTTGTATGAACTGTAAAATAATAAATATTATGTTAATGCTGTAGAAAATGTATGAGAAGTTCCAGTTCTAGATCTCATGTATGAAGTTATGTTCTACCAAGTTTCATGCCAAAATAAGTTCATTTGCATGGATTTTGGTAAGCAAATTGCAATATAGATTGAACAGGGCCTTTTCCAGATGTGTCAGATTTGTTCATCCTTGTTCTATACTTAATGTGAGGTTAGGTTTCTAGGATTTTTATAACAGATAGATGACATCTAAATCTTTAAAATGACACCTAATTCACCTCATTTAGAGTTGTGTACAATTAATGGTGAATTTTCAAAGTTAGGGTTCAGAAAAGGACAATATTGGGAAAACTGAAAACTGAAAATTAAGTACTAGAAAATTCAAAAGATAACATAAAATCGTATAGAGATCCAAAAAATTTAGTGATTTATATGTGTAAAAATTTTTGTATCTTAAGATTCATATGCCACTAATTTGGAAGTGATTGGAGCAATAGAAATAGAGATATGTAAGTTTTCCCAAAATTGTCTCAGTAATAGTAGTATTCTGACCCTTCATAATTTAAGTTCAGGTTATGCCCTGTGTAAGTGAAATAAATGTATAAGAAAAATATGTCTATAATTAGACATATATAGCTTTCAAACGACATAGATTATACATGATTTGGTCATGAATAAAATGAAATATGATTTTTCAAATTTAAGGTCAGAAAACTGGAAGGTAGAAAAATGACCAAATGAACAGCAAAAGTTCACAAAATTTACTGTATGAATTGACCCAATGAAGTTACTATTTTATGTTTTTCCTATGTATATCTGAATTTAATAAAATTTTAGAGACTTGAACCACCTCAAGAAGATTTTTCTATATTTAGTTATGAATTTTCAAAGTTCATAAAGAAAAATGGAAATTGCCAAATCAACAATACCCCAAATTTTGAAAAATTCTGTTTTTATTATATTATGATTCTAGTTTCTAAATTATGGTGAAAGACATCTAAAATAATCTAATACATGGGAAATGAGCCCTAATATAAGGTGTTACACAACTTAAGCAGGTATTAGTTTACATTAGGTTATTCCGTGGGAAATAATAGTATCCTACACGATATCAATATATTTTCGATTTTAAATTGTTATTTTAAACACATGACGTTTTGCATTTTCACACGATTGGTATTTGAGAATTTTCTTACGGACTTTGTCACAGATTATTTTGAGAGAAATTTCCCAAAGAACAAAATCCACTTTTTTTGTGAGAACTTTCTCACGGAATCATTTTTCGTGAGAAATTCTCACTGACTATAATATGTGAGAAACATCCATAATTTCTGTGAGAATCTACTCTCGCAGCTGGATTCTGTGAGAAATTCAGTTAGAAACTACTTTCCCACTAATTTCAGCCTTCTTTCTCACAGTTTTTGGCCATGAGAAAAGGATTGATGTGGTGCAGTGATAAAGGAAATGGATGCTTCAAGTGTAATGCGTATTGAGCAGTTGTTGGGAGTCCCTCCTCTTTCGTTGTGCTCGTCTCTATTTGTGGAGTCTATGAGAAATAGTGTGAGAAAGCACGCAAAAGTGAGGAAAATAGAATAGAATTGTCAAAACAGATTTCTCACGGTCATTGTTTTGTGAGAACTTCTAATGGACCGAAGCTCCACGAGAAAGCACTTGAACCGTGATGTGGTATGGCTTTTGATTTGGTGCTTCTCATGACTTGGTTGGCTGTGAGAAATTCTCACAGATAACATTTCTGTGAGAAAACTGTTCGACTTATTGGTTAAGCGTTGGCTTTGTACAAGTGTTTCTCATGGCACGTCTATCGTGAGAAATTCTAACGTAGTGGCTAGCCGTGAGAACTTCTCATGGATTTCCTTCTCGTGAGAAAGCTTTCGACATATATGGAAATTTTTCTTCAAAAATAAAATATAGTAATATAAATGAAATTTTTTTATCTCATAAAAATGTTGAAGTTTTTTAATTTCAATGAAAATGTAAATAAAAAAGGACAAAATAAAACAATAATACATATAAATTTGTTAAGAGATGCACCACTCGAAGGAATGAGACTTTTTTTAATTTTGGTAACTTTTTTGCGAAGGTTTGTTGTTTGGTAGTCTATTCTCCCAAATTTTTTCGCTACATGAATTAGAAAATAATTGTAGATTGGGTTTTAATTTATAGTAGACTGTTTCTTTGAAAACAATTGCAACTTAGGCAGGTATTAGTTTACGTAAGGTTATTCCTCGGAAAATAATAGTATCTTACACGATATCGATATATTTTCGATATTAAATTGCTATTTTAAATAAGTGACTTTTAGTATTTTCACATTATTGGTATTTGAGAATTTTTTTAAAGGAAAAATTTTCTTATGGACTTTCTCATGGATTATTTTCACAGAAATTTCTCAAAGAACAAAATCCGTGAGCAATTCTCACTGAAAAAGTTCCGGAGAAATTTCTTACAGCATATTTTCTATGAGAATGTTCTAACGGAATCATTTTCCTTGAGAAATTCACATTGACTATATAACACGTGAGAGCCATGCATAATTTCCATGAGACTTGTTTCTCGCGGCTGGATTTGGTGAGAAATTCTGTCAGAAACTACTTTCTCACAAATATCAACCTTCTTTCTCACACATTTTAGCCATGAGAAAATGATTGATGTGGTGCAAGGATAAAGGCAATTGAGGCTTCAAGTGTAATGCGTATTGAGCAGTTGTTGGGAGTCCCTCTTCTTTCGCTGTGTACATCTCAATTTGTGGGGTCTGTGAGAGATAGTGTGAGAAAGAATGCAAAAGTGAGGAAAATAGAATAGAATTGTCAAAAAAGATTTCTCGCGGTCGCTGTTCCATAAGAACTTCTAATGGATCGAAGTACAATGAGAAAGCACATGAATTGTGATGTGGTATAGCTTTTGATTTAGTGCTTCTCACGACTTGGTTGGCTGTGAGAAATTCTCACGGATAACATATCTATGAGGAAACTGTTCGACGTATTGGTTAAGCATTGGTTTTGTAGAAGTGTTTCTCACGGCACATCTTTCGTGAGAAATTCTCATGGAATAGCTAGCCATGAGAACTTCTCATGGATTTCCTTCCCATGAGGATACTTTTGACATATATGAAAATTTGTCTTAAAAAATAATATATAGTAATATAAATGAAATTTTTGTATCTCATAAAAATGTTGAAGTTTTTTAATTCCAATCAAAAAGTAAATAAAAATAGACAAAATAAAATAATAATACATATAAATTTATCAAGAGATGCACCATATGAAGGAATAAGACTTTTTTTTAATTTTGATAACTCTTTTGAGAAGGTTTGATGTTTGACAATCTATTCTCCCTAATTTTTTCGCTATATAAATTAGAAAATAATTTCAGATTGGGTTTTAATTTATAGTAGACTGTTTCTTTGAAAACAATTGCAACGTAGGCAGTTATTGTTTACATTAGGTTATTTTGTGGAAAATAATAGTATCTTACATGATATGAATATAATTTCAATATTAAACTACTATTTGAAATACCTGACCTTTAGCATTCTCACACAATTGGTATTTGAGAATTTTTTCTTAAGAAAAATTTTGTCGTGGACTTTCTCATGGTTTATTTTGAGAGAAATTTTCGCAAAAAACAAAATCTGTGAGAAAGTCTTACATAAATGAGTCCTTGAGAAATTTCTCACTATACTTTTTCTGTGAGAACTTTCTCACGGAATAGTTTTCTGTGAGAATTTCTCACTGACTATTAACACTTGAGAAACATGCATAATTTCCTTGAGAATCATTTCTCGCAGCTGGATTCTGTGAGAAATTTTATCAGAAACTTCTTTTTCACAGATTTCAGCCGTCTTTCTCATAGATTTTGACCATGAGAAAATGATTAATCTAGGTTTACTAGCTTCCCAAGTGGGGGTGAATTGAGAAGTTTAGAATTTTTTGCAAAATTGTAAAGGAGCAGTGAAAGTAAAAGTTGCAGATAATAGAGTGCAGAATATAAACAGGCCGTTTGCATAGTAAAGGAAGGGAGGACACTAAGATTTATCTTGGTTTGGTCTACTCCTCTTCACCTACGTTCAATCTTCAAGTCACCACTTGAGATTTTTGTAACACCTCATACTTAGGCCCATTTTCCCATGTATTAGATTTCATTAAAGTCCAATTAAACTTGATTAGAAGCTTGAATCACATAAAATTTAAAAACAGAATTTTCTTTTTTTTTGTGGTACTGTTCACTGACATTTTTCAGTTTTCTTCGACTAATTTTGAAAATTCATAACTAATTTTACAGAAATCATATTGAAGTAATTCAAGTCTCTAAAAATAGCTAACAACATTATCTACATATGACAAATAAGAAATAGATAATTTACTGGGCCAATTTATACAGTTTATTCTTCCAAAAATTACTGTAAATTTGGTCAATTTCTCTTTCCCCGGATTTTGGCCTTAATTTTAAAAATTCATATCTAACTATACCCTGAGCCAATTCATGCATTCTTTATGTCATTAGAAGACCCTATATGTCTTCTTTCTATATATATTTTTCTTGTACATTTATTCACCTTGTACAGGACATGGAATTGACTTAAATCATTAAGGGTCAAAACACTAATTCTACTAGAATAGTTTTAGGAGAAATTACATAACTCTTTGTTTATAGCTCCAAATACTTTAAAACCAATGGTATTCATTTCTAAGACTTAGATATTTCTAGTTCAAATCACTAAATTTTCGGAGCTATACACAATTTTATGGTGCTTTTTGAAGAATGCAGTATTTTCAGTGAATGTTCCAGTTTTCCAACCTTGCCCTATTTTTGAACCCTAATTTTAAAATTCATATTAATTCGTACACATATCAAATTGATGTGATCTTTGGACTATTTTCAAGCTATATCTGTATATTTTAAGAGTATATATAACATTTGTACATCATTTCTCATTTCGTTAAAAAAATATCAGAATTACTATGCATGGGTCAGAATGATCATTTCTATTCCTTAATTTTGTAAAATCATATCCGCACATATATACATGGCCATTTCTTGTTCTAAATCCATACATAGCATTATGACAAGACTTAGAGGTATATGTTAATCAACAATGGCAGCCACATACATTCATATACATTTTTATACAAAAAATTACATCATAAATTGTCATAACATTCTTAAATGAATCATGCTTCATCATCAACTAACTTCCTTCTTTCTCTTACCTTTCTTGTACTTCTTACATGATTAGGCCTACACATGGTTGCATTTGGAATGAATGAGATTCGTGGAATCTCAGTAGTAATCACCCAATCATGCTATCATATGATCATGTAAATCATAAAATATCTTGAAATTATTAAACAAACACTTTGAACATTTAATGCCATAACATTTCATAAAATTTTTGGCAGAATTTCATTTTGAAAAATGGATATCCAAAGGTCATAAACCTCATCAAAAAACTCAGCCAATCAACACATATCATCACCAAGCATCATAATAAACATATGGCATATAAAACAATTCATGAAATTCAAGTTTAATAATAAAGAGTAAAAGTAGGCATATTACTACCTTGTGGCCTTCCTTTGATTTCCAAACTTTGTGCATGCTTTCCTTGGTCTTTGACAGCTTTCTTGAGCCTAATCACAACATTAACCAAGGTCATAAGCTACTGATTTAAGGAGCTCAACTACAAAGTGCTCACTAAAACCCTAATTTTCCATCTTACTATCCATTTATTCTTCCTTTGATTCAACACTTGTTCCAAGGGTTTTGGACCATGAGGAATCCATTTTTGAGGTCAAAATTATGAAATTCCTTCTCTAAATACTCCCCCTATTCTCACTAAAAATCATGGAGGAAGAGGAGAAATTGATTTCTTTCAAAATACATCAAACGACTTCCAAAATCATGCTTCAAGTGGTTATTCTAAGCTTTTCCCTAAGTTTATTTGGCAAAAAATCATCTCTTTCTTAGTCTAGGTTAAGGTTGAAATCTTTGGAGAGAGAGAAGAAAGGAATACTACATGAAACTACTTCATATTTCTTAGAACAACTAAGTTGAAGGCATGGAAGCTTACCTTGCTTTTGAACATCAATTTCCAAGCTTTTCTTGCTCCCTTTTCTCCTCACTTCTCTCACGCCTTTCCTCTTCTTTTTTTGGTTTAGAACCTCTCTTTCTCTTACTCCTTTGTCCAGCTCGTGTAATGCCAAGGAAAGAGAGGAAATGAAGTCATTAATCTTGCCACATCACCTTAACCATAGTTATTTATTTTTTCTCTCTCTCAATACTTCTTGAACAAGTCCTCAAGAAATAACATACAACTATTTTTCACATGTTGGCTGTAGCTGCTAGATGTCCCAACATGAGGAGAATTGGATAATTAACTTGGCTAATTACCTTGCTAATCTTGATTACTTTTTTACCTTTTTTTTTTCAAAAAGCTTTACCTTCTTTGAGAACTATTGGACAAAAATCAATTAACTAAATTCCCTCCATATTCCATGTAGCCTTGGTCACATCATATTGAGGGAAAAATTGTCCAAAAATGCTTCATAAATTTTAATGGGTCAAAATACCCTTTACCGATAACTTTTACCTGTACCAATTAAATACTTTTACCATAATTATCACTAAATTGGTGCAGAATTATCCAAAAATTACTTTTGGATTAAAATCATCATCTTACCCCAACCTATATTTTGGTAACGTCCATTTACTATCCTTGACCCAGTACTGCTTTTCTGTAGTCTAAAATAACCTTTGTCAGGTAAAATATAAACTTTTCTTCCAATTACTCATAATAAATTTATACTGACTTTATTAAATACCAATCAACATTCCATTGGGTTTAACTTATTAAGAGCTTCATTTTGACTATAATTTTTCATATTCAAAAAAAACCTATGACCTGGGATTAATTTATAATTTTTAAAACTTTTGAGTTTTTTTCATAATTTTCCTTAAGGACTAATTTGCAATAAAATTTCTTCTTTTTGGGGATTAACTTGCAAAGTATTTTCATTTCTGTGGGCAAAATTATGACTTTTCCTTTTACTTATCTAACTTGAAAAATGACTAGTTTGCCCTTTTCCATTTCTTTTTGTGTCTTTTCATTTTTATTGTTTCCCTATACATTTTATGATATCAGTATTTTTCCCTTGGGAGTTAAATGAAATTTTCACATTTTATTCCCAACCTGGGAAATTACTTTTTTACTCCTGAGTCAAGTAAAAAAATAATTATTTATTTACTATTCATATTAACTTTCAAATTTGTCTATCTCTCAACCTAGACCTCCCCAATACGCAATACTTATACTATTGTGCTCAACTCAGGACGAGCTTCCATTCAAGTGGTATAGTGTATATCTTCCGAGATAAGTTTTGGAATTAATTTCTGCTCGGGACCTTACAGAAAATTAATTACAATTACTCACTTTCTTTCCCATTTCTTTATGCATTTTATGGCATCCTGTAAAAATAGAAATATTTCAATTTTCCACTATCTTGTAAGAATTCAGTGAGCTCCTTGCAATGTCACAGTATAGCCTTATGCTCTATTATAAGAGCTTACAATTTTTCATTTTGTACGCTAACAAAGTGTTTTACAGTTCCCTTATGAAAATCCCTTAGGGTATGTTTGGTTCAAAGGAATGGAAGGGAGGGAAGGGATTTTAATGGAGAGAAAGGAAATGGAGGGAAAAGAAGGGATTTTAATTTTACCTCGTTTGGAAGGAAAATGAGGGATTTTAATATTACTTTGTTTGGGTTAGGAGGGGAAGGAAGGGAAAATAATTATAATTTGACTATTATATCTTTAGTTTATTTAAGTTAATATTTTCTTTCTATATTTAAAAAAGAGTATTTTTTTAATATTAGACAAAGTCATTAATCAAAAGAAAATACTCTTTTTTTTTCTCAACCTCAACCATGAGAAAATGTTATTGAAATTTTCCCTCCCCTCCTCCAATTATTTGATGGCCAAACAAGGGGAGGGAAGCAAAATCCCTCCCCTTCCTTTCCCTTCCCCCCATTTTCCCTCAACCAAACGTACCCTTACAAGAAAATCTTTCTTTCAGATGAAGGAAATATTAGTTACAGAAGGAAAAACTCTCTAATACAAAGTAAATGTGATAGTTGAAGTGCAATAAATGAAGTGTGAATGAGTAGAAGGCTTTGTCAAATGATTTTAGCATAAGTTCAGTATATACAGCATAAAATCATTACCCACAACTTGAAATGAAGTTCTATTTATAAATTTGTTTCTTAACTATATGTTAGACACAAGATCTAGTCGTTAGGGACATTACTCAATTGTTACTCTATAAAATGATAGAAAAGCTGGCTTCCCAAGAGGGGGGTGAATTGGGAAGCTTGAAAATTTTCTGCAAAATGTCAAGAAGGTGAAGAAAGCAAAGTATGATGGTAAAACAGAGTATAAATGAGTAAACTGTAAAAGTAGCAGTAGGGAAGAGAAGACTCAGATATTTATCCTGGTTCGGTCTCTCCACTTGACCTACGTCAAGTCCTCAAGTCACCACTTGAGATTTTCCACTATTCTGTAAGAATTCAGTGGGCATCTTGCAAATGCCTCAGTACAAAGATGATGCTCTGTTTCTAGAGCTCACTCTTTCACTCTATGCACTCTTACTAAGTGCTTCCCCAATCCCTTGTGATATCCCCTCACAAGAAAATCTTTCTTCCTGATGAAGATAAGATTGTTTACAATGAATAAACTCTCTTAAACAAAATGAATATGAAAGTTGTAGCACAAATATTGAAGTGTGAGAGTAAGAGACTTTGAGTAAATGATTTGGCAGAGTTTCAGTATATATAAAGTTAAAATCGTTACCCACAACTTCAAATGATGTTATATTTATAAATTTAGGTCTCAACTATATGTTATAGACAAAATCTATCCGTTGGAGAAGTTATCCAACGATTACTCTGAAAAACTATCCGTTAACCAACCGCATTTAATGCTTCTGATATTCTGAAATTTGAATTTCAGTTGGTCAACAGACAAATTTCACAGAAATTGAAGGTTAAAGACTTCAACGTTGAATATCCGAAGTTCGTCTGTCATGAAGTAAAGTTCAAATTTTGATCTTTGGGAAATGTTTCTATGTTGTGACATACGAATTTTCATGTTTGAAAACATTCTGTTAAGTGTTAACAGTATTTTCAATTTGATACAGTGCCTTCAAAATTCAAATTTTGGAACCCCAAAATTCGTCTGTCCATAGCTGGTTTATAAGGCACAGTAGTTCATCTAATTCGAAATTCAAAATTTCAAAACGCAAAGTTCACCTGTCAGAGAGACCTCTTTTCAAGCTTACATCAAAATTCGAATTTACAAATACTGTCATTCATATGTCAACATATCAATATATCAGACTCACAAGTTTTGTTTCTGAAATTCAAATTTTCATGTTCAAAGTTCGTTTGTCAGTGAGCAATTTTGAAGCCCAATATAAACTTGGTTTCAAATGAATTTTGACATAATTTCAGACGAATTTCTTTAGTTTTCATAAGTTACATTTTGTCTAAAATTCAAATTTTCAAAACCCAAAGTTCGTCTGTTACTGAAAGCTCCTTTCAGATACTTATCAAAATTCAAATTTTCTCAAGTCAAAATTCGTCTGTCAGATAAGCCTCTTTTCAGACTTATTTATTTTCAATACGAAATTCAAATTTCCAAGGCCAAAATTCGAATTTCCAAGATGACAGATCAGTATAAGCCTTTCAAACTTCGTCTGTTGGTGGGTGTTTTTCAAATATGCCATGATTTAACATAGAATCAAAGTTTTAAAACATCTTTTCACCAAATCAAAGTCTTTTACTCAAATCAAAACATTGCTAAACATCCTACATTTATTCTTGCATCTATTTCTCCAGAATTTCTTCACTTGAAACCTTTGGTGCACCTTTGAGATCTTTATTCCAAGCTCTTGAAGGTTGGTTTGGAATCATCAAAACTCTTGATTCAACATAAAACAAGCTTTTCACCAATCGCATTTAATTCGTCTGACACTCTGAAATTCAAATTTTGGGGTGTAAACAGACGAATTTCACAAAGACCATAAACTAAAGACTTTAACGTTAAGCATCCAAAATTTGTCTGTTTAAAAGTGAAATTCAAATTTTGATTTTGACAAATATTTCCCATGATAAAACATACGAATTTTCAAGTTTAAAGTGCATCTGTTGATTGTGAACAGTTAACTCATATTGCTACAGTGCAATCGAAGTTCGAATTTTGGGGATCCAAAATTCGTCTGTCAATGAATAACTCAATATGGCACAAGAGTTTTACTTTTCAAAATTCTAATTTTGAACTTTCAAAATTCATCTGACAGAGAGACCTCTAATCAGACTTACATGTTTCCAATTTAAAATTCAAATTTTGAAATCCAAAGTTCATCTATTAGAGGGACTAACTTTAAACTCTTTTTACACTCTAATATCAGACAAATTTTGACATAACTTCAGATGAATTTTCCATTTGTCACAAATTATACTTGACTCTAAATTTGAACTTCAATCATCTGAAATTTGTCTGATAGCCAGTGTTTTTCAAATTTTGGCATGAGTTAACATAGGATAATTGAAAAACACATATTTAAAACCAGTGGGAGTGAAATCAAAGCCTTTTATTCTGTGTTCCACTGTGAAAAATCCTACAAACTAATTCTTTACTCATTTCTTTCTGGATTTCATCACATGAATGCTCTTACACTTCTTTAATATTTTCTTTCCAAGCTCTAGTTATTTGGAGTTATCAAAACACTTTATTCAACAGCAATGATAAAGGAAATTGATGCTCAAGTATAATGCATATTGAGCAGTTTTTGGGAGTCCCTCTTCTTTCAATGTGTACGCCTCTATTTGTGGAATCTGTGAGAGATAGTGTGAGAAAGAATGCAAAAGTGAGGAAAATAAAATAGTATTGTCAAAAAGATTTCTCGCAGCTACTGTTCCATGAGAACTTCTAACGGACCGAAGTTCCATGAGAAAGCACTTGAACTGTGATACAGTATGGTTTCTGATTTGGTGCTTCTCACGGCACGGTTGGCTGTGAGAAATTCTCACGGATAACATATCCATGAGAAAACTGTTTGACTGATTGATTAAGTGTTGGTTTTGTACAGGCATTTCTCATGGCACATCTATCGTGAGAAATTCTCATGGAATAGCTAGCCGTGAGAACGTCTCATGATTTTCTTCCTGTGAGAAAGCTTTTGACATATTTGAAAATTTTTCTTCAAAATAAAATATAGTAATATAAATAAAGTTTTTTTATCGCATAAAAATGTTGAAGTTTTTTAATTTCAATAAAAAAATAAATAAATAAGTAAATAAAAATAGACTAAATATAATTATACATATAAATTTTTTAAGAGATGCACCACTCGAAGGAATGAGACTTTTTTTTAAATTTGGTAACTCATTTGCGAAGGTTTAATGTTTGACGGTCTATTGTCCCAATTTTCTTCGTACATAAATTAGAAAATAATTGCACATGGGGTTTTAATTTTTAATAGACTATAACTTAAGCAGGTATTAGTTTACTTGAGGTTATTCCATGGAAAAAAATAGTTACTGACATGATATCAATATATTTTGGTATTAAAATGCTATTTTAAATATGTGACTTTTAGCATTTTCACACAATTGGTATTTGAGAATTTTTTTTAAGAAAAAATTTTCGCACGGACTTTCTCAGGGATTAGTTTGAGAGAAATTTCTCGAAGAACAAAATCAGTGAGCAATTCTTATAGAAAAAGTCCATCAGAAATTTCTCACAGCACTTTTTTGGTGAGAACTTTCCCACAGAATCAATTTCCATGACAAATTCTCACTAACTATAGCACGTGGGAAGCATGCATAATTTCAATAAAAAAATAAATAAATAAGTAAATAAAAATAGACTAAATATAATTATACATATAAATTTATTAAGAGATGCACCATCCGAAGGAATGAGACTTTTTTAAATATTGGTAACACTTTTGCGAAGGTTTGATGTTTGACAGTCTATTCTCCCAATTTTTTTCACTACATAAATTAGAAAATAATTGCACATTGGGTTTTAATTTATAGTAGACTTTTTCTTTGAAAACAATTGCAACTTAGGCAGGTATTAGATTACATCAGGTTATTCTATGGAAAATAATAGTATTTCACACTATATCGATATATTTTCAGTTTTAAATTGTTATTTTAATTACGTGACTGTTAGCATTCTCACACGATTGGTATTTGAGAATTTTTTTAAAGAAAAAGTTTTCTCACGGACTTTCTCACGGATTATTTTGAGAGAAATTTATCAAAGAACATAATCCATAAGAAATTGTATCTTATAAAAATATTGAATTTTTTTAATTTCAATCAAATATTAAATAAAAATAGAGAAGATAAAATAATAATACATATAAATTTATTAAGAGATGCACCACTCGAAGGAATGTGACTTTTTTTAATTTTGGTAACTCTTTTTGTGAGGGTTTGATGTTTGACGGTCTATTCTCCCAATTTCTTTTGCTATATGAATTAGAAAATAATTGCACATGGGGTTTTAATTTATAGTAGATAGCTTCTTTGAAAACAATTGCAACTTAGGCAGGTATTAGTTTACCTGAGGTTATTCTGTGGAAAAAATAGTTTCTCACATGATATCGATATATTTTTTGTATTAAATTGTTGTTTTAAACATGTGACTTTTAGCATTTTCACACAATTGGTATTGAAGAATTTTTTTTAAGAAAAAATTTTCTCGCGGACATTCTCATGGATTAGTTTGAGAGAAATTTCTCAAAGAACAAAATCCGTGAGCGATTGTCACAGAAAAAGTCAGTGAGAAATTTATTACAGCACTTTCCATTGAGAACTTTCTTACTGATTTGGTGTAGGGATAAAGGAAATTGAGGCTTCAAGTGTAATGTTTTTTGAGCAGTTGTTAAGAGTCCCTTTTCTTTTGCTGTGCACGCCCCTATTTGTGGCATCTTTGAGAGATAGTCTGAGAAAGCATGCAAAAGTGACATAAATAGAATAGAATTGTCAAAAATGATTTCTCGCGGTCGCAGTTCCTTAAGAACATCTATGGGACAGAAGTTCCAAGAGAAAGCACTTGAACTGTGATGCAGTATGGCCTTTAATTTGGTGCTTCACATGACTTGATTGGCTGTGAGAATTTCTCACGGATAACATATCCGTTAGAAAACAGTTCGACTTGTTAGTTAAGCATTGGCTTTGTATAAGTGTTTCTCACGGCATGTTTATCGTGGGAAATTCTCACGGAATAGCTAGCCGTGAGAACTTCTCAAAGATTTCCTTCTCGTGAGAAAGCTTTTGACATATATGAAAAATTTTCTTCTGAAATAAATTGTAGTAATATCAATGAAATTTTTGTATCTCATAAAAATATTGAAGTTTTTTCATTTCAATCGAATATTCATTAAAAATAGAGAAGATAAATTAATAATACATACAAATTTATTAAGAGATGCACCACATGAAGGAATGAGAATTTTTTTAATTTTGGTATCTCTTTTGCGAAGGTTTGATGTTTGATGGTCTATTCTCCCAATTTCTTTTGCTACATCAATTAGAAAATAATAGCACATGGGGTTCTAATTTATAGTAGACCGTTTCTTTCAAAACAATTGCAACTTAGCCAGGTATTCGATTACCTTATGTTTTTCCGTGGAAGAAAATAGTTTCACACACGATATTGATATATTTCTTGTATTAAATTGTTAGTTTAAATACGTGACTTTTAGCATTTTCACATGATTGTTATTTGAGAATTTTTTTAAGAAAAACTTTTCTCACAAACTTTATCAAGGATTAGTTTGAGGGAAATTTCTCAAAGAACAAAATCCGAGAGCAATTCTCACAGAAAAAGTTTGTGAGAAATTTCTCATAGCACTTTTTCAGTGAGAACTTTCTCACGGAATCATTTTCCATGAGAAATTCTCACTGGCTATAGCATGTGGGAAGCATGCATAATTTCTATCAGAATCGTTTCTCATGGCTAGATTCGGTGATAAATTCTGTCAAAAACCACTTGCTCACGGTTTTCAGACTTCTTTCTCACAGATTTGGCCATGAGAAAATAACTGATTTGGTGTAGGGATAAAGGAAATTGAGGCTTCGAGTGTAATGTTTATTGGGTAGTTGTTAGGAGTCCCTTTTCTTTCGCGGTGTACGTCCCTATTTGTGGAGTCTTTGAGAGATAGTGCGAGAAACCATGCAAAAGTAAGGAAAATAGAATAGAATTGTCAAAACTGATTTCGCGCGGTCACTGTTCCCTGAGAACTTCTAACAGACCGAAGTTCTATGAGAAAGCACTTGAACTATGATGCAATATGGCTTTTGATTTGGTGCTTCTCACATCTTGGTTGGCTGTGAGAGATTCTCATGGATAACATATCCGTCAGAATAAAGTTCAACTTGTTGGTTAGGCATTGGCTTTGTATAACTGTTTCTCACGGAATGTCTATCATGAGAAATTTCTCACAGCACTTTTCCAGTGAGAACTTTCTCACAGAATCATTTTTCGTGAGAAATTCTCACTAACTATAACACTTGGGAAACATGCATAATTTCCGTGAGAATCGTTTCTAACGGTTGGATTCTATGAGAAATTCCGTTGGAAACTACTTTCTCATGGATTTTAGACTTCTTTCTCACAGATTTTGGCCTTGAGAAAATGATTGATGTGGTGCAGGGATAAAGGAAATTGAGGCTTCAAGTGTAATGCTTATTGAGCAGTTGTTAGGAGTCCCTTTTCTTTCGCTGTACACATCTCTATTTGTGGAGTCCTTGAGAGATAATGTGAGAAAACATGCAAAAGTTAGGAAAATAGAACAAAATAGATGAAATAAAATGAAAATACATATATACATATTTATATTTATATAAAGATGTACCACTCGAAGGAATGAGACTTTTTTTAATTTTGGTAACTTTTTTGTGATGGTTTGATGTTTGAAGGTCTATTCTCCCAATTTTTTTTCACTATATAAATTAGAAAATAGTTGCACCTTGTGTTTTAATTTATTGTAGACTGTTTCTTTGAAAACATTTGAAACTTTGGCAGGTATTAGTTTACATTAGGTTATTTCGTGGAAAATAATAGTATCTTGCACAATATCTATATAATTTCAAGATTTGTAAACACCATATTTTTTTGGGATTCATTTTAATGGTAATTTTTTTAAATATGAAATGGAAAAATTTTCATAAGATAAAATAATAAGAAAATAGTAATATCTCCGAAAGATTGCCATATCTTGTGGAGTTATGATTTTCTGCTTTTTGAGATTTTCATAAAGCTAGAAAAAATAATAAGAATAAAAAAAAGGAAAAAATTAAGGATTGAGATTTGATATCAAATTAACAATGAAAAAAATATTGCAAATCAGTTAGTCTTAATGTGATTATTAAAGAAAAATAATAAAAGATATTTTTGTGATTTTAGAGTATTAATTGAATGATTTCCTTTTTGACATTATAAATAGCGGCAGGATGAGAAGAGAGGTATCAACAAGAGTCAAAGAAAAAGAAGAAATTGGGAGAAAGAGAGAGGGTACATGAGGGTGGTTTGAGAGTAAAGGAAAAGTTGAGAGTGGATGTTGGTTTTTTCAATATGGCTTAGGTAGGAAATTTCTTCCCTTCTTCTTCATTCCACCTCATTGCATAGTTGAGGTTTTCTAAAGGGTAAATTTTTTTTTTTCAGAATATGATCTACTACCTTATCCTCTTCTTAAGTGTCTCCATGGATCCCAAATTCTATATTTTGGTGAGGTTCATAAAATAAACTATTTACATCAATAAACTCCTCACAATAGGGAAAGATGCATTTGTGATATATATACTTGTTTTATTTTTATTTTATTTTATTTTACTTATTTATTTTTTCTTTCTTCAATTTGTTTCTATGGACCCCAAAGTATGATATTTTAGTGAGGTCCTAGAAACAAATTATTCATATCCATGAATATCCTTAGTAAGGATGGAAGCACATTCTCGTTGGTGATGAATATATTTGTCCTATTTTTATAATATCATGATTTGTATTCCATAAGTCAAGGTGTATAACTACATGATTATGGACATGCTAGCCAAACACATTGGCTAAATTATCTTGTGTTGCCTAGCAATGTTAGATATATGGATGTTAGGTCACCTTTTTGGTAAAGGACATCATTTACCAAGAAGGGATGAATTGTCAGAAAATCCATTCAATTCATTTAAGAGTTGACCATAAATTGATGAATTAACTCGTGATGATTGGATGAAGATTCTTATTGAGCTAAAAGAAGATTTCATCCTATGTAAGTTAGATTGGTGGTGGGATGAAAGAGTTATGTACTGTAGCGGTGACCTCCCAAACATACCTCTCATGGGACCTAGGGGATGTGTGACAATTGGCATTCGAGCAATATGTGCTGTCAAATGAAGAAGTACAAGAGATATACTTTCAACATGGATAGCCTAAAATGAAACCTTTAAGCCAGAAAATTAGAAAAGCATGGAAAAGTGTTATGTGCAAAGGAAAAGCTAAATTTAGGCAACGAGTTGTGAATCCAACTCCAGGATATACAATCTGGTTGAAGTGT
This sequence comes from Adenanthera pavonina, assembly GCA_026686845.1. Taxonomy (NCBI): domain Eukaryota; kingdom Viridiplantae; phylum Streptophyta; class Magnoliopsida; order Fabales; family Fabaceae; genus Adenanthera; species Adenanthera pavonina. The sequence continues at coordinate 32,585,881 of JAIVEN010000015.1, forward strand.
ATGATAAATGGGTCAAATCCTGCTCATGCTCCCAGAAATCCTCTATTAGGGAATAATATGTGGGAAATTAATGAACACTTGACAAAGTGTTTGGAAGAAAGAGAGAATAAATTACAAGAGCTAGTAGATGTAGATTCCAAAAATCAAGAGGAGTTGAACCAGTTGTGAAAGGAATGCATCCAGTTACAAGAGAGGTTAGAAGAGAAGAAAAGAAGAAAGGATCCTAAAGAAGATTCTGAGCTTAAAAAATTAAAAAGGGAAAATACAAGATTGACAAGAGAGATGCAAGACAATGATGCAAAAATGTAGAATACCCGAGCCAGACTAGTCAAGTTCGTCAAAGAGAATGATGCACTTAGGAAAGAACTTCGAGAAAGTAGGCCACGTGAAGAATTCAGCAAGAGATCCACATGCTCACCCAACAATTAAAGAAGAAGATAGATAAGCTTACTTTAGTAAGAGAGAGTATTGCTGAGACCACCTAAAACTTTATCAAGAAACTCAACCAACATACAAAAGTCATGGAAAGTTGGAGGTTACTTTACTTGGAATGGATAGAGGAAGTGAAAGAATGGATGGAGTGATGTAGAAAGTTGATCACGCTAGCTAACTCCACAATTCCAGAATTTGTTGATGCATTTAGGCGTGTTGAAGCCATGGCTTTACCTTTGAGTACTCCAACAGAGATCATTGAATTTTCCCATTTGTGCAATCAAATTATAAAAGAACTTGAGCATATAGCAAAGTTCTGATATTGTAACGTCATTTGCAATTTATATTTATAGAGGAAACTTTTGCATTTACTCACATTATTGAGACTTTAAACAAGGATGGCATCTAATGTCCCTCCATTTCAATTGTCAACTCTATGTCTTTTAGTAGAATAATAGGGTTCTTATAGGGAATAAAGGGTGTTCATGCCTAAAAACCCTTATGCCAACATAATGCTGGACAATTCACTAAGTAAAGAAAAATAATAAAAGAAATAAATCAAATCTAACTATTTATTATTTCGAATAGGAAAAAACAACATTGCACGTCCAAAGAAGTAATCTAACTAGGCACCCCCTTTGTATTCCTACAACATGCGTTTCCGAAATCACTAAATGGGTTCAACTAATGAGAATGAATCTACTGCCTTAAATGAACGAATAATTGCTATGGAGGCTCAAATGGTAGAAATGAGTGAAATGATAAAATTTTTTACCACTACCTAGAAAGCAAAAGGTAGCAATGATACTCCTCAAACAGAAAAGACAAGTTCATCAAAGGATACCGAGAAGGAAGCTCAATCAATTCCAAAAGTAGATTCAACACAGAATAAGATAAAAGATCCCTAAGATCAAGGAGCATTTGAAACAGAATTCCCTAGTGAAGACCATACATACACCTTCCAAATCCCTTCAATAACAGCTAAAAATGACTAATGGAAGGAAGAGTTAGGAGAGATAAAGGACCAACTAAAGGTCCTATAGGGAACAGTTACATGAGGACCGTTAGACTTGAAGGAACTTTGCTTACCATACCCAAGAAGTTCAAAGTCCCAGACTTTGACAAGTACAATGGTAACAATAACCCAATTTATCACCTGAAAACTTATTGTACAAAAATGTCAATTTGGTCACAAGATGAAAAGTTTATTCTGATGGTCTCCCATGAGAGCTTAACTAGACCAACCTTGGAGTGGTACGTGCAATTGGACATGGCTAAGATCCATAGCTGGAGGGATCTTATTGATGCCTTCATGAAATAGTGCAAATTCAACATTGACACTGCTTTAACCGGGGAGCAGCTAAAGGCAATGAGTAAAAAGACCATAGAGTTATTTAAGGAATATGCCCAAAGATGAAGGATGTTTGCATCATAGGTCCGACCTACTCTAACACAGGATAAGCTTTGTTACGTATTTTATACGTACATTGCAAGAACCTTTCTACCAATATATGGTAGATATACATGTCACAAAATTCGCTAATTTGATTAAAATTGGGGAAAGAATTGACTCTAAGGTACATGATGGAAAGATTGTTGTTTTCCAAGCTGAAAGTAGTACAAAAAGGAATCAAAATCCTAAAAAGAAGGAAGATGGTGTGAATTACATCTAATCTACAGAACCATTTTCTGCATGACAATATGCACCCCACCAAATAAGTAGGAAGAATCCAAGGCAAGCCAAGATTAGGATAACACCTAGTAGACAAGGACAAGTTGGAGGGCAGAGAAATATGCAGTAAAGAGATAATCGTCCATGGCCCAATTTCGGCATGATGAATGCCGAACTCTATCACCAGCTCTTAGAGGCTCAATTGTTAGGTCCACAGTCTTACAGACAACCTCTTCCTTCATATCCTGCTTGGTACAATCCCAATGCAACTTGCAAATACTATATGGGCGCTTAGGGACACTTAATAGAGGATTGTGTCACATTTAAGAGGAATGTATTGGATCTAATTGACTGCAATCATATACAACTTAAAGGGGGTGAAAACTCCACTATCAATAGTAATCCACTCCCTAACCATGAAAGGTGTATCAATGCTATTGAAAGAGGGATTGGGTTCTCCAAGGATCCTATAGATATCAAGGTTTCTATGAAGGAACTTTTTGGTCATTTAAAGATGTCAGGTTATTTGTTCCAAAATCCTAAAGGTGATGACCAAAAAGGACAGCACTATAGGTTGTTATTCCATGAATACCATGAGAAAATGACATACCATATTATTGAAGGTTGCCCTCAATTCAAGAAAATGATTAGAAGAATGATGGGATTAGGGATTGTGATAGTAGGAAGAACTGATGAAGAGATATGCATGGTAGAAAAAAGGCATGTTGAACTTGTTGTCCAAAATCTCACTCCAAGGGGAATACTAATGTTGTCTCTTTTACCATTAATAAGTCACCACATCAAGCTGGTATACCTCCAATGACTAATTTGAGGCAATTATCATTAACCATAAGCATGCCAACCCTTTTTCCATATGAAAGAAATAAGGTTGTACCTTAAAGATATGATGCAATCATTGAAGGACCTTTGAATCAAAAAATTGTAGCAGAAACAAGTAAAGCTATGGTTGCTAATATAACAATCCCATCTAGAGTTACTCAAAGTGAAAGGGTTTATCTCACAGTAGATATCAAAAAGGTGAAAAAAGGAAAAGAAGTGAGTGATGAAGGATCAAAAGAGGCTGACCTAAAGAGACAGAAAGAAAGATAAGGAATTCTTGCAAATCATGAAGCAAAGTAAGTACAGTGTAATTGATTAGTTAAAAAAGACACCGGCATGAATCTCACTGCTTTCTTTGATTTTATCTTCTGAACCACATTGTCAAGCTTTGCTATAAGTCTTAAATAAAGCATATGTGCAGCCTAGCATAACCCCTGAAAAGGTAGCCAGCGTCATGAGCATTACATCCATTATCTCGTTCTCAGAGGAAGAGATTGTAAACTCTACTGTTCACCAATCCAAGGCTTTACATGTTACCTTGAAGTGTAAAGGGTTTGTAGTGGCTAGGGTATTGATTGATGGAGGATCTACTTTAAGCTTTTTACCATAGACCACATTCAAGCATCTATCGCTAGAAGTTTTAGACATTGAAAGCAGTGATATGGTGGCTAGAGCATTTGATGGATCTTGTAAGAAGGTATTAGGCATTGTTCATCTACCTTTAGAGATTGGACCAAGGCAGTTTATGGTAGATTTTCAACTCATGGACATAGACTCATTTTACACAATGCTACTTAGGAGGCCATGGATACATTCTGCTAGGGCTATACCTTCTACATTACATCAAAAAGTTAAATTCATCCATGATGGGAGAATATTCACAGTAAGAGGGGAAGAGGAGATTCTGGTGAGCAAGCCAAGCTTTCTTCTATACATAGAAGTTGCTGAGCAGAACAAAGGAATAGTATTTTAAAGCCTAGAAGTGGAAAAGTTTGAGTGTAGTACTAGGAATATTAACTTCATTATAGCCAAGATAATGGAGAAAAATGAGTTTAAGCAAGGCAAAGGGTTAGGTGCACAATTGCAAGGTATCAAATGCCCAATTAATATACCATAGAACCATAAGCAACAAGAGTTAAGGTACAAGCCTTCTATAGAAGTACAGATGAAAGAGCAAGCTAGGTTGAATAAAACGAAAGAAGTCGAAGAGCAAGAAATCCCTCACATCACAAAAACATTATCATCTTCTACTGAGGTTATCAACCAGTCAATGGTTGTAATTGTTTCTCCTAGTATTAACGAAACTGATGCTTGGATCTTAATTGATAGCTCAGGAGAAGCATTAGCAAATTGGGAATTTGAGAACACTTCAAATATAATTACTTTAGAGTAACTTATTTTGAGTATGTTGTCCCTCTTTTTATCTTGTCATTTCATCTAATGCCCTTAGGAGTTAGATTTTAGGGCAAACTCTTATTTGAATAAAGATGATTATGCAAATAAAATTCAACTTTTTTCTCCTTTTCCTTTCCATTTTTTTCTCTTATTTATTTTGTAACAACCCTCATTACATTATCCCTAACTTAGTCTCCAGCTAACTAAGTGCAATCATTGTCATGTACAAAACCGGAGGAAATAGAACAGAGGAAAGCTCAACCTGGAGACAGAGGAGCATGACACTGCGGCGTAAGGTAGGACCGCCGTGGCGAGCAAACTTAAATTACATTAAATCTTTCAGGCTAATAAGCTCCACTCTGCAGCAAGCTTACTAGTGCCGCAGTGAGTAAAGAAAATTTTGTATAAACCAGAAACATTTTAGAAGGACAGAAGAAGAGGAAACAGAGGGAGCAACGAAGAAGCTATGCTAGGGCTAAGAAATCCGGCCAAAGGAGATCATTTCTGGACTCTATGAGCTTCATAAATTGTTGGTAAGTGGTTCTTGATGCTCCTTCTCCATTTTCTTCGATTTTAAGTTGGGATTTCTAGGGTATATGTTGGGATTTTTGGTTTGGGAAGAAATCCACCGATTAAAATGGATGAAAAGGGATCAATGAGATGTGATTTAGTGCCTATGAGGCTTGGGTGTGAGTTTTAGAAGGTGTATGCATGATTTAAGCTTAACCCTAGGTTGGTATTGTGTGTGGAAGCAAGGAATCCTAAATGTGTATGGTTGGTTAGAGTTTCAATGGTCTTTAGGAGCTCAATAATGCATGAAAGTGGGGTTGAAACCTTGGGTTAGGCCTATATAGTTGAATTGTGGTTTTTGGTTAAGTGACATATTGTGTTAATTGAGGTTTTATGATATTATAGAGGTATTTGGTTGACCGAAAGGAGTACGAGTGTGTTAGACATCCTAAGGAGCTCATAGAATCGTGTGTGTGTGGTATTGACAACCTGAGATAACCGGGTGTTTGTATTGTTTGTATTTATGTTATTATATATATGGGTATATATGCATATTTCCGTTCATACCACGATATTGGTATATGTGTGTGTATGATTTTTCTATATATCATGGTATGCACACGGCTAGACATAAAGAGGATGATGATTATGATGATGATGATAATGTGACAATACATGATGCATGCATAACATTGAGAAATATGATGATGATGATGATATATATATATATATTGACATGGCATGAACATCACCGTCATATGCACAGTGAGGAATGATGGAACGGGTGGTGGTGATGATATATGACATATGATGATATGATATGAGATGATGATATATGATAAGGGAGGATAAGGATGGGATCCCTGCCGCTAAATCCTCTCCTATGGCTTGGAGAGTCAGGCGGCAGTGGATTGCACCTTCCCTAAATCATCACTAATTCGAGGTGATCCAGGGGAAGGAGAGCCACGGTCTAAGCAATAGTATAACCTTTGGCCGGGTTGCATTAGTGTAAGGTGAGCTTGGTAATATCCCATAATTAGTCTTCATCGACCGTTGGAAGAGAGTCATCTATTGAAATGTTATGTTATAACGACAGCTCGTGGTTCTAGCTATGTGCGAGGAAGACATGCATTCCATTTTATTGCATTCATGAGATTGTATGAGTTATATATATATATATGCGTGTGCTTATCCCCCGTTACTTAGACTTTGTCTCATACCCTTTTCCCATGAACTAACATTTCAGGTGAAGGTTCTAGCACTAATTCAAAGAAGATAAGGGAGTAGTGCATGAGACGTAGGAATATCAAGTCTTTGTAGCGCATGTATGTATGGTCTATGTATGTTGTGCTAAGTAGGATAGTACAAGTGTAATTAACATGAGAATTATGATGAAATGTAATGATGTCAATGGTGTTGAATGTCTTACGTATGATGTTTTGTGATACATGCATGGTACGGAATGTTGACGAGTCAGTATGGTAATGTATGTGAGCCCAAAGGGAGTTTTGGGCCAAGTTTGTGAGTTTTAGGCCTATAGCCCACTTTGCCAATTGGAGATTCAAAGGGGTCAAATCTCAGAGAAGTGGTTTCTTTCAGGTGGAGCCTCTTTGGACAAGTTGGTTAAGTAGATAAGGACTTGCGTTAACAGTCCCTGAGTACCCATTTGCCTTTAGTGGCAATTGGAGGAGATTTGTGGTGTGTTTTATTCAAAAAGTGACAAAAACGGTGTCAGGTGTCCAAAATCTCCATACAGAGATGAATTGAAGTGGAATTAGTACCCATGGTTAGATTAGGACAAGATTGACTTGTAAGAGTTGGAATCAAGTTAATCGGAGATCTAAGCATAAAGTTATGCGTGTCAGAAGTTCACCCCGGGACTTGAAATTTGCTTGTACAAAACCAGCAAGGGGTGTCATGATGCCAAGGCTAGGCCACGATGCCAGTCCCCTGGTTTTGATAAACCAGAAACTCAAGAGCACCAGCACTATGGTGGTACTATAGCCGCCATGGTCGTATACTCTATCATGGCTATTCTGGTGTTCTTGAGGTGTCTTGTTGTGTTTTTCAACTACTCGGATGTTTTAGGAGGTAAAATCAAAGTGCCTTGGTTTTATTTGGTTTGATTTTGAAGTATATGGTCAAGTTAAGAGGTGTATTAGAGTAGGGTGTTACATATTTATTATTCATTTTCATCCTTCAGGAATTTGACTTCCTCAAAACTCCTGTCCAGCATAGAGGTTTTTGAGCCCCTAAACAATAATTTGTGTGTTGCCTCTGATATGCATAATTATGAGCCTGACGATAGAGAGTTAATTCAAATATATATAAAACTCCTTGATTCAGAAGAAAAAAGGAATGTACCCACATAAAGATGTAATTGAGATAATAAATATGGAAACTGAAGATGACAAAAAGGAGCTTAAAATAGTTGATAATCTAGAAAGAGAGCAAATGATTGAACTTTTTAAGTAGTATATAGACGTGTTTGTGTGGTCTTATAGACACATGTTTGGGCTTGATCCAGGGATCACTACTCATAGGATCCCTTTGTTCCCCGATATCAAGCCGAAAAAGCAGAAATTAAGAAGGGTGACTACAAGAATGTCTCTAATAATTTGAGAAGAAGAGATGAAGCAATTAAAGGCAGGTTTCTTAAAAGTAGCTAAGTACCCTCAATAGATACCAAACATTGTTCTTGTCCTAAAGAAAGATGGAAAAATACGAATGTGTGTTGATTAATGAGATTTAAACAAGGCTAGCCCTAAGGATGATTTTCCATTGCCTCATATTGATGTCCTAGTTGATAGTATGGCACAAAACCACCAATACACGTTCATGGATGGGTATTCGGGGTACAACCAAATTCCCATGCATGAAGATGATGAAGAGAAAATGACTTTCACTACACAGTGAGGAACCTATTGTTATCGAGTGATGCCTTTTGGTTTGAAGAACGTTGGGGTAACATATCAACGAGCTATGGTGGCACTATTTCATGATATGATGCATAAGGAGATTGAGATATATGTTGATGATATGGTAGCTAAGTCAACTGAAGGGGAAAGTCATGTCGCAGTCCTTAGAAAATTATTTGAAAGGTTGCACGAATATAAACTCAGACTGAACCCTAATAAATGCATCTTCCAAGCTCTTTTTGGAAAATTATTAGGATTCATTGTAAGCCAAAAAGGGATAGAAGTAGATTTCGATAAAGTAAAAGCAATTCGAGAAATGCAACCTCCTCAAACAGAAAAATAAGTTTGAAGTTTCCTAGGATGTAATTTGTTACAAACTTGACTGTAATTTGACGTCAATTTTCAAAATGCCGAAGAAAAACAACACGGGGAGATGGGATGATAATTGTCAACAAGCATTTGACAAAATTAAGGATTATCTGTAACAGCTTGATTTTAACCCTTTTTTCCATGTATTATATCATTATAGAATCCATTTATAATTTATTAGAAGCGCTTGAATCAAAGAAAATACTAAAACAGAATTTTTAAAAATTGTTGGTACTGTTCACATGAACCAAATCCTTTTACCAACTGAATTTCGGAAAATCATAACTTATTCCATAAAAATTGTATGCAAATGATTCAAATTTTTAAAAATATCTTATTAGATTATCTACATGGTAAAAATATAAAATAGAGCAATGACTGGGTCAATTTGTACAGTATATTTTATGGAATTCTACTGTTCATATGGTCAATTTCAGGAAATTCAGTTTTCTAGAGCTAACTTTGAAAAATCACTATAATTTGTACACATATCCAAATGGAGTGATCTTTAGACCATTTAAAAGATCTTTCTGTTTACTTTCTAAGCATATATAACATTTATATTTTCTAGCACAGAATGTCCAAACAGTGGCAGGTTTACCATGAAGAGGTCTGAGTGACCATATCCATCCTCTAGTTTTACAAAGATCAAAACTTACTCATATGTCCATAACTTAACCTTATGTCATGACATACATTACTCAAGACTTATAAGAACATAAAAGCTTGAAGAAACAAATTTTACATCATTTTTACAAATTTACACAATAGTTTAAAACTCATGGCCATTGCAAGATATATCAAATTAATCACCAAGTTCTTTCTCCTTTCCGTTCTCTTCCTTGGTGGCCTAGCCAAAATTGCTTTCTAAATATGGTTAGTATGTGGGAGGGTGAGATTCAAAGAATCTTAGTAAATAAATTCCAAACATATAACCATATCATCACAATTTGCATGGAAACATCATATAAACTTTAATCCATCACATAGGCATATTAAAACATATAAATTTTACAAAAGTTTTGGAAGAGTTTCATTTTGGAAAATGGAAATCCCGGGGCTCACAACCCCTCATACAACTCATCCAACAACATAGAAATATCACAAGATAACATTTCATTCATATGCCATAGTGTCAAATATAAAAGAAACAATTACGACAATGTGATGCAAGTAACGAACTTTAACTACCTTTCAGTGTTCCCTAGCTTCCCACACTTGATACACCACTTTTGAGCCTTCCACAACTTCCTTGAACCTAGCCATATCACTATTTAAGCATCTTAGCCACTAGTTTCAAGAGTAACACTATACAATACTCATAAAACCTAAAATTCTCATTTTGCTTTCCTTTGAGATTTTCTTGAAACCAACACTTGTACTTGACTAATTTGGATCCGAGGAATCCATTTTTTGGATCAAAAACATGAAATTCCAAAGCTAAATATAAACCCTAGCTGGCCAAAAATCAAGGAAAATGAAGGAAAATTGATATACTTCATAATACCTCAAACTACTTCCACATTCATACTTTAGGTGACTAGTTTAGCATTTTCCCCAAGTTTAGTGGTTGGAAAATTCATTTCCTTCATGAATCAAGGTTTGGCCAAAACCCTAAGGGAGAGAGGAGGAGAAACTACACCATGAACCAACCACCAAACATTACAAACAACAAGCTTAAAGTGGTAGATCAACTTACCAAAACTTGATCCTTGAAGTTTCCTCAAGATTGCTCTTCTTCTTTCTCTCTTTTCTCCCTCTGTTTTTGCTGCTATAAATAAAATGTAGAATGGAGAGGACAGAGAAGGATTAAGGGATTAATTACCTTGCTAATCATGGTTAGTTACTTAACCTAAATAAGGTTACTTTTTGGTGCCAAATTTTGGACAAAAATTTGTTTCCCAAGTTGCCCAAATCTTACACCTAGGAGAGAGGTTTGAGTGTCTTAAAATTGCTCAATTTTTTCTGGTCCAGATATATCTTGAATTGGGTAATTTTTAACTATACCGATAAAACTACTTTTTATAGTAAATTAGCATTTTTAAGCTATAGGACTATTCCAAATTTATATTTATATTTTCTTAATTATACTATCCCAAATGGTATCTGTGTGAGGCCTATATCATATCCTGGTCACTTTTAACTATCCATGGGGCCCACAATCTACTTTATCGATATAAAATTACTTTTGGACATTTGGTACTAATTATTTCTTCATCCTTGAGCATTAACCCTTAGTACCATATACCATTAGACTTCTCTCATCGAGAGCTTTGTTTTGACAGAAATTTTACATATTTACAAAATTGCCCTGAGTCGAGGTTAAATTATAATTTTTAAAACTTTCGGGTCATTTGGTGTAATTTTTCCCAAGAAATTTTCTATTCCATTCCCCGTCATTTTTATAAATTTAGGGATGTACATGTCATTTTTATAATTTTTTAGGGACAAAAACATAATTTCTCATTTTTCTATCTAATCAGAAAAAAATGACCTTTTTACCTTATTTCACGCAGAACGGTGTCTGTCCATTTTTGCAGATTTCTTATACATTTCATATTATCATTTATTAGTTTCTCTTTCATTACTTGATATCCAATAAAATTTTGAAATATTAGATTAGCTGCTAAATCCCTCAATTCTAGTTCCTCCTACACGAGGACGACCTTTAATCCTTTACTTAATAATACGCTCTGGATTAATGGGAGCTGTACTAGCACAACATGATGACTCTGGGTGAAAGGAACCGGCAATCTATTATCTGAGCAAGAAGTTTAAGGATTGTGAATCACATTACCAGAAAATTGAGCGAACTTGTTGTGGGCTAGTATGAACTACAAGGAGATTAAGGCAATATATGCATTGCTATACGACTTGGTTAATCTCTAGAATCGATCCATTAAAGTATATATTTGAAAGCCCACATGTAGCTGGTAGAGTCTCTAAATGGCAAGTAATATTGTTTGAGTATGGCATAAAATTCATGACTCGAAAGTTAGTAAAAGGAAGCGTGCTTACTGACCATTTAGCAGAAAATACTTTAGATGATTACCATCCATTGGACTTTCAGTTCCCTGATAAAGACATATGTGACATAGAAGAAAGTAAAGAAGATGGTAAATGGGAGATGTATTTTGATGGCACTGTTAACACATTTGGAAATGAGGTTGGAGCAGTAATTATGTCTCCAAAAGGGAAATAATTTTCGGTAGCTGTCAAGTTGGAATTTGATTGTACTAACAACATAGCGGAATATGAAGCTTATGTTAATGGACTTCAAGCAGCCATTGACCTTGGAGTAAGAAGTCTAGAAGTCTTTGGGAATTCAACTCTTATAATTTATCAAGTTAAGGGGGAATGGAGGACTAAGGATTCAAAATTGATTCCTTACCAAGAGCTTTTAACACAATTGATCAAGCAATTCAAGGTCATTAACTTTCATCAGATGACTCGAGATAAGAATTGTTTTGTCGATGCTTTAGCTACATCTGCAACAATGATTCAACTTGACATTGGTGTCCATGTTTAGCCAATCCGAATTGAAACTAGAAGTTGTCAAGTGTATTGTTCTAAAATCAAAGAGGAAAATGATGGTCAGCCATGGTTTTGTGATATTAAGGCCTATATAGCAAATAGGACATACCCAATGGATGTTGTAACAACCCTCATAACATATATTTTGGCATTGTGTGCAGAACCAGAGGAAAACATGACGGAGGAAGGTTCAAGTGGAGTCTGAAAGAGCTCCACACCGCTGCAAGAGCCAATTCCAGTGGCATTTTTCTGCTAAAATCGGTGGCGCCGCAGCGAGCTTTCCTGGTGCAGTGGCAAGAGTCAGGATTTTTACTTAAATCTGAATCATTTCAGACAAACAGAAAAGAAAGAAACGAAGGAGAACTGAGGGAGCTCTGCTAGGGTTCATGTTTTACGGCTATTGAGAGTATTTTTCAACCTCTTGAAGCTTGGATATTGGTTGGTAAGTGATCCCCACTCCTCCCTCTCCATTTTCTTCAGTTTAAAATTGGGATTTTTCAGTTATATGTTGGGATTTCCGATTTGGACCAAAATCCACAGATTAAAATGGATGGAATGGGGTTAATGGAGTGTGATTTGGTGTTCTTGATGCTTGGGTGTGAGTTTTGAAGGGAGTATGTATGATTTAAGCTTAACCCTAGGTTGTTTTCGGTTAAGGCTCTTGGGAATCCAAAATGTATGGGATTGATTAGTGTTTGAATGGTTCCTAAGAGCTTAATAATGCATGAAAGTGGTGTTGGAACCTTGGGTTAGGCCTAATTGGTTGAATTGTGGTTTTTGATCAAGTGATCTGTTGTGTTAATTGAAGTATTATGATATTGTTAATGTTTTTGGCTATTTGGAGAAGACAAGTCATGGGATTGGCGTTCAAGAAAGCTTGTGAAACTGCATGTGTGGTTTTAACAACCTGAGGTAACCGGGTGTTTGTATTGTGTATATGTTATATGTTGGTATATATGTGTATATATGCATGTTTCCATTCATACCATGATATGGATATGCGTGTGTGTATGGTTTATCTTTATATCGTGGAATGCACACGGCCAAACTTATAGGATATGATGATTATGATGACTATGATGATTACAATGATGATTAAAGATGATGATGATGATGATGTGACATTACATAATGCATGCATGACATTGTGACATATGATGATGATGATTATATAATAATATGAGCATCACCATATAGCATTGTGAGATTGTAATATATGGTGGATCGAGTGGTGATAATGATATATGATAAGGGAGGATAAGGATAGGATCCCTGTCGCTAAATCCTCCCCTATGGCCAAGGGAGCTAGGCGGCAGTGGACTACACCTTCCTTATATCACCACCAATTCGAGGTGGTCTAGGGGAAGGAGAGCCACGGTCTAAGCGCTAATATAACCTTTGGCCAAGTTGCATTAGTGTAAAGTGAGCTTGGTAATGTCCCGAAATCAGTCTTCACCGACTGTTGGAACGGAATTACCTGTATGAAATATCCTGTTATGACGATAGCTCGTGGTTCTAGCTATGTGCGAGGAAGACATGCATTCTATTTCATATTGCATTCATGAGATTGTATGAGATATATGTATATATATGTATGGTCATCCCTAGTTACTGAGATATTATCTCACACCCCTCTCCCATGAACTAACATTTCAAGTGACGGTTCTGGCATTAGCCCTAAGAAGGAGAGGGAGTAGCATCGGACATGGGAATACTAGGTCTATATAGTGTATGTGTATTTTGGATATGTATCTTGTGCTAAGTAGGATAGATGGTTTGTAATTAAGTGTTGACTGATATTGTTGTTGTAATGGAGTTGTTGATGTTGGTATGTTATGAATTGTGAAATTATGTTGTATGTGATGTGTATGATGGATGGTGGTGTATGTGTGGTTCGGGGTGTTGAAGAGTCAATGTGATAGTGTTTATGAGCCCAAAGGTGGAATTGGGCCTTGTCGGTGTGTTTTAGGGCCTGTAACTCTTTTTTTCATTTGGGGTTCAACAGTATCAAATCTCAGAGGAATGGTTCCTTTGAGGTGAAACATCTTTGAATAAGTTGGTTAAGTGGTTTTGGACCTGCGTGAATGGTCCTGGATAGTCAATTTGCCTTTAGTGGCAAATTGGTATTATGAGTGGTAAGTTTTGGTCAAAAGGTCGCCAAAAAGGTGTCAGGTATCCAGAATCTCCATACGGAGTTGGGTTGAGGTGAAATTGGTGTCTATGGATAAATTGGGACTAGATTGACTTGTAGGAGTTGGAATCAGGTCAATCGAAGGTCGAAGCATTAAGTTATGCACATCGTAAGTTCGACCCGAAGGTTCAAAGTTGCTGGTATGAAAACCAGTAAGGGGCACCGTAGTGCCAGGAGCTCCAATAGCGAGTGAGAGGTAGGGGAAAGCCGGAGCCATGATGGTACTGTAATGGCAGTGGCCCCAGCCCAGTTTCTGGTGGTTTTTGGTGTTTTTGCGCTACTCTGAAGTTTTGGAAAGTTATTTTGAGATGTGTGGGCTGTGTTTAGTAGTATTTTGGAAGTTTTTGGTCAAGTCAGGAGGTGTTTGGGAGTAAGGTGTTATAGACGCCACTAAAAATGACAAAAAGACCATTTGGCGTTTGGCTATAAGCTTCTTTATCAGTAATGATATTCTATATAAGAGAAGTTACGATGGTACTTTGCTACGTTGCATGGATTCAAAAGAAGCACAAAAGGTCATGATAGAAATTCATAAAGGCATGTGTGGCACACATGCAAATAGCCCTATAATGGTTAAGCAAATCCAAAGATGTGGCTATTTTTAGCCAACGATGAAGAAGGACTGCATCAACTATGTTAGGAAATACCACAAGTGTCAAATATACTCAGACAAGATAAATGTTCACCCATCCCCATTACATAATATGGTTTCCCCTTGGCTGTTCTCCATGTAGGGCATTGATGTTATTAGGCAAAACAATCCTAAAGCTTCAAATGGGCATCGTTTCATCCTTGTCATCATTGATTATTTCACCGAATGGATTGAGGCTAATTTTTTCTCTAGTATTACCTAAAAAGAATTCGTCAAGTTCTTAAAAACAAATATCATTTGTCGTTATGGACTACCTGAAAGAATCATCACAAATAATACATCTAATTTAAACGGAGTAGTCAAGGGCTTTTGTGAACAATTCAAGATCAAGCATCACAATTCAGCACCATATAGGCCACAAATGAATGGAGCAGTTGAAGCAGCACATAAGAACATCAAGAAGATCATTAGCAAAATAACTGTAACTTACAAGGACTAGCATGAAATGCTCCCATATGCCTTACATGGTCATCGTACCATTATACGTACCTCGATAGAGGCAACCCCTTATTCCCTAGTATATGGGATGGAAGCTATCACCCCTATTAAAGTGGAAATCCCATCTTTAAGAGTATTGGCTGAAGCTAATCTAGAAGAGAATGAGTGGATACGAACTCAGTTTGAATTGAACATGATTGAAGGAAGAAGACTAACGGTGATATGCCATAGGCAATTAAGCCAAAAGAAGATGGCAAGAGCCTTCAATAATAAACATAGACTGAGAGAATTTAAAGCTGGTGATTTGGTTATAAAGAAGGTCTTGCCAAATCAAGAAGATAACAGGGGCAAGTGGGCCCCAACTTATAAAGGTTCTTATGTTGTCAAGCATGTGTTCTTAGGAGCTGCATTAATCTTGACTAACATGGATGACCAAGAATTACCAAGACCTATTAATGCAGATACTGTTAAGAAATATTATGCCTAAAAGAGGCTAGAAACTCCATTTTGAACAAACTCATTTATTAGTCATGAAATTCATATCTTTGGCAACATGGCAAAGTCCTTAGAGGGCATGCACAAAACCACCTACAAAGGACATTCTAAAGGAAGACTATTCATACTATGTCTTTTTTTTTGTTCACATGATATCTTGACTGTAGCCATTATACTTCATCTTTTCAATAAAAATGCCTTTTTTTTACAAGTCCTTTATATATATACATATATCTCCCTTTCCAAATTACATATTTATCAATGCATTCATAAGGGGACAACATTTATTAAAATAATTGTTTAATGTGATATGTTCAATGTGATCTGCTCCAAGTTAACCTTCACAATTTTAGTACCATTGATGAATCATTTTGATGGAAAATTTCAAGGATAGATCATTTAGAATCAAAAGTAACATCTCCCTCGCATATCAAATGCTCGCTTCACTGCTGCCATCAAAATGTGCATTGCAATTAGGGTTCCTGGAGATGCTTTCTAAAAAAGGAACCACTATACTTCCTTTAGATTTTCTTCATTTTCCAAAAGCTAGTAAAATTAAGAAATCCTCATACACAACTGGAAAAACAAAACATAATCTCTACTCATGTACTCATTTAACAAGATTGGGGCAAAAAAAAAATCTTGCTCCTTTCATTGTATGCATTACATTCATCCCCTCTTAAATTAGGGTAGGCAAAGAACATGCCTCCAAATCAAAAGAGAAATTTCACATTCTTCACTCATCTTTTAAGGCAAATAAAGAAAAGATATATTTAGCATTGCAAGCCCAGTGTCATTTCTCATGTATCTTACATTTCACATGCCTTGCATAACATAATTGAATTCATCATGCTAGGTACCTCTTTCCAAAGCCCTGTAATGGCAAGCCCCTTTAAAGTCCAGTTCCGGCTAACCTTTCTTTTTAGAAGCCCTATAACGACAGGCCCCTTCAAAGCCTAGTTCCAGCTAACCCCTCTTTTCCAATTTTCCAAAGCCTTTTAACGATAGGACCCTTCAAAGTCCAGTTCTGACTAGCCTTTCTTTTCTGCAGCCCTGTTCTGACTAGCACCTCTTTTTTCAAAGTCCTATAACGGCAGGCCCCTTCAAAGCCTAGTTACGACTGGCCCCTCTTTTTCAAAAGCCCTATAACGACAGGCATCCACTAAAGTCCTATGAAAATAGGCACTTCACTATTGTCAAAGACTAGTCTTAGCTAGCACCTAAAGCCCTGAAATAGCAGGCATTCGCCAAAGTCCAATGGAAATAGGTACTTCACTACCATCAAAGTCTAAGTTTCGGTTGGTACCCAAAGCCCTATAATGGCAGGCATTCATCAAAGTCCTATGAAAATAAGCATTTCACTTCCATTTAACATTGCATTTCTTTTTTTTTTTTTTGCCCAAACAAAATACATGTTTTCATCTTCACTTGTTCCTAAGTTGTGAACATTATACGATATAGTCTTTCGATATTCTCCCTTAGCAACCAAGTGAAGAGGGGTATCCCGTCAATATGTTATTTTGTTTAGTCACTTCATTCACATCCATATAGTTTAGTCTGGTCTTGATTGCATTGCATGCATAGATGTTCATCATTGTCCTTGTTGTGTTTGATCCAAAGTTTTAAATGCACATTTTTTAAAACCACTAAGGCATTACTTTGGTTATCTCTTTAATATCGAGGCAATGAACTAAGTCAGAAGTCATATGCAAAACCTTTTTTGAACTCCATGATCCAATTTGTGGGAAATGGGAATAGTTGGCCAAGTGAACAAAAAAGTATTTCTAGAGAAAACTCCATTGGTTATCGTATGAACTTAATGAGACGTGAGTTAGAGAATTTGAAAATAAAATATAAAGAAAATAACAACCAAGAAAGGATTTAGAGAATATACCATCATTCCTAGCCAAATAAAGCAGACATCTTTTATATGGTTGAAAATTCTAGTTAATTTTAGTGTGCCAAAATAAGTCAAGGACTCTTAAACTTAATTGAGCATAATCAAATCCATAGGGGTTAACCAACAAGGTCTAGCATAGTTGACAGATAGTTAAGACCCTCAAGCATGCTGCCTAGGACTTGATTCCTGGCCATATATTAGAAAAGACCTTGTTGGGAGAAGCAAAGCCCGCTTTGGTAATCTCAATGCCTTGAAAAACCTATAAGAGTCAGGGAAAAGAGTGTGGAGTTTTATATACCCATGTTAGAGCTATAGTAGAATTCCCTATCTAGACCTATAAAAATCTACCTTGAGAAAAATGAATCAGGTTAGAAAAACACAAAAGGAAAATAAATGCAAAAAAATATATATCCACTCTACTAGCCCGAGTTGTACTTAGTAACTAGGGGGTTTCACCAAAAAGTGTTGCCTTTTGCGTCAAACAGTATAGTATGAGCTATGAGTTTACTAATAGCATCTTGTTTCAACGGGTTATGTAAATTTGAGTAACCAGGGGTCTACATCACCAATGTTTGATCTTCATATCAAAAGAGCACATAATGGCCCAAGAAAGAAAATGTCTCTTATAAAAGTAAAGCACAAAATGTGCGGAGAAACTAAGAGAATCCCTGATACTTCCACTGCACTAAAGTATGGGTTCAAATAAGGTAAAATTTACTTGTTGTTCTAGGCGGGTATGCATTATTCTATTCTTACTACCTAATTCTTAAACAATTAAAGACATATAAATAAGAAGTTGAGTTCCTGATTTATTTGAGCATACTAGAGATAATAGAAACCATTCAGTGATGTTAAGAACCCACGGCTCAGGTAAAGTGATAGGAAATTATGGATTTGGGTCCAACTTGATAACCAAGAGTAATCTCAAATTACAAAAAAAAATGGAGAGAGAAGACTCCTGATGATTGCAAATGGTTCATACATGGCAAATAGGAATGCCTTTTGATATTAAAATTTTCAATTTCTTTGGTTAACTCTTTCTGTCCACCACATACTGGGTACTCACACATGCCACAGTTGATGACAAAATGGCTAAATATCTTGAATGGACCAAACTGGTTGGCATATAGGTTGGTCATGGTAACTTAGTCAAGTCAAGGGGCAATTTAGTTGCCTCATTGCATGAATGGTACACTTAAATTCAAACAAAGGCTAAGTCTAGTGTCATCTTTGCATTACATGGATGGAGAAAATATGTGTTCTTATCTTATTTCTTATGCGAGAACTTCAAAACCCACACATTTTCTCTTTTTCACCTAAGAAACAAGTAAAGAGGGGTAACTATGACACCATATTTTATCTTGGTTCCTTTTAATAGTAATTTTTTTAAATATGAACAAAAAAATTTTCATAAAATAAAATAATAAAAAAATAATATCTCCCAAAAATTGTCATGTCTTGTGAAGTTATGATTTTCTTCTTTTTGAGATTTTCATAAAACTAAAAAAAATAATAAGAATAAAAAAGAAAAAAAAAGAGGAAAAATCAAGGATTGAGTTTTGATATCCAATTAATAATAAAACAAAGAAAGCAAATCAATCAATCTTAATGTGAATATCAAAGAAAATAATAAAAGAGATTTTTGTGATTTTGGAGCATTAATTGAATGATTTCCTTTTTGGCATTATAAATAGAGGCAAGACAAGAAAAGAGACATCAACAAGAATCAAAGAAAAAGAAGAAATTTGGAGAAAAAGATAGAGTACGTGAGGGTGGTTTGAAAGTGAAGGAAAAGTTGAGAGTGGGTGTTGGTTTTTTCAGTAAGCTTAAGATAGAAAATTTCTTCCATTCTTCATTCCATCTCATTGCATAATTGGGATTTTCTAGAAGGTAGATTTTTTTTAGAATGCGATCTACTACCTTCTCCTCTTCTTAAGTATCTCCATAGATCCCAAATTCTATATTTTGGTGATGTCCATGAAATAAACTACTCATATCAATAAGCACCTCTCAATAGGAAGAGATGCATTTGTGATATATATACTTGTTTTATTTTATTTTATTTTACTTATTTATTTTTTTTCTTTCTTCAATTTGTTTTGATGGACCCAAAAGTATGATATTTTGGTGAGGTCCTAAAGATAAATTATTCATATCCATAAATATCCTTTCTAAGGATAGAAGCGCATTCTCATTAATGATGGATAAAATTGTCTTATTTTTATAATATCATGATTTATGTTCCAAAAGTCAAGGTATATAACTACATGATTATGACTATACTTGCCAAACACGTTGGCTAACTTTGTAGAATGACATTCCATGATATTCTTTCTAACTTAACCATTCTAATGAGTTTTTTCATTATTTTTTTATTTATTTCTTTCTTCTCATCTTTTTTTCTTTCTCTGTCGTTTTTTCCTTTCTTTTTCTTTTTTATTTGTTTTCTTCCTTCTCTTTTTTTTTTCTTTCTTTTTTATTTTCTTTCTTCTCGTTTTCTTTCTTTCTTTTTCTTTTCTTTTGCTTTGTTTTCCTTTTTTTTTTCCTTTTTTTCTAAAGGTTATAATATTAGATAATTACATCTTCTCTTTCAAGACCATGAAATTAAGTTGAAATATCTATCCTTCAAAGTTGTGGTAGAAGGCACATATAGCTTTAAAGGAGGTAACTTTTATATGCTTTATAATGTTGATAGTTAAGTGATTGATTACATTATTCTTATTCCCTCATGCAATTATAATAATATGATATTTTATCATTAAATATGTTTTTAATTTTTTTAATTTTTTTTCCCGGTAGGATTTTTTGGAACCTCCATGAGTATTTAGATTAATAAATTTACCGCATTTTGTGATATGTCTCGGTGGGTATACTAATTAAATTATGTTTTTTCCATTTGGAAAATATTTTTGAAATCAAAATAATAATGATTTTCTCAAATTTGATAAAGTTTTGCATATATTTTTAATATATATTTTTGAGTTATCCTATGTGAGGTTTTTAGAGCTTCCATAGGTATATAAGCCAGTTAGTTAATGCGTGGATTTTTGGGAATCGTTGTGGATTTGTTAATAAACAATAAATAAATAGCTAAATAGTTTATATATATATAATATGTATAATTCAATTTTTGAAAATAACAAATATATATAATTTTTCTTAAAAAATACAAACCTATTGACACGAATTTTTACACCCGAACTATGTGGACTTTGATCCCTATATTAGGGTACATAGGCCCTAGACTCTTATTTTAAGTCTAGTCGATCTTTGTAAATACATCTATTTTATTTATTTGTTTTTTTTTTGTTTCTTTATACATATTTTATAAAGATAATTAAAATAATTTTAATGCCACATTGACTTTGTATAATCAACTTAAGATAATCATTTTTATGAACTGGTGTTATGGGGTACCTAACACCTTCTCCATGATGTAATTGACTCCTGAACCATTTATGTTTTGTAAGGTATTTATTTTTTTAAAAAAAGGTTTTCCAAAATTTCCCTTTTAAAAACTTTGGTGGGGACTCTACTTTATTTTTTATTTTCTACTTTGGAAAATTAAAAATCGAGTGCGACAGTATTAAATTGTTATTTTAAATATTTCATTTTTAGCATTCTCACATGATTGGTATTTAAGAATTTTTTTTAGAAAAAATTTTCTCATGGATCTTCTCATGGATTATTTTGAGAGAAATTTCTGAAAGAACAAAATCTATGAGCAATTCCCATGCGAATGAGTCCTTGAGAAATTTCTCACAGAACTTTTTCTATGAGAACTTTCCCATGGAATAGTATTCCGTGAGAAATTTTCACTGATTATAACATGGAGAAACATGCATAATTTCCTTGAGAATAATTTCTCATGGTTGGATTCTGTTAGAAATAGGTTAGTATTCCAATGCTCGATTCTCTATGGGAAATTTCATCAGAAACTACTTTCTTACGGATTTCAGCCTTCTTTCTCATAGATTTTGGCCATGAGAAAATGATTGATCTGGTGTAGAGATAAAGCAAATTGATGCTTCAAGTGTAATGCGTATTGTTGGGCAATTGCTGAGTGTCCCTCTTCTTTGGCTATGTGTCTCTATTTGTAGAGTTTGTGAGAAATACTGCAAGAAAGCATGCAAAAGTGAGGAAAATAGAGAAAAAATAATTAAAAAAGATTTCTCATGGACGTTGTTTTGTAAGAACTTCTAACAAACCAAAGTTCCATGGGAAAGCACTTGAACCTTGATGCAGTATGGCATCTAATTTAGCACTTCTCACGGCATGGTTGGCTGTGAGAAATTCTCATGGATAACATATCCGTGAGAAAACTATTTGACTTAGTAATTAAGCATTGGTTTTGTATTAGTGTTTCTCATGGCATGCCTATCGTGAGAAATTCTCACAGAATAGCTAGCTATGAGAATTAGAAAATTAGAAGATAATTGAACCTTTGGTATTAGTTTACAGTAGACTGTTTCTATGAAAACAATTGCAAATTTGATACGTATAAGTTTATATTAGATTATTTTGTGAAAAATAATTGTATCTTCCATGATATCAATATAATTTTTTGCATTAAATTGTTATCTTAAGCATTGGATATTTTGCATTCCCAAATGATAAGTTTTTGAGAATTTTATTTTTAAAAGAAATTTTCTCATGAACTTTCTCACAGATTATTGAGAGAAATTTGTCAAAAAACAAAATCCGTGAACAATTCTCACATAAATGAGTCTATGAGAAATTTCACACAAAACTTTTTGTGATAGAACTTTCTCAAGGAATAGTATTTGGTGAGAAATTCTCACTAACTATAACACATGAGAAACATGCATAATTTCTGTGAGAATCATTTTTTGCAGCTGGATCCTGTGAGAAATAGGTTAGGGTATTCCATTGCTCGATTCTCTAGTGTAGAGATAAAGCAAATTGATGCTTCAAGTGTAATGCGTATTGTTGGGCAGTTGCTGAGTGTCCCTCTTCTTTGGCTGTGTGCGTCTCTATTTGTAGAGTCTGTGAGAGATAGTATGAGAAATCATGCAAAAGTGAGGAAAATATAATAGAATAGTTAGAAAAGATTTCTCACAGACGTTGTTTTGTGGCAACTTCTAACAGACCAAAGTTTTATAGGAAAGCACTTGAACCTTGATGCATTATCACATTTGATTTGGTCTTCTCACGACATGGTTGGCTATAAGAAATTCTCACCAATAACATATCTTATCCATGAGAAAACTGTTCGACTTAGTGATTAAGCATTAAATGGTTTTGAATTAGTGTTTCTCATGGCATGTCTGTCATGAGAAATTCTTACGAAATAGCTAGCTGTGAAAACTTCTCATGATTTTCCTTCCCATAAAAAGCTTTTGACATATATGAAAACTTTTTCTTAAAAAATAAAATGTAGTAATATAAATAAAAAATTTTTTATATCATAAAAATGTTGAAGTTTTTTAATTTAATAAAAAAGTAAATAAAAATACATAAAATAAAAAAATAATATATACATATACTAAAAGATGGATGACTCGAAGGAATGACACTTTTTTTTAATTTTGGCAACTATTTTGCTAAGATTCGAAGTTTGAAGTTCTATTCTCCCAAATTTTTCACTACGTAAATTGGAAAATAGTTGCACCTTAGGGATTAATTTATAGTAGACTGTTTCTTTGAAAACAATTGCAACGTAGGCACGTATTAGTTTACATTAGGTTACTTCATGGAAAATAATAGTATCTTACACGATATCAATATAATTTTAGTATTAAATTGTTATTTTAAATATTTGACTTTTAGCATTCCCACACAATTGGTATTTGAGAATTTTTAAAAAAAAAAATTTTTACCATGACAATTGTTTTTTGCGGCTAGATTCTCATGCAAATGAGTTCGTGAGAAATTTCTCACAGAACTTTTTCTGTGAGAACTTTCTCACCAAATAGTATTCCGTGAGAAATTCTCACTGACTATAACACGTGAGAAACATGCAAAATTTCCGTGAAAATCATTTCTCGCAGCTAGATTCTGAGAGAAATAGGTTGGGGTATTCCAACGCTTGATTCTCTGTGAGAAATTTTGTCAAAAACTACTTTCTCATGAATTTCAGCCTTCATTCTCATAGATTTTGGCCACGAGAAAATGATTGATCTAGTGTAGAGATAAAGCAAATTGATGCTTCAAGTGTAATGCGTATTGTTGGGCAATTGCTGAGTGTGCCTCTTCTTTGGCTTTGTGCATCTCTATTCGTAGAGTCCGTGAGAAATACTTTGAGAAAGCATGCAAAGGTGAAGAAAATAGAACAAAATAAGTAAAGCAGATTTCTCATGGACACTGTTCCGTGAGGACTTCTAACGGACCAAAGTTCCATGAGAAAGCACTTAAACCTTGATGCATTATCACATTTGATTTGGTCTTTTCATGACATGTTTGGCTGTAAGAAATTCTCACCGATAACATATCTTATCAGTGAGAAAACTGTTCGACTTAGTGATTAAGCATTAATTGGTTTTGAATTAGTGTTTCTCATGCCATGTCTGTCATGAGAAATTCTTATGAAATAGCTAGCTGTGAAAACTTCTCAGGATTTTCCTTCCCATAAGAAAGCTTTAATTTAAAATTCTTACTAAATTATTCACATTAAAATTGAATGATTCAGATTTAATTTAATTTTATTATTATTTTTAATATATTTTTATTTTTCCTAGCAATATATTTTTATTTTATTAGATGCAAAATTGAAAAAAAAATATTTTTGTAACTATCACTTTTTAAAAAAATGTTATTATTTTAAAAATTAAAATAAAAAAAAATTTTATCTTGACCATCCAAATTAAAACTAGATTATTCAAATTTTGTAAGAATGATGAATATTGGATGCTCATCTCTCTAATTAGCACCTAATGAAGGTGCAATTGCTAACACATGCATTTTTTATTTATGGTTGGTTAAAGATATTGATAAGTGTTGTACAAAAGAAAAAAGATATTGATGAGTATCATCAATATTTAAATTACACTTCCTCTTATTACTAATACATATAAAAGCCCTTTCTATAGGATAAAAAAAATTTATAAAATTTAATAAAGTATTGATACGTGATTTTCATAAATATTCTTAATAATTTTAATTTTTTTAAATATTAATGTGGAATAGAGATTAATAATTTTTGTTAAATATATTTTAAAAATGCCATAGCAATTTTTTAACAAAATCAAATTTTTTAATTAGTTTTAACCACATTTTATAATTCGTATAATTTAATTAAAAGAAACTTGTAAAAATAAATAGTGTAAACTATTCAAATGAATAGTTATTTGGAAAGTAAAAAAAAAAAACATAGTTAGTTGGATTTGGGATAGGATTTTTTTGTTGTCAAAATATTTGCGTCTTGTTTTGACGGCTATGTAGACACTAGTCATTATTATCGTGGAACTAAAAAATGAATTGGGCCAATCGATTCAACCAGTCTAATTAGAAATTAATTTTTTAGTCCAGTTTGATCATAGATATAGATAGGAGGGTTTTAGAACTAGTCAAGAACCGGTTGAAAACTAGTTTGAATTGGTCCGAGCTTTTTTTTTAATTTTTAAAATTTTTTAAAATAGTTTGTAAAATAAAATAATATTATTTTTAATACTAAGTAGTATTATTTTTAGTATAAATTTTTTCTTTCTATATTATAATATGTTATAAGTATTATTATGATACATAATTATTAATAATGATAAATTTACTTGACAAATAATATAAAAATAGAATATCAATGGACTGTTTTGAATTCAAAATATAATTATAAATTAATATTAACTTGTTTAAATTTTAATATTAGGCTGTAAAATTTATTAACAATATTTTTAATTTTTTTTATATTATTAAATTTACTTGTTATCCTAGAATGAATGTTAATTTTATGATCATGGATAAATATTTTTTATCTATATTATTAAAAATATATTAATTTATTCATAATTGATCCAACTATAGTCTGACCACTGAATCTTAAACCGTTATTTTATCCGATTTAATGGTCAATCTAATTTTTAATATCTTGATTATTATTGTGCCACAGAATTAATGATATAAACGAGTGTGTCCATATTTTTGGTCGATTTACATAAATAATCACAGTATTCCAATTTATAAATTGCTTTTAACTATTACATATGAATTAAGAGTGATAATTAATTATTAAAATTTTTTTCTTATTTCATAAATTATCCTCATTTATTATAATTAATCTATAAATTAAACTTCCAATATTAATTAAATTTCATTCTTTTTCAAGAGTATTTTAGTTAAAAAATTAAAAACACTATTTAATTTATAAAATATTTTATATTATAAAATATTAATTTTTATAAAAATGCCTTATATAAGATCACGGAGGAAGTATAAATTTTCAAAATGCCTTTGTACACTCCCTGTGGGGAAATTCCTCCTGTATCCTTTAGGAGGAAAAAAAAAAAGGTATTTTCCAGAGCACTATAGCATCAAGAAAATTTACCGCTCTGCTGGTTTATCTGACAGCGTCTTGTTTTCCAACGCTCTGACCGAGAAATCGGAGTTGTGCTTATGGCCTTGTGGAGTATTTTTTTTTCCTTTTTTAAAAAAAAAATTGGATTTTGAAATCAAAATAAAAAATATTTTTTTAAAATAACTTTAATTCTAAAAATCAAATATTTTTTTATCCCAAAAACTAATTATTTCTTTTTTCTTTTAATTTTTTAAACATAGGTTTGCCGCCATCCCCCAACAGCCTATAGCCTTTTCTGATTCCTTTTTCCGTACTTCGCCTCCCCCATATATATATATTTATATATGAATGAATATATAAAATTATAATTAAATACATAAATATTTAAATTTACTTAAATAAAATTATTTAGTATCAAATGTAACACGTTACATTTGCATTTTTAATATTAAAAAAATTTTAAATT
This sequence comes from Adenanthera pavonina, assembly GCA_026686845.1. NCBI lineage: Eukaryota > Viridiplantae > Streptophyta > Magnoliopsida > Fabales > Fabaceae > Adenanthera > Adenanthera pavonina. Next base: position 32,612,160 of record JAIVEN010000015.1, read on the forward strand.
ACATAATTTTTATTTTAAATATTTGTATTTTTTTTAGAATATAACACAAGTCAAATATATTTTTTATTAACTTTAAAGTTCTGTATTTTTCTAACATATATAAATGTATAAAATTTCTCTAAAGAATATAATATACAATAAATATTTTTAGGAAACAATAAATATATATAAATATAAATACTTTTTTATAACCAATAGAGTATGGGCCAAACAATATTAAGAAAATGTTAAACAGAACAATAAGATAAACAAAATATTTAAATGAAACTACTGGCTTTTTTTTGTATTATTAGCAAGTCTCAAAAAAATTATATTGTTATATAACTTTGTTTTAGCATCTAGAGTATCTCCAATTGATAGTCAAAGACTAATTTTTTATGTAAAGATCATCAAAGTAAATTTTACCTCTTTTAATAAGGCCTTTATATATACACAAGTAAGAATTGAATTCAGAATAACATGTTTAAGGGATTAAGTTATTTAGCAACAATATTAAAACCTTATTGGTTAACCCTTTTTAAGGGTGAAAATAAATTAAATTAGATTAAGTTTTAATTAAACAGGTGAGATCTACATTGCAAGTCTAGAGCCTAAACATGGACTATTAACCTATATGATGCTTATTTTTTAACTCAAGTTTGTACCTTCTAAAAATTTAACCTAAAACCTATTTAAAGTCATGATAACTATGATACCTTAGAAAAATAACAGCTCTAATTAAAAAACACAAAGAAAGAAAAGTTTGAAGTTTTCAAACTTGAAACTTTTAACCACCAAAACGAATGGCCTAACTCTAATTAAATGTTAACTCTCACTCTCCACTTAAAAACATTAACTCTCACTCTCTCCTAATGCCGCCATATCAGTCGTTTTCCCCTATTTCATTGTATTCATCACTGCAATGATTCTTCGAAGATAATATAAATGCCCTATTTGAGATAATGAATGTGGGATAATGATCCATTGATCTGTGCACTCCAAAATATTCGTTGACTAACCGATGACACCTTACACCATTAGTTTATATAGGACTATAATTTCCTCGTTCATATTGAAACATTAATTAAAGAAACCTGCTCGGACTTTTTTATTCAAATACAATAAATAGAAAATATATATATATATATATCAATATGCAACATTTTAAAAAATATTTACCTAAATACTTCAAATCTGGATGTTTTTTTTTAAGTAAATTTTTTTCCAAGTTTTTTTTAAGCAAATTGGAACCTCTCAAGCCAATTTATGGAAATGGGTCTAACAAGTCTCTTTTTTTTAAATCATGTGCTTGTGATTGACATACTGCTTTCGTCCCTTTTTTTATTTTTTTTTAATTCAGTGAAGTCAGACTGACACTGTGTCAAACTTGCTACGTCAGTTTGATTGAGACAGTAGTGTTATATAATTTTTTTTTTAAAAAAAAGTTGCATGGGACAATGTTGATTAACACAATACTACCCCATGCAACATTAACTTACAAGTCAGGCACGCCTAGAAGTGTTTGACCAAGAAGAAATGTATCCATTGAGTGCCAAAAAAAAATCACACCCTTCAGCCTTTTCCTTCATTCCCTGCATTCATTTTGTAAGCTTAGGTTTTAGTCTTCTTTTCTTTCCTCTCCTTTGTTACTATTTTTTTGAAGAAAAAATTACTGTATCATACAGTTCATGAGCTTCTTCTCAAGTGGAGAGATATCTAAAAAGTCTTCATCTTCATCCTTACTTATTTTTTTTCTAATTTTCATAAAGCAAGTATATTTATTGGTGGAGCATGTTTTATAATATTTAAATTTATATTTAACATTTCCTGATATATTTTTTTCAATATCTAGGTTGTTTAAATTTTGGTCCATTATATTAGTTTTGCTATATTATATTACATGTTAAGATTTTTTTCCCAACAAGTCAGCTTTAAATATGAATTAAACTAATCCTTATTCTTATCCTTGATTTTCTTGTTGGGATGTTGAGTTGTTATTAAAACAGGCCAGCATTAATATTAAAATTATTTATCATTATATAGTATTTAGTAAGATTGTCTCTTATATATGATATGATAATCTTTGGATATATAGTCTATAAAACATATATAAATGTGTCTGAAATATATTTATTGAACTATATTTTCTTAGGAAAATTAAGCCAAATACTACTTATAAATAAATTATATGTCAAAATACTACAAAAGAATTCAACAAAATACTATACTTACACAATATTCAATTTTTTTGAGCTTTGTTCATTATTCGTTTTGGTTCCACTTGAGTTAAAATCCATGTTTTCATAGCATGTTGGTCGTGCGCCACCTTACCCTCCCAACCCCACTTTTCATTCTCTCTCCCACAAAGCCCCCTCCCCTTTTCTACGAAAAAAAAAAAAGCATGTATATATATATATATATATAATATTATATATTAAATATATATATTGAAAAATATATAAATTATATTAATAAAATTTAATAAAAAATAAATACATTTATTTTGTAAAAAATAAAAATAATAAGGAACATTTAAAAAACAAAGAGCAGATCAATTTACCAAAAATAAATTTTAATTAATTAAATTAATACTAAAATTTATATAAAAATAAATTAAAAAATAAAAATGATGATTAAATTAAATAGTAGATGGGTGAAAAAACTTTCACCCATGTCTAGTTTCAACATGTATATATATCAAACATTTGTCAGAACTTTTTCAACTTTATGATGAGTGATAATGTATAATACAAAAAATTTTTTATATTAAATAGTATTTTATTTTATACAATTTTTTTAATAAAAATAATTATAAGGCATAGAAATCTACTATTAAAATAACTATATTTATTAATAAAATTTAAGTTTATTATTTTTTTGGCTGTGTGTGAATTTATCTTAAATTTTTTAATGTAATATACATAAGAGATAATAATTTGAACATTTCTTAAAAATAATGTGATATGAGCATATTTTTGGTTCAAATCTTTTTTTTATGAGAAAAATATTTAATTTAAATTAAAATATTTTATCAAAATCTTGAACAACCATTTTTTGCCAATTTTTTAAATTAATAAATTCACCATTCACTTCTAAAAAATCTTTTATAGGTTAATGGTGAATTATAGTCATAAATTGTGATATATCAAAAAAAGTTGGATTATGAAAAACTAAATTATAGAAAATGTTAAAAAGTAATTTTATTTAGGTATTAATATTGTCCTTTGTTATATATTTATTATTGGCATACATTTAATAAATGTAGTAGATATGATATGAAACAAATAAATTATACATTCAATTAAATAAGTAATTTCATATGGGAAAAATGATTTTAATTTGAGAATTTAATAAATAAATTGTAGGTAGGGAAAAAAATTTGCATTGATGGCAATATTATTTTTGTGTGCATTAATAATTTTCATGTTCATAAATAAATAATAAATAATTTTATATCATAGGAACAATAATGGACAATAGAAAAGAATGGGTTTACGTATATGCAAATAGACAAATTTTTAATGATCCTAACGAGGTAACATTTGAGTCTAATAGTATAAAAATGATAAGTATTGATTCGAATATTAGTTTGATGCAATTAAAGTAAGTCATCAAACAAAAGCTTCAACTTCCTTCGAATCAAATTATGTCAGATTCGGTATATAGATGTTCAATATACATAAATCCACCACTGATAATGTATTCTAGCAAAAGATTTTGACATACAAAGGATGTAGCAAATAAATTCACAATATTCAATTCAATTAACATGAGCAAAATTGTATGCACATACTTCAAACATGGAAGTTGATGACTATCTCGAATCACAACCACTAAGGAACCATGTGACATATACACTCTCATCGAATAGCAATCAAGTGGATTTAGTAGAACATGAATTAAGGAATAACAGAATTAAGGAATAACAGGCACTTGGAAAATTTCATCCATTTGATCCTTGCCCAAATGTCGGCAATACTATACCATTATATTCACTTCATCCAACTGAGGATATTACAGATAACTTTAAGAATGAGTATGAGTGATTCTTTAATAAATGCCAGTGGTGAGACCAATGATGATGACAATGAAAATGAGGATGGTGAGGAGAATTACGAGGGTGGTAACAATCTCCCAAACCCAACATTGTGTATTAATGAATACGAAGAGCATGTAACTAATTTCTTTTCATATGTAAATTTAGAGTTAGCCTTGGATCTTGAGTTTAGTGGAACAAGAGATATTTCACTTCTCAATAATAGTCAACAGTTCTCAATTGGCCAAGTTTTAATAATATTCGTGTTCTAAGACTTGCAACCAAACTTTGCCCTATCCAAGTTCATCATACATTCAACGTGTATCATTCAAGTAATAAATATGAAGAATATCGGTGTTTAAACTATGGAGCTAGTTGCAATTAGAGAATAAGGCATGTAGAAAATGAAATGGAACAGATTAGAAAGTCACAAGATATGTGGGGTCTCATACATGTTTAGCTTGTTAGATAAGCTGGCTTCCCAAGAGGGGGGTGAATTGGGAAGCTTGAAAATTTTCTGCAAAATATCAAGAAAGTGAAGAAAGCAAAGTATAGATGGTAAAACAGAGTATAAGTGAATAAACTGTAAAAGTTGTAGTAAAGAGAAGAAAACTTAGATATTTGTCCTGGTTCGGTCTCTCCACTTGACCTACGTCCAGTCCCCAAGTCACCACTTGAGATTTTCCACTATTCTGCAAGAATTCAATGGGCTTCTTGCAAATGCCTCAGTACAAAGATGATGCTCTATTTCTAGAGCTCACTCTTTCACTCAATGCACTCTTATTAAATGCTTCCCCAATCCCTTGTGATATCCCCTCACAAGAAAATCTTTCTTCCAGATGAAGATAAGATTATTTTACAGAAAATAAACTCTCTTAGATAGAGTGAGTATGATAGTTGAGGTACAAATATTGAAGTGAGAGAGTAACAGACTTTGAGTAGATGATTTGGCAGAGTTTAGTATATACAAAGTTAAAATCGTTACCCACAACTTCAAATGATGTTATATTTATAGATTTAAGTCTCAACTATACGTTAGAGACAAAATCTATCTGTTGGAGAAGTTATCCAACGGTTACTCTGAAAAACTATCCATTAACCAACCGCATTTAATGCTTCTGACATACTGAAATTAGAATTTCGGTTGGTCAATAGACGAATTTCGCAGAAACCGAAGGTTAACAGCTTCAACGTTGAATGCCCGAAGTTCGTCTGTCATGAAGTGAAATTCAAATTTTGATATTTGAAAAATGTTTCTACGTTGTGTCATACGAATTTTCAAGTAGAAAGTTTTTCTGTTAAGTGTGAACAGTATTTTCAATTTGCTACAGTGCCTTCGAAATTCAAATTTTGGAACCCCAAAATTCGTCTGTTCGTAGCAGGTTTATAAGGCACAGTAGTTCATATGATTCAAAATTCAAATTTTCAAATGACAAAGTTCGTCTGTCAGAGAGACCTCTTTTCAGACTTACTTCAAAATTCGAATTTATAAATACTGTCATTCGTATGTCAGCATGTCATTGTAACAGACTCACAAGCTTAGTATTTGAAATTCGAATTTTCATATTCAAAGTTCGTCTGTCAGTGAGCAATTTTGAAATCCAATACAAACTTGGTTTCAGATGAACTTTGACATAATTTCAGATGAATTTCTTTAGTTTTCATAAATTTCATTTTGTCTGAAATTTGAATTTTCAAAACTCAAAGTTCGTCTGTTACTGAAAGCTCCTTTTAGATACTTATCAAAATTCGAATTTTCTCAAGTCAAAATTCGTCTGTCAGAGAAGCTTCTCTTTAGACTTGGTCAATTTCAATACGAAATTCGAATTTCCAAAGCCAAAGTTCAAATTTCCAATATGACAGATTTTTCAAACTTCGTCTGTTGGTGGGTGTTTTTCAAATATTCCATGATTTAACATAGAATCAAGGTTTTAAAACATCTTTTCACCAAATCAAAGTCTATTACTCAAATAAAACACTATAAAACATCCTACATCTATCTTTGCACAGATTGATCCAAAATTTCTTCACTTGAAACCTTTTGGGCACCTTTGATATCTTTATTCCAAGCTCTTGAAGGTTAGTTTGGAATCATCAAAATTCTTGATTCAACATAGCTATATCATTAACTCAAGATCATCTTAAGTTGGACGCTAATGTCATCTCATCTTCTATAGTGGCGATGGTGATTGATCAACCGGATGTTAAAGTTTCTCAAATAATTGAGCGAATGCAATCGATGTTTCGATACACCGTGTCATACAGGAAAGTATAGAAGGTAAAGCAATTAGCACTTGCTATTGCCTTTGGTAATTGGAAGAGCTCATACTTATTACTGCCTAGGTGGTTAGTTGCTGTCCAACATTTCATGCCTAGGTTGTACATTAAAATTTCAAGCAATTCATGTTCACAAACCAATTTTAAAGGGCAATTAGTTGACATGTTTAAGTTTGTTTTTAGGCATTCAAATCATATATCAATACATTCAATCACCTAAAACCCATCATCTTAGTTGATAGAAAAACTTTCTTGTATGGAAAATATAAAGGCACACTACTTATAACCATAACACATGATGGTGACATCAATGTTGTATCACTCGTATTTGCTGTTGTTGAATGAGAGACAAAAGGTGCTTGGGCATGGTTCTTATATCACGTGTGCATATATATAGTTAAGAGTAGAACTGAGATATATTTAATTTCTTATATATATATATATCCTTCAATCATGTTTGTAGTTGCAAATGAATGTGTTGAATTGCAAGCAGCACAAGGATATCATGTTTTTTGCCTACAACATGTGGTCACTAATCTCTATAAAGAACATGAAATGAATTGGTTGAAGGATAAGATCATAAATATTGGTGAATGTCAATTGTCTTGCTCACATAAATTAACATGTGATTATGAAATTAATAGCTATAAATTTCTAATTATTTATAGGCTATGCAGATGAGTGCCATTATGTTAACCAACAATTGTGAAGGACTACCTATGAGTGCTAATACAAATTTAGATTGAGCCAATGTTTGTCATATGGGATTTAACATTATACCATCTGTAGAGTATATGTATGGATAAAGGATACCAATTACTTGGCCGACAGAACAATTTTCCAACCTTGATGATGATGCAGATGAATTACAAATACAAAGATTTGCTCGTGCATACATATTCCGGTTGATTGGTGGATTTCTAATGCTGGATAACTCAAGTCATAAAGTTTATTTAATGTACCTCTCGTTACTTTGGGATCTGTCAAGTGCTGGCCAATATTCTTGATGATTTGCAGTATTAGTGCACTTATTTAGAGAATTATGCAATGCTACAAACCATACGGAGCATGCGATAGGTGGATGTATGACATTACTTCACCTCTGGGCATGGGATCATTTCCCAATGTTAGCACTATAATGACCTACGCCAACAAATCCACATACAAATATCTATCCTCTCATACCACCCTTGGGATTTAGGTATGTTTATTTTACACTCAAAGTATCTGATTTTAGTTTATTAATTTAATGATACAAATTTTAGTAAGTGCCTTCATGTTATTATAGATGAAAGATGTAGGATAACAACCTTGTCCAACTCAGTGGATGCTGCATACTAATAGGAAGTTGCTTGATGCAAAAGGGGAGGAAGACATAGTTTGACAGCCTTATGAATCTCTAATAGTGCGACAATTAATTCCAATATATTACCTAGTGTCGCCATAAATTTGGTGAGCTATGATCCCCTTGATATACTTCCATATAATTGAATGACATCATCATGATTGTGTGCTTAGGTAATTTAGTTATCAACAACCAATGCCTATCACCTTAGTTTGTTTGAGGAATTGCCACACAATTCAACTAAGAGGAAGAACATAAAAAAAATTGGATTCAAAAGCATATGGGCAATATTGAATTATGGTTTGGTGGCATAATGCTATTGTTTAATCACTTGTAGCACATGAGCCATTATATCGCACATCTGAGTATATGCGATGGTATTGGAGACACACTCGACAGTGGATCCACTTAACTAGTGCTGCAATTAGTTTTGCAATAACTATAAAAAATCATAGTATTTATTTTGTTTTATATGGATAGTGTCATTACCTAATAATGTCTTATTGTTGATTTCATGTTGATATAGCTAATGAATTGATTCAATTAAGTATTCAAGATTCTTTACCAATGTCAACTAGGAAATATCAATAAAGGGTTATACGGGATCAACAAAATATTAAAATAACGTTAAGAGAACAACACTACATCATGATTCCACCTGCAATTGAGCTATCATGTTTAGTGATTGCCCATGATGAATCAAGTAAGTGATGTGGTGGCTATTTGTCAACTCAACCACAACATGTTTAGAGAAAATCAAGATATGGCATGAGAAGTCACTATGTATAAGGTAAACAATTTTTTCCTGTGAAAGACAAAATTTATCTTTAATTGTTGTAAAAATTTGTCTTTATTAATTAAAATTTAACAATTACTAATTAATTTGTTAAAATAGTTTATGTTTAAAAATTATTTTTTATTATCGATAAGTTTTTAATTATTGTATCTATTATACTCAATTATTAATTATTACTTAACAATTATTATTATTATTATTGTTATTAACAATTATTATAATCATTACCTAATAATCATTAATTGTTAACCAATTTACATTATAATTAAAAAAATGTGTCAGTTGGGGAAAAACGTGGTTGAAGGTATTATATTAAAAAAATAGTGATTAAAGATCACGACTTGCATTATAATAAAAAAATGTTAATACAAATCATGACCTCAGTTACAATTTGCATTATAATAAAAGAAAGGTTAATACAAATCGTGACCTCAATTCACGATTTGCTTTATATTAAAAACAAAACTCATGGACAATTTGTCTGTGTATTATATATATTTTTTAAAAAAAACTAGAGATTACAATTTATATTATTTTATCTAAAAAAAATTAAACAATATAAAATGTTATCTAACAGTACCATTTCAAATATAATATTTTAATAAAATTTTTCAAAGTTATAGTATTAGAATATTTTCTTTTTTTAATTTGTTGCATGTCGCTCAATTTCCCATCCTGCTCTTTTCTACCATCAATAAAAGAAAAAGCTCTGACTGACGATACTGACAAAATGGCTTGGACGGGGATTTGAAATCTCGCAAGCCCACCATAACCTTCAAGCTTGATTGACATACTACAAGGTCATAAGCTTGATTGACAATATTGATTGGATTTGCTATTGACATTGAATTATTGATGGTTGAATAATCAAGGTAACGTTAATTTAGACAAAAACTTAGGGAGGGAAAAATGTACTCAGGTTGTCCAATGGCAATGTAAAGCGGCTTCATCCTCACATGAGGGAATTGTATGACTATGTATGTTGATTAAAAGTGTTAGATATGAGAATTCAAAAAATGAAAGTCCCAAATTGATTATTGTGAAACAAAAACGAGGTTGGAGAGTATATGGGTGTTTTTGATTGAATTATGTATAAGTGATTATGAGAATAAGTGATTATGTCAAAAGGGATTTGTGTTTGGATATTTTTACCCCATAAGTGATTTTGAGAAAAGAAATGTGTTTGAATATTGGGGTTTAAGTGATTATTGGGTGAATAATGAGAATAAAAAGTGAAATATAAGTGATTATCATATGCTGAAAAAAATAGCTTATGGAAATAATTATTTAAATGATCATAAGTAATTATTTTAATCTGAGTTGTGTTTAGAAACTGATAATATAATCACTTTTTTTACTCCATAAATACTAAGTATTTAATCCAAATAGGCACTATAAGATGTAAGCAGCGGATACCTGATAAAGTGGATTTTATGGGCTTTCACACCATGAAAGTTGGATTAAAGTATTTAATTTAATATACTTAAAGAGTTTTTATAAATAAATTTATAAGTAATTTAATAAAATTAATTTGAATAATATTACATTATATATATAAATAAACAATAACAATAATTTGAGTAAGCTGGCCTATCAGGCCTACAGGTTAGGTCCTCTATCAATTATGGGGTTTATTTGTTCGATGCAAGGATAAACTTTTCTACCTGGCCATATGAATCTACACGTAAGGGTAATAATGTAATTGTAGACCATGATCGCTTGCACTCACTGTGAAAAGAATTTTGACTGATGACAAATTTTGCAAACATTGCTAAATGATAAAGCTTGCAAAAGAGGAAATCTATATAGGGGAAAATGTTATCAAGTCTAGAATTTTAGCAGTCCATATGAGTTTTCTGATATTACGTAAGCAAGAAGTTTTTTAAAATAAGTTTTTCAAAAGGGAGAATTGTGAAAAAATATTAAAAAAATTAAAATATTTAAAAAATAAAATTAAAATTTACGTCATTTGCTAAAGCAACTTAAAATTTTTTCAAGTGAACTTAAAAGATTTTTAAATCAAAATAAAAAATTTTTTTACTCTGGGTATTAAAAAATCCTATCATGATTTGAAAATTTTCTCAATTCATTTAAAAAAATTCTAACCTATTTTAGAAACGGGTGAATTTTGGTCTTATTTTCTAATTTTTTTTTAATATTTTTCACAATTCTCCCTTTTCAAAAAATTCTTTCTCATATTACCTATAAATTAGTAGTTGGTTTCATGTGTTATATGACATTTGAGACGAGTAAGGATGAGTATACTCATAAATTAATGGGGATATATATATATATATGTAGGTATGCATTAATTGCTTCAAATATTTGATAATATTATTTATACCACACAATACTTTCTATCTCATATTTTTATAAATCAATTATACACGTCACATATTTTAACCAAAAAAAAAAAAGCAAAGCATGCCTCATATCTTTTTTTTTTTTTGTCTTTTAATCAATTATGACCCTATTCTACTAACATCATAAATTTATTCTGTCTTGGAAAGTTGGTCTTTTGCACATCATAAATTTATTCTGTGTCTTGGAAAAGTTGGTCTTTTGTATACCCAAAAAGGGCAAAAAGAAAAAAAATAAAAAAGAAAGAAAGAAAGAAAAGTCGGGTCTCTTTTCCTTCCCATTCATCCATTACTATTGTCTCCGTCCTCTTGCTCCAAATTACTATTCTCTCTCACAAGTACTAACATTTCATCCTTTCTCTTTTGGTGCGGGAACCAAAAAAAAGTCCTCTCTCTTAAACATCCCACTCCACCACTAAGCGCCAGTTTGGTTCTTATTTTTTTAAATAAAATTATATTTTTTAATTATTATTTTTTTATCCAACCAACTTTTTAATAAATTTTTCTATTTTTATTTAAATTTTATTTTTATAAATTGTGATTATTTTAAAAGTATTTTTATAAAAAAAAAACCACAAACAGGTACTAAATGTATGTTTCACTTGCTTTTATTTTTTTCTGTATTAACTATAGTCTTATTTTTTAGAAAATATAATTTTTAGAAGAAATGTGGAATTATATGAATATTAAATTAATTGTGGGTATAGTGATTTTAATTTTAGGAATAAATTTTTCTCAAAAGAATAAAAATCAGAATAATCATCTTCTCTTCGCCCTTTAGAAATATGGACAAAAAAATATAATGTAGAAATAATATGTTGGGTCCATTTGTTAAAACAGTAATAAAATTCAATTTGAAAAAGCTTCCTGATGATCACAATTAAGGCAAAATTTTTCAGATTATGTGATATTTTTTATGTTTTGTTTGTGTGTTGTCTTTCCAACCTAAAATTTTTGAACTCATGATAAGGTACATTATTTATTATTAATGAATAGTGAGGCTTCTTATTAAAAAAATGAATTACTATTTCTTTTATGGGAAAAGTTAATATCAATATATATAATAAAATTTGTAATAAGTTAACCACTTAAAATTGGGTTATGTGGCAAAAGTGAGATGAGGTGTGAATAAAACTCTAATGTTCAAATGCTCCTAATATTATGAAAAGAGTTTATAATAAGTCATATTATTTATAAATTATAAATAATATGATTTTTTTTTAATATAATTATTTATTATTCAGTACTATTAGTTATATTTGAGTGTTATCGATACTAAATATGGTAGTTCTCCCAAGATAATATTTTCATTCACAAAACTGAATTTTGAGACTTTATCTAAAAAGTGTTGAATTCTTTATCAGTCAACTCAACTATTATTGGAAATAGTATGACTTCATTAGATTTTATGCCATATTTTAAAAAAATATATTGTAAAGCATAAAAAATGTATTTAGTTTCCAAATAAATCGCCCAAATTTTTATTTAATTTTTATTAAAAATTACATAGACCTCCTCATCCTAACAAAATCTTTTAGGGTAAAACATTGCTCATTTCCCTAAAAACGAGAGAAGAAATTTTTTTTTATTGTCAACAAAAAAAAACATTGCTTATTTTTTAGGTGTGAAACATTGCTTATTATTTATTGTCATTGGTGCTTTATGAGTGAATCTCATTTTTAAATGATGGTTTCAAGTTCAAGATATATAACATTGTTATAGCAATATAATTAATATGGTTGAGAAGAATTACTGTAACAACTTTTATTGTACATGTTCTTAAATATTTTGCAGTCAAGCAGAGTCAAGATTTCCAGATTACATTAATTATTAAGTGAGTTTGGAAAATATGTGCTATACTGCTATCTATACCAAATAATTTATCATCATCTTATTAGTTTATTAATATATTTTAAATTAAACTTGTTGATAACTTTGAATAAAAGTACTCTAATAGAATATTTATGAGACTTGAACCTTTTATCAAAGTTTTAAGAGATTAAATTGTAATTTTAAAAAAATTGGAGAAATAAATTGTAATTTTAAAAAAATTGGAGAAATAATGTTAAAAAATATTAATAATAAATTGAGAATTTTCTTTCACAATTTGTTAAAAAATTAAATTTCAAAATTTTTTATTACAATTAAATAAATTATGAGTTTTTCTTACAAGTTAAGATCACTAATAACAAAATAAGGGTGTTCTCAACTCCCCTAAACTTTAAAAAAAATAAAATAGTAACATTTATATTTTTATGTTTTTTTCTTTTTTTGTCGTCCTTTTCTTCATTCAAGTTAGTATTTGTAAACTCATTGTTTAATATAAATATATTATTAAAATGATAGTGGGCAGAAAGACAAGTTACTTTTTCGTGATCTTTTCTTTCGCGGTAGATCAAACGACGTGTGAGGGTAATACGGTAAATTCATCCTATAAACGTACATTCACTGTGAACCGAGTTCGAAGTTGGAAAATTTGCAGAAATGGCATAGCACGTCTCAGTAGCTGCAGGACCTGAATAAGACAATCTTCTTCCCTCACCGTCATCACTGTTCATCACTTCCTTCCAAATTCTTCTCATTTTCTGGCCCTCACCACTTCACATTTTCCTTCTTCTTCATCTCCCTTTCCATACGTGGACGTCGATTTGCAGAAACAAATTGCTTTATTTCTGCTTTGTTCTTCATTAACGAGTTTTCTTTTCTTTCCCTTTCATTTTCTCTTGGAAAATCATTTTTGTTTCCATGATTTCATAGTGGTAGATATGAAGCCTTTCCTTGTTCGGTACAGGCAGCGACTATCTCTGGAAGAAATTGAAAGCAAGAAAGCAGGACTAAAATAGACCTTGTATCTGTTCTCTCATACAGACATTCTTCGATCGAGGCCTCTTTCGTACCGTAACTCCGAATCCGCTGATCCAACGCTTGTTTTGACGCTACGGTAGTGAGTATCTTCTTTTCTTTTGCTGTAAAGGACTGCATTTTGTTTTTTTTTCTCACAGCTCTTCAAATACTTGTTACGTTAGGTTGTGTTCCTGCTCTGTTTTTTAATCATTTGATGTTTTGTCCGATATGCTTAATTTCAGTACGGATTAACAAGTTTTCCGTTCCTTCCCTTTGTTTTGTGAAGTTATTTTGTTGCCATGATTTTATCATGTGACAGTGGTAGATATAATTCGTAGTAGTAACAGTCTCTGTTGTTTTCCCTTTCTACGACGTCGTTTTGACCTCCGGCTCTCTTCTGCTGTAAAGCTGCATTTTTTTATCACGGTTCTTTAAATACTTGTTACGTTGCGTTGGGTTCTTGCTCTGTTCTTTAATCATTTGATGTTCAGTCCAATTTGCTTAGTTTCAGCACGGAATAACAAGTTTTCTTTTCTTTACCGTTTGTTTTGTTATTTTTTTGGCGAGTGTTTTGCTTCATTGATAATTTTGTTTGAATACTTAATCATGTTCTTTTCTTACTATAGACAATGGGTGGAGGAAGAAAGACCAAAACGTACACGCTGCCAGAAAAATCAACACCCTCATGGTCAGTAAATGGTAGCATAAGTGCTAGAAATCTTGGGAAGGCGGGGTTAGCTGGAGTTATCTTTGGTTGCAAACACAGTACAATCAGAGAATGCAATCGCAAACTATTGTTTGGTTAGTTGATTAATTCCAAATTCCCAATTTCTGGATAAGCAAACTTTATTTTTCTTGTTATTTGAGACAAACTAAATTACATGTGAATTCACTTTAAATTGTGGAACAGGCCTACCAGCTTTGCATATCTCTTATGTAAAGCATATTCGTCCTGGTTTGCCTCTTTTCTTGTTTAACTACAGTGATAGAAAGCTTCATGGTATATTTGAAGCTGCGAGTGAAGGAAGGATGAACATTGATCCTCATGGGTGGACTGAAAATAGTTCAGAATCCACCTCATTTCCAGCACAGGTATTGCTTGATGTTATATAATTATTCAAATTTCAGTTTGGTAACATAAATTATCTCTATTCAAGCATCAGAATTTACACATTTTCTTTAACATAATTTTAAGGTAAGGGTCCAAAATCGGATGAAATGCCAGCCCTTGCTTGAAGATCAATTTGGTCCTATAATTGCTGATAACTATTTTCAAGAAGGACACTTTTGGTTTGAATTGGACGAATGTCAGACAAGGAAGTTGATCTCTCTGTTTTTATCTTCTCCAATCTCTACAAGCAATGCCCTCCAAAGTGTTGAGAGAGCCACTTTTGTTAATCCCAAGGGGAGCAAAATAGGTGGGAGTTCATCTGGTGATGGTATTGGCTTGTTTGGAAGAAGCAAGAGCTTGAAAAACGAAATTGATTGTGTTACTGAACAAGAGCATAAGAGTACGCACATGACTCTGAATACCAAAGATCAGAGTTCTTTCCTTGCTCATCAATCTTACGGTTCTGTTGCCAAAGACCAGAGTTCTTCCCTTCCTCAACAAAAATGGAGTGATCTCTTTGCTAGATCAATCACTATTGAAAAAGAAGAAGCGAAGGAAAATTTAGAAATACATCTTCCTACTTCAGATCAGTTTGACAGTTCTTGTAGTAGTCCTAATTTGGATGGGAAAAGTAATTCTATGCAAGGCATTGTAAGTGAGTATGGACAATTTGATGAACAATATGATTGCATGAAGCAGCATATGGAATTTTTTCTTGCAACAGACAATGATCCTTACTTACTTCAAAAGGCTTCAATGGAAACTGAGACTAAAGCATTAGAGGGGGATATTTCTGTGCTGGATAGATCAGTAATAGGAAACTATTCCTTGTCTGTATCTGAAGAAGAGTTTCTTTCAGATATCTATTCACCGGCTCTTAAGGTTACTATGGACAAGGTAACCTAGTGTCTTACATCCTTAAACTCAGTTATATGATATCAGCACCAGTGTTTATGTGGCATTAATTTTTTTCTTCATTTGTTGATTTTTAAGATGCTACTTGATGAAATATACCAGTTGAAGTTAAATCAAGTCAGACAGGATCAGAAAATTAGTTCCTTGGCAAAGGAGCTGGTACGAATCTTACCATTATTCAAATTTAATTTCTCTGTTCTAAATAGATGAGTTTTCCATTACTAGCATGAAAATCTGAATAGAGAGTATTATTGTCTTTCATCGCCATTAGTATCTTCTGCAAATGTAGATGATGATGCTCTTTAACTTTCCCATGTTGTCACTAGTTCTTTCTGGGTTTTGTTTTTTTCCCACATGGAGAAAGTGTTTTATAAATTTTTCAAATGTAATGTTGCCGGTTGCTGTTGATGATTTGCTATATTTCAAATGAAACTATTGTTTTTAATGGATTTTCTGTGTTTGGAAATTCAGGATGCATCAAGAAGGGAGATAAAGAACTTGAAGCAGCAATTAGAAATCTCAGAGTGTAGCTCACGTCAAGAAGCTGATCTTGTTATGGAATCTGAATTTAGTATTGATAAATCAATACTAATTATAGGAGGCTTTGATGGGTCATCCCATTTGTCATGTTTAGATTCTTATTATCCTTCACGTGATTCATTGGAGCCCCTTTGTCCAATGAGTTTTATGCGATCATATACTTCTGCAGTAAAGTTAAATGGAGAAATCTATGTTATTGGTGGTGGATGCAATAATTTGTGTTATGATACGGGTATTGGATGCAACATTCAGCCATTCTTTCTCCTTTTTCTTTTCCTGCAACTTGATTTTCACTTTGCTAAATTTTTGAAAATTTTATTCTCTTGTTGTGAAGTTGAATCCTACAACTTGGAAAACAATCAGTGGGTTACATGTCCTCCAATGAATCAAAAGAGAGGAAGTCTTGCTGGGATTTATTTGAATGAGAAGAATTTTGCAATTGGTGGCAGTGATGGAGAACAATATCTTTCTGAGGTTGAAGTGTTTGATATGTATGCTGGAAGGTGGATCCCTTTGCGATCAATGCGATATAGGGTATTTTGTTTCTCCCGTAGTTTAATACATGAGACATCTTTGTTGTCTGATCTACATTATTGACAGTAACATACTAGCATGATCAATGCTCAATCAACACACTTGTTAGTGAGAGAAAATATACTTGGAAATATCAGCTGATGCTAAAAGAAACAAATTCCGTCATCCCTTTTTTTTTTGTGGTATTCAAATTCCGACATCCTCATTTTGCAAGAAACAAATGATGATTCAACGCAATGAATCATCATTGCCTTGCAATCTTTAATCTACATATGCAATTTTAAATCTTTTTTAAAATTATAATGACTGTAATTAACATCTTGATAGTGCATAAAAGCATTATTGAATTGATCACCTTCTTGAATTAGTGTATGAATCAATACATTATATAAAAATAGAATGAGAAACACTGTCAGTGTTCTATTCATTGATGTGATTATTGATTTGTTTCATTTTACAAATTGAATCTCTGCAATTTTTGTGGATGTGCACATGGGTGATGCTAGTTACGATACAATAACAATTCAGTTATCTTTTCTGTTTAATATTTAAACTGTGATAATTTGTTCTTGAATATGGTTCTTACTGACCAGTGACTGATTACCTTGGTGACTTTCTTCTGCCAGAGATTTGGCCTTGCTGCAGCAGAAATTAATGGTGCAATATATGCTGTAGGTGGATATGATGGAAAAGATCACTTGAAGTAAGAATTTCTTTCGGCTTGTGTTTCCCGTACAAGTTATTGCCATCTGACTGCTAGTTCCAGCAATAGGCTGTATTCACTGTTATATTCTTTAATTTTACTTTTATGCTCCATCTAAATCAGTTAGGCCATACAGCAGTAGTGATGAAAATTAGATATCAAATAATAGCCATTAATATATATCTTCAATGCTGATATGCATATATGGGATGATCTTTGGGAGAAATGATTATTGAATTGCATTAATAGGGGCATAAGATTATTTTTCTCTAAAAATCCACCTTTAATGAATCAATGAAATTCTTAAATAACCTTTAATTTTAACTTCTTTATAGCTAACGACATTTATTCTGGATTGATTGCTTATTTGGAAAATTATTGCCTACTTTCTTTACCCTTCCATTTGATAGGTTGAGATAATTTCTCTACTATTAGTGAAAGCTTAGTTTTATCACCATTCATTCAAGTCCGGTCATAACCTAAATAACTATTAAAATAGAGACACATTGAACTGTAGTTCTTAAGTAGTATTTTCCATTCATTGCGGTAAAGTTGATCTTTGGTTTTGATTGATCTGGAATTCTTCAATAGATTTATTGTAGCATGTTTACTAGATGAAAATATGATTTCTTCATTCATTGTGACAAACTATATGGAAGTTCATAGTTGATAAAGCCAATAGCCAGAGCACAGTGATTAATTAAAGTATTATGTCCCTATCAAAACGGATACAGAGATCGATAATTAGTAGCATAGTAGAAAAGAAACAAAGGGCCGGAAATTACACAATATTCAGCATTCCTTACCCTAGCCTTGCTCTTTCCTTCTTATTCCTTCCTAACAGACTCTTATCAGCTAACATTCTTGAAACCATCTCATTTATTCATATGTCCCTTTTTGACCTTGCAGCCCAAAATGTATGTTTTCTGTTTTTCTTCTTTAATAATGCTCCCAGTATACAAACCAATAAGGGGTCCTCAGTTTGGTTATTGAACTCTTGCTTTCATGCTTGTTTTCTAAATTGTATCATTCATGCTCGCAGACCATGCCTAGATATTACTGTTTGTAGGAGTTTGTAGATGACTAATCGTTTCCTTTCTTTGGGAAAATTCTACTTTATGGCCATCTGTTATATACCCCAGTGGAAGTACTTTGATTCTTTCATGTCACAATTATACTGTTAGTGTGGGAGTTTTCTTTATTCAAATGTAAGCATCACTTTTTCAAAAGCAAAGAATGGTGGGAAGATCGGAAACTGAAAATATGTAATATGTTTAAAACCTGTCATTTTCTGACTCCTTTCTTTGTCTGTGATATCTTTGAGTACCAATTCCTTTATTTTTCCTATAATAACAGATCAGTGGAGAGATATGATCATCGGGAACATTCATGGAAAAGACTTGGGAATATGTCCTCAAAGAGAAGCTTCCATTCTTTAGCAGTCCTGAATGAAAAACTGTAAGTTGACGGTCTATTTTACCTCTTATTGACTCACCCATGTTTGTAGTTAAGTCACTAAAAATTGTGCAATTTCATACTATAGTTTTTACGTCATAGACCACATGAAATGATGAAATCATAAAACTGAGAAGTCATCGCCTAGGATTGGTGGTTTAAATTTCATACAAATTGTAAACAAGCATCTAGGATGGGAGAGAAACACGTGGCGGTTGTTTAGTGGAAGATCTAGCAGAGTTATCTTAGGAATCTGGAAAGAACAAGGGGCTAAGGGATAAGCTGGAGATATGCAGGAATTGGGGCATGTATGCGTATAAGGATGGCAATATGGGTCCCATCTGGTATGCTGCATGCCTCGTTATTTTTATTGAAGTTTAGTGTAATTTTGGAAAAATTCAATCCATATTGTGTAAGTTTTGGAGTGAAGGTATGATAGCGCACATACTTCAATTGTCTAAATTGCACTTCACATAAAGTGTAGAGAGATGGACATAGAAAGGTGTTGTATGGGATTCACGTTATCAGAAGGGGAGCCCACTCTTCTGTCTATCTCTCTTCATTTTAGGTGAAGTGCATTTTCAGGAGATCTTGGTTCATGATAGCCCTGCTCCAAACTTATCATATATTCTCATTCAATATGATTCAATAGAAATAGGAAAAAATTTTTAATGATAAAATTCAAACTTAAAATGTTTATTTTTAAATTGAAGTATTGTCATTCTTACACATCACCGTTAAAGAAAATGTTGTAAAACTTGGACCACACATCAAATTGGAAATGTCACCAGATCACGATTTTCCTAGTTTAACTAGTTAGATCGGCGGTTGAACTGATGACATAATAATTAAATAAAAAATATTATATATATAATATATATATAAGAAATAAAATATTAATTTGTTAAATAACTTAAAAATAATCTTAAATAGTCCAATTTCATAATGAGTTAACAAGCTTACATGGTAATAATATATATCAAATTATTGAAACTAATATAATAACAAGTCAACATAATAGCATCACATGACCACAATATTATAGAATGTCTACATATACAATGGCGTAGCTAATGCCAATTTGGAGAGAAAGAAGGTGAAGGTGAAGAAGGAAGGATGGTAGAGAAGAGAAGGATAGTGGAGGGGAAGGAGTTTGGTTTTCGGTTTTAATGGCAAAAAGATATTTCCCAACAGAAATTAATTATAATTTGATACTTTGGTATCTATTGGTAATCACACAAGTTATAGGTATGTTTTTCAAATAAGTTGTTTCCATGGTATTTATGTGTCATTTTCCTTTTTTTTTTTATAATATAATAATATCTAATGGGACCAATGCAGACTTGGCCAGTTCCCTAAAACCCACCTTGGTTCTTGGCTCCATTCCGGTTCTTAGCTCAAAAGTCAATTTTGAATGTCCAACTTGGTCCAATCCCTAAATGGTTTGAAGTTGTAAAAGAGCCGTTTAATGTCTCTAGGTGACGGTTGGATTGGTTCAATTGTCCAACCCTTTCTGGTATGATGTGGACCCACAAGGAACTTATCCTTGAGAACCTAGAAAATACAAGTTATAACAAAGTAGAAGCAAAGCACAAACAAAATAATGATTAAAATAACTAAAACCCAAGGAGAACTTGTCTTCAAGAACCCTAACTATGAAGATGCTACTAAGAATGATCAATCCTTAGATAAGTTAGGTTATATTCTTAGGAAGAACGCAAGGGAACTTGTGGATCTCACTAGAAAATAAACTCAAAATATTGTTCAAACTTGTTTTCAGTTGTATGCACAAAAGTGGCCTTTAAATAGGCAAAAATAATCCTAATTAATCTAAAAAATCAGAGATAACTAATTATTTGAGGCCTAAAAATAAAAATGAAAATTCACTAAAAATGAATAAATCGTAATCCTAACACTATTTGATAATTTCAGGGAAATCTCCCTTATATAAACATCAAGGTTATCTAATAGATTTTATTTATTTTAATTTATTTTGATCTCAAAGAAATATAAATTGCAAGCCACCAAATCAAATCAAATATAAACAAAGACTAAATCTAATTATAAACTAACTCTGACTCTTACTCACTGCTTGGATGAGAAAAAAAATGAAGGGAAAGAAAATGAAAAGAAGAGAGAAGTGGGGGTAGAGATTTTCTCTCCTTATGATTGGATGAATAGAAGACAACAGAGAGGAGAAAAAATTGACTAATTTCTCAAAAACAATAATAACTTTACTATTTTTGGAAAAATATTTATATATAATAAAACTTATTATTCTGTCATATTATTTATATAATTTTCATAATATATTATTCTATGAAATTAAAATATAATTTTAATTTATGATTATTTTGTCCAATTTTAATTTTTTATCTAAAAAATTATAAAATGTATTTTTCCTCCTGAATGGAATCAACTTATAATATATTACTAAATGGAATTAAAATGTACTTCAAAAATTATAAAATGTAGTTAAAAATTATAAAATGGTGTGCAATTTTGAAAAGAAGTGTTTTCTCCCAAATCTCTTCATTTCCATTTTTGGAGCGAAAAGCTTGGAGGAGGGGGTGCCACATGTTATTTTCCTTCCAGTTTTTTCTCCCTCCAACTTTTCTCTCTGTATCCGAGTGCAATTTTCCCTCTTGTTTTTCCCCTACTTTTTAGGTAGTTCAAATTTCATGTAAGGACATGAGTATTTTAATGAGTCACATGAATAATCCCATGTAACACATCTAATATAAGATTATGTTGCCTAATCATGTGACTTTTTAGTGAAGCACATGACTAAGGTCTTCAATCTTTAGGCACATGACTCATTAATAAAGCACATACTATTTTAAGTGATTTCTTCTCCACGTGAGATTTTAGACTTGAATTTTTCTCTCCATCTGTGCTTTAAAAACATGATTACCCTCCTTAGGGTAGTTGAGGATGTCACCCAACTTACATGACTATTTAACCTTGCATTTGGACCCGAACAAGCATAAATAAGGGGAAAAAAAGATGCTAGATACTGAACTTTAAGATATTTTCTCTGCAGATATGCCATCGGTGGCTATGATGGAGAACAGACGGTCTCTACAGTTGAGGTATTTGACCCTCGTGTTGGTCGCTGGACAATGGGTGAATCAATGAATCATTCAAGGGGCTATTCTGCGACCATTGTTATTGGAAACTTAATTTTGGCCATTGGAGGTTTGGTTGAAAA
Organism: Adenanthera pavonina; assembly: GCA_026686845.1. Classification (NCBI taxonomy): domain Eukaryota; kingdom Viridiplantae; phylum Streptophyta; class Magnoliopsida; order Fabales; family Fabaceae; genus Adenanthera; species Adenanthera pavonina. The sequence goes on from JAIVEN010000015.1 coordinate 32,634,266, forward strand.
TAATGTTTCTGACAAGGTATGTAATATTTCCCTAATGCACTTGATTAGGAGTGGGTTGAGATGATTTGAAATTTTTAACTCCTTTATAAACTCTAATGTTATGGGGGCGTTAAAAAAATAAAATTCTAGCCTATTCAAACATCAATTTTCAAAGTCCTTTTTTTTTTTCCCCAACAGTTTTCAAATGACTTTAAATAGCTTGATTTGGTTATTTCTAGTTTGAATTCTTGTTTTGCGATCTTAATAAGAAAAGAAGTAGGGTGATTTGGGATGGTTTGAATTGCTTTACATTTTCTTTTTTTGACCCTTTTCATTGGCTTTGTTTTTTTAAAAGAGTTAACATAAAAAAAATATTAAAACCCACTTCATTTCATTAATGATATTGTATCATTCATTTAGGCATTGTTTGGTTCAACAGAGAGAAATAAAATGAGAGGAATTTTAATAGAGGGAGGAATTTTAATGTTTCCTTGTTTGGTTTAGAAGGGATTGAGAGAGAAAATAATAATATATAAATAATTATAATTTTATCCATTTTAAGTTATTTTTTCATTTTTTTAAATCATAATTCATCTTTATTTTTTTTTAAAGAAAAATAAGCATTTTTCACTTAAGTGAGAATTGGAGGGTGAGGAAAATTCAAAACTCCCAATGAAGAAGACCTCAACTTTTCTAGAAGTCACTATCCATAATTCGGATCATCTCCAAATTTGTATGTATGAAATACAACATATATAACAAATCTCAGAATTAAATGTTCATCCTCTAGAAAAATCAAACTGTATCCTCATAGAGCGCTGCATTATTCCTTTCTTTTTCAATAACCTCAGGTGGAATGTTACACGGAGGCTCAAGGCTGGTGGTCAACTAATCATAAAGCTATTGGCAAAAGATGCTGCTTCTCCGCCGTAGTCTTGTGAGGGTACGGTTTACATTACTGTACATGTTTTGTTTCATGTAAACCAAGTTTTTTCTTCATTCTAGAAGAAGCACCAAGTACTGGACGATACTCACTGAAACGAAATGTGCTAATGAGCATGTTTATATTCTCCAACAGTAGTTAGAAATGAATTTGGGTATGAGGTTTATTTTGGAAGACTGTAAAAATTATGCTGTGTTGGAAAGGGGGGAAAAAGACACCATTGACAACAATGGAGAGATCCTTTGAAGTACTTCATGGTGAAGTTAGAGAGAGATGGAAAGATGTGTGAGCCACACGATTGTGGAACCCATATACACCAATATGGGACCCACCACTTTTTCTTGTTTCTCTCCTATTTCACCTCTCTAGAGTAATTAAAAGGATCAAGTTTTGGATATCACCTTAGCATCCTTGGATCTAGTCAGCACATAAACTGCTTTGTTTTGCCTCTATTAGATCCTGGTGCAACTTCTCCGACTGAAGAGGATGAATATTAATGGTCTGTAATTATCTTGATGTGTATATGTAAGTAGTACTAGCTTCTTTTTGGCCAGATGTTATATTTCATTTCAATACTTTTGACTAATTATATTTAGCTCAATTTTTAACATAATTTTTATTTCTTTTGAAATGGCATAACTTAAAGCATGGCATTGGATTGCATGCCAAGAATGATTTTTTTTTTTATAATATCACCTAGTATCTTGGTTATCCTAAGTTCATTACATTTCCCAAACTAATTCAGATTCCGTTTTATAGGACCTTATGGTGGTTGACAGGTAATGATTTCATTAGTAAGAATTCAGACTTTTTTATTGACTCCTTAAGTGGATATTATGTCATATTCACATATTGACAACAATATCATTTGAATATTAAATATGTGAATCTTATTTTAATTACAGTGATATACAAACTATAAATGCATTTTTGCAATTGAATCTTCTTGAAGGACAATTTTTATTTCTAAAAGTAAACATACCTTAAAATTTAATTTATCAATAATAACGATAAGTTTTTTCTTCACATGAAATAACATTCAGTTTTTGTTTGTTTTTCTATTGGGAATCATGTTTTGGGAGAAGCAACTCTCCAGCTGCATGTCCAAAATAGACAGAAAAATAAACAAATTCTTAATATGAAAGAAATTACTTCAAATAAAATGAAACCAATTAAAAATCAAACCAAATTGATTGCTATGTCAAACCTAACAGGTTAGCAGTTCCCAATAGTAAATTGTTCAGTTTTATGTAAAACAAGGACCTTTCCCATTTTGGAAGACCAACCAAGTACTAGATTAAATTGAAATGTGCGGTGCTGCAAAGAGAGAGAGTGATATATAATATAGAGAAAATCACGTAGAGAGATCTATTCTTTGGGTGACAACTTGCAGTAAGAATCAGCCACTTGATTTTTATTATTTCATCATCAAAGTAAACCAATACCTATCCATGGTCACGACGAGATATTGTAGTCTCTCACATTCCGTCAAGAGGGTGCGTCCACTTCAACAAATATGTGGTGACAGTGATGTGATCAAAGGGAATACGTTAATTCAAGTACTCCAAATGATTCATTGCGTATTTCAAATGGGTCTACGACAAGGGCATGTGTTAGAAAATTAGGAGGAGTTACTTAGTATGTGGTAAGTAGAAGAGGAAAATAGAACTTATTGAGAAGTAGATTAATAGGTATTGTTTGGTTTTAAAAAATATGAAATTTCTTACGAAATTGAGTTTAACTCGAAAATTTCTACTTCTTGAACAGAATCTTGAGAAGTTCTACTTCTCCAACAATTTGTGATATTTTATAAAAAAATATGCTTAATTATTTAATCAATTTTTTTAATCAAAAGGGTATTAATGTCTTTAATACTAAAATATTACATATTTATTTTAAAAAATAATTTGAACTTTTTGAGAATTAAAAAATTGAACAAGCATGTAAATTATGAACTTCTTGGTAAGCCTACTTCCCAAAAAATAGACTTTTCAAAGAGCTACTTTTTGGGAAGTATACCAAAGGATCTTGGAGACTTTAAATGGGCTTGTTTAACATCTTTTGGTTCAGAAAATGACAATTGGAACTAGGGGAAAGATCTAGTTTGTATTGATCAAGGAATCATCAATGTGATTTGGGCTGAATATATAGTTATTGAAGACTTCTGAGCCCAAAATACTACAAATTAAAAAGCTTGGGCTAAGAAACCATACATGGACCAACACATTTTGAGCTTAAATTGTGCTTTATGGGTTAAATATGATTTTTTTATGGAAAAATGTGATGTTTTTGAATTATCAGTAAGATTTGGAATAAATGACAGATAATTGTGTCCTTTAAGCATATCATCTTAAGTTTGATCCCCAACTATTGGTTAAGAGATACCCTTAGTATTCACAAAAATGATGCTTTAGAATTTATTGTATTTTTTAATGAATTTTAATTTTAATTTTTGGTTTAGATGTCAAATTTGACCTTTTCATTTCCTATGTTCATTAATGTTTTGAGTTTCCAAGCTCATTGCTTTTTCTAGGCTAATTAAGTACTCCCTCCGGTCCCATTTATTAGATGTTGTTTTGAAAATTTACTTGATCATATTTATAAGGTGTTGTGTTATTTTTTTTATTTGAATTTTCTTCTTTACCCTTCATTTAATAACTTTTTTTTGTCTCGTAAATTGTTTCAGCCTTTAATTAGTAAGAGTAAGATTGGAAGTTTATACTATTTTTTTATAAATTTAAGAGCATAATTATGTCTTCTTAATATCCGTGCAATAAAAAATAACATCTTATAAATGGGACCGAAGGGAGTAGGAGTTTGAATGTTATGTGTTGTTTTCGTAGATAATAAAGTTTGAATAGTTCCTAGGCTAATTAAGTCTTTATTGTTTTCCTAGGAATATTATGACTATTTTGATTCTCTAGGTGCATGATTCCAGGGTACTGTAGTCAGATTTTGCTTATAAATAGGGTACTTTCCATCAATTATAATAACGTTTTAGAATTATCAAAGTGATTTCTTTGTTTTGAGAGGCAAGTTCTTTCTCTTTGGTTCTTCATCAAATTTTTCCGACATATAAAGGCTTCAACTTTTTAACGTTTTCAATACTCTGGAGCACACGTTTTGTTGTGCTCAAGGGTTTAAGTAGATCAACCCCAATATGGTTTTAGCTTTTCTAGGTTTCTAGGATGCGCATATCCTGTGCTAATTGTGGGTTTGTAGGATCAAATCCTAGAGGATTTGCATTAGATAGTGCTGTCAAATGGTTCTACCAAATGAATTTTATCTTAGGCAAATACAGCAAATTAAACTTTTGTATAAAAATCCTCTTTTATATGCATTTATAGGGGCAGAAAAGTTTTTCTAACATTTTTTTTGTTACAGATTTATTTGATATAATTCTAGAAAAGTAACTTATCAAGAAGTGTATTTGCTAAAAAGTTAAGTTTTTGAAAAATTTATATACAATCTGCTTGCTTTAGTTTTTTTTTTTTTTTGAAGTTTAAATAATTTTTTAAATAAATATCTAATATTTTAATCTTAAAGACATAAATATTTTTTTGAAAAAATATCATAAAATGTTCAAGAAGTAGAATTCCTCTTGATTTTACTTGGAAAATTCTATTTTCCGAAAAGTTTTACTTTCCTCCTCCACTTCCCCCTATCAAACAAGCCTGCATGGCCCCTAAACCAAAAAAGAGACCAAACTAATAAAGAAAACTAATAGAGCACTTTATTCTTTTTTTTTAATAATAAATATGGTAGGAACTAAGAAGATAAGGCACTCTAAACAATAAATAGTTTTATCCAAAATGTAAGGACTGAATTAGCACTTGCCAGTAAATCTTTTTTAAGAGAAATACTTATCAAGTGAGACTTTGAATGGTTTTAAATCCTATTTGCGCCAACCAATTTCAGCATTCTATTATCTTCATTTATAATGGAAATGATTTCAGCTATACCTAACATAGGTTCAATCTCTCCATGCGCGCCATGTTCCTTTCCTTTGTTCATACGTTCAGTCTCACCATGTGCCATTTTCCTTTCCTTTGTTTACATATTTTAACTCAACCGAACATGCCCTAATTTTTATTTATGTGAAAATCGAACTAGATTGATTGTTTTTATTATTAGATGGATAAACCATCCTTGGTTGGTTGGACCAATGAATTATTAATCAATATCTTCATTTGCTCAATTTCAATTTAGTTTTAGAAATGTTAATTATATACTTTATTCATAATCATTCTTAATATTTATTCCTTTTGTTGATATAAACATGCGTAATACCTTTGGTAAAAAAAAAAAAACGTAATACCTACAAATTTATGTTCACCTGACTCCTTCTTTAAACCTGAATTCTTTTTAAGAAAAACTTATCTTACGCCATAAATTTTTAAATTACAATGATCTAATAAAAACATTTTAAATTAAAAGATTTAGTTTAAAATGGAATCACAAAGTAAGAAGTAAGAACTAACAACTAATTAAAATATTTAAATCTTTTCATTTTGTGGTGGGTTATATGACAAATTGAGCGAGATACTACAGCAAAAATAACTATTTACCGAAATGCTACACTTTCCAAAATATATATCAAAATACTATAAACTTGTAAAACAGAATTCACTAATCCGATTTTCAACTTTTTCAAAAATTTTTATTGAATTTCTCTCTCCCTCCACTTTAGAGAGCAAGCCTACCTCCCATCCCTAATTCATTTTTATCCATCTCCACTCACTTTCCCCCTCTCCCCAAGTGTCCCTCCCTTTTACTTTTACACATATAATACAAATTTATAAATAAATATATATTACTAATATTCGTTTTAAAAACAATTATATATTTTATAATTTTATGATTATAATAATCATAAATTATAAATATATATTTTTATATCTTTATAATTGATACTCTCTCCAATCTATAATATAAGTCTAATTTGACTAATTATACAAAAATTAAGTAAAGTAGTTTTACTCATTAAATTTATAAAAAAATACAATATTTCCTCTGGTCATAAATATAAAATGCTTTCAACTACTTAAAAAATCTTTAAAAAAAAAGAGTTGAATCATTTGTCAAAAAAAGTTCAATATTTTCTACTATTTATCTTTATTAATGACATTATCTCTTATACTTTTCATATCATTTATTTCTCGCCTATTAATTATAAACCAATGATATAAAAGGAAAAAAATAATTAATTACATTATCTCTTGCTTATTAATTATACTCTTGGTATATAATTAATGATAAATGATATCGGAAGTATGAGAGATAATATAATTAATAAGGGTAAATAGTATTCCCTTCGGCCCTAAATATAAGGTTTTTTGCCTTACTCCTAAATATAGGATATTTTACAATATATGAGGTAATATTTATCATACATTTCTAAAAAATACCCTTATTTAATGTATTATAGAGACATAAAGATATTAAATAAGAATAGTTTTGAAAAAATGTTATGATTTTTGGAAAAATTCAGGTAGTTAACTCTTATCCTTAATTCGCATGATTCGGTTAAAATAATATTATATTAAGGAGAGGTAGAAAATATTGTAATTTCTTGACAAATTTAATGATCCAACTCTTTTTTTTTAAAATATTTGAAGTAATTGAAAGTGTTTTATATTTAGAACTGTAGGGAATAATGTATTTTTTGATAAATTTAATGAGTAAAATTACTTTACTTAATTTTTGCATAATTAGTCAAAATTGGACTTATATTTTAGATTGGAGAGAATATCAATTATGAAGATATAAAAATATATATATTTATAATTTATGATAATTATAATTATAAAATTATAAAATATATAATTGTTTCTAAAACAAATATTATTAATATATATTAACTTATAAATTTGTATTATATGTGTAAGAGTTAAAAGGAGGGACACATGCGGAGAGGGGGAGAGTGAGTGGAGATGGATAAAAATGAATTAGGGGTGGGGGTATACCTTCACTCTACAGTGCAGAGGGAGAGAGAAATCAGAGTGCTACCCTCTAACTTCTTTCAAAACCAATAAAAAAAAAAACCTTGAAGAAGTTGGAAATCAGAATTAGCATATTTCGTTTTATAAGTTTATAATATTTTGGTATAAATTTTTTGAAGTGGAGCATTTCGGTAAATATATATATATTTTTTTCTGTAGCACTTTGCTCAATTTGCCGGTTATGCCTTGTACGATTATACCCATCCAAGTTGGCGTGGATCATAAAAATCAGTTTATAAAGGGGCCAACCGATCACCCCATGTTCGGATCCGATCAAAGAAAACTGCAATAACCATGGCAACAGAAAAAGTGCTATTCGATTAATCAACACGCACCAAGACCGATCTCTTCCCCCACCAAATTGAAATCGATCGCAGAGTAAGTAACTCGCATGCAAGTGCCAAAGCTAAAAGCTTCCTAATTAGCAGAGATTGGGCCAAAGACGAAATATTCATGGAATAGATCCCACGAAAATGATTGTTTAATTTCACACGAATGCTGTGCGCATGAGAGGTCGGTGATTAGTGATCGGTTTTGAGACTTGAGCAATCAAGGCTCAAGCACCAACGCCGAGGGAATTGATTATTGGATTTGGTGGAGATGCTTTGGCACAGCTGCTTTCAGTGGAATAGAATCACTCATTCCTCTCCCCACGAGCCTGCAGCATTTTCTCTTCCGGCTGCGATTACGGAATGGCCTGAAGGTAACGGCAGTTTCTTCTAATCAATTTATTTTTTGTGCGATTTTCTGTTAATTAGTATTTGGCATTACAGTAATACAATGCAAACTTCTGGATTTTTTTATTTATTTTAGGAATGTGTGCTGTGAAATTTTGCTTCTTTTGTTATTTTTTGTTATTGGTTCCAACAGCATGCGTCTTGTCTGTCACAACGGTTCATGTTAGGCTTTGAAGATCTCTGGCTCTACTTGTTTTTGTGGGAAGAGGACATAAATGTCAGCAATTGATGTCACCCATTTTGCCACTGTTGCTATTGCTAATTCTTGTTAACTGACTTCCCATGTCCCATCCCCTGATAGACATTGTAAATTACTCTTTCATCCTTGAAACAAATAAAATGTGTTACGTTAATCTTTCTGGGATAAAAGATAAATTACAATCACCCATTTTGACTGAAATGCCCTTATATTTATTACTTATACAATATAATAAGTATTAAATATAGAATTGATCAATCTAAAATTGTCACTTATAAATTTGAATAAATTAAATTTATTGATTTTAACACAAAATAACATAGAGATTAAAGTTTAAGCCAAACATTTTCTAATATAATATATTTTAAATTAAGAAGTCAATATTATTGCTGAGGGTATTTTGATAATAATTTTTTGGCTTTAAAAGAGGATTTTTATATTCAAAATAGAGGGAAGCATGTTTTAATTTGGGCATCTTTTAGGGATGAGGAGAATAGTTCACCTTAATTCTTTTAATATTGGATTCAACTCTGTTATCTGATTTTTGAGGTCAACGTCTTGTGCGTGACCTTTGAGATTGTCTAGTTCCTTTTTTGTATGTTTTAGACTTTTAAACCAAGGTGGCAGTTATGTTCTCGAGTGTAAAATTAATTTTCTATATGTTAAATTTATGAGGGAATTCATATATGTTTAAGCTAAATCGGGGAGTTCCTGTTTAAAAATCAGAGCATTTCTGGCTTGCCAAACGGCATAAATTGTGGCACAAAATACAGCTGTCCTTAGCTTATAGACTAGCCTTTACTTCCTTCTAGATTGCACAAAAATATGTTGCTACACAAAGAGTCTAGAAGAACTAATGTCAAAATCAACATATGCCATCAGCATTTTCAAAATTCCAGCACATGTAGAGCATTTAAAAAATACAGCATATGTTGCCACACTTTTTTGATATTTTGGTTTCTTTCGTTGGACAACTCCCTAGTTCAAAGCTTTGGTCAATTTAGGGGATAATCAATTTTTGAATTTCCACTTCTATACGGGATCTTATTTATAGGGATGTTCACAATTTGGAATTTATTCTGCTTCTTCAGGCCTTGATTGCCCTTCAATAACCTATGAATAGAGCAGTTGGGAATATTGATAGATTTGTGCATGCAAATATTTGTAAATCATACTTTCAATATCTTATTCTCTGATTGGAAAAAGACAGATGACACTTTGGAAAACTGTGATAAAGTGAAGATTGTGTCACATATAATTTAGTGAAGGTTGTTTAGATGTCAACATTTAACAGTGTAATTAAACAAAGAAAAGTGTTAAAGTAATACTATTCGAACACTCCTCAAGCTGGAAAACATAAACTGTATGCACCAAGCTTTTTATAGAAGTAGGTGATATGGCTTTTGAGATTAGCAGGAAAAGTGGTCAACACATTGGTATAATGCACAGTAAGAATGGCTAAAATGACTGCTACAGAAAAGTGCTGTTGCTTTGCTACACAGCGGGAAGAGTGGTTGCTATGATGCACAGCTGTATAAAGTAGACAGAAAAACAAATGGAAGATGGAAGATGTAGCAGTGAACCACTATTTGAGCTTCGTTGCAAAAGTAGCTGGAGAACTGTTGGGAGAGAGGGCAGATGACTGTTGGAGAAGTCAGTGGAATTCTATCAACAAATTAGCTGGACATTCGCCACATAAGTGGAAAGAGAGAGAAGGGGGGCGGGGTTAGAAGGCTTACTGACCTTTTCCCCCCAAACTCTAATGCAATGTGAGGTAGAGAATAAACAGATATACTTTTGAAAGCCTTGATAGTAAATTACATATTGGGTATGGTATGGATAAACCTACACAAATGCAGAGTACGTAGCCAACATTTGAACACCCCCCCCCCTCCCCCAAAAAAAAAAAAAAAAACTGTTTTTAAAATTTTTAATTTTTTTTATCTGCTCATGTCACAACTTTGGTTTGGATTTTGGGAAAGATGGCTCTATGAGATGATGGGGAATATATCTATTTGTATTGTAGAAAAACATGGGACTTATCTTATATGGTGGGTCTTCGAAGGAAAGTAGATAGATGTGAGTCTTCAGTGGAAAAGTAATTGTTCAGGGCCATTTTGCAACCATCCGAATTGATAATAATTGTGCATAGTAGTGGAATAGTAATGGATCTTCAATTGATAATATTTGTATCTTCATTGTTTTGTTTTGTTTCATTTTTTCCCTATATTTGAATTATAATGCTGCCCACTTAATGTGGTAAGGCTAATGTTGTTGTTGTATTTAAATTATAATGTTAGTTGATTATGCACAATAACATTTTTTATTCATAATGAAATATATTGTAACTGTAACCCATATTTTATAAAAATTATGGTACCCTATACCCATGCATGCACCCACACCTCTACCAATGCAACATAGATAAGTGTCTTTGAGTGGTCATACCATTAGAATAAGCACAGGTTGATGGGTCAGCTCTGTCCATCCATCATCAAGACTTTTCATAATATATTTAGTTGGGTTTTTTCATTTCTTTCTCAATTTTGTTCTCCCCAGTTTTCTCAATACCTATATATGTTGGCATATTTCATACTCAAATCCTTAGTTTCCATACTACCCATTCATTTTGCTCCTTCAAAGAAAAATACAATCAATGTCATCCCATATTCCAAGTATCTTGCCCATTTATTTTTCAAAAATAAATAAATAAATGAACAAGATGCTAAACTATGTTATTGAAATTATTCATCTACATCCAAGAACAAAGGAAGTAAATTCTATGTATGGACTCTCTAGTTTTTCTTCTTAATATTTTTTTTTTTTTTTTTGTCTTCCCTATTTTTGGGGTCAGTTGTATCCAATCTGTGTTAGGCATATGTCCAATTGGGAAATATTTTTTTCCTGACATGTTGGGACATGTGTCATTAGTGTACTGGAGGAATGCCAATGTCTAATATTGTCTCACATGTTGACAGGCTCATATAGGTGTATCCATGATTTGTATATTATTATATAAGAATTTTGAGGGCAGTTGTGCACCTTACTTGTTACTATTCTTTCTATAAATAGCCTCAAATTATTTAATGCCAACTTGTCAACTAGTGTGAATTGTGGAATTTCATTGATGGATTTTCTGATTTCTCCAGCTTATCATTTGTCCACCCTCGCCTTTTGAAGAGTTTGAGCTTAGCAGCCTGTTACATGATTGATAAAACTGCTTTCTCTGGCTATCATATAATTATACTTATAATTGTTCGCACATTTGAAAATTGTTGTAATATTATGATTTGCAATGAAGATTCATCAAATCTTGATTCTCTTAGGAATTCGTTAGTAATGTACCATGTTATGGGTGGAACTGCAATATTACCTTGACATTTTGATAGATATCTTTTCCAAGAAGTATCCTAAATGAAAAGTTGTAACTTACATGATAAAGCAATGCATAAGTACCAATGTTATGGAGGAATTTTTTTAAGCTAAAATTTGAAGCTAGCTTGTTTATTTTAATTTGATTTAAGCAAAATTATATTACTCTACTGATTAATCCATTATGTATCTGCCTTTATAGGGCATGGTTTTGGTTCTGGTATTGTTAGTCTTGGAGAATTAGAAGTTTTCAAGATCACTAGGTTTGAGTTTGTATGGAGCAGCAAGGTGACACTGGACAAGAGAAAAGGTGTTGCATTCTATAAGCCTGTAGGAATACCTGATGGGTTCCATGTCCTTGGTCACTATTGTCAATTTCTCGACAAGCCCTTACATGGTTCTGTACTTGTGGCTAGAGAAGTGAAAACATGCTTACCCAAAGCAGCTGATTTTTTGAATCATGATAAGTTACTTGCTTTTAAGAATCCCCTTGATTATACATTAGTGTGGAGTCCGAATGCAGGGAGTGAGGAAATGCTGAGTGTATGTGGTTACTTTTGGCTACCCCAGCCTCCTGAAGGTTACAAGGCCCTTGGCTTCTTAGTTTCTAACAAACCTGACAAACCTGAGTTGGATGAAATGAGGTGTGTTCGATCTGACCTTACTGATAAATGTGAACCATATCGCATAATGCTTGATGCTGGTTATAAATTTCCTGACTTTCCTTTTCAAGTCTGGAGTATAAGAGCATGCCATCGTGGAATGCTAGGGAAAGGAGTCTCTGTAGGGACTTTTTTCTGCAGTTGTAGCATGGAAGACGAACTCCCTCTTGCATGCTTGAAGAACTTAAATCCTATGCAAACATCAATGCCCAATCTCCACCAAATTCATGCACTTATTAAGCATTATGGACCCACTGTTTTCTTTCATCCCAAGGAAGCTTATTTGCCATCTTCTGTTGATTGGTTTTTCAATAATGGAGCGCTATTGTACAGAAAGGGTGATTCTTCTGGAGAAAGCATTAATGCAACTGGCTCAAATTTGCCAGGTGGGGGAACAGATGATGGACAGTTTTGGATAGATTTACCAAATGATGAACGAAGGGATTTTGTAAAACAGGGGAACTTACAAAGTGCAAAGCTTTATGTTCATGTGAAGCCTGCTCTTGGTGGAACTTTCACAGACATTGTAATGTGGGTTTTTTGTCCCTTCAATGGACCAGCCACTCTGAAAGTTGGAATCATGAATATTGCTTTCAGCAAGATTGGGCAGCATGTTGGCGACTGGGAACATTTTACACTTCGTATATGCAATTTCATTGGAGAGCTCTGGAGTATATACTTCTCACAGCACAGTGGTGGTGAATGGGTGGATGCCCATGGCTTGGAGTATATTAATGATAATAAAGCTATTATTTACTCATCAAAAAGTGGACACGCTTCCTTCCCCCATCCTGGGACCTATATCCAAGGGTCTTCAAAGCTTGGGATTGGTATCAAGAATGATGCTGTGCGTAGTAATTTGTTTGTGGATTCAAGTAATAATTATGAGCTTGTTGCAGCTGAGTATCTTGGAGATGGTGTTGTTACTGAACCACAATGGTTGCAGTTTATGAGAAAGTGGGGCCCTAAAATTGTCTATGATTCAAAAATTGAGCTTGATAAGATAATCAGGGCTCTTCCCCTCATGCTTCGGAATTCATTAGAGAACTTATTTAACAAGTTACCTCTGGAGCTCTATGGTGAGGATGGTCCTACAGGTCCAAAAGAGAAAAATAATTGGATAGGAGATGAAAGATGGTAAATTCATAATTAGTGCCGTATAGTATGGGTTATTGTATTTTATGTCAGTCATGTTGTAATTGTATTTTTCACACACACATGCATACATAGTGAGAGAGAGAGAGAATCATGCAATAGTTTTCAGTGGTGCTTCAGTGCCTCTCTTATTTTGGGGTTTGGGGTTCAGGAAGGGAGGAAATTCAAAATTAGAATTTCATTATATGTGTGACAATTTGTTCATTATATATAAGATATAAATATAAATATAAATTCTGCTTACTCTCGGATAATTTTAAGTACTTTTCGAAACTCATCTACTTTCTCTGTTTTGGTACATATGCTCTCCCACTCAGCTTCCCTTGTTATCTTAATTTCTTTTTCCTTCTTTCTACTTCCACTCTCTCTCTCACTATATATATTTCCCTCTCATTCTTCTATAGTCTCCTTCTTTAGACTATTTCCTCATTGCCACTATTCAATTTGTGCTTCTTGGCCACTCATACTTTATTGCATCGCACTGACAGGGCTTGAGCTCAACATCCTTTTGGCTGTCTTTAACATGGTATTTTCTTTACCTTTTTTGCTGTAAAAATTTCATATCTCTTCATGACTCTTGACTGCATGCATTCTTTTTTTGGTAAATTGACTGTATGCATTCTTTATTATGCAGTTTTTCAGTTAAGCAAGAGTTTATCAAGATGCTTCAGTGGTAAGGTGAAGGATCAACGCATTTCTAAGTTTTCGTTTGCTATATTGTTACATGGCTATGGGTTAGTAGTTGTTATTTTTGGGGTTGTTAATTGTTTGTTACAAGTAGTTCTTAAGGGATCAGAAGTACGAGTTTGTTAGTTAGTTGGTTTAGGAGGGAAGCTGGAAGTTAGGCTTGTAACTAACTTCTCTTCACCCTCGGGTATTATAAAAGATTACCGTTGGAGTAGGAATGAGAGTCATGAAATAGTTGAATGAAATCTTGTTGAATCACTTTGACTAGAGTCTTTGTACCATATATCCTGCCCGGCTCTCTCAGTGCAACAGAATCTGTCCATTTGAATCTGCTACCCCAGGTATTGTTCATTCTTTCCTTTGTTTTTCCCTTCTTATATTGTGCTGGAAAAGAAATTTTTGTTTTCTGGCTAAGTGTTTCTATTTTAGAGCTAAATGATATCAATTTCAATGATGAGTTCAGTTTAACATTTTGTTAGAAAATGGCATTTATATATATTTAAAGTTATTTATATGCACTCAAAATATCTATAACTGTAGGAAACTGATCATTAAAGACTTTAGTTGTATTCTCCTTGAATGTATATTTTGATGCTTAACAAGTATTGTGGAGGCCTCTATTTATGGGCACGAGGCAAAGACCAATTTACAAAGATGCCTTTAGAATTAATGGAAATATATAGCAATACTCTCAAGTGTTCCCATATTTACCAATATTTTAAAAATTAAACAGGTTATTGAATTGATCAAGATGCAAGGCATTAGTTAAACATTCATTGGTTTAATCATGGTTAAATTGGCAGTAATTAAATTTATATGTTTTTTATTTTATATATTTGAAATTATATAGGAAATAAAAGAACTTTTACTAATAAATTTTACGGTATAATTATATATTCAAATCTAAACAAACTAATATCCATTTATAAACATAAATTGAACTCAAAATAAGCAACTAATAATCAAACATCATAGTATTTAGAAAGTATATCCATGGTTGTTGTTATTATTATTATTATTATTATATAAGAATAATACTTATATAACATTAGAACATAGAAAGAGAAAATCTCACCCAAAAATAATGCCATTGTACCAACAACGAAAAAGTTAAAACCAAAGTTTGGACCCATTGAACCAATAATCTAGTTGATTTTTGTTTTTTATGTTTTCTTGTTTTGATTGGTTTTGCTAGTTTTTAGCCTGCTTTTAAAATGACCAGATTTATAGAGGTTTTGAACTGATTTGGGTGCTAGGTCATCAGTTTTATGGTTAAACCAGGTGATTTGGTTTGTTTTTGATAACTGATATATGTATATATATATATATATAAATTTGTTTTGGCTTGAATAATATTGATAACATTGGTAGTCAACTAAAAAAGAACTTAATACTTATACACTTCCCCTTAAACTGGCGATTATATGTCAATCATTCTCAACTTAGATGAGTGAGCATCAAACTTGGTTATTGGAATAGCTTTGGTCGAAACATCATTTGTTTGTCTATGTGTTGGTGTATAAATGACCTCAATGATTTCCTATTTTTATTTTTCCACCAATAAAATGTCGATCAATTTCAACCTGCTTAGTTTTGTTATGATGAATTGGATTATTTGTGATGCTTATTGTAGCTTGGTTGTTGCCTAATAATTTCATGGAACATGAAGTAGGAAATTGTAGTTCTTGAAGGAACCTTTTCAACTGTATAGCTTCATAGATTCCATGAAGCATGGCATGAAATTCAGCCTCAGTGTACACTTCCCCTTAAACTGGCGATTATATGTCAATCATTCTCAACTTAGATGAGTGAGCATCAAACTTGGTTATTGGAATAGCTTTGGTCGAAACATCATTTGTTTGTCTATGTGTTGGTGTATAAATGACCTCAATGATTTCCTATTTTTATTTTTCCACCAATAAAATGTCGATCAATTTCAACCTGCTTAGTTTTGTTATGATGAATTGGATTATTTGTGATGCTTATTGTAGCTTGGTTGTTGCCTAATAATTTCATGGAACATGAAGTAGGAAATTGTAGTTCTTGAAGGAACCTTTTCAACTGTATAGCTTCATAGATTCCATGAAGCATGGCATGAAATTCAGCCTCAGTGCTGCTTTAAGCTACAATTGGCTGCTACTTTCTTTTACAAGTAGCAAAGGTATCCCATTTGTAGGTACAATATCCGATGGTTGACCAATCAGTAGGGTAACCAACCCAATTTGTGTATGAGAACAACTCCATATTTCTGTTGCTTGTGACGCTCATTGCAAAGCTAATATTAGGTGGAGTATGGGAAAGATATATCAATTTTCCCACTAATCTTTGATAAATTCCATTTTCAAGAAGAGCAAAATTTTCCTTGACCTAATTTTGTTTGTTAGATCCATGAGAGTAATAGTCAGATTACACCAAAGCATCTTGGTTCCCTTAAGTAAATAATGCTTCTTAATAGCCTTAGTGATTCTTTCAAACATGCCCTTGGGAATTGCTTGAGTACTTTTGTAGTATATGTTATGTTTAATATAATATAAGTTTTGATTATGACAAATGTAGAGTAATAAAGAATAAATGCATATTTGTTTAACATATATTTTATTTCTAAAAGTAGTAAAATATATATTAGCATATGTTTAATTATGTTTATAATGTATATATCATGCTATGTACTAATATATTTACTGTATTTTTATATTTTATAATACAAGTTGGATATATAAATTGAACTAATTACTTAGTTTGTAAATGTAATACATTAAATGTAGGATTGTCCATGAAGGAAGAGTGAGCATTGGAATAAAAAAAGGAAAATCAATATCATATCTCACTCAAAGATAAAGAAGAGAAAGGATGTTCAAGAATTGAAGATCAAAAGGGAGCATACCAAGAATAGAATGACCAAATGAAAATGGAGTTTAATTTTTGAAAACCTAACTATTAGGTATATTTTGTTTTCACTTAGGTCTTGAGATAGTTTAATTTTTGAAATTTATTTAATATTGTTACAATATATTTTAAATGAATTAGATTAAGTAAATATGATGTTATTATGTATTAAAGTTGAAGTATATTTGTTAACAAATGAATTTTATTTATGATTCATGTTTATTTTATTAAAGTTCAAAATTACAGAGGTTTTATCTTTGATAGACAAATTTTGGTTCTGAAATTTAAATTTTGAACTAAGTATAGTTAGTAAAAATGTGCAAAATTTATATGAAATTTAGTTAAAATTTGACTTTTGGTGGAGTTCAAAGTTACAGCCTCTGATAGACGAACTTTGAGTTTTAAAGTGAGAACTTCAAAGTGAGGGCTTTTGTGTCATGTTGAATATACCTCTAATAGATGAATTTCAGTATCTGAAATTTGAATTTCAGTCCTTGAAATTCGAATCTCGAAGTGTATTATGAAACCTTGAAGCAATTGTTCAAATTAAATAGACACACTTCCCATTCGCACAAACTAACATGTTGAATGTCACTTGGTAACAGATGAATCTTAAGTTATACATAAGTATGCCGACTCTGTGAAATTCATCTATTGAGACCAAAAATTCGAATGTTGATATGTCATATGCATTTAATGCGATTATTAAACGGCTTTTTTTACAAAGTAATTATTAGAACTTGTGTCTGATGGATAGATTTTGTGTCTACTGAATAGCCTATTAATCTATAAATAGAATTTCATTTGAATTTATGGGTAACAATATTAAGCACTTCAAAATGATACTACAATGGATAAAATCTTTATATGTTAGCATTCAAAAACCCACCTCATTAAAGTGAGTTTCAATGTATTATCTACTTTTAAACAGAGTTTCTATTATGTAATTTTTTTTCTACAATTTCTATGTAAAATTTTAGTATGGGAAAATAGTAAAAAAATTACATATCTTGTAAGGGTGGGGGGAAAGTGGCTTTACAAGTGCCTAGTGAAACTTATGGGATATACAGAGGTTTTACAAGTGTCCGGATCAAACTTGTGGGATATAGTGAAAATATTAAGTAGTGGTTTGAGAACTGGACGTAAGCCAAGTGTTTTAGGTTGAACCAGTATAAATCTTTGTGTCTTACTCTTCATCTTCATATTTCATCTATATCTTTCATCATAATTTATTCATCCCTATCCTCTTACAACATTTGGCGAAATTAAACTGCACATAAAAAGGAATGAAAATCTTTATCACCCAATTCATTCTTCCTCTTGAATGACCAGTCAACCTAACAGTCTACACACACACCAAATTATTATTACTGGAAGTCTTCATGCTTGAAGGTAATCTCCATGTAAACTTCCTCAATGCCGAATTTATAGACGCAGAAGCATACATTTCCAATAATGACTCTGTAATCAAATAAAAAAAGTCTTATCAATTAAAAATCAATTGAAAGAGTATCTCACCTGGGGCTAAATATAGGAGCCCGAGGCCCGGTTGGCTCGGTCCGGCCCGACCACTTCGAGCCAATTGGGCCGGGCTAGGGTTAGGGCCAAGCACTCTAACCCTAGCCCGGCCCGACCTATATATATATATTTTTTAATTTTTTTCTAATTTTTATATATCTTAATTGATTTTTGTAGAATTTTTTTTCTTTATGTATCTAATATAATACATTTACTATGTAAATATTATGAAAACTTTTTAAGATTTTAATGTTTCAAATTTTTTTAAATTTTGAATTAATTTTTTAACTTAATATTTATGTAAAAATAATGTATAATGGTTAAATATTCATAAATTTTGAACAATTTTATTTTTTTCTAAGATTATTTTTTAAGAAAATCTATTTCTAAGTATAAATAAATATATTTTTTATTATTAAATAAGTTTTTTATTTTTTAATTTAAAAAAAAAGATATATAGTATCGGGCTAGCCCGGTACTTGGCCCGGAACTGGCCCGATACTGGCCCAAGAAATTTCTGGCTGGGCATCGGGCAGAGATCAAACCCGGCCCGGTCCGGCCTATGATCACCCCTAATCTCACCCATAAATATCTAAATGATATTACTATATGGGCAATTCGTAGTGACACAATGGGCACATACGACTTGTTTTCAACCATTTTTTTTTTTTTCCTTTCTTCGGTAAACTAAGGTGGGGATAAGACCCCATGTTTTCAACCATTCTACAATACAATTATTGTGATTAACCTGATCACATGGCATTGCTGAACTTCGCCATCATCATGTTCAAAATTTTCTAAGCAAATGTTGCATTGGATTGCCTTCATTTCATCATTGGGAATCTTAATTTTCTGGAGTGATGCTATTGCTTTTTTTTGGCTGCCGGAACCATATGTAGCTACTGCATTGATATCTTAAGTGATGATTAGTAGTTTCAGGAGTAGAATGTTGGATTAATTCTTGATAGTAAATGTTGACAATAAATTTATGAAAATTATGTTCTAAGTGTGTCAGAGGTGTAAACCTCAAAATATATGTGAATCTGAACTTCTAATCAAAATGATTGTGAATTTCTTGAGATCCTTCTCCATAATTTCCTTAGATGCAAATAATAAAAATAAAGATGAAAGGGAACTTTTAAAGGTTTTAAGGAATGTAAATATAAAACACTTCAATTAGTGAAAAGAATAATAACGATCATATCTAGAATTGAGAAACAATGATGCTAGGAAATTAAAGAAAGTTCTGAAAAGTAATGATGAAAGCTAAAATAACGTATAAGAAAAATAAGAAAGTTTGATGCAGAATAAAATTGATATTGATATGTATTGAGTGATAGTTGTTGGTCTCCTCTTGGTTATCTGAGCCTCTATTTATAAGCCACTCAATAATAATTCTCCAGCATCACTCTCCGTATCTTGATCATACTCTATATTCTGTAATCTCTTTGCTATCATGTAATAGTTCACTTATTACCCCACCTTTAATTTCCCGTTTACTTGATTTGATCTTATTTTTTAGGGTTTTAAGAAATATTTGAGCTTGGCTTGCTATAAATTTAGGCCAAACAATTGTCCCCCACATACAATTTAACTGTATCCCAACATGCCAAAATTGTATGAATATATATCTCAAATATTATTAATAACCCAGATTCCAAATTCATTTTTTCCTTGAGAGCTCACTTATCCTTTTCACTTTAGAATCTAACTTACTCATTTATAAAGGCTCCTTAGATTACTGTTTGGTGCTCCTTTCTCTTTGTCATTGGAAATCACCTCAATCAAAGCCAAGTTGTCCAGGTTGATCATTCAAAATTCAAATGTTGACTCCCCAGCTACTTACTTCATTGTTCCTTTAGTATTTCAGGGATTAATCTCTTAATACCTTCCTCCAAACTTTTTAGTCATCTTCTTTACTTGCTCCCTTTCACTTCATATCCCAATTTATATTTACAGCCGTTAAACTTTTAAAATAAAAAATATAATCTCACTTTTCCTCTGTATACAAAATAATGGTTGTTCTATTGTGAAATTAGAAGAGATTAGAACTTTCATACTCAATTTGTTCCTTGCATTTTTGTCAAAATCATTGGTGGCTTTGTATGGAAAACCTTAACTCAGGAATTGGATGCCAATGTAAAAATGCTGATATTGATGTTAAAATCATGGTGGCTGTAAATTGATTACTATAGTAAATTGGCCTTAAAAATTTGTTACCAAAATCATGTCTACCATGTATTCCATAAAATACCTAAGATAACATTTCTTCATTACTGGACTTATAGGATTGAGTATGACTTTCATAATAACTTGCTCTAAGTCCCTAGATCATAAGCATGCTCAAAACTGATGTTTGAATAAATCAAAGCATCAAGTATGGCCATTTGTACATCATACAACTTTAATATTTGAACTTGTAAATATAAAAGGATTCTTTTTTTTTTAATCTATATTCCATAGACTAGATGTAACATTTATTTTTTCAACTAAGAGGCCATTTCTCAAAGAACAAACCTTCCTAGATTCATAAATCTATTATCCTGTAAAGCCTCTTGCTTCTTTTTATTTATAGCAAATGACCATCTTTCTACTCACTTACTAATTTGCTTTCACTCTTTATTATTAGGAACCTCATATCATGAGCAAATTATTCACTTTCCCCTAAAACATAGTCATACTTAGTAGATTTTAAAGAATCCTATTTTAATTAAATAACTAACTTTAGCCATTTTCAGACAAAGCATTTTGAAAGATAGTATGTTAGTTATTAAAAATGCATCTTGCATCTTTAACAAACATTGGCATCATATAACTTGCAAGCAGAAAATTTGAATTCATACCTCAATGGTGCTGGTTTGTAGGCTTTAGGAGAATCGCACTAAGGTCTATTTCCTTAACTCCTTCATATATAAGCAATGTTCTAGAACTGACCATGGTAAGATTGTTGGAGAACTTCACTTTTTGTTGCTTTGTAGGCCCAGAGTAAATGACGGCATATCGTGCTCCTATTACATCTTCATGACAAAGTGAAACTTCATGCATAGCTTGAGTAAAATTTCTAGAGACCTACCTATCCTTCTTTCTTTTTTAGATGGTTTTTTTTTTCTTATAATAGGAAATAGCTAGAGTCCTATTTCTACTTGGAATACTTAACGGAATAACAGTTGACCAGTTACGTATTGCAAATGAGATATATAGCTTCCTACCACCAAATTTGATTGCTTTAAGTTGGTTCCCTATTCAGAAAGATCTATGCAACTATACCTTAAAGTAAGCTATGCTTCTTTTACCCTTATGACACACATGACTTACTCATAGGGCCATAGAAAGCCTAGTGAACAAAGTGATATAGCTATTTTACTCAAAGAGATTTTCTATTCACTACAATCATTCTCCAATCAACACATATGACATCAACACACAAGAAACAAGAGATGATCCTCAAACCTATCTTTACTCTATTGCATTAAAGTGACTAATAAAAACTACTTATAAACATGAATATAGCAACTGAAATGAAAACAAAGCCATAGGATTGGATCTACAGTACAATATGGCCTTAAACTTTTACTACATAAAAAGAATACTTTAAGGACCTATATTATTTGGCCACGTGCACAGCCCTCTCTCTATTCTTACTTGTTTTTAGTCATTTCCCATATAGTGGGAACGTACCTCTTTTTGTCATTGATGAACTTGTGGGGTAGCTCTCCAGGTCTTATTTGATGGTGTACTATCTCCCACACTTCTAATTTCTCTTTTTGCATTATTCTAGAATGGTTTTCCTGTAAAACTATAGAAAAGGTTAAGGAATTATTAGCATACCATGACATAAGAACATTACTTACTAGGAAATAGGATGTTTCTCTAATATAGCTCTCCTATTGTTATAATTCCAACCCTCTCCTTGTAGCAGCTCTTTTTCTATGTAAATGCCTCTTTCGGGTCCTAGTGAGTGGCTGGGGAAATTTCTTATGTGTTACCACTTGCCATCATTTTGTTGGTATATTTTGAGGAGGAATCACAAACCTAGGTTACTTGTTGAATTGGATTTTCTCCTGTGCCCTATTGGGTGGTCTCCAACTTGACAACCTATCCTTTGGTTGGTTCCTAATTGTTGAAGGTGTATACTTGGCCATGAAATCATACTTTTCTAAAAGTTGCCCCAAGATATCCCATACTGGCTACTATTTCCCCTAAGGAGCTTCCTTCCTTTCTGGTGCACCCCAGCAACCTTAACCCTCCTCCACATGTTTTTGGGGTATGGGAGATAGTATTTAGGCTTCTATTCTTTTCTGTACTTCCTTCTAAGATGAGTTGAGATTGATAGTTAATTCCTTTTGCCCTCTTTTATTCATTAATAAGAGTCCACAAATCAAACCCCACAATATTAATGGTAGTTGATGGAAAAGAATCATCATCCACCATCAATACTCTCCTTCTTCTCAAGAAACTTGAGTATGCCTTTGTTTATTCTTTCCTACAAGGCATTCTTAAAAGACCAACAAGCATTAGTGTTATGATTCTAAGAGTGATGATGCTAACAATATTGTTTCCTTTTCAACTCCTCCTTAGTTGGAATCTTGTGATCAACCGGAAGTGTGAGAAACTTCTCTTTTAGTAGGTAATAAAAAATTTGTTGTCTTAGAAACATCAAATGTGTAATTAGGCTGAGCAATAGTTGTTGACACCTTCTGCCAAGTTTTTGAAGCCTTCCTAACCAATAAAGAACACACAACTATACTAGAGTTACTTAAATCTGCTACAGCCACTTTATGATTTACCTTAGCACAATTGGTTTCCATAGCAGTCTTCATCCTTTGATTTTCTTCATACAATAGCTCTTCATACTTAGACACCTTTGTTGAGAGTTCATAGAAGTCACTGATCTCAACACCCTGAAACTTCTTTCTCAACTCTATGAGAAAGCCTCTTTGCATCATCTTCACATACTCATGTTCGAGTAATTGAATCCTATACTTGCTTTTCATCTTTAAAAGCCTAGAAATAAACTGATTACCAATCTCACCATTTCTTCGAGTGACCCTTGATAACTCAGCAATGCTTACCTCAGGCTTGGCTCTAAAGAATTGGGTATGAAATAATCTCTTCACATCATTTTAGATAAATATAGAGTTTCTAGGTAGAGTGGCATACCATGTAAAAGCTGTAGTTGTTAGTGAATTGGGAAACAAGCTCAATTTGAAGTTTGCAAAATTCTCATAGTTAACTAACTCACCACATTGTATTGTAAACCTAGCCACATGTTTTCGTATAGATTGCCCCTCCTCCCTAGAGAATAAAGCAAACTCAAGAACTCTATATCCCCTTGGGTAAGGATTTTCTCTATCAATCACCTCAAAATATGGAGTATGTAACTTTGGCCTTGCGACCTACCTTAAACTTGGACCATAGAGCTCCAGCACTACCTCATTTATTGCATCAACGTTTGCTTGTACTGGCTGCTCCTTAAAAAGCCTTTGCTAAGGAGCTAGCTTCTAAGAAGTAGCTTGAAGAACTGGTTGGGGAATTGGTTGAACCCTTCTATAACCACTTTGAGGATTACCCCCTGAGCCCTCTACATACATGTTAGGCTCCTGTTCATACACATGTGGGTTAAGATTGGGATTAGTCATAACAAAAATATGATGGGGAGCAAAAGATCTTCCTTCCTAGTAACCGTTTAGGCCAGCCCCCATTTGATGAACTTCCTCAATTTCTTTTGTTTGGAGATTGGTATATCTCCTCAACTTGAGGATTGGCCTGAGGAACTTCATCATGAGATCCTCCAGAGGATTGCCCCTCTAGTTTACTAGCAACTACTTGTTTCACATGCTTAGTACTGAAGGCTGGTTCTTCTATCCTTAGGCTTTGCACCTATCGTAGTTGCTCACCTAAGGACTATAATATGCTTCTCCATTCTTCATGCATTGTGTGAATCACCTTATTCTACTCCTTAATATAACAACCCTCATTATATTATCTTAAACTTAGTCTTGTACTGACAGGAATTAAACTTGATGATGTGTGTAGGACAAGAGGAACCAAGATGAAGGAAGAGCAAAGAGGAAATAAAACCCCTTCACTCCGTGGCCTAAACAAAGGACACCATGGCAAACGAGCTGGAACTTCATTAAATTTTTTCAGATAGAAGGGTCTTACACCGTAGCAAACTTACCTCCCGCCGTGGCACCAAACTTCGGATATGTTTGAATTAGGCAAGTTTTAGATAGTCGAGATGGAAGAAAAATTGAGAGAGGAAGAAGAAACCTCTGCTAAGGTTCGAGATTCCGACTTGGGGAGGAGATTCCTAGCCTTTGAAAGCTTCAATCCTTGTTGGTAAGTAAATCTTGGCTATTTTCCTTTATTTTCTCTTCAATTTTGGTTTGGAATTGGTGGGAATAAGTTAAGTTTCAGATTTATGGATGAATCCACTGATTAAAATGCTTGTTATAGTGTTGTATAAGTGTCATGTAGTGTTAAGAAGCTTTGAGTATGTGTTTTGGTTGAATTGTAATGAGTTTGAGTGGAACTATAGGTTGAAATTTGGGAATAGAAGTGGAAATCCAAATTTGTATGTGTTGGTGTATGTTTGAATGGTCATTTAAGGTTCATTGGTATGTGTTTATATTGATGGAGCCTTGGATAAAGTTTAAATGGTTGAATTATGGAATTTGGATAATTATGCTATATGCTGATTGTAGATATTATGACATCGTAGAGGTTGTTTAGCTTATCAGAGGAGTTCAAGTCGTGCGTTGTAATTCGAAAGTTTGTGAGAATCGTGTGCGTGGTATCGACAATTTAAGGTAACCGGGTGTTTGTGATGTATATGATATATGTTAATATATATATATGTATGTATATGCATGTTCCTGTTCATACCATGATATTGCTTGTGTATGTGTATGATTTTTCTACATATTGTGGTATGTATACGGTTGGTTGAGATATGATGATTGTATATGAGGTGTATGTATGATTTTGTAGCATCTCTATACCATTGCATGTTAGCATGTCCATGATGATGATTATGATGATGATATATATATTTAGAGGCATGTTGGCATGACATTGATATTATCACCATTTGATGCATATTATAAGGAGGATGTTGAGGTGATGATGAGGTGTGATATGAAATATGATAATTATATGATAAAAGTTCCCTATCACTAAATCCTGTCACATAGTTAGGAGAGCCAGGTGGCAGTGAATTTGAAGATGTACCTTCTCTAAATCACCACCAATTTAGGTGGTCCAGGGGAAGGAAAGTCATGGTTCAAGAACTAGTATAACCTTTGGTTAGGTTGTATTAGTGTGAGGTGAGCTTGGTAATGTCTCAAAATTAGTCTTCACAACTGCTGGAAGAGAATCATATATTTGAAATGTCTTGTAATGACGATAGCTCATGGCTCTAGTCATGTATGAGGGAGAACATACATACCATTTCATTTTACATTTCATTGCACCATATGCACGATTGTATAGATTATCGATATAGATTACCTGTGGTTGTGTTCCCGGTTATTGAGACTTTGTCTTACACCCCCTCCTATAACTAACATTTCTGGTAAAGGTTCTAGTACTAGTCCAGAGAAAATAAGGAAGTCGTAGCCTCTGTGACCTTGGGAATCTTCAAGTCAACGATAGTATGTGATTGTCTATGTTATGTATTGTGCCAAGTAGAATAGTATGTTTGTAATTAATATAAGAACAATGCTATTGTGACATTGGTGATTGTAGAATATTGATGATGATTAATGATATGTGATGAGGTTGATGATGATGTGATATGGATGTGTGTAGGTATTAGTGTGCATGTGTGACGATGGTTTGGGCCCCAGTATGAGTCATTATTGTTGGAGCAGTTGTCTGTGTCAAAATAGTGGTATGTCAGAATCCAAAGGGGATTTTGGGCCCAGTATGTGTGTGTTTGGGTATGTAGTACATTATGTGGAATTGGGGTTCAAGGGGGACAAATCCCGGAGGAGTGGTTCCTTTTGGGTGAAATCTATTTAGACAAGTTAGTTAAGTCAAGTAGGATCTGTGTGAATGTTCCCAAGGTGCCAAATTGCTTTGGATGGCAATTCGAAGAAGTTTGTTGTGAGTTTTGGTCAAAACAATGTTGGGTATCCAAAATCTCCATACAGAGATGGATTCAAGTGAAATTGATGTTTATAGCTAGATTGGGATGAAAGTGATTGGTAGGAGTTAGAACCAAGTCAATTGAAGGTCGAAACATAAAGTTATATGCATAAAAAATTTGCCCAAAAAATTAGCAAATAGCTTATATGGTATCAAAAGGGGTGCCGTAGCACCAAGTACTACTGTCCGGCTGAGGCCACAGCAGTATTGTAGCTTGTTGTGACCCAAAATTGTTTTGATGTTGTTTGGAGTTTTATGTGATTTTGATATTTTGGGAGTTGTGTTTAGGGCTTATTGGAGTAGGTTATTACACTTAAAATGCTCATCAAACATATTAGCAGTTACAAATAAAGAAGCATCAATAGGAATAGCAGTATTAGGAAGAGAGCCTTCAGCACAAGTTTTCCCTCTAATGATCACAGCTCGCTCCTCTTTTTGATGATTCAAAACTCCTCTATGCTCGATAGTCTCCATTATCTATGAAACATGACCTCCATGCCCTGCTGTTGCAACGACATCCTCTAGATCATGAGACCCAATATCTTTTTTTCCAGAAACACTTAATGTCTTTGGCGGCATGGTACTTGCATGTGTCCCACAGGGCGGGCCAAAAATTATATGTTGTAAATAAATTTGGATTAATATGTTCAAAAAATTATATGCAAAAAATTATATGTTGACAATAAATTTATGAAAATTATGCTCTAGGTGTGCTAAATGTGTGAATCTTAAAAAATATGTGAATCCTGACTTCTAATCAAAACGATTGTGAGTTCATGGGTCTTTCTCCACAATTTCCCTAGATGCAGATAACAGAAATAAAGATGAATGGAAATTTTTAAAGCTTTTAAGGAATATAAATGTAAAAGGCTTCAATTAGTGAAAAGAATAACAATGATCATGTCTAGAATTGAGAAACAGCGATACTAGGAAATTCAAGAAGGTTCTAAAGAATAGTAATGAAAGCTAAAAGAATGTATAAGAAAAATAAGAAAGTTCGATGCAAAATAAAATTGATATTGATATATGTTAAGCAATAATTGTTGGTACCCTCTTGATTGTCTGAATCTCTATTTATAAGTCACTCAACAGTAATTCTCCAGCCTTACTCATCACATCTTGATCATGCTCCATATTTTGCGATCTCTTTGCTATCATGCAGAACGTTCACTTATTACTTCATCTTTAATTTCCCTTTTACTTGATTTGATGTTACTTTTTAGGGTTTAAAGAAATATTTGACTTGACTCACTACAAATTTAGGCCAAACAATAAGATATTATTTTAGATGCCAATGATTGAGCTGTTTTCAGAAAGATACTAAGGTATGGCATCATGAAGAAATCCTGAAACATCCTCAAGTAATTCTTTGCAAGGCATAATGATGGGAGATTCAGACACTTTAGAAAATGACATCCAAGCATCCCTATTTCCGATGAAATCCCATGTTGAACTAGAGTAAATCTTATATCAAAATTTTGTTTTAACCTTTGTTCACTAGTTTGATTGTATCTCACAAAATATCTAGAAATTGGAAGAGAAATTTGATTCATTGGAAACTAGATACATAGAGCATTCAAATTGTGGGTCATTTGCTATATTACAAGTTAAAATGGTAAAAATATGTTTATTGGAAGGAAGCATTTTTTTACTGGTGTAAAGCACAATCAAAATGTTATTTGGTTGCTCTCTATGATGTAATAGTCAATTGTTAGACTTTAAACTATTAACCATTAACTGTAGATTCATTGAAATGGTTATATTTTGTAAGTCAACCACAACATTCCTGACAATTGACTGTTACTCATCTAATCACTTTTAGAAAAGTAAATAATGGCTAGTTTTAATAGCAAATGGCTATATTTCTTAGTAGGCTATAAATATGACATTCTAGATTCGTTGTTGACATATAACCAAGTTCTACAATGTTATCTTGAACTTGTTTTTCATCTAGATGGAGAAACATCATTCTTGAGGCAAATCTTGCAAAATTTCTATCATTTGAGTTATTAGAACTCAATTTTGTATATCTATGCTTTGAGAGTTTTTTTTTTCTTCTCATTCTTATTAAATCATTGTAAGGTAATTGTGGTATGTCCCTTGAAAGTAAAACAAGAGTAAGGTAACTCTTGGGGAAATTATTTTCTTGTAAGTAAAAAGTGCTTTGTTTTAGAGTGAAAACATTTAGATGTTGTAAAGGCTCATAAATGCCAATTCAAAATTGTTAATTCATATAGTTTTGATGACTATAAACAACATTGAGCTTGGGAATCCAATATCAAAGGAACACAAGTCTTATGTTGAATAAAGTTGGAGATTCCTGAAGGTTGAAGAATTATTTCATGAATTTTAGGAATCCATTTGTAAAAGAAGGTATTTAAGCTTTGAATTTTACTTCACCCAATATTAAATGAGATATCTACTTGAATGATTAATGATTAGCTCATGATTTCAAAATAATTTTCATGAAAAGAGCTACCTTATGAGGATAAAGTGTCAATTCAAAAAATGTTTCTAAGTGTTCACCTTGTTTTCATGAAAGTGTTTTATCTTATGCGCATAACCAGTGAAGGTTATAAGGATAAAATCTCAATCTCAAAGCTTTTTTAAGTGTCTCTTCTTCGATTTTATGAAAAGGGGTTGAGGTTATCCACATAACATAGCTATGCACCATGTTCTCAGGTTTGTCCAGGTGGTTATCCTGATAAGGTGGATACCTTATTTGCATAAGGGAGTGAACAGTGAAGGCCAATTGTACTGTGCAGCCCGTTATTTGCATAACCTAGGGAGGTTATCCACATAACGTGTGTTACAGAACACTTGGACTCTCCTCTATTAATAGGTTATCTGCATAACCTATGTTTCCGTACCATTAGACTTTCTTCGGTTAAAAAGGTTGTCCGCATGACCTTGGGAGATTATCCGCATAACCTTTGTTACAAAACTCATGGTCCTTCTTCAGCTAAATGGGTTATCCGTATAACCTTGAGAAGTTATCCTGATAACCTATGTTTTGCAAAAACTCAATTTGAGAAAAATTTAATGTTATCCCAACAATTGAGTAGGTTTTCATGAAGATGTTCTTGAGTTAAAACTTAGTCATTCTAGAATAAACGTTATCCGCATAACCTAACAAGGTTATTTGCATAACGAAAGTTTTAAGTTGAAACCAAGAGTTAACTGTCACCCGTTATTTGCATAATCTGAGGAGGTTATCCGCATAATCTCTGTCAAATACATTTAATGTGGCAGGTGAACTGCTATTTTTCTGAGAGTAACGGCTAATCCTTGTTTCCAACGGATAATTTTGATATAAAACTATAAATAGGACCTCATTTAATTTGTTGGGTAATGAGAAAAAATATAAAAACGTCAAAACTCTGCAGAATTGATTACTGATTCATTCAAAGTTTACCTACTCTCTGTTTAGCTCATTTATTGTTCTTAAACTTTCATATCCACTCTTTTGAGAATGAGTTTCATATCTTGATTTATATATTTCTACACCTCTGTAGTTAGCACTTAGTGTGAGAAGACACTAAGAGATTTGCTTTTACTCCTGAGTGAGAAGAGTGAGAGTGTTTTGTTTAGCTCAAAGTTTGAGTTGGGGATATACTGCGGTTTTTGTAAGAACCCATTTAAATCTTGCAAAATCTTGCAAAAGATAGTGAAGAAATCTCAAATGGTGGATTGAGGACTATACGTAGGTTAAGTGGAGTAAACCGAATCAGGATAAATCACTATGTCCTTTTTCTCATTCACTTTGCAATTGCTCTTTATTTCTTATACTCTGTTTTTTCAGCCACTTTTATTATTACTACTATATTTTCACTTTTTGTAGAAAAATCTAAACTTCCTAATTCACCTCCTGAAGGCCAACTGAACTAACAAAAACTTGTGGAATTTGTGGAGAAATTTCATGTGGAAATTTAAGAACTAGACATAGGCATATGTTAAAGCTGAATCAAGATAAATCTTGAGTTTGCAATCTTTCTATCCCAACACTTTTTACATTTCAAGTTGATTGGTTGATGCTTTATTTTGTGTTGATATTTTGCATGAATAATTGCTTATATATTGCTAAATACAATTTCTTTTCTTTTCTTTTCTTTTCTTTTTTTGTTACATTTTTTTATATGTATTTCAAGTATTCAAGATTGTCAAATTATTTTGGTCTACTTGGAAACAAGCTTTTGCATTATGTCTAACTATATATTGTGTGCTCTATTTTTTAGAATTTAACTTCTCTGTAACATATTCCAAATATTAGCATAAAGCTTCCAATAGCTGGTATATTTGTTGCATTTCTTATTAATCTTCAAAATAATATTAGTTACATGTATTTTGAAGAAGAATTTCTTAAATAATCAAAATTTTTCTGAACATCTATTTCATCCAATTATTGGATGTGGTTGCCTTGTTCATCAAAAACTTTTTAAGTAATTTTTTGTCCCTATTCTTCAAGAATAATTAATAATATACTATTTACTTTATCATTTTTTCACAAAATAATTTCTTTTGTTATTTAATTATATTTTTAGTCACTATTAAAACAGAGTTCTATAATAAAATGACAGATGATTTTTTATAAATAATTTGACTATTTATGTTGAGAAATAAATTACAAATAATTAATTACAAAAAATCATAAATTAATTTTATTTAGTTAAAAATGAAAGAATATGATTTAATTAGAATTATAATTTAGTTATTATTAATATACATATATTTCCCAATAGTTATTTTAGTTGGTTCCATCCCTCCATGATCCGTGAACTATATGTTATTCTTTTGTTTTTCTTGGCCGCCCATAGGCTATTCAGTTTATAATATTTCTCTTTCTATGATGGCAAAAAAAAAAAAAGAAAGAAAGAAAGATCTTTCCATAATCTTATACAATGAGCTTGCCGTATTGAACCTTAGAAAAATTTAATGAAAGAAAGGCAAACGCAAGGAAAAAATAAATTTATTGTTCATTAAGTAACGAGATTTTTTTTAAAAAGAACAAAAAACTGACTTCGTAACGTTGGCAAAAAAGAAAAAGATAAATAAATAAATAAATAAAACCAACTACCTAAGTAACGAACTAGCTCTCCTCTAAAATTAGGGCTGCACAACTTGGTTCGGTGTTCGGTTGACCTGGTCCAACTCGGTCATATTGGGCCAAATTATTTTTTTTATATATCTTAATTAATTTTGTAGAATTTTTATCCTTTATGTATCTAATATAATATATTTACTATATAAATATTATGAAATTTTTTTAAGATTTTAACGTTTTAAATTTTTTTAAATTTTGAATTAATTTTTTAACTTAATATTTATGTTAAAATAATGTATAATGGTTAAATATTCATAAATTTTAAAAAAATTTATTTTTTTTAAGATTATCTTTTAAGAAAATCTATTTTTAAGTATAAATAAGTATATTTTTTATTATTAAATAATTTTTTTATTTTTAAATTTTTTTAAAATATATATATATAGTATTGGGCTAGTCCGGTACTGACCAGATACTGGCTTGAAGCACATCGGGCCGGGCATCGGGCAGGGGTCAAACCCGACCCGATCGAACCCGACCCAACCCATGATCACCCTTATCTAAAATGAAGCCTAATCTTGAAATAGCTTCTAACTGATATTCTTTTCTATAGGAACTGTCCTTCAATATATTGAATAACATATTTTAGGCTTCAATATTGATTTTTTGATAAACTTTTTTTCTTAACAAACTGTGGCCTCAATATTTTTTAAGTGTTAAATTTATATATTTTTTCTTATATATTTTTTATATTATTTTTTATTAAAATTTAACATGTAAATTTTTTTAATTTTTTTAAATGGAAGAAGTTCATACTTTTAATATATAATTAATAACTAAATTTATGATATATTAAAAAATAATTCACATATTAACTTTTAATTAAAAAATAACATGAAAAATATATAAAATATATATATAAATATTTTCATATTTTGAATAGCACTAGTTATTCATATATGCCCACGAATTGCTTCATAAGTAACCGATATCACTGAACATTTTAATGACGTGGTTGGGAATGTTTCACACAAAGGTATGCTGATTGCTGATTCGCCACATAGCTTGTTTGTGAACGATGTTCATGGAGATCAAGGATGTGAAAATTATCTACTACTGTTAGTGGTGGCGGCTCAAGAAATTTTAAGTTGTGAGGTCACACAATTTAACTTAAATTTTTTGTGGTGACAATTATTCCCTTACCTTAAAAGGAATATAAATTTGTTACCTCTAATTGTTAGATTGTTCATATTAAATTTGGAATATCTATATAATTCTTTAATACTTTTTTATTTTATGAATATTAAGATATTTCTAATCGATCATTAAAGAATAATTTTTTTGACGCATTGAGATTACTGAAGTTAGGGGCAACTGCAGCTTAAACAGTTTTTTGGGTGGGGGAATTTTTTAATATTTATCATAATTAATATTTTAAAATAATGATGTTACTTAAAAAAATGAAATGATAAATTATGTATAATCATATAATATTTTAAAGATTATACATAAAGTGAAACCATATATGTAATATATTAATTTTAAGAGAAAATTATATAAAATATATTTAAAGTTTGTATTTTCAATACATTTACATTTGGCATTGTACATTGATGGTTTGAGTAAAAAAACAAGGATAAATTTTTGAATTTTATAAAAATAGATCAATATATATGGATATTTTAAAATTATATGTTTAGCATACTAAAAAAACTTTTAATTAATATTATATGTAAATTAAATAACAAAAATTAAACCTATATTTATGCAAATACATTTCTATGATAACTAAATCTAGACATTTTCATAAAAAAATGAAAAATACCGAGTATCATTTTTTTACGAAATAAAACATACATTTTTTTAGTTTATTAAAATATTTTTATTATTTAATAATTATTACTCATTAAACAAATACATAGGTCCACTTTGGGGTGAAGTGGGTTTTATTTTTTCCAATAAAATATTTTTCATACATAACGCCATAAATTGAACCTAGATAATGTATTAATGAGATCCAACTATCATTTTTTAAGAATTTATTCTTAAAAGATTAATTTTATTTTATATATTTGTATTTAAAAAAATTATTAAAATTTACAAAAATTATATTTATAAAATCTAAATTGTTCTGATTTGTCAAGAAAACCAACTCCATATTTTTCATTTCCTCGCTAGAAGCACAAATTAGAGGTGTCACAAATATAACCAATTTTGATATCTTCTTTTCCTTTTTATATAGGGGAAAATCTATGTCCAATTTAGTGCAATTTATAATCTACCAATCTCTCTTTTTGCACTAAGAATGATCCAAGACAAAACTCATCACCTCTTGGATGAGAAAATTTAAAATTTACATTAAGAAACTTGCAAATAACATCAAGATTACAAATTTCTCATACCTACTTAGTGCCTGTTTGGTTCTCATTTTTCATAACATAATTGTACTTTCTAACCATCATTTTCTCATTTTTTATCCAAACAGCTTTTCAGTAAACTACTCTACTTTTATCTAAACTTCATTTTTATAAATTGTAGTTATTTTAAAAGTACTTTTACAAAAAAACAAATCAAACGGGCACTTAGACTTAAAAGAAAACCCACTTTTTTTAATAATTTAAACTAATTTATCTTGTGTGAGGCTATAACCATAAAAGCCACAAAATTCTCATAACATAACAATTCAATATTACTGATTAAGTTAATATAACCCATTTTAACTTAACTTTAGTTTGGAAATTGATAACTTGACATAAGCTCCAAACTTTTCTTTTCCAAGCTAAAGATTTATTTAAGGGAATCATATTTTGAGATTAAAATAACTAATTTATTACAAAATAAAATTTATTATTATTTATTACTTCAATTTTACTATCCAACTTTCTAATTTTTAACACTTATTATTATATAAAAGTCTGTCTTTATAATTAATTTTTTTTACTGGTCTATAATTATAATTCTCTTATTATAGGGGAATGTCATTTTAATACTAAAATAACAAACTTATTATAAAATATAATGTGTTACTATTTAATTTTTTAATAATTTTAATTTTTAACACTTTTTATTTTTATTAGATGAAAATCTCTCTTTATAATTATTCTTCCCGGTGGTAATTCCCCCTTTATTTTTATTTTAGAAGAGCGAGATTTATTCTATTTTATTTTATTTATTTTACCGAATGTGAACAATTTCTTGTCTTCTACATCCAGCATTAGCAACTCAACAGTCACACAAACCCACTGAATCAAATACAGTTCAGCACGGCGGTTCACTCTGAGATATAGTTCTTCTCGCTATGAGCAACATTCGTCGGCCGTCTCCCCGTATTGAAGCGAGAAACACTCTGGGTTTCTTTTGAAGTCGCGGTTGAAGCGTCGATTCTCATCAGGTAACTTTTTGAACCGCTTGCAATTTGTTCTCGTGTATGTAGGGGATAGCCTTGTTCTGTTAGGCTCCTATTACAAGGGGTGAGAGTTGAATATGAACTTTGTGTTACGGGGTTGATGAAAAGTTGGCAGGGTCAACTTAGTTTTGAGGACTCGGGTGCTGATGAGAATATCTGGATGCATCTCTTTGTGGTTGAATTTGAGTTTTGCTCTTACTCTACTGTCGTCCGTTTGGATTTTTTTTTTCCGGTCTGTTTTGTTGATTTCGATTATAAGTGTTGGCTAGTTTTTTTTTTTTTTTTTTTAAATAATGTGTCTTATTTGGTTCTTCAAGGTGATGAATGATCTGCTTATTCATGTGTGTGTTTGTTTTTTTCTTGGCATGTTGTTAGATAGAATTTCCACTTCAACTCTGCTTCATATAGAATGGAATATAGTAAAGCTAAGATCAAGCCTGGGTATGCTTATCTTACAGAAAATTGGGAAGTTCCAGATTTTCAATATGATATAAGATTGAGTAGGCGATTGAAAAGGCGGCGCATTGCCAACAAGATGATACAACCCAACGATAGTGCCAACGCTAAAGGGAAAAATGTGGGGAATTTTGGCAAGTCAATTGTCAAAACCACCGAGAACAGTGGTCATTTGGTGGAGGAGGAAGTGGATGAGGATTACAAATTCTTTTTAGAAAATGTTGTTTTCCATATTGATGTTGATGGTGATAATACTATAAGCGGTTATGGTATTGATGTTAACACATACCATGACAGTAATAGTGATGATGATACAGATGCCCAGTATATAATGTTCTTGGAAAATTTGAGGGAGGATGGGAACTCATATATATTTGAAGTCTTTGCCGATAACCAGTTCTTTAGTGTAAAGTATGAGGGCCAAGAAGAAGAGAGATTGTGTGATTTGGTCAATGTTGAAGTTCAATTTGATTGTGTCGAAGAAGATTACCAATTATTCCTGAATTCCTCTAGGATAGAAGGTGACAATTTGGTTTATATGCCAGAAAGGTCTGTCACACTAAAATATGGGGCAAGTGAATCAGAAGAAAAGAGTTCAAAGGTTATGCAGAACTTACAAGTTCCCCATGAGGCAACAGAACTGCATAATACTAGACAATCTTCAGATGATTATTGTGTGGGCCATGAAGAAGGAGGGTTGCATAATTTGGTCAATAGTGAAGTTCAGTGTGATAATGTTGATGTAGATTACCAATTGTTCCTGAATTCATCAAGGATAGAAGGTGACAAATTGGTTTATATGCGAGAAAGGGATATCACACTGAAATATGGGGGAATTGAACCAGAACAAAAGAGTTCAAAGGCTAGGCAGAACTTGCAAGTTCCCCATGAGGCAAGAGAACTTCATAATAACAGACAATCTTCAAATGATTATTGTGTGGGCCAAGAAGAAGAGAGGTTGCATAATTTGGTCAATAGT
The DNA here is from genome assembly GCA_026686845.1 of Adenanthera pavonina. Lineage (NCBI taxonomy): Eukaryota > Viridiplantae > Streptophyta > Magnoliopsida > Fabales > Fabaceae > Adenanthera > Adenanthera pavonina. Next base: position 32,670,439 of record JAIVEN010000015.1, read on the forward strand.
GAAGTTCAGTGTGATAAGGTTGATGTAGATTACCAATTGTTCCAGAATTCATCTGGGATAGAAGGTGATAATTTGGTTTATATGCCAGAAAGGGATATCACTCTAAAATTTGGGGGAAGTGAATCGGAACAAAAGAGTTCAAAGGTTAGGCAGAACTTACAAGTTTCCCATGAGGCAACAGAACTCCCTAATACTAGACAATCTTTGAATGATTATTGTGTTGCCAAGAACAAGTGCATCAGTGAAGTGTTGAGAGATATTGAGGATGATGACTACCTAGTATTTCTGAATTCTGTGTTTAGGCAGAATTCAGAAGAAAAAAGTTCAGCGGTTAGGCAGAATTTACAAATTGCTAATGAGGCAACTGTACCTCCTAATTCAAGACAAGGTTCAGATGCTTATCTTGTGGCCAAGCACAAGTGCAACAGTGAAGAATTGAGCAATATTGTGGATGAAGAATATGAACTATTCCTGAATTCTGTTAGTATAGTTGATGGCGATCTGATGTATATTCCTGAAAATGGTGTCACAGCGGTATATGAGGAGGAATGTGATCAAAGTTCCACTGATTCTGAACCAATTGTTTTGGATACTAATCAACATTATCAAAATAGCCCATTCATTTCTTCAAAAAGTTACAATTCCTCTGTAAGTGTCTTTTTCTTGGATAGTGATCATTTTACCATTCATGATATGTAGTTTGGATCACAATTACACACACATGTCCCTAATTAAAATGTTAGAAACAATTTTTTAATAAATTTTTCTTTAATATGTCTTGGTGTTTTTAGTGCCTTGTAGATGAGATGAGCCACAAAAACAGCTTGCTGTCTTATGCTTTTGATCCCTATAGAAGAGGACTCATGGAAGAACTTAAAAGGCCTTATGACCAAAAGGAGTATGACAAACTTCATGAAGAAGCAACCCGTGAAAGGGCAAAGGAGCGACACAGGGAAATGCGCTATGGGATAATAAAATCATGTCCAGTGGCTGGTGAAAATGAATCATATCTTGACATGTACTGTGGTAAGGTTCAGTTGTTCTTTTTCCATTTTAAACAATATTTGCGTTGAAAATGAGTTATCTAATGTGGACACATACTTACATGTAATCATTGGAACTGATGACTTTGTTTATTATTGGATATAAAAGATAAATTAGTAGGGAGTAGTTTTTTCCTTCTTTATTGGTGTCAATGACTAACCAGGGTCCCTGCCTCCCTCAGTGATAGAGGACTTGACTGTTACTTTTTTGCAAATTTTTCTGTTGTGTGTCTCTTGTTTTCATGCACTTCTATTATGTTTCCAAATTGTCATATTTGTTTAATGATGCGAATAACTTAATTGTCCCCTAATTTGGAAAAAAAAACTGATTCATAATTTTGCAGATCTAGCTAATGCAATTAATCAAGTCAAGGAGGAACCACACAAGGTTCTGCTTCTCTTGCGTGGATTTTTTTACTGGTTGGAGGTAAATTAATTATTGCATGTGCACTGAATTTTTATTTCAGACTGATAGGAATAGGCCCATGCAGAGATATACTGGCTAGAGGAAGAATAGAGGAGAGTTGGGCCAATCTGGCCCATTAGGGGCAGAACAAATAAAAGATGGATGGCTTTCCATTTTGATTTTGGTTTCCAAGGCAGACCTTTTAGAAGTATAACATATGCATTATTCATTTAGTATATAAGTAAATTTTCATTTAATTTTTCAGCTAGAATTGTGGGGAGTTAACCAGCTAAATTTAATTGCTTATAGTTTACTTTGAGGTGGTGGGTTTTATTGTCTTCAAACTTCTTTTAACGTTTTTACGATGGGAAAATGGTGGAAAGGGTACAAATTCTTTGGTTTGGGAGTTCATAAATTTGAGGACATTTGGGGTAATGAAGTGCTGCCATCTGGAAAATGCTCTCAAAAGGCAATGAAGGACCTATTTCATATGTTAACAAGGAGCACAGGTCATGCCTTCCATTGAGACTTAACATTAGAGATTCTTTTTATTGCTATTTTCTTGTTTTAAGAATATATTTTTTACTTCATTTAGGATTTGTTTTGTTGGAAAATAGTTCCAATTTTTCCTTGGAAAAGTTTTCTCAAAGTAAAATATGGAAATAATTTCCTATCAGTGTACCACTGTTACTCGCTCCACCCCAAGCCTACCACTTGCTTGACTTGGGCCCAAATTGAATCATACTAAGGCTTGGGCTTGCCGCTTGAGTGTGCAGTTGGAGCTTAATATAGGCCTTAGCCTTGTGCAAATACGAATTTTGGACGCTAGATGAACTTGGGCTTCACATTGACTTTTCCTTTCAGGCCTAAATAGAAATTTTGAAAATGATATGGATCTGATCTAGGTCCAGACCCAAAAAATTTAAATTTTGGTCAGGTGACTTTGACTTTGATGGGTTCTCAAGTGGATGGGAAACCCTCCCCCAAAAGTTGGTTATTGAGATGAGAGAAAACACACATTTAAATATCACATATAGCATCTCATATTACTCAATATGGAACTTAGGCATTCTATACTACCTAAGTCTCCACCAATTGGTTCTTCTTAGAGAGTTGACATCTTGACGACTATACTCAATGACACTTAATTTGACTACCTCATCGATTAGGACCCTTTACCTATGGTTAGAATTCTCTGTAGGTAGTTCTCTCTAGAATTGTTGATCACTAGCGCTAATACCAATTGATGAGCACTCAAGTGGGATGGGAACCCTCTCCCAAAGATTAGCTGTTGATGTAGGAGAACCAACCCATTTAAATACCCCTTAAAGCATCTTGTGCTATTTAATGTGATACTTGGCATCCCATACTACCCAAGTCTCTATCAGACTCCAAATTTTGAAATTTGGAAATGTCCAAACTTAGGCCTAGGTTTAGATCTAGACAATTCTTTTAAGACCAAACTTGGACAAAATAAGTAGTTTAACACGAGTCCTTTTCTCTGAGCTTAATTTTGACCAGCTTTGGGCCCACAACAGAATTTTGAAAGTTAGTGTGCTTAGACTTGAACTCAATTTCTTTTGTCTTTTATCTGAAAAGCCGAACTTGTGTCCCTTGTTCAAGTCTACCATCCATTACCATCATCACTAGCTTGCAATTTGTTAGCACTACGTGCATGGATCACCAACCACCGCCTTGCCTGTCTATCCTTTGTCCCCATTTTTGTAATGAAACCCAAAAAAAAAAAAGAAGAAGAAGAAGACTTTGGGAAGTTTTTCTAATGAAACAAACAACAAAAAGGTTGGTTTCAAATTATTTTTGTCAGAAAAATTGAAAAAAATTATTTAACTACAAAACAAATGGAGTCTTAAAGAGCCATTGCTTGAGTTTTCATTCATTTTTAAGAATCAATTAATATTGTTGAATATTTTCTGTTACTATCGTGATCTACTGAGGCAATATTATAGAATTTTTTCTCTTATTATTTTCTGAAGATTTTCATGGAAAAGTATGATCTATTGACTGTAATTCATGTGTACAATAACACAGAAAGCTCCTCAATTTATTGGAGCGAAAAGAATAATGCTACATAAATGATCCTAAGTACAGATGACTAAGCAGACACCAAAAAGGAAGAAAATGGAGATATTACTGTTGCTCCAAATCAGTGAAATAAATGATTGATTTGGTCAATGATTTACAAGGACATAGACTGGACATAAATCAGATAATAATAAAACTTAAGATAGTCAGAATATTTGCCAACATTTTCCTATTATTTGCTTGTATTATTCTTTGTTTTTATTCTCCTTTATTTTCTTATAAAATTATGCTAATCTTGGCTAGATAAGTTAGTTTGTTTGTTCCTATTTCTTCTCTACTTATTTTGACGGGATTTTATCAGATTCAGGTTAGAATCTGCCGATAATTGTATTTTGTTGTCTGACGAATAAAATAACACAAAGGAAAAGCTCCAGTAACATTTGTTTTCCACATGGTATGAGAGGAAAAAAGCCTGACGGTCACAAGATCCAAGACCCATAAAAATCAATGTTAGACTTGAGGCCTTTGAGTTTTAAGGATACAAACCTAGGCTATGAAAAAAAATTGAAGGTTGTGACCAGAGGTCTTTGATACTAAAAGAACACAAGCTCAGACAAACATAATTGGGTTAGACTTTTTCTAGTGAATGTTGATTCAATTGGTAAGAATTCAACTCATACTTCACATGGATGTGGGTTTGAATTCTGTCACTGATGTGAAAACCATTTTAGTAGATAATCTATAAGTACTTTCATTGACACTTGTTAAGCTGTGAGGCCTGCCTACCTAAACTTTAGTTCACCAAAAAACAAAAATTGGGCTGGAGTTTTGAAGGCTCTACCACTAGGGGCCTGTTTGGTTTATATTTTTGCAAACCGAACCATGATTTCTAACCATCATTTTCTCTTTTTTCATCTAAACAGCTTTCCAGTAAACTTCTTTACTTTTATCCAAACTTCATTTTTGTAAACTATGGTTATTCTAAAAGTATTGTTACAAAAAGACAAACCAAATGGGTACTAAAAAAATGATAGGCTTCTCAATGAAAGTTTTAAATCCCAGAAAGGATTGGACAATGAAGAACCATACCAGAGTGTTAAGGCAAATGATAATTAGACTTGCATTCATTCTCTCTTTTTTTTAATCCTTCAGATTACATTTGTTGACTGATTTACAGATTTAGTGCATGAATTCATAAATTTACATTAATACATGTGTATTAATGACAGTAATATGTTCCTCATTTCTATGTGGAAATTGCAGCGTGTTCCACAGGTAGGAGCATTTCGGCCGTGGCTTGATGCATCCTGTTTGCAGATGTTACAGAAATTGTGACCATGTGATGATGCTGTATGAATCTAACCGTTTTGTGTTTTGTTCAGATGATGTATCTAGAGCTAACCGAGTTTAGCCACTTGGGACTAGTTGAGCTAGTAAGGATAAGGTGATATGTGGACAGAAATTAAGGTTTAGTTTAAACCCTCCTAATGTAACAAGAAAAAGAGCTAACTGAATTTACATGTAATAACCAATGAAAGGAGTTGTTATAATATTTGAACATAACCGAATTGTTTAAGTGTTAAGGTTGCTAGCCATCTAGGACTACATGTAATATTGTATGCTTTGTTAAGCCCAAATAGCTTTTTTAATGTAGAAAAAAAAATTGCACATACATGCACCATACACATGAAAACCAAGTCGATATGTCAGCATCATCCCACTTGAACCTGAGCGTCACGATTGGCCTTTTAACATTTTGCAACGTTGAGCTTTTTCATTGTTTGTGTAGTTTTGTTTTGTCCTAGTTTTCTTATCCTATTACACATGCAGATAACAGTATTTTTGTTTTTCTGGAAAGGTGGTTGAAGCTTGCACCATGGTTTGTCTAGTCCTAATATTCTCCTCAGGATCAAAATATGTTTCTCAAGGATCTTCAAAATCATATGTTCTAAATTGGAAAATAAATTTGGACATATGACTTGCTGTAGCGAAACACAAGCATAATGTTTATAATGAAATGGTAAAGAAAATTTAACACAAGCCTAAGGTTTATAAAGAAATATGGTTAAGAAAATTTTTGTCAAACTTGAAGCAAGGAATCGAAGCCCTTTGTCCCTAGATAATGCTAATAAATCTATATCTCAATCTGCCCAACTCTATTATTTGATTTTAGAAATCTGGTCAACCTTGGATAGCCATGTTCCCCATTTATGCGGCTTCAATGAAGACAATCCTACTATGCATATATTAAATTGTAAAATGTTATGCCTTCCAACGAAGGGAGGGCTTGGCCTGACCAAACAGAGCAATTCTACAATGCGTATATTTTGATTATTTTCTTCAAAAGGTTATGATTATTTTTAAAAGCTTGAATAAACATTATAAAACTTCTTAAAAATGATTTTTTTTTCATTGAAAAAGACTTAAACAAATGGCCCTTAAGATTCTATGCCCAAAATTGTCTTCAATCGCCCAAGGGCTTTTTCTATAATCACTTTGATGTTAATTGCTAGTGGAAGAGAATTGCTAAGATGAGCTCCCTGATCATGTCGTGACCAATGCTCATATGTTGAAACTAAGCTTTTTAACTCGTACAGTTGATTCCTTTCAAGAACAATATATCATCAAGTGGCTTTTCACTTGGTTCTCTTAGAGGGGCAAATAGAATATTATTCCTTTCACCACCAGCTTACTCTTTTTTTTAAAAAAACAAAATTTTGCATGACAAATTAATATTTTTAATTTCTTCTGCTAAGTGCCAAGGTAAGTTGATTAGATGTTGGAACATTAAAAATAACATTTACGAACCCGTTAAATGTATTAATGACTCTTAAGGACTTAAAAAAATTAAAATTATTGTGAAAGATTAAAATTGCCACTTGCGATTCTCAAAACTATTAGTCATGTTTCTTAAAATTATTATTCCAAAATTTTCTTGTGATATTTGGAAGACTAACTTATAATTTTGAGAACTAATTATTATTTCCAAAATTTTCTTGTAAAAACTGAAAGAATTAATTAATAACCTTGGAGAGTTTCAACACTAACTTTAAAGTTTTCACAGGAATTTTATTTTTTTTTCAAAAAGATGTTATTTCTTGAACCATAAATTGCTTGCCAAACAATGACTCGTCCCTTGGGCCATGAAGCCTTGTCCTCATCTTTAAGGTTTCCTCATCTTTAATGTTATATATTTTAAAAAATGAAGGTACTTCATTTTTTAACTATTCAAGTCACTTCTCTCCAGACTAGTTCTTGGCTATGTTAGACCAATTTCTAAGGTTTCACTTTGGTTAAGAATAAGATCTTTCCATTTTTGTAGTCTGTTGTTAGCAAATCTATCTCATTGTTCCCATTTTTCAACATATGTCATGGGGAATTCTAATCTATTATGCACAGATATGAGTACGAGTATTAGATATAATACGATACATAGGATATAATAAATTTTAAAATTTTAGGACACAAGTAAGTAAAATATACATATAAAATTTATGTATATATTCAACAAATTAATGTATTAAAGATTAAAAAATATGAAAAAAATTGACTTTTAAATAAGTATTTTAAAAATAATATAAGGATATTTAAAAGTTATATAAATATATCTAAAATAAGAAATTAAAAAATTGAGATTTTTTTGTGAAATTTTAAGTTATTTTAGATTTTTTTAACAAGAAAAACTAAGGATATGTATATAATATGTATCGTGAAGTATGTTACACATATCGTATCTATGGATACGGATATTTCTTCTTTTTTAAAGTATCGGTATAACATAGATTCTAATATTTTAGTCACTTTGATTCTTTAGTTAGAAGGAATCATGTCACTGGTGTGAAACCTTATATTTTAAATCAAGAATTAACTCCACAAAAACAAAACAAATCCTATAAATTACAAATTTCTTAAACCAATTTAAAATTCTGCCAACATTAAATAAGACTCATGCTATCGGACAAAACTTAAAACTTCCACAGAACATGAAACAGCAAAAAGGAAAGAAATAACAAACAGCGGGGAGCGCTTCAAATGCCAGATTATGCAAAACAAAAAACAAATTTTGTGGCCGCATTTTTTCAACTTTCAGAGTCCGGAACTTAGGCATCGGATCTCCAAATTGAACAGTTCAAGTTCCTACATGAAGCTTGAGATATTATCTAACCACGGTATTGGTTTCACGCCAAATTATAATGACGGTGAACTGCACCTTTAAGGCCCAAAAAATGTGCAAAAAAAACCACTTCCAAACAAAACTAAGTGCTTGTTTGGTTTTACCTTTGTAAAAAGCAGTTTGGTAAAAGCAATTTGGGTACAAGTAAGGGACAGATTGTTTCTATATTAACTTGGTTTTGAACTTGTAACCTAGATTTATATTTTAATGGTTCTGTTTGATATTAATAGATAAAATTGGGTTTTGAATTCAAGTATGATTTCAAACGTGAAACCAAACATGTTCTAAAGTCTCCCACTTGTCAAATCCATTAACATAATACAAACATGTGTATATGGTCAAATTCATTAACATAATGCAAACATATGTATATTCCCAAAATTGATGAAGAGGGAGAATGGCTCTATACAATGTGAAAATGGTATAAGTTTAGAGAGAGAAAGGTCAAGAAGTAAAACACTAAGTAAAGGTAATGTTGATTTTTTTTTACCAGAAAAGGTAATGTTGAAGTTAAACTTTGCTGATTCCATTCACTTAATATGTATGAATTTAAATACAAAGGAAATACAAAACCTAATGACCCAAATGAATGCAAAATAATCTATACAATCAATTACAATATGCTTCCCTAATTTCAATTTCTCAATCATCTACATTATAAAAATAATGTATGTGTGAATTCGAATGATCTTGCCTCACATTGATGCTGGTACGTACAAGTGTAGTTCGAGACATAAGAACAAAATTATGTTAGTAAAATTTTATTATTAATTGTGGTTCTATCCAATTAAATTTGAATTAGTCTGAATTTTAATAAATTTTTTAGTTAAAGTAGGACAAGTCAAGAATATCAAATATTTCAAGAAAAAAAATTTAAATAGGCACCTATATCATTCGAATGATGATGCATTATTGCTTTGCTAATCATATGGATACCTACAATTTCAATTTTCATCATTCATTTTTCTTTATTAAATATTGGTTAAGGTATTTAAGTAATTTTAATTTTATTTTATGTTAAGTTAAGTAGCTTAGATTCATTATTGATATTTTGCAAAATGTATGTTGGTATGATATTAGGATTAATTCAAGATTTTAATCCATTACTATCATTCCCCATTTTATTTAATTTTTTGGCTAGGAAAAATTGTTCTTGAATGATTTAAAACCAAAAAAAAAAAACAAAACAGGAGAAAGAAAACTGGAGAAAATGAAACTAAACATCGGTTTTTATCTTACTGTTTGAAAGTATTTTTTTGGGTTTTACTTCTGCAACTTCTCAACTGAACCTATGGCGTCGGAGAGTAAGCAGACCTGTAACCCTGATGCTGCCACCAAGGGCAACAAGAGAAAACGTTATCTTCCTCATAATGTCTCTGTTCTCTTCCTTTTATGTTCGTCTTCCAATGATTTCCCTAACCTTTTATGTTTGCTAACTCACTTTCTCTTTCTTCTTTGTAATTTTCAACCTGTTTTCACTCTTTCAGAAACCGGTGAAGAAGAAGGGTTCACATCCGTTGCGCCCTGGTGTACAGGGATTTTTCATCACTTGCGATGGGGGCAGAGAACATCAAGCTTCACGGGAAGCTCTCAATATTATTGATTCGGTACGATTTTCCTTTCATCTTACACAACGTTATTTGGTGGTGCTTATGAGCACTGTAATTCCTCTTTACATGCTAATACACTTAGTGGAATTTTGTTTAGTATGTTTGATTACCAAACCCAACTTGCTCCCCTGTATTTGGTTTCATTCAATGATTGTATTCTGCTTTCATATTTCTCAGTTGGTTCCTGCGGTTAATCATTTTTCATTTGAAAGGGATATGGTATCACTAAGTTGGGCAAAGGGCGATTTATTAACATTGCAAGTGAACGTGTGATGTTTGAGCAAATCACAAGTGGATGACTAATTTGCCTCTTCATAGAATTACTTAATCATCTAAGTCTATGTTTTGCTTTCTTTCTTCCAATGTTTCACATTTCAACATATCTTTACAAGAGTTAAGAATTAACGATGAATCTCATGGTACTTTGGCTATTATTTTATCATAAGTAAAGTATTGTTGCAATATATATATATTTTGGTTCTTTTTCTCAGCTATTTAATCTCTTTCAAGATAATCAGTAGTTAATGTAGTCTTTTCTTAAGATGGGTTTGATTTGGTATCAATTTTGGATTTAAAAAGGTATTATAATTGGATAAGAAAATGTCTTTAGAGCAATAATGCTTGTCCATAGCTCTTCAGGTTCCATAAAACTTGTTCAAATTCCTTCAGTCAAGGTTACTCTGTGATAGAAACAATGCTACACTTGACGAGTAGGGGAATAGAGAGATCAATGTAGTCAATGTCTCCAGCTAATCTGCAGGTTTTTTAATCATTAGGTTCACTGGTTATGGCTCATAAAGAGAGTATAAAGTTCATCTGCGGCGTGCTTGTGGTTTCTCTGGTTAAAAAGAACATGAGAGGATTTAACTTATAGAAGTTTCTTGCTATTTGTCTTACTTGAGAGAGAACTATTTTCTTGGCCTCTTTGTTGGTTTCAGCTAATGACCTTTTTAAAGTGGCATTCTTGTGAATTTACAAAGTGATTTAAAGCTATTTTGAGTCATTGAATCTGCAATGTTTTATTTGTTTTGATTGGTTGGACTTCTTGTCCTTGTTTTTCAGCATTTCTCTTCACTTCTCTTCAATAAACTTTTTATTTCTACTGAGGAAAAAGAGCTATTCTCTGCTTTCTGTTCTGAAATGCAGAAAATAATTTAAAAAAATTGGGAACAAAAAATTGTGGCTCCAAAACAACAATAACATTAACCTTATCCTATTAAGTAAAGTCGACTACATGGATCATATGGTGCTACTGAGCCCTATCAAAAACCATCTCTTCAGATAAATCATTTATCAAGAAATCCTGTCTTATAACCTCTCTTAGTGTCTTTTTTTGTCTCCCTCTATGTCTTTTTATAGGGTTGAAAGCCAGATGATCAATTCTTTTACTGGCTCCTTTGGTTCTCTTCTCTGTATATGTCCAAACTATCTTAAACAATTTTTCACCATTTTCTCCTTGATAGGTGCTATTTCAATTTTTTCTCGTATACAATCATTTTTTATCTTATCCATTCTTGTATGGTCACACATCCATCTTAACATTCTCATTTCTATTACTCTCATCTTATGCTATTGTTGATTCTTCAAAACCCAACATTTACTATTATATAGTATCATTAGCCTTATAGCAGTTCAATAAAATTTCCCTTAAGTTTTGTAGGCACCTTATGATTATAAAAAACTTTTGAAACTTTTCTCGACTTTAACCACTCAGCTTATATTCTATACATAACATCTCCATTAATTTCACCGTCACTTTATAAAATCAAGTCCAAATATATGAATTTTGACACTTGTAGTATAGTTCTTATTAAAACATTTTTTTTAATAGAAGACTGTTTCTGAAAACAGGAACTGACAGGCCCTTTGTTTTTCAACTTTTGTAACTAAACACATTTTTTTTGCGCATTACATGGAGTTTGAGGTAAATTGCATTGTTCATGGCTTATGAATAGTACAGTTTGCTATTGATGTTACATTTTATAACGATTATTCACTTTATAATAAAATTATCACGAATCTGCAATAAATGCCAATGGTTTGCTGAGATTTGTTATGCATACACTGATATCTTAGATCTAGGGTAGGGTATTAAAGTCTGAACATTTTCTCATTTTGTAATTTTTTTTATATTTATCTTCTATTTAGTGAGATGCTACCATGTCATATGTCTTGCAGTTTTATGAAGAGCTAGTTCATGAAGAAGATTCAAATGTTAAAGAGTTACCCAATAAACCTTTGAATACCAAAATTACATTCTCAGATTCTGACTCTTCTGGTAGTGATGGTGATGATGATGATGAGGAGGAGGAGGAGGAGGCACAAGAGGAAGTAGAGGAAAAGGGGGAAAAGAAGCATAAACCCAATATATCTAATGATGATAATGCAAATGGTGAGAATGGAACAGTTAAAGAATCAGATTCTCATAAAAATGGTGATGGGCATGCCCAGGAAGTAGAAAAAGCTGATGAGCCACCGGCAAAGAAACAATGCTGCAAAATAGATGTGCCCACATGTGAATCTAATGACAAAGGGCAAGAAAAGTCTATTGACAGGTTGATTGAAGCTGAGCTCGAAGTACTGGGAGACAAGAATAAGGTTGGTAGATAAGATTTATTGGCACTAACTTTTTTTGATGCTATTGCAAAATGGTTTTTCTCACAGTTTCTGTTGCCTATACTTTTATCTGATTATAATAGCTCTTCATATAGTTCCCTACCCGTATAATACATTCTACCACTCATACATGTTCATTTAGCTCGTGTTTAGGTAATTACTTCCTCCGCCCTATATTATAAGATTTTTCACAAAAATCACACATTAAGAAAGATAATTAAAGTTAGTTGGGAGTCTTGAATTCTACAAAAAAAATTATTGTGATTCAAAAAATGACCTTCATTCACATCAATCAAAACATTAAGAAAGAGAGAGAGAGGATATTTGTAGATTGAATTTATGAAGGTTATTTTTGAAAAAAGCTCATAAATGTTCCATTAAATCCTATAAAGGGTCTTATATTATGTGACAAAAGAAATTTTGTAAAAGCTCTTATAATATAGGACGGAGGGAGTATTGTCACAAGTGTCACAAGAAGTTATTACTTTCTCAAAGTCTTTTATTCTCTAAGTTTTAGAAATAATGATATACACATTTTTTTGGCTCCCTTTTGAGCATTTTGTTAGGTACTGCATTCTGAGAGGGCAAAATATTGTCTGATATTGATGATGTTAATCGGTCTAATAGAATTGCATGTATTTAACACTCTAGATGTCCTTTAAAATTTTGATTTTTGTTCATCACATTCGGTTGAGTTTTGGCATTTTGTTGTAGTTTAGCACGTCAGTGTCATAGTTTAGTCTTGACTGGAGTAAAAATAGCAAGTTCTCATGCTCGCAAATCTTTTCATTGGAGATATGAATCTGTCCAATAGAATTGCAGGTGTCTAAGACTTGAGATGTTCTTTTAAAATGTGATTTCTGTTCATCTTTTTCCTGTCATGTTTTTGGTATCTTGCTGTAGTTTTGTATGCTAATGTCGTAAATCAGTCTTGAGTGGAGGAAAAGAAGCATGTTTTCATGTTTGCGTCTTTTCAGGAGTTTTCATTTGTGTAAAACCAAGGCATTCAGCTATGCCTTCATTTGAAATTGTTCAAGATAGATTGAAGTTTTCATAATTGGGTGATTCTTGTTTTACTTTCTTCACTGGTATGCCTTAATATTCTTCTGGCATTCATCATGGGGAATAGTTTTTTGGGGAATTTTTATCAGTTAAACTCAGCTTCATGTCTTCTAGATGTTTTTCTATGCAAAATCCAAAGGTATGAGTAATTACCATAATATCCATCTGAAATAGACCATTTAAGTTGACACATAAGAATATAACAAATAAACCAAAATTTCTTTTTTTTTTTTTCTCTTTATTAATGAAACAAACTAGTTGCTTCAACCTGAGGCATCATTGGTTTAGCTGAGATCATCTTGCATGATAGGGTGTACCATGTGTAGTGCTAGATGTCAGTCTAGTTGACTATATTGGTGACTTTTGATACTTTCTGTTGGTTGCTTTGAGTTTAATCTTTTTTCTTCCTTTGAAGTAATCTTTTGTTATATAATTTTAGCCAAATAAAGTTTGTTGCTGGAAGACAATATCATTTCTTCACCAGTCAATTGGCTCTGGGTTATTTTTTATTTTTTCCTTACTCCTGCTCTTTCATTTGTCTATTTGTGTGTGCATTTTGCTGAGACTGAGAGTCTGTATTTGCAGAGGTGCTTTGTCAAGCTTGATTCAGGTTGTAATGGTGTTGTCTTTGTGCAAATGCGAAAGAAAGATGGAAACCCAGGCCCCAAAGACATAGTACAGCGCATGGTGACATCTGCAGCTTCAACGAGAAAACACATGTCAAGGTGTTTTTCTTCTCCTCCTCCTCCTCCTCCTCTCCCTCTTTTTTTTTTTTTTAAAGAAATGGGGACTCTCTGTGTGTCTTTGTTATATTTTATAAAGCATATGCACAGAAGCACTAACATTTTGTTTTATGACATATATATTTCTAGGTTCATTCTGAGAATTTTACCAATTGAACTAGCATGCTATGCTTCTGAAGAAGAAATCTCAAAAGCAATCAAGCCTCTTGTAGAACGCTATTTTCCTGTGGAGACTCAAAATCCACAAAAGGTAATAATGTGCGTCAGTATTTCTAGTTTTGTATTACATTTTCTTATCTATACGAATTCAGAAATATTATACTTCTGCCATGGGTAATACTTCCAGATTAACAGTCCAGGATATATATGCTCAATTTAATTTGTACTATTTTCTTTTCCTCACCAACTCCAGATGAGACTTGGTTTGGAAGTTTTCAAACTACAGTGTCCTTGAGAACTAGCTTCACCTAAAAAGTTCTCAAAACCTTCTCTCTGTTTCTTTTTGGAGTTGTCTTTCATGACATGTACCACTCATATCAAATGGTCTCAGGCCAAAAACTATCAAATGGTCATAATATATCAAAATTTGATAGTATTATTTCAATTATCTTACCAAATTGTCAATGTGAATATTTATAAGAATAAAGAAATCTGACTATACCAAAAAAGAAAAATGAAATATGATAATTTTAGGATCCACATAATTTGTGGAAATCATGAATTCTGGGTGAACCTCCTCTATTTTCTGCTGTTCTGTTTAAATTTAAGAAAGTAACAATAAAAGAAAATCCAGATTTGGTCAACTGGAAAGGGGGGCAACTTGAGTAGAACGAAAGAAATCCTTAACATGGAAGTGCCGTCTACCCCAAACCCTGCATTTCAGCAGCCGAACACCAACCCAAACATAGCCGAATTAGTCATTTTCTGGTGGTTATGTTCACTATAGTGGCCATGTTTCACTTGTAGAATTATGGCAATAACTAAGCGCTGACACTAATTTATGCATGGTACCATTTTTTTGAGGAATGAACGCTAGTGGTGAATTTTCTGTTTATAATGCCTTAGGAGTTTTTTTTTTGGCCAAAATGCCTTAGGAGTTATGACAAATACTTATACTCATTGGCAATGGGTTCGTAGTTGGAAAGTCTAAATCTTATAGGATTAGAACTTTATTACTTATTCTTGTAAGCTAAGTTCGTAGTTGGCAATGATTGTAGCAGGTGTTATCCTTTGGTTACTTATCTATCTCTCATAACCTTCAACCCTATCTGTGTCAATTTATCAACTTTTGAGATCTATTCCTTTGACAAACAGAAACTAAATCCCTAATTCCTTGCTTGAATATCCCCTAGAGCAATCAAAACTCATGCAGGTACATTTCACAGCACAACACCTAAGCTGAGCCCAAAACACCATTCTCCTGTCTGGTGATTGCTGTCTGCCTTAACATGCCCCAGTGTGCATTCAATCTAACTATTTTCTGCATTAAAGCCACCTAAGGAAGCCCTGATTTCAGCTTTGTTAGGTTTGGCTGGTCACCCAAGAGAGGGGGTGAATTAAGTGATGCAAGATTTTCGCCTTTTTTGGATCACAACCCAATTTAACCAGATGTGCAGCAAAACAGGGATGAATAGAGAGAATTGAGTACAACAATGGAAGAAAGAAGATAAAGAGTAAGACACAAGTATTTATCCTAGTTCAGCCCAATTACTTGGCCTACATCCAGTCCCTAAGTCACCACTTGAGATTTTTTACTATATCCCACAAGTTTGATCCGGGCACCTGTGAAGTTTCAGTATATCCCACAAGTTTTAGTAGGCATTTGTGAAGCCACTCTCCCCACACCCTTACAATATGTGTAAATCTCTTAGTGTTTTTTCACACTAAGATTTTACCCAGAATATATAGAAAGAAGTGTTTACAGAATAAAAACTCTTTTGAAGAGTAGATAATACATTGAAAGCTTACTCTATTGAGGTGAGTTTTTCAAACAATGCTAATACAAAAGGATTTTATAAATTATTGCAACATTTTGGCTTAAACTCTCTTAAGATTGTTTTTCATAAGTTCAAATGAGATTCTATTTATAGATTTGTGGCTCAACTAGATGTTAGACACAAGATCTATTCGTTAGAAACTGTTAGAAGAAGCTAGAATATTTTAGGATATTATTTAGATTGTATTTATTAATTCTTTTCCATTCTTATCAGGGATTATATCCCTACATTTGTTGTAAATATTCTGTATTTATGTTTTAGTTCCTAGGATAACTTGTATATATACGGGTGTACTTCTCAGTTGTAAATCATCAGAGAATATTTTTCCGACCACTATTTGTGTCATGGAATCAAAGTCAGGCTCTATTTTTTCTCTGATCACATTATTCATCTTTTGCCCTAATTTTTTTTAGGTCACTGTTCACACTCAAATCGTCACTATTCATGCTCAAAACCCTAAACCCTTCTATATCGGCCTTCTCTTAACCAAGCCACCCTACCACTGTCCGTAGAAAAGTTTGACCGGCACATCCCCTGAAACCGCCTCCATCTCCGGCCATCCACGTGCTCCCACGCACCATCTTTGTCTTCCTGCTCAAAAACCACGTGTCAGCGTGTGAGAGCACCGTCCGGCCACCAGTCAATTGCGTTTACTTCGTCTCTATCTTCTGCACCTGTTTCAGTCATGAGTGAGTTATCTACTATCAGTGCTAATGTTGAGTCTTCCACTGTCAGTAATCACACTGGCATCAGTGGTGTCTCTAGGGAGTTGCAGGTTATTCCAATGGCTTATAGATTGAACGGAAAAAAATTTTTTAGTTGGTCTCAATTTGTTTGCACATTTATGAAAGGACGTGGAAAACTCAGTCATCTATTAGGTATGGGTCCTAAGCCAGGTGATCCAAAGTTTGATGCCTGGGATGAAGAAGACTCGTTGGTTATGTCATGGCTGTGGCATTCCATGGATCTTGAAGTTAGTAAATCATGTTTGTTCATAAGTACTGCTAAAGAGATTTGGGATTTTGTGCATCAGACCTATTCAAAAGTGAAGGATGCTGCTTAGATCTATGAGATTAAGACAAAAATCTTTTCTACTAAAGAGGGAGGTTAATCTGTTAATGAGTATTCTACGCTAATGAAAAGTTTGTGGCAGGAATTGGATCATTATTAGTGTATTATGATGAAATGTACTAAAGATACTGTCATCCTAAAGCGCTTTATGGAGAAAGAAAGAATATTTGAATATGTTGCAGGCTTGAATGCAGATTTTGATACTGTAAGAATTCAAATACTTGAAAGAGAAGAGTTACCTATTCTGAACGAAACTATTGCTATTGTCTTAGCAGAAAAAGGACATAGGAATATGATGATGGAGCCCAAGACAATTAAAAGTTCTGTTTGGTATCAAAGAGTACTAATCAAGCTCCTCAACCAAAGCATTCTAACAACTCCCTATGGTGTACTTATTGCAACAAGCCTCGTCACGCCAAGGATAGGTGTTGGAAGCTTCATGGTAAACCTTTGAATATGAAGAAGGGACAAGGGCAAACTTATGTAGCAACGGAAGTTTCAAGTGGAGAGGAAAGTTTCAGCCATCCTGATCTTAAGGATGAGATTGGAAAATTAAGGAGTTTACTGGAATCACTGGAGAAGAATACTACCAGTACTTCAGGTACATGTTCTTTGGTGTTCTCAGGTATTTCTATTGAACCTTCATCTGTTATTACTCAATTGTCATCTGCTCTTACTGCCTCAAATAAGGTTTTTCTTGACTCATGGATCATGGATTCTGGAGCTAATAAACATATGACCAATTCTTCAAAAAAGTTTATCTCTTATAATCCATGTCCTAGTACCAGAAAGGTTATAATAGCTTATGGTTCTATTCTTATTGTTGCTGGTTAAGGTGATATCCGTGTAAGTCCATCTCTCATCTTGAGAAATGTTTTGCACATTTCTAAGCTTTGTACCAATCTTATATCTGTCAAAAGACTTACCGGTGATTCTAATTGTTGTGCTTTATTCTTTTCTACCTATTGTGAAATTCAGGAACTGGACACGAGGCAGCAGATTGGACTTGCTAAAGAAAAAGATGGACTTTATTTCCTTGATGAGTGCAGTGGACGTGATGAATTTCAACGTTTGTCTTCCTCTTCCTTTCATTCCAAAGAGTTCAGTTTGAATCAAGACCGCACTTGACTTCATCATCGCTGTTTTGGTCATCCTTCTTTTCATGTTATTAAATTGATGTTTCCTTCTTTGTTTAAAGACCTAGATGTTGAGTTCTTTCATTGTGATGTTTGTGAATTTGTTAAACACAAACAATCTTCATTTCCTATTAGTAATAAAAGAGCTTCTATTCCTTTTAATTTAATCCATAGTGATATTTGGGGCCCTTCAAATATTCCTAATATTTCTGGATCTCGATGGTTTATGTTCTTTATTGATGATTGCACTCGTGTAACTTGGATCTATATTTTGAAACAAAAATATGATGTTAGCCTATATTTCCATCATTTTACAATATGATCAAAACTCAATTTGGGATTGGGATACAGAGATTTTGTTGTGATAATGCAAAAGATTTTTTCAATCAATCTCTTTCAACCTTTTTTGATGCTCAAAGAATTATTCATGAGTCTTCTTGTATTAATACTTCACAACAAAATGGGTTGCTGAAAGGAAAAAATGACCATCTCCTGGCCATCACAAGAGCCTTGCTATTTCAAAATAATGTTCCTAAACAATATTGGGGGGAAGCAGTTTTAATTGCAAGTTATATGATGAACAAGCTTCCCACACAGACTCTTGGCTCAAAAAGTCCTATACAACTTTTCACTCACTTCTTCCCTGATTTCAAAGCTTCAGATAGTCTCATCCCAAGAATATTTGGTTGTGTTGCTTTTGTTCATGTGCATCCTCAGAATCGGACCAAACTTGATCCTCGGGCCTTGAAATGTGTGTTCATTGGTTACTCTTCTACTCAGAAAGGATACAAGTGCTATCATCCTCCTTCAAAAAGATTCTATGTCTCAGCTGATGTTACTTTTTCTGAGTGTGAGTCCTATTTTCATAATATTCTTCCAAAGAGAACTGTTTTTCCAGATAACCAGAATCAAGATCTCTTCTTTTTTGAAATACCAAATGACTCCTCTGGACCTTCCGATTCCTGTGATTTTCAACAACCCCTACTCTTCACTTGCCCTTTACAGGTTTACTCTCGGAGGAAAGAGACATCTCAACTAGAGCAAGTTCAATCTTCTAAATTGGAACATGTTCTTGAAGGCACAGAGGTAACTCCCTCCCTTGAAAATATCCCTAAAAATATAGATGATAATCTTCCTATTGCCTTACGCAAAGGTACCCGCAATTGCACTAAACGTCCAGTATATCCTTTGTCATCTTTTATTTCCTATAACCATTTGTCTTGCAATTATAGAACCTTCCTTGCAAATTTAAATGATATTTCCATTCCTAAAACCTTATCTGAGGCATCGGCAAATGAAAATTGGGTACAAGCAATGAAAGTGGAGATGGAAGCCTTGGAGAAAAACAAGACATGAGATCTGGTTTCGTTGCCAAAAGGTAAGAAACCAGTTGGGTGCCGCTGGGTCTTCGCAACTAAGTTCAACTATGATGGTTCCTTAGAACGATACAAGGCATGGTTAGTTGCGAAAGGATATACTCAGACCTATGGTATAGATTATGTGGAGATTTTTGCCCCGTTGCAAAAATGAATACACTCCAGATTTTACTGTCTATTGCTACTACTCGAGATTGGCAATTACTGCAATTCGATGTTAAAAATGCCTTCTTACATGGTGATTTAGAAGAGGAGATCTATATGGAGGTTCCACTGGGATTTCATTCTAAGCTTATATTCGATACAGTTTGAAGACTTAGGCACTTTATGGGCTCAAACAATCTCCGAGAGCATGGTTTGGGAGATTTACAAAAGTCATGCTTAGTATGGGGTACAATCAAAGTCAAGGTGATCACACTCTATTTATCAAACATTCGGCTTCAGGGGGAGTGACAGTGTTACTAGTCTATGTTGATGATATTATAGTCACAGGAAATGACATGGAGGGCATTAATTCCTTAAGGAAACAGTTGATGAGAGAGTTTAAAATTAAAGAATTAGGGAAGCTTTAGTACTTCCTAGGAATTGAAGTTGCTCATTTAAAGCAAGGAATCTTCATATCACAGCAAAAATATATTCTCGATTTATTAATTAAGACAGGTAAATTGGGATGTAAATCGATAGATACCCTAATAGAAGTTAATCACAAACTTTGTGACTTCCCAGACGATACAACTGTTGATATGGGATCATATCAGAGGCTTGTTGGCAAATTAATATATCTGTCTCATACTCGGCCTGACATAGCCTATGCTGTAAGTGTTGTGAGCTAGTTTATACGTGCTCCTAAAAAATCATATCTTCAGGCTGTACATCGAATTCTGCAATACTTGAAAGGTATACCAGGGAATCCTATACCGATTCAGATTATGCAAGTTCCGTGGTTGATCAGAGGTTAACAACAGGTTACTGTACTTTCCTTGGTGGAAACCTTGTCACTTGGAGAAGCAAGAAACAAAATGTGGTTGCTAGATCTAGTGCAGAAGCTGAATTCAGAGCAATGGCCCTTGGAATTTGTGAGCTATTATGGATAAAGATAATCTTGGAAGATTTGAAGGTTAAATGGGACGGTACAAAGAAACTTTACTGTGATAATAAATCAGTAATTAATATTGTTCACAATCCAGTACAGCATGACTGAACCAAGCATATTGAGGTAAATCGTCATTTTATAAAAGAGAAGCTGGATAATGGTTTAACTTGCATACCATTTGTTCCTACAAGAGAGCAACTTGCTGATATTCTCACGAAGGGATTGTCCAGTGCTCATTTTCAAGAATTGATCACCAAGCTAGGATTGGCGGATATCTACTCACCAGCTTGAGGGGGAGTGTTAGAAGATGCTAGAATATTTTAGGATATTATTTAGATTGTATTTATGGATTCTTTTCCATTCTTATCTTCCATAGAATCAGGGATTATATCCCTATATTTGTTGTAAATATTTTGTATTTATGTTTTAGTTCCTAGGATAACTTGCATATATACGGGTGTACTCCTCAGTTGTAAATCATTAGAGAATATTTTTCCGACCTCTATTTGTGTCAAAGACGTTAACCCTTTTGTAGAAACAATCGCTAAGTATTTTCCCACACTAAGATTCTACCGAAAATATGTAGAAAGAAGTGTTTACAAAATAAAAACTCTTTTGAATAGTAGATAATACATTGAAAGCTTACTCTATTGAGGTGGGTTTTTCAAACAATACTGATACAGAAGGATTTTACAAATTGTTGCAACATTTTGGCTTAAACTCTCTTAAGATTGTTTTTCACAAGTTTAAATGAGATTCTATTTATAGATTTGTGGCTCATCTAAACGTTAGACACAAGATCTTTCCATTAGAGACGTTAACCAATGGTTACTCTGCAAAATTAGCTGTTCACCAACCTCATTTAATGCCTCTGACACTTTGAAATTCGAATTTTTGGGTGTCAATAAACGAATTTCGCAGAGACCATAGCTAAAGACTTCAACGTTAATCTTCCAAAATTTGTTTGTTTAAAAGTGAAATTCGAATTTTAGCTTTGTCAAATATTTTTCATGTTAAAACATATGAATTTTCAAGTTTAAAGTGCATCTGTTGAGTATGAACAGTTGTCTCATATTGCTATAGTGCACATGAAATTTGAATTTTGGAGGTCCAAAATTCGTTTGTCAGAATTCAGCTCAATAAGGCACAAGAGTTCTTCCTTTTGAAATTCGAATTTTGGAGACCCAAAATTCATCTGTCAGAGCTCGGCTCAATATGGCACAAGTTCTTTCTTTTGAAATTCGAATTTTGAACATCCAAAATTCGTTTGTCAGATAGACCTCTAATTAGACTTACACGTTTCATTCTAAAGTTTGAATTTTGAAATCCAAAATTCATCTGTCAGAGGGACTAACTTTGAACTCTTTTTGCACTTTAATATCAGACAAACTTTGGCATGACTTCAGACGAATTTTCCATTTTTCACAAATTATGCTTGACTTGAAATTCGTCTATCAGTGGTGATACCTCTGGAACTTCGAATTTTAGTCAGCAAAGTTCAAATTTTCAACAAAATACATAAGCTTTAATTTCAAAATTCGTCTGTTAGTCAGTATTTTTCAAATTTAACGTATGTTAACATCATATTTACTTAATCTAACTCATTTAAAACATATGGTAACAAAATTAAGTAATTTTCAAAGATTAATCCCACCTCAAGATCTCAGTGAAAACAAAATATATCTAGTGACTAGATCTTCAAATGTTGAGTTCCACTTTCACTTAGCCATTTCCTTCTTGATATGCTCCCTTCTAATCTTTCATTCTTGGAGCATCCTTTCTCTTCTCCTTTCATGAGTGAGATATGATATTGATTTTCATTTTTTTATTCTAATGCTCACTTTTCCTACTTGGACCATCCTACATGTAATATATTTCACTTACAAACCAAGTAGTTAGTCCAGTTTATATATCCAACTTCTATTATTCATTGTAAAAGTATAATGGATGTATTTGCATGTAGCATAATATATGCATTTTAATCATAATTAAATACATGTTAATGCACATTTTACTTCTTTAAAAAATATTATATATATTAGATACATATGATGTATTTGTTCCTTATTACTCTATATTTGTTATCATCAAAACTTATATTATATTAAACCTAACAAGCTTCACTAATTCTTAAGCCTTCCACAATTTTACATAAAACACATTCTTAGAGATCATGTTCTATTATTTGTAAGGGAGAACATATTGACCAGCTGACCAAGATGAAATTTGGCATGTGCAATTGTGCATATTGGTTATTGGGATTTTATGACGAGGAATCTAATCTCTGAACTTTGTGAGAATCTAATTTCTTAAGCTTATTTCAAGGGTTGTGAAGTTGACTGTTTACAAATTAGTGTAGATTTGCTCACTTTTTTATTTTTTGTTTTTTTGGTCTGTCTGTACTATTAAACTAAGTTAAAAAGGAATTAGTGATTTCTGATGTCATGCCTTTTTAACATAAAACCATTTATTTTTAATATATTTGCTGTTCTAAGACTATAGAATCTCTACATTTTACTAAATTTTAACAAAATTTTATGTGCAGTTTGCTGTGATGTATGAAGCCCGTGCAAATAGTGGTATTGACCGCATGAAAATTATCGACACAGTTGCAAAATCAGTTCCTGGACCTCATAAAGTTGATCTTAAAAATCCTGATAAAACCATAGTAGTTGAGATTGTCAAGGTAAGGAAATCACTCCCTTTCTGAAATATAATTTGAATGGTATGCTCGTACTGTGGTAAGAATGCCATGATTATGTCAAAATAGATTTTAATTTGTATGCTGTCACTGCTTTACTGATACCCTTACAGTAGTGTGTTGTCTTCATACATTTGAGTCTTGTTATGATGGATCCTAAATGGTGACTAAACTAGCAGGTTGGACCAGAAAACTGGTGAACCAACCGTAGGTTCAGTCTGTTTTAATTTCCAAATTGCTTGACAAAACACTGATCATAAACCAGATGATTTGGGCAACAACCAATAAAACCGGTTTTGATATTTTTGTCTAAATCAAACTATTGGTATCCTGTATTAGAGGCCTATGATATTTAATGAATTTCAACCAACTAATTTTACATAAATTCGCTACCTTATACAAAATGCTGATTTCTATATCTTTAAATATTTATATTTATTTTAAATATTAGTTTACAATATATGCTTTGATTTAATTGAAAATACTTCATTTACTTATATTTTTTTTTATATATTCTAAAAAATGCTTTAACCCAGCTAAATCGAGATTAGACTGTGGAATCATAACATGCTTCTTTATCTCAATTCAATGGATGGTTGTTTGGTTTTAGAACATATAGTGTCATTGTTTTTCCCTCAAGGTTAGATTCAACTAAAGTGTTGCTGTTTTTGAATATTTTCTTAGACATTGCCATATATATACATATACATATATATATGTATATCTATAGCTAACACAACCTATTTCTTTTTGTCAGACTGTATGCTTGATCGGTGTCATTGAAAAATATAAGGAATTAGCCAAGTACAATCTCAGGCAGTTAACATCCAGAAAGGTCTGAGTGCTTTCCCCTTGATATGCAGAGTTGCTTCAAACTTTTTATAAGCTTCCCAGTTAAACGTTAGTATGCCAACTTTATTTTAATATTCTGGTGATTGTGAAATTTGTCGTCGGATTTGCATGGTTTAGATTTTGCTAATTGACACACAATTTAGTTAAACAAAAAAGAAATTCAAAATATTTGGGGTGTGCGCGCCACTCAGCGATATAGATCTAGACTTGTCTATGGGTCAAATTAATTACTCTCTATATGTAAAATATTTGGGTTGTCAAGAGAGGACAAATTTTGTGTGAAAAAAAAAAAAGAAAAAGAAAAAACAGAGAGGACAAATTTTGAGGGAAGGAGGAGAGGGAGGGAGGACAATTATACCTTCCTCACCTTATTTAAGGTCCTAGCATCACATTATCTTAATTATTTATTTATTTTTAATCTATCTTTTCAAATAGAATGAACCTTACACTTTAACTTTATTTTTTTTATCATTTATATAATTTTCAAATCAATTCAATTTAATTTATATCTTAAATCACTTTAGTTATATGATTTATATTGTAAAAGAAATTATATTTATGCATTTTAAAAAAAATTTAATTATGAGCATTTCCCCTTTTTTATCCAGAAGAAGTATTCTCTCCCATGCTAATAAAGACCTAAATATTTTGACAAGGAAGGTTTATTTTATAATGTGCCTAAGTCCACTTCTTTTTTTAACCCATTCACTTGCCTAATTTTACATCTTAGTATATATATACTAAGATTTTCACCAATTTGAGCAATGGGACTTTTTTTTTTTTCTTAACGCACATATTTCAACAAGAGAAAAGCGTGGGATACGAGTGATCTATCTTTACGTTCTTCATTAGCTATATCGTCTCTTTGGCCAGAATCTATAAGCGAGGAAGGTTGGCCTCTAAGCAAGTCTGAGACCAAAGAGTGGGAGCCTTCAGCCTTTAATGGTTGAAAAATAAGAGAAAAACAAAAACAAGTGACTGTTACAGAATGTAGGAAAGAGGAACCAAAGGTTTTAATAAAAGCATTGAGGATGTATTATTAATGCTTTATAGAAAGGCAAAAAAAACATAATAATAATTGAAGTGGCATCTAAGAATCAATGCTACGTTGTAGTATAAAACTTTTTACGGGATCTGCATTGTTGGAAATAGGTTGGCGTACCTCTACATGTTCCCTTTCTGTGTTTTCTCCTGACTTCTGGCCATGGAAACTGGTGGCTAATAAAGAAATAGAAAGAACAGACTATTCATTATGAAACGAATTAGGACACAACGTAATGTCAAAGGCAAAAGGAATCAAGAATCAAATGTTAAGTTGAGAAAGAATCAGAACAGATTTCTGGTGTCGTCTGCTACTGATTCAGAAGAGAAAATCAGAGAAAAGAAAGAAAGGTACAGTTAAAAGGAATAAAAAGGAAGAACACTAGGCACTTGCAATGGTTTTACAATAAGAAATGGAACAGAAAGGACAGACTATACTATATTAAAGGATTGATTAGGATACATAACAATGTCAAAAAGGCAAAAGCGTGGAAATGGAATCAAGAATCAAATGTTAAGTTGAGAAAGAAATGGAGGAGTATCAGCTTATTGTATTCCGTCGTTCCAGCGGCGACAGGAACCCAATCGCCGGCAGTCTGGTAGCCACGCCAGCGTAAACTGCTAAAAACACAGGTAGTTTCCTCCCTCCGCGTATGGCTGTATTCTGCGCTTCTTACTACACCAGTAAGGATCTCAACAATTTTGATTCTGGGATCGCTAAGTGAAAATAAATAAATAAAATGGAATAAAAAGAAGATTAAAAGTGAAAAAATATATATATATATATATATATTTTGGTCTTTATTTAAAGAAATCGATTTCTTTAATAAGAACTTCAAAATATTTGAGGTTTAAGATAATGCATATATTTTAAGAAAATTATTAAATTAAATGATCTAGCTTGTAAAATATAGTTATAAAAATATATTTGTATATTTTAAAAGTTTTAATTAAAAAAATACCTTTTTGTCATCCTAATAAAGTTTTGTCAAGTAAATACCAATACATTAATAAGTGAACATTTTTTTTAAGTACACCAAGTTAGTCTTAATATTGTTAATGTAGTTTTGATGCTGGTGATTCTAATTGATTTAATTATTACCTCAAATTGGTTTCTACGATTTGATTGTAACATAAAATAATTTATCTCAAGTGCATAAAATAATTTATCTCAAGTGTTTTTACTTGTTTGACCAACTCAACTAAGCTGGCTTGAATGACCTTCAATGGTAAGATTAATTAATATTTGTCTCATGTAAATTGTTAAATTGTTGTTTTTATCAATGAAGTCTTATATCAGATTTTTTTTTTAAAAAAGAAGTCTTATATTAAATTATTTGAATTCTAGTTATATCTTTTATATATATATTAAATAGGAGATTTTAGTATTTAAGTGAATTTTAGTAATACATTTTTCATATATTTTTAGTAATGTACTTTTAATATCTAAATGTTTTCTTGGTCCTCAAAACAAAACCTATAAGAATATTTGGAAAATAAAGAAAGAAGTGCTCAAGTGTGAAAAGGGTAAAAAGCATGGGTCCCACACAGGAAGCTTTTTATTTAAAGGATATATGTAAAGATTGTGCACAAAAAATTCAACAATAAACTGAGTCTGGGTCAATAGTACCGAGTAATTTTGGATTCTAAGAATGTATGATGTAAGATAAGATTGTGTTCACATTTTAGTAATTCTTCGTCTCAAATACACCTAATGTCACGTACTTTCTTTCAATGCTGGTCTTTTCTTTTTGGACTTATTATGAAACTAACCTAATTTTTATAAAAAAATTAACTCAAAATTTTGTCAAGTAAATATTTTAATAAATAAATATTATAGTTTAATAAAAATATATATTAGAATTTGATTACAAAAAGTTTCTAAATAAATTTATAATATTAAATTTTTTTAACATGGTTGGAAGAAAAATATATTCAACAAAAAATGTGATGAAAAATATATAAAAAGGGAAAAATTGAAATTTCATGAGATTCAGGAAAAATATTTATATTTTCATAATTTAAAAAATTATAATTTGGAGTAAAAAAACTCCAATTGAGATGTGAAAATGTCTAATAAAAATCTACGAAATTTTATTATAAATGAAATTCCACGTCTGAAATTTTGAGTTTGAAAATTTTGAAATTACATAAAATTTTTTAAATTTTTATTGGATATTTTTATGTATCAATTAAATTTTTTTATGTCTAAATTAAAATTTTTTCAAGTCACGGAGACATAAATAGTTCACCGTGGTGATTCATTGTCGCACATGATAATACAAATAAAAAAACAAAAAAAAAAAGTAGCTAGAATTGCACCACGTCCAGACACGCACAGAGTGCCACGCATCGAAACGGCTCCCAGGTGGGGCACAGGAAGCAGCTTATTTATAGGAAAAATAAAAACACACACACACACACACACACACACACACATATATATATCTGTAAATAAAGATTATGCACAATGAATTCAACACTACACTGAGTCTGGGTGAAAAGTACCCAGCAATTTTGAATTCTAAGTATACAAGATTGTGTTCACAAATTAGTAATTCTTCGTCTCAAATACACTTCATGTCACGTACTTTCTTTCAATACTGGTCTTTTTTATTTTTTCTGAGTTATTATGAAACTAATAATATATCATATATATAAATAAAACATCAATTAATTATATGGAAACTATTTATCAAATTAATAGTTTCACTAACAAACCAAGTGGGAAAATGAATCATTTTATTTAAACAAATTTAAAATAAATTCAATTATTGATAAATTTATAATATAGCAAAAGTAATATTTAAATTCTTTTAGTTATCTTATATATGATATTACTAGGTGATATATAAGTATTATCAAGTATAAATGAAGTAACTTTCTTAACATAATTTTTTTTATTCTTAAAACTCGAACTTAGGACCTGGCTTAAAGAGTATTTAGTATATTGTCATTTAATTCAATTATCATTAGCAAAGTAATATTTACTTTGATAAATTACTATAAAAATGTATATAAATACATATTTATATGTGTATATTAAAATTTTTGTATAATTTAGTCCAAAAAGTTTTAAATATACCAAAATGTTAATTTCTTTTCTTAATTTTGGCTCCCCTAGCTTCATCCTAGATCCGTCCGTGATCGCCATTGTGATTTTTTTTTTTAATATTATCTGTTATGAAATTAAGTAGAAGATAAACAGCGTATTCATAAAAGTAAGAGAGTATTATAGAAAAAACAATGGGGGAGAGAATTTCTTATTTATTTTCAAGGATATCAAATGTATTATACATCACCTCTATTTATATGCCTCAAAGCCTTAAATTCTAACCAAAGAGTTATATTAAAATAATTCTACATAATGGTACAATTTATAACTTTTTTAGGTTATACATATTAATCATAGAAAAACTTATAAAAAATTATTCATTTTGATCATAATAGTTATGAAGTTTTAAAGGGGGAATTCCACGGGACAATTATTGGGAGTTATGGACATTCACATATAAAATTATAATACTTCATCCAGTCAAAAATATAAGTCTTCTTTCATAAGTTTTTTTTTATCCAAAATATAAATCATATTTAGTAATTTTTAGAGCATTAAATATTTTTTTCTATTTTTCCCTCATTTATAATTAAATGTAAGAGATATAGCAAATTTTAAATACAATGCATTAAATGAGGGTATTATGAAAAAAATAATATATTTATTTGATAGATTTAATGAGTAAAAGTAACTTTCTTGGTTCTTGTATAATAATTCAAATAGGACTTATATTTTGGATCAGAGGGAGTATTTCATAACACTCCTCCTTTGATGTCCATAACAAATATTATTTCTTTAAAACTTTACAAGGAAAAACCCAATGGAACAAAAATCTAGTAAAGAAAAAACAGTAAACAATATTTACAAAATTATTAGAAGCCGCCTTATTAAAAATCTAATTAGGAAAACCCAATAGGACAAAATGTTGGTTAAGGGAAAAGGAGCACAACATGATTTTTACTCTCTTAATGACAATGCCACTTCTTATTCTTGAGTAATTGAATTAAGACTATACATCAACTTCTCCAATATGATTACAATTGTTGATGCCTTTGTGAATGAATCTTCCTTTTAGTTAAGTTATGTATAATACATTACCTGGGTATAATATTTTGAAATATTTTTCTTTATACATATTTTTAGGAAATGCCAAGTTATTAATATATTTTCTATTTTCTTTATACATTCTAAAAATAGTAAATAGTCATAGATCACCACAATATAGCTATATTTTCAAACATAAATAACCTCTTTGAAATTAGGCAAGTATTTTGCACCTGCATATTCAATCAATTGTAATTCTAGTTAAGTTAAATATAATGATTCCTAACATTTGTCCCTCAAAACTATCACAATGCATATGTAACTTCATTGCAATATTTATTTTTTCAATAAGAATTTAATCTTGTTAGCAAAAATATGTAATAAATGTGACATTAGCAAGATATATGAGTACTTTCTTAAATATATGATACTTATGGACTAATGAATTCATTATTCTCTTGAGGATAAAATTATTGAGGTACTAAGTAGATGTGTTTCAAACCTATTCAAGATCTTATAAAAATCCTTGATCTTCAGATCGAGTAAAAACTTTAATTTTTCATGATCATTCATCTCAAATTCTTCCTTCAAATAATCAATTGTTTTTTCAAACTCTTTAAGGGTTTTAATCAGCAAATATAACAAACTTTAATTTAAATATATTTATAAAATATATGGATAAATCGAACAACTTTTAATCCACAAATAAATTTTTACAAAGGTCTATTTTTCCTGGCAAAATTTACAAGCTTCTAGCATTTTTTAATCTTGCAAGGATTCTCATATACATTTTACCATCTAGTAAGCTATATAAATAGTTTATAATCATGCAAACTCTTCAAGGGTTTTAATCAACACATATAACAAACTTTAATTTAAATATATTTATAAAATATATGGATAAATTGGACAACTTTTAATCCACAATTGGACTTTTACAAAGGTTTGTTTTTCCAAAGAAAATTTAAATGCTACTAATATTTTTAATCATTATGGGATTCATATACATTTTACTATCTAGTAAGCCGTATATTTAGATTATAATCTTATTATATGCTTATAAAATTTTGTCTGCTATCAGACTAATAAAATATCAAAAAACATTTAGATCCACGACAAGATAATATTTCTACATATAATCAATTTAGATATTTGCAAAAGCCTTTAAGTCATGCTTTATATTTCTCAATTGGTTTTCACTTCAGTGTCTATTTATATTATACTAACTTCTCAATTAGAGTGCTCTGACTACAAGTTCAAAAACTTTATATTTTGAAAGTAAAAGTTCAAAAACTTTGTATTTTGAGAGTAAATTCAATCCAACTCATGTTGTGTCTTTTTCTTTTCTTTTGGCTAATCATCTTTCTACCTACAATTCAAGACAAATTTACATTCAAAATCAGCATTTGATTGTACTATTTTAATATCATAAAAAATATTATCAACTTTATTTTTTTCGGTTCCATCTTTCTTACAATGATATAACTTATTGAGATCTCTTCATTATTTTCAGGTACCTGAACTCTTCTAGAGTCTTACAACTAGTTATGTCTTATATCTTTTATAAAGTGTTCGTTTTCTCAATATGATTATCTTAATTATTTACTCCTTTTTTTTCTAAAATTTTTATCTTAAGAACTGATTAATTCTTCTCACTTCAAAAGTGATTCATTTATATTTGTCCTACTGGGACATTGATGGAGCATTCTTCATTTGAATATGAGATCTAGTACTTTTCATTTAGATCAGGAATAACATGTGGCAGTTATTTTTCAATATTTTATGAATGCGTTAATTTATCAACTTCTAGTTCATATTTCTTTATACATGAGGGTCTAGATAAACTCATGATAATGCTTTCCACATATTTTTTTATTCCAACAACTTATTATCTCCCCCTCATACTTGGAAAACAAATTATACAATATAAGTCTTCTATATCCATTTGTTTTTTTTAAAAAATCTTTTTGCTTCATTTAGAAACAAACAAAAAGAAGGAGAATTTTAACCAATATTTACTACCAACATTTCTTTGAGTATCCACCTACATATATTGTGGTGGAGCAATAAGCATATATATTTTACATTCAATATTTTAAAATGGAAAATTTCTAGCTCTGACCAAAGTCAATTGTAATGGGGGAAAATTTATAAATTTGTTGGTTTGATATTTGTAAGTGTTGCAACATCTAAAAATCTTGTTCTCACAAATATTAGTTTAACTATTTATTGGAAGCATTTGATAAATAATTCATTAGACCATTTTGTTAAATAGGCTTTTCAATTGTTTTTCTAATAAGTATGCCGCAATCATTGAAAGCGTAAGATATAAATTCACTAGCATTTTTATGAAAAATCATTTTAATCACTTATTCTAAAAAATATAATTATTTATGTAAACAATCTTGCAAACTTCAGGTTAAGAATTTATAATCATCACACATGTAACTATCTTATAAATGCAACTATCAAAATCATTATATTTATGATCCACATGGTGACAAATTGAATGGGCCATATATATGAACTTGTTTAATTTCAAAAATATTGGGATCCAATCCCAATTATAGCTAGTGATGATTTAAAAATTAATATCACTTGAGAATAAGTAGCATAATAGAATTCTTGAACTATATAATATTTTGCCTATTCGTGAATAATCCTTTGGTGAATTTTTAATAGTCTTTCACAACATAATGATCTGGCATAATCTGGCCCGTCATGCCAAACAATAAATATTTGTATCAGTTTACTTCAGGTTTACTGTTAAATATTTTTCATATATAGTCTCAATAGATATCCAAAATAATAATATCTTTGAAACAAAACAAATTTATTTGAAGTATAATAATATGTTATCAACAATAAATTATACTTCATAAGTAATAACATGATACAGTAAAACTCATTTATAGATTTTTGCAATTCTATGCTATTCAGTATGTTACATCTTACATTTAGAAATATTTTTCAATGAAAACTGCTTATTTGATGTATAAAAACATTTTTAGAAAAACTCAAACCAATTAAAACTTTAAAATTGAACAAACTGTTTTCACTAGTTCTCAACTCATTGTGCAACGATATTTCAAAAATCATAACTAAATATAAAAAAATCAATTTTTAGTGGTTTAAGTCTCTAAAAATTGTGTACATCTTGAATTTTCAGAAAAAATTATGAACTGGGAAATAAATGCATAGATTTGTGCAATTTATTGCATAAATATTACTATTCATTTTTGTGTCCTTATTTCTGTACGAAAACTGAACCTTAAATTCATTTCTCTTAATATACAGAGTCATTTGGTACATACTTAGCATCATTAAAAAACTTACTTATCTACTTTCTAACTATATTTTTTTCATACATTTATTCTACTCCCACTCGTCAGAGCATCAATATATATTATCAGATGTTAGATAAAACTATCACTAGAGTAATCCTAGTAAATCATGCATAACTATCATTGTATAAATTCAAATACAACCAAACTAGTGCTATTATATTCCTAAGACATAGATTTATTCATGCATATAAACCACAAAATGTTTGGATACATATTCGAATTTATACAATGTATCAAAATAGACAGTTAAAAAAACAAAGCAATTCAACTTCTTACTTTAATCTTCCTCCTCTATCATAATTGTTAAATTCTTTCATTTAGTATTACTTAACCCTATCATTGAGAAATATGAGATGAGATAGGGGATATCTCAGTAGTAATATAACTCAAACTTATCACATTAGCATAAATTTTATATAAACATTGCATAATAATAATACTTTCATAATATGTTTTTAGGAAAATAATTAAAATTATAAGTTGCAGTAGAAATTTTAGCAGTATAACGGCTTAGCAAATGGGTATATCGTAGCTTAGCATTTAACTTAAAATAGCCAAACCAATCATAAAAAGCATCCAAACATCACAGCAATATTTTTAAAACATAAGTACAATAGATAAATGTAAAAGATTAGAGTAAAAATTATTACCTCAGAGTTTTAATCACTTAATATTGGATTATCTTTTTCCTGAATCACTCATTTGGCTTGATTAAAGCCTATTAGTATCATTAAACTTTACTTAATAATTTATTATCATCATGTAAACTCAATCCAACCTTACTCAAAATCATGTCTTGATTCAAAAAGAGGAGTAAAATGGAGAAAGAAAATGATTTAAACTCTAACTAATATTAAACTAAATAAATGAAAAAAAAATCTAAAAGAGATTTGAAGTAGAAGTTTAAGACCTATACTTATCTTCCCTTTTTTCCTCCTTCCTTCTTTCTTCTTTTTCTTCTTTCACTCTCGGCTCCCTCTTCTCTCTCTCACTACGCCTTCCCTTCCTCTTTCTAGTGCGTGTGTGTGGCAAAGGTAAAAAGAAGAGGATATTTATAGGAAAGGTTGAGGATTATGGACCATTCAATCAAATTTTAATTCAAGGGCTCATAATTATTCTCATATTTTATATATTAATTACCTATTATATCCCTAGATATTTTTTGGCTTGTGAGAAAGTAGGGAAGGGTATGAATGTCTAACTTTTCCTTCCTAAATTTTAGTCACATAAAAAAAACGAGATAGTGTACTTTTTATTTTTGCAGATAAATTTGGTTCTGGTTTGAGTACTTTTTTATCTGGGTTTTCTATTATACTCAATGTCCTTTTTATTTACTTTATTTGTGGGACTCATTACATTTTTCTTTTACTTTTTTTTATAGGGCCCACATATCTTACTTACTTTTTACTATTCATCTCCTCCAACATTTACTATTTATGTGAAACCCGTCTTCTACCAGATTTATACTTTTTCCTCTAAGAGTCCACATAACCAGTATCACTTGTACTTTTAACTTGCACCAGAGTATTAAAATATTATTTTCTCTCTCTTATTATAAATGACAATTTTGCCCTTTTTAAACCCTATTTTATATTTTTAGAATATTTTGAGTCTTAAACTAATTTAATTAAATATTCAGACTTTTTCACTTATTATGAGTTAATCCAAAACACTTTAATATCATTTATAATATGATTTTGTCATAAAATATATACATAAAAATTAGAATATTACACACTATATCATCACTATTTTCATCTATGGGATTTTTTTCACTATTAATTTTTTATCCAACCATAAATTAACATATACACATAGTTTTTCAAGAATTAACTATGTCACTCTTACTAAACTTTTATTTTAATTAAATACAATTCATATATAAAAATATTTCCAATCACTAATAAATGATTTCCAACATAATAACCGATAAAGTGTTATGGAACTAAATAAATAAAAGATAAACATGAACATTATAAAAGTAAGAGAGTATCGTAGAAAGAACAATGAGAAGAGTATTTTTTATTTATTTTCAAGAGTGAAAATACACATGGATTATCTTATAATGAATTTTTTTATTTTTTTATTTGATTAACTGAAATTAAATAAAGTTGGGGGATAGTGAAAGAAATTTAGTACTTCAAAAATTAATTAAGCCCCAAATTACCTGAAGCATATAGAAATTAGAATAAGCAAATATGGCATATACAATTTTTCTTCCAATTTTTGTTTTTCAAGAACTGAATATTCATTTGTATAATGTTTTATGTCTAGTCCTCCTTAAAATTGACTGGAATTATGACTATATATTTTACAATTATCACAAAAATGCTTAATATCCTTCATATTATTTAAAAATCAAATAAACTAAATTAACATTAAATATTAATAACAATTTTCTCATGAAATTAAGGACACTAAATTTAATTCAATTGTCATAATAATGTATTTTTCTTCAAGTGCTACATGCAAGACAATTTAATTATAACTAGAGAACCATCATCAAAATATATAATTACTAAATATTATATTACAATCTATCACATGAAAGAATCAAAGAAATATGAAGAAAGAAATTGATACTTTCTAGTATATTTTACTTTGCATATGCAAATGCATACTTTGTACACAGTCATAATCAAACATATTGCCACATATCACTGTACAACCACGCAACATTATATAGCCTTATGGGCATTATGATCATTTTTTTGCTTCATAGTAACTTTTTTATATTTTTCTTAACGTGGTTCTTTTGGTTTCGTAACTATTTTTACTTTTACTCACAATAAATTAATAATCTTTCGTCTATATGGCTTCCAACCATATTCTAACCATTCCTCAATCATAATTTTATTTCAATATTCATGATAAAATTATTATCTTTTCCATAACTATGGCAAAGATAGTTTTTCTAATAGTCATGACAAATCATTATTAACTTTCAATTTGTACAATGCTTATATTTGATCATTTCCTTACTTATAAGCATATTAAATTTAGAGATTTTTTCTTGTTTTTTCTATGGTATGAATTTCTAGCTACTTTGTCTTTAGAATTATAGTGAAATTATCTTTTAAAACTATCAATTTTTCATGTTATGAGATATTTCAATTATTTGGCTTTCAAAGCCATGATAAAATACCATATATAGCTATGAAAACATTGAAGTAAAACAAATTTTTTTTTTTTTGCAATCATATCTCACTGATTAAGACTGCAAAGTGATATTTTGCAATTTAACTAACAACGAAATATATGTGGCTTCTTGCCATCAAAAGATCAATATCAAACTTATAAACATAATCATGTTATGGATAACAATAATTAAACTTTTGAATAATAAATTATGAAAACATAAGAATACTAGAAAGTAAGGCACAAAATTTCATACCTCCTTGTGATGAACATGAATATTCATGTGATCTGTAAGGAACTTTTAGAATTTATTCAATTGAACTTTGATCAAATCATCTCCTTCATAGGATGGAGAAGAATCACAAGGAACTCCAAAACTTCCCTCGTAATTTGGTAGAGACTTGTTCTGATAACATGTTATGAAACTAAGTAAAAGATAAATATTAACATCATAAAAATAAGAGAGTATTGTAAAAAGAACAATGGGAAGAGTATTTTTTATTTATTTTCAAGAGTATCAAATGTCTTATACATCACCTCTATTTATAAGCATCAAAGCCTTAAATTCTAACCAAGAGTTACATTGAAATAATTCTACATAAGGGTACAATTTATAACCTTTGAAAATTATACATATTAATCAGGGAAAAACTTATAAGAAATTATTCATTTTGATCATGAAGATTATGGAGTTTTAAAGGTAAAATTCCAAAGGGCAATTCTTGAGAATTATGTCATAACATTATCCAAGTAATTTCCTTTGATTGATATAAATTATAATTATAATTGATTTGATAAAGCTCAATATTATTATAACTGAGCTTGAATCTAAACTTAGGCATAGTATAATCTTCCTCATCAGCTATTATTTTAGGAGCTGAACAATCATTTTTTTTTTATTTTTATTAATTAATAATAATTTTACTCTTAAGACCGATCAATATTAATATTTAATATTAAATGTAAAAACTAGGGGAAATGACACTTAAATACCTCTTAGTAAAAAAAAATAAAAAAGACACTTAAATACTTGGGTAGTAATTTATTTCCAAAAACATATTTAGAACTTAATTATCATAAGATACCTAGGTACTTAATTGGAAATATTTTTTGAAGTGAAATTCCCTCTTTTACCTTGAAATCATGGATGGAAATATAGGAGTATCAGTTAATATACAATCATCACTTGCAAATCCGTGAAAAATAGTTGCAAATTAGTTTAGAATAGATGAAATATAGTAAGATAGTCCATTTGCAACTGATCCTTAGATAATGTAATTAATTCTTATATATTTACAAGTAATACCATTGGTAAGTTGAATAAGACGCAAAGCAGGAATTTCATGCCAGCAAATTGATGTGGCTTCCACGAGAAATTTATCTCGAGAATCTAAAAAATATAGAGAATAGCAACGCGAAAGTTTGACTCAAAAGGGTTGATAGAACTAAAACCCAATAAGATTCTGCCTTAGAGAACTCTAGCTATAGGAGACGCTACAAGAGTACATCACTCGAGTATATTTTAAAAGGAACATGAAGAACTAGTAAAAAACTCACAAGTAGAAAATATTCTAAATTGACTAATCTAAAGAAAAATGTTATAATGAATGATCTTAAATAGAGAAGTAAAATATTAATTCTTACTATAATTTCTAACTCAATTAGATAAAAATAAATTTTATCTAATAGAATTCAAACTAAATTAAATTAAATTTAAATCTATAATTGGTCTCTTAAAATACAAATAGAAAAATCATAAATTATTTATCATAATCTAAATCAAATAAATTTAAAAAGAATAAGATAAATAAAATAATTTAAATTAAATCTAAAAATTAAAATAAAATATAATATTATCCTAATTCCTAACTAATCCTAAGTAGTATGAGTCATTCTTCCAATTGAGTCATAATAGCATATTGGGCCTAAATCAATATAACAATTTTCTTCTGATTTAAAGGCAAAAATACTTCTTCTTCAAATATCTTGGGTTTATCATCTTATAAGTTTTATAAAGATTCTTTCATAGGTTTGGTTTTACCTCTAGTTAGTAGGCTTCCTATTACCTGAAGTAAATATTTGAGATAATACTCTTCCACTCTTGGATCTATCCATTGACTCCATAAAAAATCTAATTATGTATCTAGGTACCTTATAATAATTAGATAAATTTCAAGCATGTCTTTAAAGACTATTTTCTTTCTAGAGTATTTATCTGGGATTTCCACTAAAACTATAAGCCAGCCGCCCTTCACAAACTGTGAAGAATAATAACTTCAAACTTCTTACTATATGTAATGGTGTGATACACAAGGGGTCTACCTAGTCATTTAAAAACGTGCATTTTAAATAATGCGAGCAAATAATACAATAATACATTTTATAAGTAGAGGAATATATAAATGGTGTATTTCTTATTCCTTATTCTTTCATTCGTGATATAAAAAAGGTTGAGGATTTTCACTGCTAGAAACAAAATAGATGTCACATAGATTTCTATTATTAATTATGCAAGTCTATGCAATTTTTTTTACCATAATAGGCCTATGCATTTGACAAAAATCAAGAAATGAATTGCACTATCATGGTAAAAAAAAATTGCACTATCCATAGCTTATATATTTAATTGATATTTAATTAATTATTTATTGCTATCTCGACTGCACTGGACCTAGCACACAATTGTACAGAATTTGAAAAACAACAAAAAATAAATAAATAAAATAATACTAATAAATAAAATAAAAATAAAATAAAATAAAAATAAAATAAAAGAAACACCATGGACCGGGGCCGGCATAGGCAAAATTTTGTGTTGGCTGGCTGGTTCGGGCAGATTTTACCGGTCTCCTCCTCTGGTACTCTTCCTTCATTTGAATGATTCTCTTAGTTTCTCGTTTTGTTTGCTTTTTCCACATCGCAATTTGCAATCATTTTTCTGGATCATATCTTTTATGTTAGTTTTATGTCTCTTTGAAGAATGTTTGAATTGGGTAGAATTCTTCGCTCCTCGATTTGTTCGTGAATCAAGTATTTATAAGTAGGATGTAATTCCACTGTAATCGTTGCATTTGCACAAAAATAATAAACCTCCATTATTGGGGATTCATTTTTATTACACGGGTGCCTGATTTTTGGGTCAAATATGATGACCTTCTTCAAATTCTGTATATGCTATGACAGGGAGCTCTGAATTGGGTTGTATAACAAGGTGAAGATGGGTGTTAGACAAGTCATTAAGAAACTGGACGCATTTCCTCGCGCAGAAGAGCACTTGTTGCATAAAACTAAATCTGGGGCTCTTGGTAATGACATAGTTGAGGAACTATATACTTTTGTGCTCTTTGTTCTTAGTTTATTGAAAACGAAACAGGTTTACAGCTACTTTCTGTCGCTTCATCTTTTTTGCTTTTTTTTTTCTTGCAGTCTCGATAATTGGTCTGACCATAATGGCGACATTGTTTCTGCATGAACTGGGTTATTATCTTACAACTTACACAGTCCATCAGGTTTGCAACTTTGCATTCTCTCCTATTTTTTCCAGTTCTTTCATGCAGGTTCATTTTAACTGGGAAAGGAGATAAATCAACACGTCACGATTTATGTTCATATGCTTTTTAGCAATGCACTTTTCTCGTATCTTTCAGCTGTTTCAATTCTCCAGTAATTAGACACCCTTTAAAGCTACTTGGAGAAGCAGAAATTGTGTAACTAGCCATTACCTTACTCCCAATGACAGATATGGTCCTGTCTAGGAAGTAAAGTGACAAAAGGTGCATAGGTCAGTTTAGACAACGGCAAATATTTAAGGAGTGATTTTGAAGCAAATTCCAGTGGATGAAAATATGTTGTTTGATTTCTTCGAGCTGGTAGAATTGAAATTTTCTGACCTTAAATTTTTTATGTAGATTTTCTGTATTTTGTAGTTCGGTGTAAGTTCAGGAACACTAACTATAGACTAGTGAGAACTGCTAATTGACTGTCGTGTGTGAAGCTCAAGCAGACTTCACTTACTATAGGACTGAAAGCCTTGATACCCAGCTGCGAGGTTAATAATAATGCTCTCCTTTGCTTTTGGAAATTCCTGGCTATTTCCGTTTTGGTATTTCTCTAGATAGGAGGATTTGAAGTTTTGGATTGTTCAGGATTATATTCTTGTACTTCCCTTTTTAATTTTTGATTCAAAATCCAATTGCCCAGAATTCTTTATTTGCTAAATCATTTTGAACGAATAAGGATTCCTCTAAGGTGAAGGCTTTTTTTTGGACCATGGTACATAACAGAATTAATATTACTAATCTAATTTAGACTTGTAGGGTTAATAAGGCTATTTCACTTGAGGTTTGGTTTGTGAGGTGTATTATCTTAGTTTAGAGACAAGTAGTGATTTTTTGTATTGTGATGTGGTGTATCTGAAATAGACTATTTGGCATCTCTAGTAGCTGTGGGTTTGGATGGTAGATTTCAAATATTTTTTTAGCCATTAAGTTCAAGCAAGGGTTTTGGAAGCATTAACAAGCATTAAGTCCTTTGGTAGATTTCTGTTTTTGCAGGCATTATGGTTAGAACAGAAAGCAAGAGTTTTTAAAAGGTTTTGACATCATTTTCTGTGGGAAATAACTTTTCTTTTGACCTCCCTGTGGGTTTCAGTTAATTATTTTATAGCTTTGGGAGGACTACATGTCACCTGTTGATGTATTACTTCGTCTTCTCATCAGTACAATCTTTCTATAGAAAGAATGATGGTTGTCAGTATTACCTGGTTGTTAAACCTCTTGGTTTTCTTGGGGTAGTCCTTGATTGGTGGATTGCATAAGTTATATGAAAATAAAATTTTCATTTATGCTCATCTTATGCAGATGTCAGTAGACTTGAAGCGTGGAGAAACACTTCCAATTCACATAAATATGACATTTCCTTCTTTACCTTGTGATGGTTAGCATGGTCCTTTCTTCTTCTTGAAGCTCCTGCAATTTTCTTATTGTTATCTATGTTTATTCATAATTCCTTATTCTTTTATCATAACAAAGTTCTGAATATATTTTTTATTACTGTGGGCAGTCTTAAGTGTAGATGCCATTGATCTGTCAGGCAAGCATGAAGTGGATCTGGATACAAACATATGGAAAGTAAGGCAATCTGTTGGTCGTAACATTTCTTTTAACATATGTACAATTTCTTGAATGTTCTCTGCTTATTCTGGTCAAGTTCTTTTCATATTGAGGAAACAAGGACTCCTTGCATTTCATCATGACGCTGCTATTGAAGATTTCTCATAAGCTGAAATACCAAAGAGAGTTGACTATCTCTGGTGTTCTCTTATTTCATTCATAGTTCTAGACTTACATGAAATAAATAGAGGTACAAGACATATGGGATTGGAATAACTTAGAGATAAGAAAAAGATAATAACAAAGATAACAAATCAATTTTGAGCCCCTAGGTATGCAGGATACTCGTTGGGAGAGCTTTGTTGCCATTGTGGTCATACATAGTTCGATCTAGATTAGTCAGGGTCCAATGTGACTACCGGATAATGGGTGTTTCAATCCAATAGAAAATAATAATAGCCTTAGTAGCAGAACATATCGTAACAAAATGAATCTTTTCATGGATGCCTAAACAACCCCCCCTAAAAGTTGGAGAGTGATTGATGTAGGACAAGGTAGGGGAAGGGTAGAAGATAGATGAGAAAAGTAGAAAATTAAAAAGGAGAGGAAATTTACTCAACAAGTCTCAATAATATTCAATCAATAGCAAAAGAGATAATATGAGTACACTAAAGGTCCTAGGGCTTATTTATAGAGTCTCAAATCCTACTCTAACTAGGATCCTTAAATTGTTTAAATCTAAAATAAAAATATTAAATTAAAATATATCCTAAAATATAAGATAAAAATAAATCTAAACAAAATAATTAAATCCTAAAAGATAAAATAAATTAAATCTAAATAACCTAATAATTATTTAATTATCTCTTGAGCATCATTCCCCCCCCCCCCGGTGCTTGAAAGAACTCTCCTCCGGAGAGTTAATACTCGCATCTAGATCTAGGAAAGCTTTCTAGCAAGCAAGATAGCAAAAGATGAGATCTAAGTGAATGACTGTTTTTTCAACCACCCAAGTATCTCATGAAATCCTTTCCACCAAATAAGATAATGATGAATGGGATCTAAATAAAGAGACTTCATATCAAAACTCCATATGGATGCTAAATTTGGAAAACCCTTCCAATGGATAAGGTATTGGTGGAGGGAATTTTTAGGCAATAAAACATTATGCTCTTCTTTAAAAGCAACAATCTTTACCCCAAGTGGTATAATGGATGAATGAGGTGGAACAAGAGCATGTTGTATCTAGGCGTCAACAACCTTAGAAGGCACAACTTCCATTGGTATAGATTGTTTCTGCGCTTGTCCCTTCTTCAAGCTTCTTTTTTCTTTGACAACTATAACATCAAGGTCCTCTTTGGATTCTGAGGAATTGT
Source organism: Adenanthera pavonina (assembly GCA_026686845.1). NCBI lineage: Eukaryota > Viridiplantae > Streptophyta > Magnoliopsida > Fabales > Fabaceae > Adenanthera > Adenanthera pavonina. The sequence goes on from JAIVEN010000015.1 coordinate 32,712,474, forward strand.
CTACGGGTGGTGTTGTTTCAATATACTCTATAGCTTTAACCTCCTAGTATACTTGGTCTTCTTCCATCTAACACTTGCATTCTTCCTCTAAAGCCTGAGGAGTTATCTCTATATCTTGATTTAGCAACCTCAAGGCATATAGGATGTCTTTGTATAACCTTTTTAATTCATCAAGCTTACGGTTTGTTTTATGTATGCGGCAATCAAGGCAATCAAACGAACGCTCTAAGTTCTCTAAGGAAGTCATAATAATGATATTAATTCAAATATACCTCCAAATAAGTTTCCAGATGATGACTCTTGCAGCTAGGATAGGCTGGGAGGGAAAAAACTTTGCAAAACAAGGCGAAAATTGCAGAGAAAGTAAATCTGGAGCAACTGTACAGACAGCGAGTGGTCCGGTGCTTGGGGCGTGTGAAGCCCACTTGTAGAAGCTTTTGACAGATGGTGGTGAGGTTTCAGGGACTAGCCGGTTTTTGGGTGGTGAGTCGAACGGTGGAGACCATTCATTGATTGGATGTCGGCAACTAGGGTTTCTGGTGTAGGTTTCCTACGAGTTTTCTGGTGTAGATAGTGTGTGAAAGAGTGTGGGAAATCTGCTTTGATACCGAATTGATGTAGGACAAGGCAAGGAAAAGGTAAAAGATAGATGAGAAAAGTAGAAAATTAAAAAGGAGAGGAAATTTACTCAATAGTGTCAATATATTCAATCAATAGGAAAAAAGATAACATGAGTGCAATAAGGGGTCCTAGATTTTATTTATAAAGTCTCAAATCCTACTTTAACTAGGATCTTAAAATAGTTTAAATTTAAAAAATAAATGTTAAACTAAACTATATCCTAAAATATAAGATAAAGATAAATTTAAACAAAATAATTAAATCCTAACAGATAAAATAAATCCAAAATAAATTAAATCTAAATAACCTAATAATTATTTAAAATGCTAATTATTTAATTATCCCTTCTGCATCAGTGATGTTTTAGCATTCCCAGATTGTCACTCAAATCTTCAAACTTCACTCTAGGTAAAGCTTTAGTAGGATATGTCAGTATAGAGTTTTAGACTATTAGTTAAACAATATGAAGCTCATTATAAAAATGACTGTTAACAACTTTTACTGCCGATGAAATACCTTAATCACTCTGACTTTTTTATTTACTTATAATGCATGACAGTTTTATTCCGAGAGTGGATCAAATTTGAAATATCTTTTTCATTTTGGATATCCTCATTAAATGTTAGTATGATATTTCCAATTTTATTGTGAATGCCAAATGCTCTATATATGAAAAGTGCATTATCACGTTGTCAATTAAATTTTCAGTGTAAAGGTATGCTAAGTTGGATTGAAGAAACAGATAAATGCTTTTTTGTGTGTATTTAGATGAGTGAGGTAATTTCTCGTCTGATAAGCATGTTTGAAATTGGAATCAGTGCAAATCTGAAATAGCTTTGCAATATTTTATTCCAAATAGCTTATTGTTGTATTTACTTAATGATATAGATTTGAGTTAATCAGAATAGGTTGAAATAGCTTATTTCAGAAGAATAAGCTATTTTCATTAGATCGTCCAAACATATGTTGGAAAGCTCTTGTTCTGCTGAACTACTTCTGATAGGTAAAAAAAAAATAAAACAGACTATCTATTGAGAATCGCATGCTTCATATATAGATCTGAGTATTCCACTGGAAAAGACTGAATCAAGTTCAAAGTTGTCAGAAAATGAGAGAGAACTAGGTTGAACGGGATCGAAATCTTAAATATAAGATATGTTGCCACTTGCCAGAACTCTAGATGAAGTTGCAGCACTTAGCAACACATAATAAGCAAACATAATAATTTGAATTCCTAAAATAAATTTATTGCTCACCTAATTTCTTATAATATAGAAATGAAAATACTAAAACAAGGATCTTGTTGATTAAAATAATTAACATAATGTAATTAATTCATCTATAGTGTTATCACCAGCATGAGACAATCAGTGACTTCAAAAATTATAGGATTTAATTTAGTATGTTGAGGTTTGCAACAAAATACCCTCATCCTATTATACCTGCTCTCCAACACACCATATAAGGGTCCTCACCTACTCTAGAGCGAAACAGTGAGTCTGTGACCACTATAAAGAGAGGACATTGTGAGAAAGTGAGATATTTAGAGAGAAGGCACTGTGAACCTTCAATGGTTGATGTGGATGTGAACTTTTTCCTTGCTGGAGAAGTGAAGAATGAAGTGATCGTCATGCAAGAAAAGTAAAGACAGAACTTTAGGAGAGAGAAAATGCAAAACAGAGGACCAATGGGGGTGAGGATTGACGGTGACTTGGAAGGGAAAAAACTGATGATCTTGGATGGAGAAGAAACTGATACATGTGGGTTATGCATTTCACCGTGCTTAAATTACATCCATACTGCATATATACCTTAATTTGCTCCACCTTTGCTTTATAGGCTAATTATTCACCAAATATTAACAATTGAGAAATTATCTAGCCACATGTTGGTTACGAACTTATTACTGTGACCAGTTTTCAAAAGAATAATGACCATGATGGCTGTTTTGATTTGGTCAAATGCTGTTATTGGTTGAGGATAATTATCTAATCACTATTTATGCTTTGGGTTTCAGTTTCTCTAGATGAATGATGTTGGGACTGGAGCCTTGTTAAGCTTTGTTTTTCCTTGTCTTTGCTTTCTTTGTTTTGTGGTTGCCCTGCTAGATTTCTTATCCTCCTTTTTTATTCTTCATTATCTTTTTTTTTCCCCAAACATCTATTCATTTATCATTGCACTAACTAGTTTGGAGTTTCTGCAGCTTCGCCTGAACAGCTATGGCCATATAATTGGCACTGAATATTTATCTGACCTTGTGGAGAGGGAGCATACAGCTCACAACCATGGTAATTGTTGCTTTATTGGTTTAAATAATTTTTAACTCTAATTAAAAATTGCTGTGGATTTTTTATTCTTTGTTGCATTCAATTTTGGGATATCAGTTTACTAATTGTTAACTGAAAAGTGTACAGACAGTAAATGCATTCACTTCTCTGACAATCATTTTCTATTCGTGTTTAAAGAGCTAACTGTAAATGTCTGAAGAAAAGGGCTGATGTGGGGTTCATTTACTTCTAGAGTCACCTATTTGATATATTTACTAAACGGTGGGAGGAAACTTTTTCTTGTTAACCTTGCTGGTTCTTGTTGCTTCATTAATCTCTTTTGATGTAATAAACTGCACATAGTTAAATGTTAATTGATGTAAAATTCAGGATAAAAACTGAGATGTGATGAATGAGAAGGATTGCGCGCACACTGGTTTTGTGGCAGAGCTATTCTTCTCCTATAGTGTACTTTGAAAATAGAAATTAAGTTCAAAATAAACTCCTAATGATAATGATAAAAGATAGTTCCAAGACTTCTAAACATTAATAAACTTCTTAACATACTCCGCAAGAGTCAAGATGAACATTATTAAAACTTGTTACAAATAGAACCCAACGGAAGAGAAAAACACTGTACGGAACTCAAATAAAAGAACGGAGACTCAGAAACTAGTTAGCATTCTGCTTTTAAAAGTTGGTGTGCTTGGGGTCCTAGACCTTTCAGGAACTAGGTAGCTGTTTCCTAGGTTACTCTTCCTTCTCTTTGACTCCACTTTGGTTGATTTTCACTTTGGTGTCTTGTGGTCCTGGATCCTTTGGGTGATCTGCTAATGAGCTTTAATAACTTTCAATTGTATGATAATCACAAAGTTTAATTTGCAGTTGAACAATGGCCACAATTTCAACTTTTGACAACCTGCTGCATACTTAAACCAGCACTTTGCATATTTGAAGTGAAATGATAACCACAAAGTTCAATCAAATGATGATGACCTTACTTGTGCAACTAGAACTTCTCTCGAGCAACAAGCTCTAGGAGATGCCACCTGCAAAATAGTAGAAAATCCAGTTAAAAAAAAAAGGCTTTGTAGCAGACATAAACAGAACTAAAGCACCATAAAATATTATGATATACACTTAACTGAGGCGGGAAAGAGTCAGTGATGGCTGTTCAAGGTGTTTTGGGTCCACTGGTGTAATTGCTGGTGGTTTGTGCATCCATGGACAGCAGAGTGATGGTGCATGGGTAAGAATTCTGGATTTTTGTCATCTGACTTGGACTGTTCATAGGGTTTTGAAGGTGATTTGTGTCTTCGGTCCAAAAGGAACTCATTGAAATTTTTTTTGGTCACTTAACAATTTTTTAAAGTTATCAGAAAAGTTGTCTGAGAATGAAATCAGAGCCATGCCAGGCAAAAGGAGGTGGAAGCTCCCTAAGAAAAAGTGGTCAGAGCTCTAACCTTGAAAACTAAGTTATGCTGATTGGGAAGGTTTTCAAGCATTTTCACACTGTGGCAACCCATCTCTTGTCCAGCTCATAATGGGAATGTTGAAAGTGATATACTGATTTGAGTGTTACATTCCTGTTTTAGTGAATTTCCTCTCAAATCTGTCCTCTGTCCTCAAAATCTGATCTGATTATAAGATAGCTTGTAATTTATTCAGAAGAGAGGTGAAAGAGTTATCAATAAAGTCCACAACCATGATAAATATCTTCAGTGAATCTTTTGCAAATGAATAATTTTAATAGTTGGCGAGAGAAAACATCCAAGAATCATTCCACACATGAAGTCTTTGCTATTGTGCTTAGAATGGAGTGTTATGTTAACAGATTTATTTTTGTTTGCATATAAGGTTAATCATTCACTGAATTATTATCATTGTTTTATTATGCATAATAACAAGTGTAAATCTCACATTTGTAACAGATCATGGAAAAGATCATCATGAGGATTCAGAAAATAAGATTCATCTACAAGGCTTTGATGAAGCAACTGAAAATACAGTCAAGAAGGTGAAGGAAGCAATAGCAAATGGGGAAGGATGCCGGGTAAAATCTCCACTTATTATGTCATGGATCATTAATTGTGGTCTACTTGTTGAACTGAGGAAACTGACTTTTAATTTGATTCTCCTGTAGGTTTATGGTGTTTTGGATGTCCAAAGGGTTGCTGGAAATTTCCATATTTCAGTTCATGGACTGAATATATATGTTGCACAAATGGTTAGATACTGTTCCTTCCTTATTGGTCTTATTAGTTATTTCATTTAGTGATTTGAAATATTCATACAGGAATTCTTGATAAAATTCACTTTTCTGAAGAGTACATGTAACTAGAGGGACTACACAAGTTTTTTCAATGGTTACAATATTTGGTCACAAGTTTCTGTAATGGAGTAAATGGTGGAGATGATATTAAGGATCCAAAGGAAAGAATGGTGTTTTCCATGTACTAATATATCAGAAGAGTATATATCCTGTCCCATCAAAAGGAAAAAAATTTCTTTTCCAAGCATTACTTTTCTGGGAAAGTATTTGAGGGATTTATTCCATGCTTATGGGTGGACAGGATAGTAGTATTTACTTTTCTAGAAAGAATGAAAGGAAAAAGAGGAAATGGAAATACTGAAACTAAATAATACTTCCCTCAGAATGTATAATTATGGTCAAGGAATCAGAGGTGGACAGTTTAGGACTTGTATGATATAACTATATGTGAGGAGATTACATAGTTTTATTTTATTTTAGCTGAGGCACTTGTTTGAGAGATTGGATTGGTCTTATATTGCAGTCGATAGGTTTACTTGGACTTTTACGTCTCTTAGGAAAGATTTAATGTGCACTTAAGATTTGAGATGGAATAGGTCAAACCTCCTGGACCTGATAGCGTCACCATTATTTTATGATATCTTTTGGTGTGCCGTCAAAGATGATTGACGAGAGCCTTTTAGGATTTCTATGACGTTGGGGAGTAATCTCAGGGTTCCTTCCCCACCCCCGCACCACCACAAAAAAAAAGAAAAAAAAAAAAAAGAATCCCCCCTTGGGCCCTGCCCTCCCAGGTTTGACATCCTAAGGTATTATAAAAACGTTTTAGTGGTAGAAATTGTTTTACTTAGGAGAGACAGTTTCCTTCTTGGTGGAAAGCTTCCTCCAATTTGAGAAGCGGAAGTTATTTTTCACTACCATTGTTGGTGTGTTTTCTGTATTCCTTTGTTTATTTCAATATTAATTATTGATTATATATCGGAAAACATGCCAAATTTTTTGGCATGCTTTCTGGGCTTATCTTTTTAACTTTCAAAAGATGCGGCTTAAAACTAATGGTTTTGCGAAAGGGGATCCAGTCTTAGATAGGTGAACTCTTAGATTTAACATTTACCTTTCTCTATTATTTGTCTTCCTCAGCTAGCATGGCAGAATCTAAATTGAGCTTGAACGCCCTGGATTTATTCGGAAATTAATTTTATTATCTTAATCTTCAAATATATTATTCACATAATTTACTTCAATGTGACTTATATATCGATTCGTTGGAAGCTTCTCAACTTAAAATTTGATTAGAAAAAGTTCTCACCTGTGTTCTTGGTTTATGAGATGTCACAAATCTTATTCTTTCTTGTGGGTTTTCTGCAGATTTTTGGAGGATCAAAGAAGGTGAATGTAAGTCACATGATCCATGATTTGTCATTTGGCCCCAAATATCCAGGACTTCACAATCCACTGGATGGGACGACAAGAATGCTGCATGATGCAAGTGGAACATTCAAATATTACATTAAGGTTGGAATATTGGTTTCTTTCTTGAATAATCAATGAACCTGCTCTAGATAATATTCTGTCTATTGCATGCTATTCTCTATAATTTTGGCGCTCGTTGCACAATAATCGTTTCTGATAGTTTGTTTATTGTAGAATGGCAACTTGCATTTTTTCCATTTGTTCTGTAGTATAACATAAATAATCTTGTGACTTCAATATTCTTTTTAATTTGTACCCTTAAAGCTGTATAATGAGTTAATGTCCCTAATTTATTGAAATAATTAGCATTCTTTTTTCTTGCCATCTTGGAGAAGAAACGGAGATACAAGTTTGACTGATTTCAGTAATCAACTTCCTCAAATATTGTTGTGAATTGAAGCTGCTTGAAGATATGGTTTATTTTATTTTATTTGCTGTGGCAGGTTGTTCCCACTGAATATAGGTATATCTCAAAAGAAGTTTTACCAACTAATCAGTTCTCAGTTACAGAATACTTTTCCTCCATGAATGATCAAGATCGGACTTGGCCAGGTTGGGTTTTTGGTTAAGGTTGATATTGGTTAATCGTCGCTCTTTAGTTCTGATCATCTCTTCCATTTGTTGCGTGCAGCTGTCTACTTTTTGTATGATCTGTCACCTATCACCGTGACGATCAAAGAGGAGCGCCGTAGTTTTCTTCATTTCATTACTCGGCTTTGTGCAGTGCTGGGTGGAACCTTTGCCTTGACAGGTTTTTGTCCCAATCACTCACTGATTATGCTCTATTTGCATAGGTGTTCGTAAGTTCAGTTTGATTTTGGTGAACTAACTATGCTCCATCTTAATCATTGACTTATTTTATGCTCCTTTGTTCACATGCCATGACATTATAACAGTTCGATTTTGGAATAAAATAAAAAAATGACTTTGTCCTTTCACATACTGCTAAAAAATTTTGGGAAAATTTATGGGATATGACTATTATTTTTTGTGAAGTCAGACCAAATTACTTTCTCCTTTGATGAGATATAACTCAGTTATATGTTTATCTCTTCTCTTATGAAAATGTAGACATTCTTTCCTTGAAATTAAATATATTCATAATACTTAGGATATGATTGATTTCTTTTTTCAAAAATATGTTTTATTAGAAAATATATTTCTTAAACTTTTGTTTAGTATTATTTATTCTGTTGAAATTATAATAATTAATTTATTCTAAAATTTTATTAGATTTATGAAAATGCTTTACGTTTATTAATATATATTTCGTATATATGTTATTGTTGAAATTAAATATTATTGATTATTATCTTTTGATTGGTTAAATTTCTTATAGAAAAAAAATACATTTTTATCATGCTTCTTTTACATTTTTTTTAAAAAACTAAAATAGGAAAGAGATCATAAAATTTAGACTATTTCAATTTAATAAATATGTTTGCTTGTGCATTACTTGGAATTTGATAAGTGGGGCATACTGTTCATGACTTTGATTTGAGTTTGTTAGCTTCCCATTTGTATCTTTTTGATTATGAGATTGCATGTGTAAAACTCTAGCATTTCATCCACAGGGATGCTGGACCGTTGGATGTACAGACTTGTGGAAGCTTTAACTAAGCCAAAGTCCCGAAGTGTATTACGGTAGATTCGGATCCCTTACATCCATCATCTTCAAGGGATTTCAGGCATGAGATTGGAATTCAAGCCCACCTTTTGATTTAAAAGATGATGGTGGGGGTGTAGTTGAAATGAGGAGTTTTTCTTTTTCTTTTCTTTTCTAAATGGATTTGTGACTGTGTGGTTCATATAATATATAATCCTTTTCATATTAACTGACATAGTGGCTAGCCTCTTAATTATCTGTGTTGTGGGAATCCTAGCTACTATACATACGTGCATGCATCTGTGTGCGCGCATGTTTTTCTTTATTTTTTTTTTTTTTACCTTTTTCGTAGAACACAAATTTTGAGTAATATTAGATAGGATGTCATTTCGTCAATTGTATATTTGATGGAGTTTCTTTGAGCAGTCTTATTCATCCAAGACTGGTGTAAGATAAGAAAGAGTGTTGTATCCCTTAAAGGGAAAATAATAGTGAGAGAGATCTTGGAGAGAGATTGCTTTGTTGGAAGAGAAGAGTGCTTTATACTAGACTGAGAAATAACTGAGTTGGGTGTTTAAATATATAAATATATATATATATAGAGAGAGAGAGAGAGAGAGAGAGAGATGCACCTGCTATAACTATGCTACTTCCTCCTTTTCTAGGGTTTTTAGGCTTTCTTTAGATTTTGGAAGGATAGGAAAATATGGTGAGAGAAATATTATGAAAAAAAAATAAAAAAAAAATCTAGATAAGGAAATCTCTAGCCTTTCTTCTGTTTTTTTCTCAAATTTTGTTTTCCCACTATTTTTTTCCCATCCAAACGGAGTAGTACTGGTTAGGATTCCTTTAATTGAAGTTGCAGAAAATCCTTCCAACACAACTTCAAAAGTGTCCTCTCAGGATATTTCTTGCTCAAATTGCGGCTGAGCAAAATTTATTTTGAATGGCTACACTGAACAACTGTGATTGTGTTTAGAGCTGTCAACATAGGGTGAACTCAGTGGGTTTGTCCTTGATGGATAGATAGAGACTTCACATCTAAAGTGCTCTTTTCTTTTCCTTATTTGTTTTTGGGTACACTACATGTAAAGTTTTCTGGCTACAATAAAATGAATCATGTTAAATGAACCAATTCACAAATTATGTGGGTTAACCCATTTGACCCACTATGATATATGTCTGTGTGTGTGTGCGCCAAAAATTTTATCCCATTTCCACAATTACTTTCCGTAACTATTTTTCAAGTTATTAAATATAGGACCACATATATATATATATGCACATAATTCAACATTTAATATTCTAATAAAATTCATATGTTGAAATCTGAATTATATATTGTCATATTTATGTTGTGTAGTTAAATTTGTGGTGATATATAAGAATTTTTTTGTCAACATGATATATTGTGTATATATATGTATATAAAGATCTTAGAATATGAAAAGTTGAATTATGTATTTCTTACAATCTTTTCCTTTTTGTTGTTTTTTTGGTAAGTAAAACAAGGCAATCCACTTAATTCAGATTGTTTAAATGAGCTAACCTGTTTGATTAAGATCGTTTAACCCACTAAATACGTTTTGATTCTAATTGTGTTTGACAAAATCCAAAAAGCCTAGATGGCTTCTACTCAAAAAAGAAAAAAAAAAGAACTAGCTGGCTTAATAATAAGCCACAATTTTGTTCCATTAGCCAAAAGGCAACATTCAAAACATGAGCAACGCGTCTTCATTCCATGGATGAATGAGTACTACGGAATCCTGACGCTGGATTCTTACTTTTTCTGTGCTTTTTTCCTTCCGATGACCTCCATTGATAACTACACCCTCACATAGAATTATTTATTTAATAATAAATTAATATTTTTAAAAGTATAAACACAAATATTTACTAAAAACTAATGGTGAACTCCCCTAACTAGATATGAAAATATATAGTCTGGCCCCAAAATAAATAAAAGAAAGTATATAGATATAAATATAATTCACTTATCAGTTATCACCGATGAACAAAAAATCAGACCGGACTGCCCAGTCCAACCGAGAACTGGCCCCTGGTCCGGTTCGGTAGTAGAAGGAAACCGGAGAATTTTAGAATTAGTGAGAATCGGTCAAGAACCGGTCAAAAATCGGTACAAAACCGGTTTGAATCGGTCAGGCCTTTTTTTTTAATTTTTTAATTTTTTAAAAATTTTGTTAAATATTTTTTAAAATAAAATAACATTATTTTTAATACTAAGTAGCATTATTTTTAGTATAAATTTTTTTATTTTTATATTATAATATGTTATAAGTATTATTATAATACATAATTATTAATAATGATAAATTTACTTACCAAATAAGATAAAAATAGAATATCAATTGACTATTTTGAATTCAAAATATAATTATAGATGAATATTAACTTGTTTAGATTTTAATATTAGGTTGTAAAACTTATTAATAATATTTTTAATTTTCTATATATTATTAAATTTACTTTTTATCCTAGAATAAATGTTAATTTTATTATCATAGATAAATATCTTTTATATTTTTTATCTATATTATTAAAAATATATTAATTTATTTACAATCAGTTCGATCCTAATCTGACTCTGGTCTGACCATTGAATCTTAAACCGTTGTCTCATCTGGTTCAATAGCCGGTTCAGTTTTTAATATCTTGGTTATCACTGTGATGCAAGTTTGAGGGATATTTATAAGGTTTCCATTTGAGTTAAAATCATTCAAATGAACATTCTTTTTTTTTTTTTTGGAGTTTTAACTCATGACTAATACTAATAAGATTTCATTTTGAATTTTAGGCACTAAATATAAAATCTATTTGCAATTTATTATTACTTATTATTATTTAATATATTAAACTTATAATAAATAAATTTAAAATCACATATTTAATATTAATTAGTCAAATCAATAAATTATGAATTAGGGGTGTATACAAATTTGATTGTGTTTCATTTCACCTACAATTCCTGGCTTGATGCAGTTTAGTCTTAGGTTGATCTAAGCTAGATGGTTGAGCCAGTCAAACCAAACTAAGGTAATACATTTACCCTTCGTTTGAATGAGGGGAAAATAGGGGGATAAAAAAATTTGGGAAGAAAACAAGAAAGAATCTAGACATCCCCTTTGTCTAGGTTTCTCCTTATTTTTCTTCCTAGTATTCCTCTCCCCTTATTTTCTCTCTATTCCAAACAAAGCCCAAAGGGATGTTTAGGTTCTTTCTTATTTTTTTCTCCAAATTTTCCTCTCCTCTTGTTTTCCCCTCATCCAAACGAAGGGTTAAAACAAAAATGAATTGGTGAAGTTTTAGATCTTTCTACATGGACATTAATTGGATTAAGTGGCTAGAGATTTATTACTTCTTACCCCCTTTTTTTTTTTGGCTTATTTCTTACCTCCTATTTGGTTCAAAAGATTTAGAGGGGAAGATTTGGAGGGGATGAGGGAGGGAAAATTTTTTCTCTTATTTTTTTTTTCAAAACTTAAACAAGGGGAGGGGTGGAAAAATGCTCATCTCCCCTTGTTTATAAAGAAAAATTTTTTCTTCTTTTTCCTCCTCTCCAAATCTCTTAAATAAAAAAAAATCCTTAAGCAAGGTTTAAGTTAATCCTTAAGCACTATTTAAGTTTGAGGCTTACGAATTTTATTTTAGAAAAAAGAAACTAATTTGGTAGTATGAAGTCAATTTGGCCCCCTTCTTTTTTAGTAAAATAATAGGTTACTATTGTTTTTTAATATTCACCAGCGAAATATGTGCTTTTCATCTAAAAATATGATGCATGGCAAGATTCTTAACTCCTAGATTATTTTGACCAAAGATAAAACTTCTACATTACTTGTAATTGTGAAACATATCTCCAAAATGACTCCATAATAGACTATAGGAAGTTAAAGAAATGAGTCTTATTGTTTACTATTTATGATTAACACAATTCATTCCAAAATTTGTATTTTATATCAAGGATTGGTATTTTTTTTTGTGAGTAGTAATAATATCCTCCAACCAACACTTAAAGATTAATTCCTTTGAAGTATAGAGATTATTGATGTGGGATTTACCTCTTCCAATAAAATATTTTTCATACACAACTAAAATTTGAATTATGAACAACATGTTTAAGATATCAAGAATTGATATATTACTATATTTATTGTTATTTTAAGTTTTATATTTTGTTTCAAAATATTGTTATTTTACAAGTCCAATGCATGATAAATTAATTTTTTTCAACTATATCTCATTTATTAATCCTATTTTTTCTTCTCCCTTATCTACTACCTTATTCTTTTTTTATTAACTTACTAAAGATCGAAATTCAAGGCTCTTTAAAATGAGGATATTTAGTCATTATACATCATTATTTAATACTAGTGAAAGTTTTCTTAATCTATCTATCACAACTTTAAACAATAAGATATTGGGGAGGGAGTACCACTATTCAATTTTCACTGTATTTTTATTGAGTAGAAAAATCACTATATTGCGTCCCAATCCCAAGGTTGTACGGCCTATTTGAAAGTCACAAGGCCAATCATAATATTTAGGAATTGGGACGATGAGGAACCAAGTCAACATACGTAAAAGAGCTCGTGAATTATACTTATCAACTCATACTCTGTATTTCTTTCAATTATTTCTCTTTTTCACCTTCTAACACGTTTGAGTGTTACCTCTTTCGTCCAAACAAATCTTCAGAATAATATTACTCAACTATTACTTTCATCATTTAATTTTATTTAATTGTAATCTCTGTTTTTTTTATCATAAGTTTTACTTGTCCTTCAATTTTATTTTTGTTCCATTTGCTCTAATCTAAATCATGATTTCATTTCATTTTATCAAGGAGTCACATAAAATTTTTTGGTAAGAATTTCAAATTAATAGTATTGAAGGAAAAATATTTTGAAAAAATTAATGATGAAATTAGAATAAGATATAATTAAAAAATAAACATAAAGTAAAACTAGGGATCAAGCTGAAACGAAATGTAATTAAGAGACAAAAGTAAAGTTTAGAATAGAATTAAGGAATCAAATATATAGAACCAAATAAAGTTATTAATGGATGAAAATGAAACCGAGTTAAAATTAAAGGATCAAGTGGAAACTAAATTAAGTTGAAGGATGAAAGTGGAACTTGATGTAAAGTAAGGGATCAAATTTAAACTAAATAAATTCAGAATAGCATTAATGATAGGGAAGGAAAGTGAGAGTGAATTAAAATTAAAAGATCATATTGAAACTAAATAAAGTTGAAGGATGACAGTTTGATGTAAAGTTAAAGGACCGGAATCATATTTTAGCCTTTAATAATATTATCAGCATTAATTTTAAACGATTAATTTACACTCAAAATAATCTTTGTTGGCCTCGATAACTATTGATTTTAGAGCCAATCCTTGATTTTTATTTGATTGATAATGTATACATTTAGAGCGCCCAACAATAAAGAAAAACACCTTTACATCGAAGGTATCTAGAAAAACAGCCCAATTGCACCAATAAAATAAAAAAAAAAATCAAAGGAAAAAGAAGTGTGCGCTATAAATATATTTTACAAAGGTTGGTCAACAATTCTCCCTATGTTAGCACCTAATTGTCTGCTTTATGTCACTCTCAAAGGAAAATGCTTCCCCTTGTTCCCATTGAACAAGACGACTTCACCAGTTTTCTGAACAGCAAATCTCATCTTCTCATTCATCAGAATCGTCCTTTTCAGAATTAATTGAGAATCTAAGAATTGCTTGGGAAGAATCGACCTAAGCTTCCATGATCTACAACAAACCCTCCAATACCATGATCACTAGCATTACTTGAAGCTCTTGGATTATTACTATTATTACTATTACCGTTTAGTCTCTGGAGAAACCTATTCTGATCCCCACCTTCTGTGTTACTACCATGAAATGCCAAGTTTTGCTGCTGCTGCTGCTGATACATCTGCTGTTGCTGCTGCTGCTGCTGAAGATTATGAAACCCTGGTGGGCCTACCATGAGCCCTGTTGGGCCTATATGGGCTTGACGAGGGCCGAACCCGAAGCCCAGACTCGCCAAGCCTGATGCAGCAGATGATGAAGACAATGATGCAGTTGGTGCAAAGGGTGCACTTGGACCGCCGGTGAATTGTTGCACCATGGCACGAAAGTTGGTGGTGTCTGTGTTGAGCAGAGTGGTGGGAGTTCGCCGGGAAGCCCGGGAACGTCTTCTGATGGGCTTCGCGACTCGGCCCTCTGGGCTGAGGTGGGTGGACGTGGATGCTGATGAGGTGGAATTGAGCATGGGAAGTGGTGGGCTGGAGGCCGTCACGGCGGGAGTGGAAACGACGGTGGTGACAGCGGTGGCGTCGGAGATGGAAGACGGTGGCGCGCCGTGGAAATCTTGTTGTTGTTGGTAGAATTGGAACCAGTCGTTGGAAGCAGACATGTTGTCACTCATGGTCATGGCCATGAAAGTTGAGGGAAGGGAAGAAAGAAAGAAGAAGAAGAAGGAGAGAGAGAGAGAGAGAGAGAGTTTATTTAATAATGTATTTGGTAAGAGGGAAAGAAAGGTGCTTGTTGGGGTATTTATGGTTGTTGGTCAAACGAAGGAAAGCTACGCAAGATCCTGACCGTTGATCTAGAGTGACCGGTAGATTCCAAGGCGGCAGCATGTGATGTGGCACGTGGGGCTGTGGTCCAATAGGGAGAAAATCAATCAGGAAATTTACACCATATTAAGCTCACTACAAATAGATAATTTAATTTCCGTATGTTATAATTGGAATTATTTGCTTAGGTTATTCTTAAGCGTATCCCTACGCAATAAATAGTAAAAGATATCTCTTCAAAGTATGTAAGGGAAATTATAATTAGGAATTAAAAATTATGTATATTTATATTGAATGACTTTGAATTTTTAAAAACAGTTCAAATAAAAATAATTGACGTGATGAAAATATAAAATTTCAATGTAAATATTCTTACGAAATTTGTAAATTTGCTATATATTTCAACAAAATTCTAGCATAATTAACAGATAATTGGATTTATTGAGTATGATGTTCAGGTGGTGCTCACCAAAAAAATTTGCCATTATATTATTCATTTTAAAATTAAATTAACCTGGTATTCCATAAAATATATAAAACTTTTTATTTAATATTTTAAAACAAGGTCTTTGAATTTTATCTTTCAATACTTTTTTTGAACTTAATTTCTCAATTTCTTATACTGACTTAAATTAAATTTAATTAAAATATTCAATTTTTGGGTGAAGGACTATACATAATATCCGAAAAACAATTACAGAAGTCTACTAATTTAGAGATACAATAGCTTTTACTATCAACTGAATTAAATAAATGTCAATCTTAAGAAAATTATATTAAGTGTCAATGATAATCAAACTATAGTCTTTTGTAATTTTCTAAAAACCAAATACTTTAGCCTAAATTTGCTTCAGAAAATTCCAAAACGTGTGTATTTCAATTAATCACAGAAAAAATATAATGCAGTCAACTTTTCTTGATAAAAATATATACAATAGTAATATAATATAATACTCTCTAATATCTAATCGTTAATTTAGTCATTTGTCTTGTCATACTATTCAAAGGGAAATTAACAAAAAGGGTTTGGCATCACATAGAGGCTTCTAGAATCCTTTAAAGCGTGATTTGACTAATACGGTGTCGTTTGAAATGGCACAAATGTGGGGAATTGAGGGATGTATCTGTCTACTGTGCGCACTGCATGGTTCCAGGAAGCAACGCCAGAGACGCCAGATTAGTCATGCTGACGTAATCGATGAGAGTGGGCCACGTCATTATGTGTGGCTTGTGGGGGTAGGTGACCAAGTCTTCCTTCCACAAACCATTTATGGATTTAGACTTGGAGGATGGAAGCTGCTAGGTACCTTCCCAAGTAATAAAGAAAAGGAAACTTAATAGAGAGGAGCATCCAAGAAGCCAAAGCTAGCCTTTGTGTGTGATTCAATGCTATTAAAAGTAAGCAGTGTGCGGATTAAAAAATTATTATATGAGTGAAAGTGGAACAAATTGGTATTTGGTAGGTGTTTATGTATTTGAATGCATAGTTCTTTTTGACTTAGGATTGTAAAGTTTATTCTAATATTTAAAATTTAACTATCTATCTTCTAAATTTCAATCTGTATATTTTATAGCCTTTATATTAGTGAATTATTTACACAATATTTTTTTTACACCAAAATACCTAGTATCTAAAGTTAAATTGGATTTTGATTGATTCGAATGTAGGTAAAATTATCTATTTTTTGAATAACAAGTTTGGCATCCTGTCATTTTTGGTATAAAAAGTAAGAAAATAAGAACCAGAGTGGGAGTGGGTCTTGAATACTTAGAGCCTCTCATCAGGTTTTTAAGTTCTACATCGGTGAAGAGTGTGTATGTGTGTGTAAGAGTAAAGGATTATGTTCCACCTCTATTTGCGATATATTTCTCCTTCCTCATTGAGAGTTTTGGTTATAAATCTCTTTACTAATGATAAAAAATAGGTGGGAAAACGGATCAATTTGACCCAAATGGGTTGGCTTATGATGGGTTGTACGGAAAATGTGTTGAGTTGGGCCAGCCTGATTTCCTCATAGGTTGAGAAAACCCCAACCTAACCCATCAATAATGGCTTGATAGGTTATATGGACCAACCTACCAATATATATTATTTCAAAATTTTTATAATAAATCAATCTAAATTTTTAAAAATTTGATAAAAATTTATTTTCTATAAGGTTATGTTAACAAATGTGTGGTGAATCATATATAATAATATAAATTTTTATAAGTTAACAATTTAATAAAAATTAATATGTCTTTGTTATCTTTAAGGGGTTTTTTTAAAATTTTTATTTATTTTTTTATTACAATTTTGTGGGTTTTTTTAGTGTTATTATTTATCCAACTTTTTTTTGTGTTCTAACAAATTATGAAGTGTCGTTTTTTTTTTTATTTTGAATTTGCTTCAAATTTTCCTTTCTCCTGTTAGTGAATACTAAAAATTGTAAAGAAAAAGAGGGGAGGGGGGTGGAAAGGTGGGGACCAACATGTATAACTCCCAGATTAATTTGTTTAACTTGTGGGTTTGGGTTGACTTTGACCCATTTTAAATGTGTTCTATATTTTGCAATTCAATTTGTACTTTTTCACGAGTTAAATGGATCAACTCACGAGTTGTAACCATATTCCTAACTCTTATGGAATGATGAAGGAGATGAATGTTCTTTTTTTTTTATTGTTTTTTTTAAGTTTTTTGGGTTTTTACGTGTTGTTTCTACAATCCATTCCTCCTCCCTTCTTGAAGGTTCTAATTTGTGCCAAAAGGATGAAAAAGAATATGAGCTTTTTTCTTTCAAAGATTTTCTAGTTTTTTTGCTTGTGTATGCAAATTGGGTTTATTTTCTGCAATGGTCGACTATAAAAAAATGGGTCTAATGATAGTTGATTATTGTAAAAAAAAATATTAGTTTTTAGTTATCAGTTGGAGATATTTTTGGTACTCATAAAAAAAGAAGTTGGTAAAGAAGACCAAACCCACTTTCTTCCTTTGCTTTTTTTTTTTTAATGAATACTTGATCTTGGAAATTTGCACAAATTTCAAACTATTTTGATATCATTTTTTAAAGAATTATGAAAGTACTATTTTTTTGGTAAACAAAAATACTATTTATTAGTTTAACTATTGATCTGTTTCATTTTTAGATTTCATATTTGATTACATATTATATAAGACAAAATTTTTTTATTTTTCGTATAATTTTCGTACAATATATGTAAACTTAAGTGCAATTTTTGTGTAATTTATATGTAATTTCTATACATTTATATGCAATTTTTGTATAATGTATGTGCAATCTTCCCACAATCTTTGTGTCATTGTCATGCAAACTTTGTGCAATCTAATCTGTGCTTGTGTATTACTTCATTTTTCATAGTTCATACATACATTTAAATTTAAACGATATAGTGAATGATATTTTAAATTTAAATCTAAATCTAAATATGAGATTTGTAGTTTGACTTGTAGGTAATTTATAAGGGATTCAAATTCTCTCCCGCAGGGTTGTCTCAATCCTCTCTCCATCAATAATCATGCGCATTGGATTCATCCAAGGGCTGATAAAAAATGACAGTCAGTTTATTTTGGTTTTTTCTGACAGAATAAATGGTCCACAATTTAATAATAAATTGATCATTGAAAATAATTTTTTTTATTTTTAATTTATATATTTTATTATTCAGATCTTTACATGTAATTTTTTTAATCTTTATTACATTTTTTACATTTAAATAGGATGAATGCTTAACAAAAGTTTTGACAAAAGCGTTGATTGAAAGGTTTTTTTTTTTTTTGACTTCAAAGCTGTATGGAATTGAGCTAGGCATAATACTATGCGCTAATTTTTAGTTGAAAAATAAATAATTTAGCCAATTTTTTAATTTAATTATAAAAATTGAACATAATAGTTACTTTCACAATTCTAAATATAAGATATTTTTAATTATTTCTAACATTTTAAAAAAAAAAGTTAAAATATTAAATTTATCAAAAAATTTAGATTATTAAATTTATCAAGAAATTTTAATATTTTTTACTATTTATCTTTATTAATTACATTATTTCTCTTACTTTTCACAATATGTATCTATCATATATTAATTATACACTAGGGATAAGTATGAAAAAAAAGTAATTAATGCATAAGATAACCATACAAAATATTTTATATTTTTAACTAAACATTACTTCTAGAAAATGTCATATTTAGAATTTAATGAAGTATATACTAATTAAAAAAATTTATGTAATGTTCACAAGAGAAGACTTTTAAAAGTGAGAGAATAATATTTTTTATATTTAATAAAAAACGCATACATATAAAAAGTAATTTTTCATATATATTAAAATTAAGAAAATTAAGTTTTAAAAAGAATATATTTGGCTCAGAAATTTTGCATATTGCCATTGCCATATTGCGTACTGTACATGTGAGGAAGTATATCTCATGGTGGGTCCCGCCGCATTCAGCAACCTTTACAATGAAATAAGTTTTTCTCAGCCCTCAGATGAAACCAACGAAGATCATTGTTGATGGAGAGAGGATCGAGACAACCCTACAGGAGAGGATCTGAATCCAATTTATAAGCCAGATCCCTTCACTCTACTTAAAGCCTTCAATGACTGAATGTCTAACTTCGTAAGTTTAAACAATTGAATCTATCACAAAACGCGTCTGGGTTTGCACATTTCATATTTGATAGACACAATAATTTTTCAAATAAAATCATGAAAGTAAATATATATAAAATAATTAAGAAAATGAGTTTTCTTTTATTTTAGATATAATTAAGTTATTATAATGGTTGATTTGAAATTAATTTCCAAATCCTCACAAATAAAAATTGGATCCTTCTTAATATGAATTTGTACATTCTCTTTGCTTATATATCGACCACTACCTAGATATCATGTGTATACATTATCGCAAAAATGAGAGGGAAAAAATTCCGAAGTAGAAGAAAGATGGATTAAACTTAAACATGTGTTCTTCACAAAAAAAAAAAAAAACTTACGTTAATTTCTTATATTTTTATTATTAAGATTTGTAATAAAAAGTAGACTACTCTGTACCTTTTTTTTCTTTTTTGATAGCATTGACTGGCCACTAATAATACCACACAAACACACACACACACACACACACAACAATGTACTTATAATTTAATATATCATATCTTATTTAATTGCATGTAAAATATTGGCAAAAAATTATATTTAAAATATTATTTATTTATTTATTATATATAAATTTAGATTTATCGTATTTTATTTAAATAATTAAAATAAAATATAAGCAGTTGTATGGTAAGAAAACTGCAAATAGATTATGATGTGTTGCATATTCCTATTTTTTCTTTTTTTCTTTTTTCTTCTCTGCCTGAGATGCGTTGCATACTTTTGGGAATTCAAAAACAGATTCCATCATGCCATGTAATTAAAATTTCAATTAAATATAACCCTCTTTCCAATTAATTTTTTTAATGCGAGACGTTTTACTTTCCTTATTTCACCGGATTTACATAAAACTTTGATAAGTAAGTAACTCAAAGTTGTCTGTGGAGGAATTGAGGTTGAATATTGACAAGGAATTCGATTGGTTGGGTGATGGATTATATACAAATTACAATATATAAATCAGTTACATAAAACTTTGATGAGTTTTTTTTTTTTTCAAATCCATGAGAGAAAGAGAAGAGAAAGATTGATCAAGGTTGTAGATGAAATCCCTTCCAATCTATCATTTTAGCATTGTTTGTTAATTAAAATATCTTCCAGAAAAAAGTTTATCTTACATTATATTTTACTTTTAATTGTTTTGACCAAATCCTCCATTTAAATTATCACAATTTATTGTATTTGGGTAAGTTATGCTGTATTTGGTTCTAGCTTTGTATTAAGACGCATATTGTCCTTAGACTTAGAGGGAATGATGCTTATAATCCCACTACCCAACAATTTTTCAGAATCATTTACTATTTGTTCCACAAATTAATTACCTACAGAGTATTTTTAATTAAAGAAAATTAACTCCTAGACAAAATTAATTAAATGTTTTCATATAGTAAAATATTTGCTCTCTAATGTATATAATAAATTGCTTTAGCAATATTTAGGCCAATGTTTGAAGATC
The DNA here is from genome assembly GCA_026686845.1 of Adenanthera pavonina. Taxonomy (NCBI): domain Eukaryota; kingdom Viridiplantae; phylum Streptophyta; class Magnoliopsida; order Fabales; family Fabaceae; genus Adenanthera; species Adenanthera pavonina. The sequence goes on from JAIVEN010000015.1 coordinate 32,733,432, forward strand.
GAATGTGTGTAAGTCGAACTTATAAAATTAATACACATTGAAAAAGATTATATATAAATTAGGGTATTCAAATTAAATTTAAACAGTATATGAACTTATATATGTGAGAGAGATAAGCAACATATGGATGAGTAAGCAAAGGAAAAGAAAACTTAAGTGGATATATACCTAACTTTTTCATTCAATCTCCAAAATCTTTAGTGGATACCACATAAAGTTTTGTTTTTTTTGCCACGCACGTTTATAGGTGTAATTACCCTTATATAACTGATAATATAATACTCACTTCTTTTCAGTTTATAGTGCATTTTTAACTACCGCATACAGACCAAGACAATAATTAATAACTAAAATTTTTTTTCCATCTTTTCTCAAATTACCCTCATGAAATGCATTGAAAATGAAACATTTTAATAATAAATAAATATTTAGACTTATTAATTAGGGGTAATCTTGAAAAGAAAAGAAAAAATATATTACGTAATTCGTAAAGTACACTATATTTTGAAATATAAATTTCTTAAAAAAATGCACTATAGCGAAATAGAGGGAGTATATCATATCTACATTAAAGGTGCTAAATTACACGAAATCAAATACAAAATAAAATATAATATGTTGCTCACAAAAAACACCTAGAAACGTGTGTGGCAAAAAAAAAAAACTTGATAAACGTGAATTCATCCACCTCCTACATTCTCTTCATTTATTTTTGCCGTGGGGGAATCTAGAAATTATAATAATCTATTTTTGTTTTGTCCTTTTTTCAAGGCAATTACACAATGAGTGACTATGTTTCGGAAGATAATTTAGATGAATAAGCTTAATTCACTTATTAAAAAAAAACAGAAAAAACGTGTACACACCACGATGATATATTCAAATCCCTTCATCGACTTCTTTGATGACTCAGAGAGTCCACCTGAGATATTGCATTCTTCAAATTAGCCGCTACGCAATGTCACAATTCAAAAATACCATGACCAAACGATCAAATACAACACAATAAGCAAAATAAATATAAATCATCTAACATTTTTTAAGAGAATTAACAAATTATACTTGTAGAACTGCATCCTTCAACCTGAAAGATATACACTGCAACAATATAGAAATATAGTAATCAAACACAAATCATAAACAATAATTAAAACCACATAAAATTAAATAAGATTGGTTGAAGTAATATTTGATGTATCATAGATTGTCAATAGTAATAGCAAAAAGTCAGAATAGATGCATATACAAAGCCGATAGTGTAGAGGGATAGATGGCATCCCAAATGCAACATGCAATGCAAGTTGAAAAAAGTGACCTCCGATCTCAAAATCTCATAAGCTACGTGGGGTATTTATAAGGATATAAATAAGATATATTTAGATTAAAATATTAAAGCGGCTGTGATATTTTAATTTTTTTAATTTTGAGAATATTAGAATGAGATATATATATATATATATATATGGAGTAACAACTAGAATCACAGCTAAATAAAATGAAAATAATTATCTGATTTTTTTTTAATTTATTTTGCATAGAAATTATGCCTTCAATAGGCCAGGTGTAAGGATTTTGTGCTTTTGGTTGGCCACGTGAATGTATACATTTCCAAAACTTATACATATGACCACTGATTTAATATATATAATTGATGATTACTTTTAATTGAATTCATATCATTTTTAAAATGATTTAATATAATTTTACTATTAACATTAATCACAGAAATTTTTTAATATAATTTGTGAATTAAATTAAAATTAAATCTCAAAATTTTTATTATCTCTATAATCTTTTAATATACTAAGAAATTTTAATTCGTAACTCAATTGGATCTTTATTCTTTTCTTTTCTTGTATAAATTGAGGAGCTTTATGTGAAAGAAAGTACGAATGAAATTATAGGTGAAATTAAGGTTGGTTATTAAGTTCATCTCAAAATTTACTTGTGACAAAAATTACTATTTCATATTTATGGAAAGATAAACTTAAACAAAATATATTATTCAGTTAAACACCTAAAAGGCAAGACATATATTAATTATATATGTTGATGATAAAATTATAGCTGCATCACATATTAATATTATTATTATTATTATTATACAAGGACCAAATTCAACCTCATAATATATTCATGTAATTGAATAACAGTTTAGAATAGATAATACTTATAAAATTAAATAAGTTTCTAAATAGACAATTTCACTATTAAATGTTTTGTACTTTTCTCTCTCTTTGTTTTTTTTGGTGAGTTGTACTGTTTTCTTTTATAATTTAATAAAAAAAATTTTCAGGACTATGTAATATCCAATTCTTCTTTTTAATGATTTTACTGATTCAAATTTGATTATTATCTATGAGGTCTTGCTCACCTTTAGTAGCTAAGGAATGGGGAGTTCTAATAATTATGGAAATTGCTTAGTTGCTTAATTGCAAAAGTGGTTATAGATTGTATTAGAAAGAAGGAGAGTATGTGCAACCAGGTGACTAATGTGATGCTGGGAATATTTCACACTTTATTGAAATGGTCTTGGGAAATTAACACAGAGTATCGTAGATTTTCAGTTCTAAGACCCATTAACAAAAGGACTCGATGCAGGCAGAAAAAGTTTAGACGTGGATTATTAAAAAAAACAAAAGAAAAAGAAATGCTAGTTGTTTAACACCCCAAAATTCAACATTGTTCACGTGGGTTTTCATCTCTTTCTGCCAGTAACTTGCTAGTTGCTAATAATTTTCTTGATTAAGTAATTTCCTAATAATGAAGTGAACATAAAAGCCAAAAATGACCGTGTATTACTATTTGTTTTCTTTAGATCTTATGTAAGCTTTTCTTTTCAATGATAAAAATATATCCTTAAAAGTAATATTAATTTTCAATTTTTCTTTTATGTTGAAAATTAAATTTCATTTTTATTCAAAAAAGAATATTAAATTTAATTTACTTCATGTACTTTTAATTTTATTTTAAAAAAATAGTTGCTTATATACTATTAATATATTTTTAATTTTATGGTTTATTATATATAATTTAAAATTGATATAAGGATTTTTTCTTAAAGTTTATATATATTTTTATATTTGTTTACAAAATTTTGAGTAACACCTATGCTGAGGAGATTGTTGAAAAGTTTACCATAAATATAATAATTGAAGATTTTTATGCAAAGTTTTGATTATATATTTTAAAAATTAACTATGGATATTTTGAAATTTTATATTAGTTATATATATATATATCATAATTTATTTTAAATTTTAGTTGTTAAACTTGTTTTCAATTAATATATATATATATATATGCTATTTAGTCTCATTCCCAATAACCAGGTCCTGGCTGCCCTAACATGAACTATATATCGCTTCTTGAAAAAAGAGCCTATACACAATAGAATAGATTGAGCCCCTTAATCATTACACACACAATGAACAATTGCATATATCCAAAAAATTGCCACACGTAAAGTCATACACCAATCCCATACCATACGTCCATGGAAGCAAATTAAATCATTGTGTTTCCCTTGTCAATAAAAGAAATTATGGCATTGCCTATAATGTTACCAAAATTCCAAGTGTTAGGAATTGGAAAATAAATGAAATTTGTACTTTTTTTTATATATACACTCGGTATTTGGATCTACTCCACTTCAATTGGAGGATTTATCAAGATCTAGATTAACTCGAACTAAAATAAATTAAATTTTAACTATTTAACAAGACTGTATTTTCAAGACTTAATTTGAAACTTATGGTTAAATTGGTGCAATTCTCTTATTAGTTGAATTAAATGCTTGATGATAAAAAATAATTGAAATTTTAGACAATAAAATGAGGTTAAATTTGAAAAATAATTGAAACTTTAGACAAAATTAATTAATGAGATTAACAATTTTAACAAATATTTTAATATAATAAAAGTTATTATTATTATTATTATTATTGTTGTTGTTATATAATGTGCTACATGTAACAAACTCAAACTATGTAATGCATAACACTTTCACGTCTTTGAATAGCAATTTATAATAAATAAAACTTATAAAAGTAAATAAGTTTTTAAACAGACAATTTCTCTATTAAATATTTTATTTTGTACTTTTTTTCCTTTTTTTTTGTTGAGTTGTACTTTTTTCATTTATAATTTAATAGAATCACTTTGTTTTTTTCACATCTATCTAATTAATTTTTCTTTTCAATGATTCTACTAATTCAAATTTGATTCCCATATTTGGGATATTGCTTAGCTTTAGAAGTTGAGGAAGGGAAAGTTCTAATAGTTATGGAAATTGCTTAATTGCAAATGTGGTTACAGATTGCATTAATCAGAAGGAAGTAGCTAGAGTATGTACAACCAAGTGACTAATGTGATACTGGGAATATTCCTTTCAAATATTGTTGAATTGGTCTTGGGAACTTAGTGTTAATTTTTTTTATGAAGCAGTAAATTTTATCTCGTGGTTATGGTTCCAGATGATCAACGCTGTAGCTCTTGGGATTCTAATCCCCTTCAAGCATAATGTAGTTGTTTATATTTGGGGTTGGCCCTCATTTGTACTAAAAATAAATAAATAAATATTATCAAATCTAATTGAAATATGATCTCGTCACCATAATTCTTTTCATTCAAACTGTACTAAGTCTCTCCTACATAACCTGACTAGCTTTATAATTATTACTTATCTTTATTATTCCAAAAAATATTCTAACACTAGAAATTAAAAAAATAAAAAAACACACACACACACACAATCTTAGATTTTCAGTTCAGAGTGCCAATTAACAAAAAGACTCAAATTAAGTAAGGAGAAAAAGTCCAGATGTGGATAATTGGGAAAAAAAATGCATACCATACGCATTATAAAAGGGATGGTGCATCACTAGCTAGTTGTGCCCCTAGCACGTCGGAGCTCGGTTTGAAAATAGAAGCAAGGTGTTGGCTCCAAGTTTGTCGCTTCTTTCGGTGTGATAATTTTTTTTCGGCTGGTGCTCCTCTAAATTCTTCTTCACTTTGAAATCAGTAGCTTCTCTAACCTTTATCAATATCTTCTTTCCTCCTATTTATTCTTGTTGTGAACAATCTTTTTTCTTTTTTTAAGTATTTTTCCATTTTCAGTTTTAAAACAACGGTGGTGAGTTGAGGGAAGTTCTGGTTGAACTTAGTCAGTGTGATTTGAAGGGGCTGTTATTATGTATTCTCACCTTTATTTGGGATAGTAACTTCTTAATATGTGTATAATTGTAAGAGTTGATTTCTCATTTTTCTTCCTCAGCATTTATCATGAGCCTTGTTATAGTGAAGATGAAATTGTGCATGACATCACTCCTCCGGTTAAGAGGGAAGCCTCACCTCCTGTTGATATTGAAGAAGAAATCATGACTGATGTAAAATGAGAGTAGAGCCTCATCATTTGTCCGATTCATGGAAGCTGTGAAGGCATGGTTCATGTCACATCAGATCAAAACAATGTGGACTAAACAAATGAAAGGGACGTTGATTGTGGTGGCCGGATTGATCGCAATGGTGACCTTTGAAGTTGCACTCAACCCACCTCGCCTCCCGCAATGTTTCTCAATCCTATGGTGAATTAGTCATTTGATGATTTCTTTCTTTATAACATAATTTCTCTCTTTCCAACTCTCATTGTGATCCTCTTTTTGATAAGTGGAATCCTTTAAATTATTATCTCCCTACTTGGATATTCTCTGATCCTGTGTATCATTCTAACCTTCATTGTTCTTACCTACTTAACAACCCTAAAAGTGAATGTGAAACATGATATGTTTATGATAGGAAGAAAGAAGACATATATCTTATGCTTTTATGTCTCATTTATGGGTTAGCTTAACCGCATCAATTGGATTGTTTTATACAATTCACTTCGTCATTTCAATCTATAGTGTATGCCATGATAAAGTCAAGCATTTTTTATAGAGTTGGGCAACGTAAGTTTATTAGGTCTTCCAAATATCTCTTTTGTACTTATGCTGGTTTTTCATATGATAGCATATATTAGTTAGAGCTATCAAATTGGGCCGGGCCTAAATGGACCAGACTCAAAAAGTCTGGATTATGTATTTGCTCTCAAAGTTGAGATCCAAGCCCGCTCATTTTTTCGGGTTTGGCCCGTTTTGACGGCTTTAATACTAGTTGAGTTGTATCGTCTAACCTGAAGGATCTATTCTTATTGAGTGCCAATGTTTTATTTGTTGTCTTTTCATTTCTGTAAGCTTATTTCCGTTTCTTGTCCAACCATTTTGCTAAATGAATCTACCAATGAGATTCAAAATCATTTTTTGTTTGTATTGTTGAAGGACTCTAGAAATGGGTGTTAGACTTCTTGACCAGTATGCATCCCCTTTTTCTTGCTATTTTCTTTTAACAAATCTTAAGATAAAATGCAGGGTACAAAAATTGAATTACGTAATTTTTTTTAAAATGCCAATTTTAAGTATTTAAATTTAAAATGATTTACTTTTAATTGAATTCATATCATTTTTGAAATCTTTTAATATACTTTGACTATTAACATTAATCACAGAAATTTTTTTAATATAATTTCTGAATTCAATTAAAATTAAATCACAAAATTTTTAATATCTATATGATCTTTTAATATACTAAGAAGTTTTAATTCGTAAATCAATTGGATCTTTATTCTTTTCTTTTCATGTATAAATTGAGGAGCTTTCTGTGAAAGAGAGTAGAAATAAAATTATAGGTGAAATTAAGGTTGGTTATTAAGTTCAACTCAAAGTTTACTTGTGACAAAAATTATTATTTCATATTTATGGAAAGATAAACAAAAACAAAATATATTATTCGGTTAAACATCCAAAAGGCAAAACATATATTAATTATGTCGATAATAAAATTATCGTTACATAATAATAATAATAATAATAATAATAATAATAATAATAATAATAATAATAATAATAATAATAATAATAATAATAATAATTATTATTATTATTATTATTTTGTAAGGACCAAACTCAACCTCATAACACATTCATGTCATTGAATAGTAGTTTAGAATAGATAATACTTATAAAGTTAAATAAGTTTCTAAATATATAGACAATTTCACTATTAAATATTTTGTTTTGTACACCTCTCTCTCTTTAATTTAATAAAAAAATTTTTCACAACTATATAATATCTAATTTTTCTTTTCAATGATTCTACGGATTCAAATTTGATTTTTATTTTGTTCTTTACATTTTATGAAATGTCAAACTAGTTGATCCACCCCTCGGGTACCGATAAAATGTCCACTAGCGGTTCATATTCGAAATATCGTATGTTAAAATGATTGACACATTTCACTTAAAAAAGAAAAAAAGAATTTTTGACACCACTAAAATCTCTCCAAAATTTGCTTGAGTAGACCTTAAAATCTATTAGGTGAAAAAAAGACCTTAACAACTATTTGGACTTCCTTGTTGTAGGAATTTGAGCTTTGGAATGGGAATCACATCTCCATTTCCTTATATATAAATATATATATATATATATATATATATTAGGTCCCATTCACAAGGCCGCGTCTTAAAATTTTGGGGCTCTAGGCAAAATTATTAATGAGACTATTGATTTGTTTCATTTCATGGATTTTCTATTTTGGACTTTTTGTTGTTTTTAAAAGTTTTCATTTTTCATATAACTTTAGTGCAACTCATGTGTAATTTATGTGCAATTTACGTGCGATTTTTGTATAATCTATGTGCAGTTTTTATACCATTTATATGCAATTTATGTGCAATTTTCATACAATCTATGCGCAATCTTCTTACAATCTTTATACCATTGTTGTGTAAATTTTATGCAATCTTCATGTGGTTTGTTGCTCTGTTTTTTGGAAGTTGTACTCTTCTATTGTTTTTGTTTGATTTCAGGCAAATTTTTCGACACTTCCCTCTAGGGTCACCAAGTACTTCAACACATAATATTGTTATGGATTCCTAGCTATATGGAGACAAGGTATTTCATACCACAATAGTAATACAAGGTATTTAATTTAGTGGAATTAATTAAGGATTCCTCCTGTCTAGGTACTTTAAGAAACAAGGATTTAAATATAATTAACTACTTATTAATTGATGAATAATGGTGTCTAACAATGAAGGAGATGTTGAAATGACGATTCTGAAGGGTCTTTTTTTAAATTAATACGAGAAAACAAAGGCACAAAAAGTTGAAGAAAAAATTGAATTAAATTATTTCGATCTATTAATGGTGCAAAACACCAAGATACACCATAAGAAGAGAAAAGTCTAAGATAACAAACACTATGATCAATCAACAGTAGTAAAGCAAGATGACGACTGAAAGAAACTACAAAAAGAACTTAAAAGAGGACACAAGTGTGTGCATATGGATCCTCTTCTTGGGCTGGAGTCACAAGAGCAGAACTTGTTTAGAGAGTGAGGGACAAGTCCAAGCCTGAGGATGAATCAGGCCTCATTGCCACAAGATGTGCATTCTTGGAACTGTTCACCCTAAAGGGTGAACTGACGGGTTTGGGTAGTGCTTGATGATGACCAGAGCCCTGAGTCCTGTTAGGCACGTGACTGTGAATGTGATGCTGAGTCTGAATTCCAATCCCATGATGATGAAAATGGTGAGTGAAGGGTAAAGTAGAAGCAGGAGCAAGAGTATGAAAGAGGAAGGGGAGGATTAAATTGTTAGTGATAATAATGGAGGAATAATAATAATACTGACACAAGCGAGGGTGTCCAAAAGTCCCCATACTGATCAGCTCCTTCTCCCTCTTGTGTGCATTTTGGTGGCCTACCAATGTCTTTGAGATTCCGAACTTTCTATGGCAGTAAGTGCATCCAAACGGCTTTCATTCAGCATTGCTGCTGCAGAGCCTCAGAGATAGAAAGTGTTCAGCCTCTTCATCATCCTTCTCCACCTCCTCAAGCTTTCGCTTCATCTTCCTCCCATTGGCCATTCCAAATATCATACCAAATAAACTCACTGTGAATATTATTGCATTATATTTCACTTTCTACCATTCTATTACATTCCACACTTTACAATTCCCTTTAGACTACTGATTGTTTAAAATGGTTACTCATGAATTTGTAAATATTATTTGTATAATTAATATTAATAAAACAAAACCATTGAATTTATTTAGTGGACAAGTGATGAAATAATAAGGTTGCTGACATAATCTAGAATACTTGCCATCTTTCTATTGGAAAATTAGCAACATATGGGAACACTGATTCTACTAACTGTGAACAATCTGATATTGCTCTATGGTGAGCCCCTAGGACCCAATTCACCTAATCTTTCATTTATTAAAAAAAATATTTCAAACCAAAGACAGTTGCTTATTCAGCTGCTTACAGAAAGGCTAAAGGACATGCAAATAGGTGGATTGATTCTCAAAATAGAGAGGGTTGCTGATGAAATTGTCCATATCCCATCATTGCATATTAAACCTGAAGCAACTGCTTTAGCATAGTCATCGGCATCCTTCCTATCCAATTGCTCCCATACATATAATATCACAGTTCCAGCGAACACATCTATGGCAAAGTAAGCATCCATGTAAAAAGGAACTGCCATGGCCGCTGGTATAGGAATACACTGTGATACCTTCTTGGGAGTCACATCCCTGAGAAGATTGATAAGAAAAACTGCCACAAAGAAACCACAACATAAGGCCATGCAATGCTTTGGAAGCTCAGAGAATCCTTCCGTACCTAGTATGGCCATTTCCCTGAATATAACAGCAAGCGGTGCTTTATAAGGACAATTAGGCAATCTGATATCGAAAGCAGTCTAGAAAGACCAGAATGTAAGGGGAGCAATGAAACAACCCATGGCTGTTCCAACTAACTGGCTCACAAACATAGACTTTGCCAATGAAAGGGTGAGATAACCCGTCTTGAAATCTTGCATGAGATCAGCTGCAGTTGCCACAATGGACATCATCAGCACTAGACGCTATCCCTGATACTACCCCACCATTTGGGCCAATCAATGAGGCCATGACGGCAAGACCAATCTTTGCTTAAGTGGAAGCCATACTGAAGTCTGTAAGTCCAGTGCCATGAGAGTTGCAAAAGGCAAGAGCAGAGGCAAGAATGTAGGAGCACAAAACCAGGTACCATTTGACAGGAGGAAAGATCATTGGCATTGTTACTATGGATATTGTAGCAAGGCCCACATAACCAGAGGCTGCAAACCAGAAGAGTATCGGGTCCTTTAAAAATCTCATCCCTCATCCTTTGTTCCAGTTGCAGTTGACAACTCTTATCATTTGATAACATTGATAAGAGACACAATTAGGTCCTATTGGTTGCATGCTTGCACTAAAAATTCCCACTCAGGTCAAGCAAGACATGAAAATAAGAGATATGGTTCTTTGCCATTTTCCTTTGATTCATGGTGAGGATTATACTAGTCATCAGATACGGATGAATCTACATGACCAACATGATTTTTCTTTTAATTAATCACAGATAACAATTATTTATAGAGGTCATAAAATATTAGTATTACCATGTCCACATCAACATATACCCCTCAATACCACATATTGCAATACTGCTATAAGCATATAATCAGCCACCTTCTTGTAAGTGTCAGTGCAATTAAGCTAAATGGTTTACCAAAATGCAACTCAAAGCCAATTATCCACAATAACAAGCTTCCATGTGGATGAAGATTTAGGTCATTATTGTGGAGTTTAATTAACTAGCATTTGACAAAATACATAAAAAAAATACATGACAAAATTTTCCTATGACTTGAAGCTAAAGTACAAAGATTGGATATCAATTGGGCAGGGGGGGGGGTGGAGGGAAGAAAACTCTTGCTAAAGAAAAAAAATTAGGCAGTATTTACTATAATAACCACGAACCTCCATCACAACAGGAAGGCTATTTTGTTTGAAGCTTGTTCTACACATCTCACTTACAATGATCATTATAGTCTTGACCAAATTGTATATGCCATCTCCTAGAATAAGGGAGAAAGATATGAATACCTGCACACAGCAGCTTTAAAAGTATGATCAACTCCAGCTTAGTATAACCCTAGCTCAAGTTTGGGTGGCTTAGCCAATTTTAGCTCTTATATGCCAATGGCAGAGACATTCCAATACTAAATCAAACTGGCTTCTAAGAATGACAAACAATGTAATTCATCACAATATTTCAGAAAAAATGTTATACTTTGTTTAGCTGAGCTTAGCAAATAACAAGCTGAAAGTAAATTTGGAACTCCACATACTCATAATGAGTAAATTTTCCCCATTCTGCACTGGTGATCATACACAATTGATCAATTTAGGACTATAAGGAAGCTAAGTAGTAGGTTGCTCAAACTTAGTTCCTTGGTCACAATTGATCAAGACTTCACCCTTTTGTTGACTAAATCCACACTTGCACTTCTTTAAATATCTTAAAACAATTTATTCCTTTCAAGATAGGCAATTACACTTTGAATGCATTTAACTGGTGAACTGCAACTAGAATTACGTTCCCATACCTTATATCCATATTGCCCTTTAAAGTCATTGCTACCAAGATCAACTAGATACCAGTCCTTGACATGGCTTGGATATATAGGGCCACAGAAATCCCCATGATATGATGGCTCCAAGAAACTGAACAACTGACTAAATGAGAAGAGATGAGACCACATCCAACATAAGTTGGACTGAAGTCAAAGTAGAACCTGCATGAAATGGAAACCATGTTAGTAATTGGATAGATTCTTCTATTTTTTAACCCTTCACATTAATTACTCAAAAGCAACAGCATTTACAAATTACAAGTAAATAGCCCAATGTTCAAATCATCACTACTTCAAAAGTTTGGCAAGGAACTGGTGAATCATTGGGTATCATGTAAATGTTTCAGTTAATATATGTCCTTTCTGTAGCTTCAGCCTCCAACTTTCCATATGTTAATAGCACCAGGATGTGCAGTGCTCATTTGAGCAGCAGGGGACTGTCTATTTGTACCCAAAAAAGAATGATGCGGAGGGGCCCCATGTTTGGAGGTCCTTGATCCATGCAGCAGGGACACTTGACTCATTTTAATAACCCTAACTAAAATTTGAAAAACAACATCCAGCAACTCAACAGAGGAGGCCAACTGATAACAGAAAGATCCTCTCAATATTAGTACTTAAAAATCGAAATTTAAATTGCCTATAACTCCTGGCCAAAAGAAAAAATTGCCTGTAACTCAAATCTCAACTCTGGAATACAATTTCTATTATCTTACTTGTGTCACCTTCAGACCTTTCCCCTGACTTGATACTCACAAGATTTAGCATAAACCAGGGTGACTAATCAGTTTGAGAAGAGTTAAAGCGTTGCTCATGCTTTACTGTTACTCCTAAAAAAGGTCAACCTTGTGTCTTCTCTAGTCTGTCAGTCAACTCATTACATAATGCAATTTTTTCTCAGGCATTCATGTGATTTAATAAGCATGTATTTTTATATTCATGCCTATAGTTTCAAAAGTTATAGTAATTTGCTAGCTGACTTGTTTCTGTATTTGCTTTAATACCAAATGATGTAAGAGGAGGAAGGAGAAAGAGAGGGTAGACAGAAAAGAGAGAGAAAAGGAAGAACTCAAGGGAGAGAGAACTCAAGGAGGGAGAAAATAGATATATGAAAAACTCAATTTCACTCAATATGATCTTCTTAGTTATGTCATTAGAGGAATTTGCCTATAAGCTTCTATATGATTTCTAGGGGGTAACACACATTGCCTATTATAATGGTCTCTAGTATCTTGAGTATCCCACCGGTTTCCTATGTAGTCATCCTGGTGATTGTTGGTCTTAGGAAGATGATCACTACTTTTTTGATTTCCGTTGCCTTGTTTGGCTTCAAGATTCCCATTAGATAGATCCTTAGATTGATTGCAAGAAGGTATATACCCTCCTAAGTTCATCTCCTTGGGAATATTCGGATTCCCAAGTATGCCTTCTGTTATTGTACCCATGTATTGCTTGCTTTTTCCCTTTACTTCCCGCAGGATCTCTTCATACATTTTCTCCAGCATTTCGAACTTGTGGTTAAAATCCCCTTGAAGATTAGCTTCCATTGGGTTAATCTTGTGGTTGATGACTTCCAACTCATGATTTACAAGCTCCTTGGTGGCCTTCTCAAATTCTTTAAGGTTTTGTTGGGATTTTTTTGTCATGGTGGACTTAAGAAGTCTAGCGCGTGGAGTGTATGGGAAAGCTAGCTCTAATGCCAAATGATATAAGAAGAGAGAAGGGAGGGAAATGTTAGACAGAAAAGAAAGAGAAAAGGAAGAACTCAATGAGGGAGAAAATAGATATATGAAAAATTCAATTTCACTAAATATGATGTTCTTAAATTTGAATTACAATGATAGCTATTTATAAAACTCAATAGAACCTTCTAGAAGATTGACAAAATCTAATAAAATAGGAAATTATTTAATCTAATAACTCAATCTAGGGAGATTGCAAGAATCTCACTTATTTGGAAATTTTAAAAGACTAGAACATTCTAACCTAAACTTAAAGAAAAAGAAATTAAAAAATAGGAAATAAATAAAAGATAAAATATAAATACTAAATTAAATCTAAGAATAATCTAAATATCTAATAAAACATCTTTATTTTAAAATCTTAATCATCCATTCTCCATCACCTTGTGTACCAATACAAGATGTGTTGTTATTGAGTTATGGGACTACTTCACTGAGTTTATTAAGTTACAAGCTATTGGGTGATAAGGCCTTGAGTTGCAAGGTATTGTTCTTATGTCATGTATCTTTATAAAAAGCTAAGAGCCAATTGTATATGCTTCAACTTGGGGTTAATATGAATTTGGAAAGAAGCTGCTTGTAGTGCACACTATGTAAAGGGTGTAATTGCGTAAGTGCTAGTGTACAATCAACATACAAATGTAGACACAAGTGTGATTTACAGCTTTTGGGAAATACTTTTCTTTGCTTTTACTATTGCATCCTGACTTTTCACTTTCTTTCCTTCATTGCAGCATATTGCCAGAGCCAACATCCAATGTTACTCTACAGGCTATTTGTCTGCTAAACATTTAGTCATCAGCAAATTGAACAATGCATATATCACATGCAGAAGTGGGGAATGACAAGTGAATCAAGACAGACAAGTCCAGAGAAACCAAAATTACCAGAGTGTTATGTGTTCTTAAGAAGTGTCAATCCAAAGCTAGGAAAATTGTCAAATCCACATGAATCTCCAATACCATTGAATAACCACTTGAAGCAATTCCAGCAGAAACTCATGCTTAAATGTTTCCCCAATCACCGGACTTGGTTCCTGATAGATAATATTCATTAGAGATAAAAAGTAAAAGAAAAGCTGCAACTTAACCAATTTATAAACACTTAAAAGTGCCACAAAAGTTTAGGGTGATTTCAAGATGTAATGATTGTTGAAACAAGAGTTTTGATGATTCTAAACCAACACTCAAAAGCTTGGATTGAAGATATCAAAGGAGATCAAAGCTATCTCAAGTGAAGATTTTATGAGTATTTGCTGGTAGATTTTTTGTAGAGTCTTAGTTCTTGATATGATTGGGTAAAAGATTTTGATTTGAAGAAAAGATATTTTTAAACTTTGATTTTATGTTAAATCTTGAAATATTTGGAAAACACCTACAAACAGACGAAGGTTGAAAGTTCAAACTAAACTGTCAAGTTCGAAATTCGAACTTTCCCTTAGGACATTCGAATTTCGAGATTAAACTGAACAAGTCTGAAGAGATGTCTCTCTGTCAGACGAATTTTGGTTTTTCAAAATTCGAATTTTCATCTAGTCTGAAAGAAGCCTTTTTGGACAGACGAACTTTACAATTTCAAAATTCGAATTTCAGACAAAATGCAATTTGTGAAAACCAAAGAAATTCGTCTGAAGCTATGTTAAAGTTCATCTGAAATTAAGAAGAAATTGAGTTTGAAAAATGCTCTCTGACAGACGAACTTTGACTTTGCAACATTCGAATTTTCATATAAGTCTGAAAGAAGCTTTTTGGACAGACGAACTTTACAGTTTCAAAATTCGAATTTCAAACAAAATGCAATTTGAGAAAACCAAAGAAATTCGTCTGAAACTATGATAGAGTTCATCTGAAATCAAAAGGAAATTAAGTCTCAAAATCGATCTCTGACAGACGAATTTCACTACATCAAAATTCGAATTTCGAAGAAAGTGAACTACTGTGCCTCTTTGAACGTTCAATGGACAGACGAATTTTGGGCATCCAAAATTCGAATTTCGAGGGTACTGTAGAAAATTGAAAACACTGTTCACGATTTACAGAAAAACTTTCTTCTTGAAAATTCGTATGTCACATTGAAAAAAAATACTTCATAAGCTTCAAAATTCGATTTTCACTCTATGGACAGACGAACTTCGTATTTTAACGTTGGAAGCTTTAACCTTCGGTTCCTTCGAAATTCGTCCGTTGACCAACCAAAATTCGAATTTCAGTATGTCAGAAACATTAAATGCGGTTGGTAAACGGATAGTTTTTCAGAATAACCGTTGGATAACTTCCCCAACGGATAGATTTAGTCTCTAACGGATATTTGAGACCTAAATCTATAAATACAACATCATTCGAAGTTGTGGGTAACGAATCAAACTTATTAATACCGAATTTCTGCTGAATCTTCTTCTCAAAAAGTTTTACCCTCTCAACTTCATTATTTGTACTTAAACTTTCATATCTACTCTTTTCAAGAGAGTTATTTCATTGTAATCAATCTACTCTTTATCTGGGAGATAGATTTACTTGTGAGGGGTATTCACAAGGGGATTGGGAAGCACATAGTGTAAGTGCTTGGAGAGTTTGAGAGAGCTCAGAAACAGAGCATACTCGTGTACTGTGGCCTTAGCAAGAAGCCCGTTAAAATTCTTGCTGTATGGTGGACAAATCTCAAGAGGTGTCTTGGGGACTGGATGTAGGTCAAGTGGATAGACCGAACCAGAATAAATCATTGAGTTTTCTTCTCCTTATCTCTACTTTTCAGCTTGCTCTGTTTTACACGTTCTTTTCACTATACTGTGATATCTTCACTTACTTCACTTTGTGCAGAAAAAGTTCAATCTTCCCAATTCACCCCCCCTCTTGGGAAGTTAGCCTTGCTAACAAGTGGTATCAGAGCCCGGATTCCCATTCAAAGGATTTTACAGTCCGGGAACAAAGATGGCTGGCTTTGGAGAGAGTATACTTCCTGAAGGGAACAACACTAACAGACCACCAGGCTTCAGTGGAGAGCATTATGGGTACTGGAAGATGAGGATGCAGATCTACCTCCAATCAATTGATCTTGACATCTGGTCAGTCATTGATAAAGGAGATTTCGTCCCAATGGCTCTAACTGAAGATGGAAGATACAAAGAGAAGCTGGAAGCAGAATGGAGTGATGAAGACAGGAGGAGAGTCCTGCTGAATTTTAAAGCAAAGCATTGTTTAGTCAGTGCCCTGAACCAGGACGAATTCTACAGGGTCTCACAATGCACCACTGCAAAAGGAATGTGGGACACTCTGCAGATTGCACATGAAGGGACATCTGGGGTCAGGGAGAACAGACTCAACACATGCATTGGAGAGTATGAGAGCTTCAAGATGGCTGAAGGAGAAACTATAAAAGAGCTCCAAAAGAGATTCATTCTCATTGTGAATCAACTAAAGAGTCTAGGAAAGGAATACTCTCAATCAGAGAAAGTAAGAAAAATTCTCAGAGCACTCCCTCTGGAATGGCAGCCCAAAGTGACAGCAATAGAAGAAGCCAGAGGAGAATCAATGGCCTCTGTCACAGCTCTCTTTGGCAGCCTTGAAGAGTATGAAGGAAAAATCAAAGCTCTCAAGGAAGCTGGGATGGACAGAAAGAAGAAAGGCCTTGCCCTCAAAGCTGCTGATGAAAAGGAAGAAGAATCTGACGAAGAGGATGGGCTGGATGAGGAAACTCTGGCTATGATGGTCAGAAAATTCGGAAAATTCTACAGCAAGAAGAAGAACAAGAGATTCTTCAAGAAGGTAGCTGCTGGGGAAAGCAAGAAAGAGGCAAAAGAACCTGTGACTTGCTATGAGTGCAAGAAGCAGGGACACATAAAATGAGACTGCCCCCAATTCCTCAAGAAGCAAGAAAAAGAAAAGAAAGGTGCTGACAAAGTGAAAAAGAAGAAAGCCTACATCTCATCCATATGGGGCAACAGCTCAGATGAGGAAGAAGAAGATGAAGATGAGATTGCCAACATTTGTCTAATGGCACTTGCCTCTGAAGAAGCTGCACCCTCATACAGCAGTGATCAGGATGAAGAGGTATATGAATCTGAACCTTCCTATTCTGAATTGCTGGATGCTTTTCATGAGCTTCATGATGATTTCATTAAAGTTGCTAAAGAACTAAAACTGGCAAAGAAGAAAATAAATATGCTGGAATCTCAAAACACAATCTCTGAAATTACTTCTTTACCTACTGCTGAATCTGTTTGTTGTACTTCATGCACTGAACTTAAACAAACTAATGATTACTTAGTCAAAAGCATGTCTAGACTCACTAGAGGTAAAGATATGCTGTTTGCCTTGATGGGGAGCCAAAGAATATCACAAGGAAAAGCTGGTCTTGGCTATGACCCATGTGCTGTCAAGGAAAAGATTAGGAAGAAAAATCAAAATGCATATATGAGACATTTTGTGCATGCTAAGAACAATAAAAAGAAAGTTAATGCATCACCTCACATTGAAACATATGATCAACCAAGGCATGCTAGACAAAAGTATTACCTGCACTGTTTTCTTCCTGCATCTCAATCTAGTAGTCCTTTCACTACCTGTCATTTCTGTAACAAAAAGGGACATATTTCCAGTTCTTGTGAATTGAGGAAAAATGGACTTGGCAGGAAGGTTGGATGGGTTCCCAAAGTTGCATCTGCATCTAGGGAAAAATATACTGACCAAAAAGGACCCAAGCAAATTTGGGTACCTAAAAGGAAATCATAAACATTGTTTTGCAGATCTGTCTCAAAGCTAAGAAAAGCAACAAATGGTATATGGACAGTGCCTGCTCAAGTCACATGACTGGTGACAAGGAGAAGTTCATCACCCTTAGAGACAAGAAAGGAGGAAAGGTGACCTTTGGAGGTGATCAATATGGTAAAATTGTTGGTATTGGCATTGTGGGCAAAAATCCTGAAACATCCATTGAAGGGGTGCTGTTTGACTCAAAGTTTTGCCTGGTCATCAGAAAAAGTGATCACAGAGTAATCCTCAAAGCTCAAAGGGATGGTAACTGCTACACTATTGACCTTGATGAACTTCCTCCTTTAGATTCTGTATGCTTAATCAGTCAGAATAATGATAGTTGGCTATGGCATAGAAGATTAGGTCATGTGAACATGAATCAACTGTCTAAATTGATTAAAAATGAGCTAGTAACTGGTTTACCAAAAATATCTTTTGAAAAGGATAAAGAATGTGATGCGTGCCTAAGAGGAAAACAAACTAAATCATCCTTCAAATCCAAAAACATAGTTACCACAACGAGACCACTTGAATTGCTGCATATGGACTTAATTGGACCTTCTAGGGTAAAGAGTCTAGGTGGTAATCTGTATGTGCTTGTAATTGTTGATGATTATTCTAGATTTACTTGGACATTATTTCTTTCTTCTAAAAGTGATACCTTTGATGCATTTGTAACCTTAGCCAAGAAAGTGCAAAATGAGAAAGGTATCTCTATTGTATCTATCAGGTCAGACCATGGAGGAGAATTTGAAAATGCATACTTCCTGGAGTACTGCAATGAGCATGGGATTGACCACAACTTCTCAGAACCAAGAACTCCTCAACAAAATGGAGTGGTAGAAAGGAAGAACAGAACTATTGGAGAGATGGCTAGAGCTATGCTGAATGAGAAGGAGCTCTCTCAAGTGTTCTGGGCTGATGCTGTAAATACAGCAAGTTACATCATTAACCGAGCTTACATCAGACCTATCCTTGGGAAGACTCCATATGAGCTGTACAAGGGAAGAAAGCCAAATCTATCACACCTCCATGTGTTCGGGTGCAAATGCTTCATTCACAACAATGGCAAAGAAAACCTAGGTAAATTTGATGCCAAATCCGATGAAGGTATATTTCTAGGCTATTCAAGTAGGAGTAAGGCTTATAGAGTTTTTAATAAAGGATCAAATGCAATAGAAGAATCCGTGCATGTGGTTTTCATTGAAAATGAAACTGTTTCAAAACATGTTACCAATGAGGATGATCTTGATTTCAATTTTGAAAAACTGGGCCTCTCTGATGAAAGTAAAAATGAACCTCCAAAGATATCTGAATCTGTTAACATAGAGGAAGATATTCAGGAGCAAGAGTTTGATGAAAATAATGAAGAAACATCTCAAGAACTCCCTAGAGCTTGGAGATATCAAAGGAATCATCCTGTTGATCAAGTAATAGGGAATGTTCAAGAGAAAGTCAAAACCAGAAAACAGTTAAGGGAACAGATGCTCAACTGTGCTTTCATTTCTCAAATTGAACCCAAATGTACTGAAGAAGCCTTAACTGATGATTACTGGATTTTGGCCATGCAAGATGAATTAAATCAATTTGAAAGAAATCAAGTTTGGGATTTAGTTCCAAGACCCAAAAATCATCCTGTTATTGGTACCAAATGGGTTTTCAGAAACAAACTTGATGAATCTGGAACTATAATCAGAAATAAAGCTAGATTAGTTGCTAAAGGGTATAATCAAGAAGAAGGTATTGATTTTGAAGAAACCTTTGCACCAGTAGCCAGATTAGAAGCTATAAGAATTCTACTAGCTTATGCATGCATGAAAAATATTTTGCTATATCAAATGGATGTAAAGAGTGCTTTTCTGAATGGATATATCATGGAAGAGGTTTATGTAGATCAACCTCCAGGTTTTGAGGATTCTTCAAAACCAAACCATGTCTATAAACTGAAGAAAGCTCTTTATGGATTAAAACAAGCTCCCAGAGCATGGTATGAAAGATTGAGCAATTTTCTGACTGAGAAAGGGTTTAACAGAGGCAAAGTTGACACAACTTTATTTACTAAGAAAGAGAATAAAGATTTACTAATTGTCCAAATCTATGTTGATATTATTTTCGGTGCTACTAATGAAACTCTTTGCAAGGAATTTTCTAAGTTAATGCAGGGAGAATTCGAGATGTCTATGATGGGTGAACTCAATTTCTTCCTTGGATTGCAAATCAGACAGCTTAATGATGGTATCTTTCTCAGTCAATCCAAGTATCTAAAAGAGCTGTTAAAGAAGTTTGGAATGGAGAATGCTAAGCCAATGGGAACACCTATGGCTACTGCAACCAAACTGGACATGGATGAAAATGGGAAGATGTTTGACATTACTCAGTACAGAAGAATGATTGGATCCCTGCTGTACCTAACTGCCAGCAGACCTGACATTATGTTCAGTGTCTGCATGTGTGCAAGGTTTCAATCATGCCCCAAAGAAACCCATGCAACAGCTGTGAAAAGAATTTTTAGATATCTTACTGGAACATCACAGATGGGTCTTTGGTATCCAAAAGGCAATTGAGAAGATCTCAAAGGATACACTGATGCTGACTTTGCAGGATCCAAAACTGACAGAAAAAGCACAAGTGGAACTTGTTAGTTTCTTGGAGGATCCCTGGTTTCATGGTTCAGCAAAAAGCAAAATAGTGTAGCCTTATCCACTGCAGAAGCTGAGAATGTTGCAGCTGGAAGCTGTTGTGCCCAAGTCATCTGGATGAAACAGCAGCTTGAAGATCTAAAGGTTAAAATAAAAGAGATACCAATCATGTGTGATAATCAAAGTTCCATAAACATTACCAAGAATCCTGTCATGCACTCAAGGACGAAACATATTGAGGTTAGGCATCACTTCATAAGGGATCACGTTCTAAAAGGAGAAGTTAAGCTGGAATACATCCCAACAGAGGATTAACTTGCTGATATACTCACAAAACCTCTATCAGAGACAGGCATTGCAAAATAAGGAGAGAATTGGGAATGGTAAATCCCAATGAATTGTAAGTTATACTTATGAAATTCTCTTTTTAGAGTTTTAAATCTTACAAATCAATTCTAACTTCAGCATCGGAGAGTGTTTAATTTAAGTTGCAGGTGCTCATCACAAGACTGAACTGCTATACTCTTGAAGATTTGAGCATATCAAAATGGAACAACCAGAAAGTGAAGTAAACAACGAAAAACCTATGTTCTGGATCCATTCTGTAAGTTCTTAATGATGATGCTTATATTTGAAATGCTGTTAAATGTATGTTGTTTCATAAAACTGTGTTTTTATACTGGTCAACGTGGTCAACATTCGAATTTTAAGTGACCAACAGACGAACTTCGACCTGTTACACTTTGGAACAGTTCTCACTGATGCCTCGAAATTCGTCTGTTGAATATGGAAGTTCGAATATTCAAGAACAAAATTTTCAAAGATATGGTTGTCCATCACTGTTATACGAATTATCACTTCTTGACATACGAATGTTGGACAACCTTTACAAAAGATGAAAAATTCGAATTTACAGTTCAAAATTCGTCTGTTGAATCATGTTCTTCATGATGAATGCTTGAAAGATGATGCTCTGCATGCTTAATTCGTCTATTGGTTGTGGTTTTGATTGTTGATGCTGTTCTCACTTCAACATTCGAACTTTGTTAAAACAAAATTCGTCTGTTGTGCGAGTACTGCTTGTTTCAAGTCACTGTCAGACGAACTTTCAGATGAAAATTTGTCTGTCAGTAAGCCTTGCTGAACGGTTTAACTTGTAACTGCCCGAAGTTCGAATTTTGACCCCTCAAAATTCGTCTGTCAGACGGTTAGATACGTTAAATCCGACGGTTCTCCAGAGAACAGACGCAACCCTATTTGTAACCTCTCTAAGTCTGTTCTGATTCTCTCTTCAATCCTCTTAACTCCTATCCAAAAAGCGTCATTCTTCACCATTTAAACTTCCAATCGCATCCCATAAACCTATCCTTAACCACATTCTGCATCATTCAACCAAGAAATGGCAAGAGTCAAAATTCTTGGAACAGGAAAAGCTGTGACTCGTCCAAAGAGGAATGTCAAATCTCAATATGCTACAAAGGAAGGAGAGAAATCTAAGAGAAAGGCCGAACCCAGTAAAGCTACTCCGTCTAAACGCCAGAAATCTTCATCCAAAGCAGAATCTCAGAAAACTGGACCCTCCTCTTCAAAAAGTGCTGAACCTTCTATCCCTGCTGCTGCCTCTTCTGCATCTTCCAGTACTGAATCTGGAGAGTTCGAATTGACTACACTACCACTGTGGAGCACTCCTGAGATTCAAGAAGAGTACACTACCAAGTTTTCCAACAAAAAGATAATCAAGCCTCACTGTGTAAATATGGAACAATTTCTGATATCCAACAACTTTGATGCTGCAATATGGTTGATAAAATATAGAAATCTGTTGGAAATTGCTGAAAAATATGATGATGAGGTAGTGAAGACTTGGTATGCCTCTCTTAAATATAACAGCAAGAAAAGGAAATGGGAGGTCACCTTGAGATCAAGGACCATTTGGCTTGCTGATGAAACCTTCAATGAGGTGTTAGAAATTCCAGGTCAAGATGGGCTGAAAGTTGACATCACAGCCTCTGGTTATATGGATGAGGCTAGCACAGCTGACGAAGAAGGTGAGCCCTTCCTATATTACAAGGAGAGCACTATCTTGGACACCTTGTTCAGAAGAAGGGAGAATAGGCCCACAATAAATCTGTTGAAGCCTACAGATCTAAGTGTACAAGTAAGGATTCTGCACTACATTGTGTTTAGGATCATTTTCAATAAAGGTGGAAGCTTCAATTTGATAACAAGGGCAGAGGCTCATGTAATGACTGCCATCATACGTGGGAAGCTGATCAATATGGGTCATATCATTCTCCAGCGAATGATAAAAGCAAGAGATCAGAGGAAGGATTCCACACTCCCCTATGCAGCAATTATTTCAAGAATCCTGCAGCATGCTAGGATTCAGCACATTGAAAAGGGGAAAGGAAAACTCACTGAGGCATTCAAAGAGGAAGAACTGCAAAGAATGGGGATTGAAAAGGATGAAGGACGATGGGTTGGAAAGGGAGCAGGAAAATCTGAAGACTTATTCTTTATTGCTGATGCTTCCTTCCAACAAGAAGGCACTTCTGAGGCCCCTAGCAGATCTGTACCTCAGCCTTCTCAGCCTATTCCATCTCCCTCCAGGCCTACTCACCCTCCTTCCACTCCCTCCTCACGGGTCAAGCCAACAAAGATCACTGAGTTGTTTGACAGTCTGTCAACACTCATTCTCAGCATTAGGGATGAGCAAAACACCAAATTTGCTCATCTACAAGATCAGATCCATCAGTTGGCTGTGAATATGAAGGTGGTGGCTGATGCCTATGAAGAGATTAGAAATGCAATTCCTACCACTTCAGCTCCACCTCAGCCTGGTATCCCTGAGCCTACTCTGTCTCCATCTCCTGTGCCTCCAAGTCCTTTTGAGCTGGATTCTCCTATCCCTGGTGTTGGTATGCAAGAGACTGAACCAATTGGCACGCCAAAGGCCTCCAGCAATGAGGTAAGTCCTGGTCCACCCTTGGACTATGGCATAGAGGAAGAGGGTCTGCAGGAAACAAGCCCAATTGAGCAGAGTGAAGCAGTTGCTCAGGACTCTATCCTTTCCACCCAAGAGTCTGAGCAAGTTGAGCAGCTAGTAGCATCCATTTCTGCTTCACCATTTCTGCAAGCTGCACTCAATGAGGAAAGGAGCATTGTGCCTGTTATTGACTTTGCTGCTATTGCTCAAAATGCCCTTCTGCTAGCTCAAAGGAGAAGGCTTGAAGAAATGTTCCCTCCTCCTGAACCAGTCTCTCCTTCTCTTGCTGCTTATGGGCTATCAGAAGAACAGAGAGCTCGGCTAGCTCTATCCAGACAGGAAATGCAAGAGCTGCTTGTGGTCTCTGATGATGATGAAGATTCTAGTCCTGAGACTGCTGAGCCTCCTGCACCAGTTCAGCCTGATATTCCCTTTGCTCCTGTGCCACTTCGTGCTATTCCTGTCTCTCAGATTCCTCCTCCAGCTGATTTTGTTGGCCTTCCTGATGATGCCAAAAAGGGGGAGAAGTCTGGGCAAACTGGAAAGCCTTCTGCTGAGCAATTTGGGAAAGGGAAAGGGAAATACTACAAGAAGACCAAGTCCAAGAAGAAATAATTGTAGAATTGCTTAGAAATTAGGCTTGAGTCCTCTTGTTGCATTTTCTGTTGTTTTGTATTTTGTGTTTGAACCTTGATTAATATGTTTCTGTACAAGCAACTCTTGATTAAATGAATGGATCTCTTTGTTGCAATATTTTTTTCCTTAAATCTCTTCACTTAATCTGTTGATTTAATATCTTATGCATATGTTGAGGGGGAGCTTGTGAAAGCAAACCCAAGTACTAATCCAGTTTGTGAGTTGTTTTGTCATCATCAAAAAGGGGGAGAATGTTGAAACAAGAGTTTTGATGATTCTAAACCAACACTCAAAAGCTTGGATTGAAAATATCAAAGGAGATCAAAGCTATCTCAAGTGAAGATTTTATGAGTAGTTGCTGGTAGATTTTTTGTAGAGTCTTAGTTCTTGATATGATTGGGTAAAAGATTTTAATTTGAAGAAAAGATATTTTTAAACTTTGATTTTATATTAAATCTTGAAATATTTGGAAAACACCCACAAACAGACGAAGGTTGAAAGTTCAAACTAAACTGTCAAGTTCGAAATTCGAACTTTCCCTTAGGACATTCGAATTTCGAGATTAAACTGAACAAGTCTGAAGAGATGTCTCTCTGTCAGACGAATTTTGGTTTTTCAAAATTCGAATTTTCATCTAGTCTGAAAGAAGCCTTTTTGGACAGACGAACTTTACAGTTTCAAAATTCGAATTTCAGACAAAATGCAATTTGTGAAAACCAAAGAAATTCGTCTGAAGCTATGTTAAAATTCATCTGAAATTAAGAAGAAATTGAGTTTGAAAAATGCTCTCTGACAGACGAACTTTGACTTTGCAACATTCGAATTTTCATATAAGTCTGAAAGAAGCTTTTTGGACAGACGAACTTTACAGTTTCAAAATTCGAATTTCAGACAAAATGCAATTTGAGAAAACCAAAGAAATTCGTCTGAAACTATGATAGAGTTCATCTGAAATCAAAAGGAAATTAAGTCTCAAAATCGATATCTGATAGACGAATTTCACTACGTCAAAATTCGAATTTCGAAGAAAGTGAACTACTGTGCCTCTTTGAACGTTCAATGGACAGACGAATTTTGGGCATCCAAATTCGAATTTCGAGGGTACTGTAGAAAATTGAAAACACTGTTCACGATTTACAGAAAAACTTTCTTCTTGAAAATTCGTATGTCACATTGAAAAAAAATACTTCATAAGCTTCAAAATTCGAATTTCACTCTATGGACAGACGAACTTCGTATTTTAACGTAGGAAGCTTTAACCTTCGGTTCCTTCGAAATTCGTCTGTTGACCAACCAAAATTCGAATTTCAGTATGTCAGAAACATTAAATGCGGTTGGTAAACGGATAGTTTTTCAGAATAACCGTTGGATAACTTCCCCAACGGATAGATTTAGTCTCTAACGGATATTTGAGACCTAAATCTATAAATACAACATCATTCGAAGTTGTGGGTAACGAATCAAACTTATTAATACCGAATTTCTGCTGAATCTTCTTCTCAAAAAGTTTTACCCTCTCAACTTCATTATTTGTACTTAAACTTTCATATCTACTCTTTTTAAGAGAGTTATTTCATTGTAATCAATCTACTCTTAATCTGGGAGATAGATTTACTTGTGAGGGGTATTCACAAGGGGATTGGGAAGCACATAGTGTAAGTGCTTGGAGAGTTTGAGAGAGCTCAGAAACAGAGCATACTCGTGTACTGTGGCCTTAGCAAGAAGCCCGTTGAAATTCTTGCTGTATAGTGGACAAATCTCAAGAGGTGTCTTGGGGACTGGATGTAGGTCAAGTGGATAGACCGAACCAGAATAAATCATTGAGTTTTCTTCTCCTTATCTCTACTTTTCAGCTTGCTCTGTTTTACACGTTCTTTTCACTATACTGTGATATCTTCACTTACTTCACTTTGTGCAGAAAAAGTTCAATCTTCCCAATTCACCCCCCCCTCTTGGGAAGTCAGCCTTGCTAACAATGATTAAACCATGAAACATTGATCAGATAGGTTCAAATGTTCAAGGACATGACCAGCGCCAAAACATAGTTGTCAACTAGTATGAGACTTGTAGAAATTAAAGTAATGTATGCTTCTGAGTGGTTAATTAACATTGTTGTGGCAGTTCCACTAGGATATGTAAGCTTATTATCCATGACCATAACCTGAAATCGAATGCATGCCCATCAGGATGAGGAAAGTACAGGTGCCAATAGCCAATCATTGTTGTAAATGACATCTTAATCAAAAGTTAACAGTAAATGATGTAAGAACATAGATTGCAGTAACTAAGAAGTGACAAAACAATATTAGGACACTAAATAAAAATAGTAATGAACCTAATCATCCAACCCAAGCCTGGGCTTTAACATCTTCAGCTCTATTACTAGGATAGTCAGGGCCAATGAGTTGATATGTTTTCTCATCCAATGCAACAATGGATGAACCAAACCCACCTGTCAACAGTCAATGAGCAAATTAGATATGTAATGGAAAATGTAATTAACACATCACTCTATAGGAAGAAACTCTTGGGAATAAGAGATTGTAAGGTAAACAATTTATTTGAAATGAGACGTGGTATAGACACAAAATAGAACATCATGTGCTACAATATTTTCAACTCATACAAAAAACAGAATAGTGTTTTAACATCCATTATTATCTTAGTTTTTAAGCTTTAAACAATAGTGTCTTATAAGGGAATCAAAATAAAAATTCCAAAATCTCAATAACACACAGAATTTTACACTTAGATTATTCCCAAAAAAATAGGTGCTAAGAATTTCAGGTTTCATTCTAAAAATAGTGCTTGATGGACTTTGAAGACTAGCTAGAAGCTTACAGCAGCAATGGTTAATAGTATATGACCTTAACAGTTAATTCTAGTCAGAAAAGAGATAAATATCCCTGGAAAAAACAAGAGGGAGTGTAGGAAGATGTAGCTTTTCTTTTCTACACGGTTACAGTTTTCAATTAAACTAAATAATGAGACCTTAATTTATATTGATAGAGCACAGTAGTGTTATGTGATCCATGTAGCTAGCCTCATTTAACAGGATAAGTCTGTTGTTGTTGCTGTTGTAATGAGACCTAAATTTCCTGCTGAGGAAACGTAAGGTATACTCCATTAGTGAGAGTACTGTGGGATAATTTGAATTTTGGACAACTTTCAGGGAAGTTGGCAAGTGAACATTGAACTTTTCTAAAAGATGAAGAGAAGTCATTATAAAGAATCTCAAATTCTCATAAGTCTTCTGAATTAAAGGGAGGCAAACTCTCACTGTCTTACTTCCTTGGTGAGTTGAGATATTTGTAAGAAAATATTAATGGCAGTATGGCACTTCAAGCATCCAAAATCCAACTCCTGTTACTCGTATATCACATTAAATAGAAAGAAATACATGTTTAGCCTCAAAGATGGTGACTTTTCCAAGATTTTTGAACCCTCTAAGGTGAGCTAAACAAGAATAGTCACATACAACATAATAGAGTAGGATCCTTAATTCAGTCAACATCAAGGGAAGTCTAAAATTATAATGAAACATACTTCAGACCCAACAGTACATGGAAAAAAGAAAAGAAAAGAAACAGTGAAGAGGGTTACCACTACAAGCGAGGCCACAAGAAGCAACAACACAAGTCTGAATGACGGTATTCTCCTGCCTGGTGAAGGGTTTGGTGGATAATATCAACTTGGACAAGAACCCAGTCCAGGTCTTAACGAAGAAAAAGCCCAACAACCCAAGCGACGTTCAACGAGGAACAATCCCAGCCGTCAATTGGAGCTTGTGGGTGATGATGCAGAACAAAATACCCAGCACCACACTGAACACCAACCCTCTTATGGTGATTTGGTCCTTCCATTCCAGAATACGCTCGGATTCCGGCGACTGGGCCTTCTGAGAATCCGAAAGCAAAGGCTCCGAAATACCCACGAATGACCTCTCAGTTCCCATGCATGAAGAAATATTCCTCCTGTGGGTTCAATCAATTTGAATTATGCGGCAGAAGTAGTTATAGAAAAATCACGTTGTAAAATAAGCGCTTCCCAAAAACACTCCGATAAATTAGAAATGCAAATAATTTAGATCTTGAGAAAATGATGGTTATTACTTATTAGACTTCTCAAATCACAAATGAAAATTTTGCCATTTTCAATCATAAAACTTGGTCCATACAAATTGCATATAATTTTTTTAGGGAAAATGGATCTTTGGTTATTTTTATTGCATAGTTATTTGATATTATTGAGTCAAATTTAAATATTGTACTAACGTGATTTTTTTTATTTACAAAATTTGAATTTGAGATTTTACTTAAATATTGTGTCTCTTACCACTTAATCAATGGCTATTGGTGTAATTAGTACTATTTTATGTATTTTTAGTATTATACAATCTTAGTTATTCCTTATAATAATTATTCCTTCCAATTTATATTATAAGATGTTTTAAGGGGTTGTTCTTGATCCATAATATAAAATATCATGTAATGACTTGTTATTTTATCCCTAATTTATTATATTATTAGTATTGTAACATGTAATATATTTAATAAAAAAAATGAAATTAATATAGTACAGAAATTTTAGCTTTTTTTTTAAAAAAAAAATTCAATATGTAATAAAAGTTTCTTAATATACATTAAAGTAGTTCTAATATTTTATAATATTAATGGAAAGGAATACATAATTTTGATTTCAAATTAGACCTTAATTTATATGCAAAAATTACTTTTCCTTAAAAAAAAATATATATATATATATACATAATAATGATATCAATACTCAAATTTTTTATATGGTGAGCACCAAAATATTCCCAACTGATAAGATAAAAATAAATCCCTTTAAAACATAAAAATCACTAAAGTGATTTTGCCCCTTACAATACTCAAATTTAATATAAGCACAATTAATATTTTTTGAAGAAACCCCTAAACTCAATTTTATCAGCGTGATGTGCTGTCTTCGGCGACTAAATCGTACTTACTATCGATTCTCCCCATACGAAAAATATGACAATCAAATTTAACAGAAATCTGATTAACTATGGTAGAGATCTTACGATGAAAGGCTGGAATACGGGTTTGATAAATGGCTAGTGATAACGCATTACCCTTTTGTGCCTGTATTTTGGATAGATTTTCCAGTCTTTTATTCCAAAAAAAAAAAATATGATTTATTATTTACTGCACAAAACAGTAGAACACACTTCGGGGCAAAAATTCCCTTTAATTGGCGCTAAACGCGCTTCGTACCTTGGTTTTTTCAACCTTGGGGAGTCATAAGCCAAGGATGAAAACGATCAAATCGAAGCAACACAGTCCAATACACTTACAACCTTAACTATGATAATAACAAAAAAAGATAGTTCTTTCACCAACTAATATTTTCAACACCCTATAACCTTGATCACAAACACAAGTGCTGTGGCCAAACATATGCAAGAACAACATTTACCCTTAATTCAACATGCGGAAAATTTTGATCACACTCACATGAAAGTCCCCTCCTGAAACTCCCAAGCATGTAATCATCCAGCACTATATGCCTAGCTAGAATTTAAAATCTCAGCCTTCAAGGACAATTGCTACCAAATTTGTCCAAGGACCCATCATGTGAGTTCAAGCATAACTACATTACTTTCACATCTCTCTCATTATTCTGAGGATTGAGCTCTTCATCATCATAATATTCTTCAAAATATTCTTCTTCACTATCCTCCTCGTCATCATAATAATACTCCATGTCATCATCATTGTCATCATTGTCATTCTTCCTATATTGTAGAAGATATGGGGAGTCTCTGGACTGCTGACCTCTTAGCTTCTCTTGAATTCGATCCCTGATAGCTGTTCCCTGAAATAGACCCCACGGTAACATACAAGACAAATGTTCAGAAGTTAACCAGTGATGCGTTTGCATATCGAGAGTTAAATACTTTTATCTGCACAAATTAACTCACCATCTTATGGCAACCTTCTTCAAACATCTCCAAAAATCCAGCAACCCAACGATCAGCATTTTCCACCCATTCATTTCGGTGCACACGGGCAGTCTTTGCAACAATTTGAAACTAGAATACCAACAAGGGAATATATATTTATTACATCCATGAAAGCAACCATCCCAAACTTTAAATATGTATTGACACCGGAAAATTGTGATGTCCATATCAACACGATTATTGCTTCATTATGATGTGTCAGGAAATATCTCCATGAAAGGTTGCAGTATCTACAATGCTATGGAAAAGCCGAAACCTCAGCTGGGTCACAATCTCTCAGAGAACGAAGAATGGGCTACAATTTATTTTTACTGCTAGGTCTTATCCAAGTCTACATTATAAAAAAATCATTCTCCACCTTGAAGTAGGTTCCCCCACTTCTATAGCCACTGAAAATGATTTAAAAAAAAAATCAGATAACAAAACCATATTTACCAAGTCATTTTAACTGATTCAACCGATGACCCTAACAGATGTTTACATAACATCTACAAAAAAATCTAACTGTAGTACATAAGACCTCATATGATCTAAGACTTCTCACTAGATTACATGCGTATCTGTCAAAGCCCAAGGCTTGGCCACAGCACAAGCATTCCCTATTTTGCGGTTCTGCCTCATCTTTCTTTATCCCTTTTTCCGCTGATCACATCACAAGAATTCCCTAGTTGGCTTAGTCCAACTGGTGGCTTTAATAACTTTCCTTAAATTTCAGCAAGAAACGATGGAGAAACCTCTAGACTCCTGAAAACCATTAGCGGTATTTTTCACCGATGCGATAGAATAAACATTATCCTGATCACTACTGGTACTAGATGATTGGAATCCCTCTGGCAAAGAGAAACAAATTGTTGCTTCTCAGACCAACTAGGTGGTTGGGATAAGGAACACCCTGGCTTTTTTGGGAAGCCAAACATTCCATGGAAACCAAAACTCAGTGGGTCATGCACGAGTTGCACTTTGCTTACTCCAAGTGGTAGTTTTCAGGAGTCCAGAGGCTTCTCCATTTGGTTTCTTGCTGAATTTAAGGAAAACTAATGATATCACTGCTTTGACTAAGCTAACTAGTTAGAAGCGATGATATCTCCGCCTTCACTAAACTAGGGGACAAAGGTTGGGGAGGAGCTTCACCGCAACCACAACCATTGACAAAATCCATTAAATTGTGTTCGATTCCCTCTAGATTCTAAACTTTTCTGATTTGGAAAGCTGCATGTTAGACTTAGAGCCAGCAGCAATCAGGATTTTGGCCCAAAAAAAGAATAGCAATCAGGATAATATTTCCATAGAGATAATTGCTCTTATCACTAAAAAAAATACCCCTAACATCAGAAAAGTTTAGAAGCTAGAGGGAATCAACCCTAGTTTCAAAGATTTCAATGTCGATGGTTATGGCTACTTTACAACTCCTCCCCAACCTTCATTCCTTAGTTTTAGTGAAGGCGGAGATATCACCACTTCTAACTAGTTAGCTTAGTCAAAGCGGTGATATCATTAACTTTTCTTAAATTCAGCAAGAAACCAACATGGAAAAGCCTCTGGACTCCTGAAAACTACCACTTGGAGTAAGCAAAGTGCAACTCGTGCATGACCCACTGAGTTTTGGTTTCCATAGAATGTTTGGCTTCCCAAAATAGCCAGGGTGTTCCTCATCCCAACCACCTGGTTGGTCGGACAAGCAACAATTTGTTTCTTTGCCTAAGGGATTCTAGCCATCCAACACCAGCAGCGATCAGGACAATGTTTTATCTATTCTATGTTAGAATTATTAAGAATGAAGTAAGTGGGGTTTTGTTCTAGAAAAAGAAAAATGGCATCCATCTGTCAATTGAAGAGGCATCAATTGACACCACTTTCAGATAGAGCTAGGAAAGTAGGTTGGACCCAATGGGTCAGCCCACTTAACCCACCAAAAAGGTGGATTGAATTGCAAAAAGTACAACCCATCTTGAACAGGGACAATTTTAACCAGACTTACAGATTAAGTGGGCTGACACACTTAACCCACAGCTTAGCCCCTTTTTTCATAACAAAAATTTAAATTTATTTCATTTACATATAATTAATACTAATAATGACTTATGTCTTCGTTTTATTATTTGCTATAAATGGAGATGATGACGATAATTCAACTTCCAAAGTTGATATGTTATATAAGCAAGATCTAATATTGTTATTGATGAAGAAGATGAATGAAATACTTTAGTTTTGTGTTTGTGGATTTGTATTAATTTATTTAAGTTACGAATTTGATTATGTCTCTTCTCTGATTCAATTATGTCATGTTTTGAGGTTAGATATAGTTAACTGCACTTTTTAAATTTGTACCAGTTTATTTAAAAAAAAAATTATGGTGAGTTATATGGGTTGATTTACATGGGACTTGAGGCCCACATTAAAATTATGAGACTTTTATGTGGATGTGGGGTTTATTAAGACCTTGGGCCCACCAACTTAATCAGCTGACTTTCAAAGTGTGCATCTCCCAAAGCTTTTATTAATTGGTATTAAAGCCATCCACCTCATCCCAGTTACAATCATGTGGCATAAGTGGCAATGCTGGTATTGCAGTGTTAGCCCAAGGCAAGAAAGCTAGCCGAATATTGGCCTATGTGGGTGTCAAGGCTGTGGAAGTGTGGTAAAATGTTTAGACCAAATTCCAAGGGAAGGGATTTTAGTCCCACCTTGTAAGTATGGGATTCTAATATGGGGTTTCTAGGGACTCAGAGCAAGGGCTAGAATTTCCGGTGTGATTGTCTCAAATGTTCCTATCATGATCCTTCAACGAAATTTTTTATTGAAGGAATCTGTGCGCTTAAGAAATCAAATAGAATGGATTCTCAAAACTTCACACCCAACTCTATTTTCACCAAAATCTTGCAGAGGAAAGTGATCATAACCTAAATTATCCTCATAAGGTCTGTCTATAATGTGTGGAAGTATCTATAATCTATGATGGTTACCGTCCTAATCAGCCATTCATAAAAATAATTATTATCAACTTATTTTGCTGGTGAGCCTTATTTCTAGAAAAAATAAACCAAGTAATGAAGGCTGTTGAAATGGAGAAAAAGATGCAAAAGGAGAATATAAATCTACAATAGAAAGTATAAGAGAAAAATTACATAGAAATAGATCATTTAGTGGGAATATCTCTTAATTAATTGAGATTTCATAATGATTTTACATAAATTTTAATCGTCAGATATACACAAAACTAATGGCATACAATTGGGAAAGAACTTTTCCCTAACATTCTAAAGAATTCGTCCCCCATGTACATGTTAAAAATTATTTGGTATAAAAAATTTCCACATCTTTAGTTTCATATAAATTAATGCATGAAAGTTAAGACAATTGTATCATCATAAAAAATAAATACTGAATTATTTTACAAACATGACATACATATATACTAAAATTTTGGAAGCCTAACATATAATTAGTGAACAGAGGCATTGTGATGTACTAGTCAACCTAGGCAACAAGGTTTGAATCTTGCATCCCTTTTGCCATATATGGTGAGGAAAACCATAAGGTTATCCAAATAACAAAAACCAATGGGTTTTACAAATTATGATTGTAAGGAATAAGAAAAAATTGTCAAGAATAAAAGAACTACTGGCATGGCAAAAAACCATACTAGGAGTTAAATAATATATGTTGTTATTGAAAGCATAGATAACTTTTTCTTATGGTAAATACCAAACACAAACTTTGCAGGATCGCTTCTCATCTACAGTTAAAAAGCACATATAATTAAAAGCATGTATTATGTTAACTGTTATCTTCTAGGATAACTATTCCGTGCAATTTTATCGTACTTCAAAATTGTTATGAAGAGGAATATATAGAAGATAAATGAATTAGAAAAAGGCAAATCACTGGGAGGAATACTTTGCAGAAGATACCCAATGATTGGAACAGACTTATTGTTGCAAAAGAGAATATTCTGGTAAAGCAGAAAGTAACTTCCTAGCATCAGCATAGTGATAACAAGTCATCCTACCACTACACTTGCTAATATCAGACTGTAATGCACAATGACAAAGAGTGAAATCCTTAAAATACATGAGAAGTTATGAGCAAGTTCTCACCTGCAACTAAGCTTAGGGTGTCAACAAAAATAATTAAACTATTCTATGAAAATTCAGTATCTGATCTCTCAAAGCATGAAGCAACTTCAAAATTCTTCACAAATTTTCAACAGCAAACTCAAGGTTGATTATTACAGTTACAAGAGCAAGCAACAAGAAGCAACAATGCCATTACACATACAGGTTTACAAACAAAAACAGGGACAGAAGAACTCCAGTATCCAATCATATTCATGCTAACTTTTGAGTCATTATTTATTCTTCCAATGAAACTCCTCAAACTACTATCCAAGGCATTATCAACTCCCACTTACCACTGATAAAAGATGTTCCTTTTTATCCTCAATCCCCCCATCCCTTGTAATTCAGATTACCTTGCCTGTGCACTAAGTGTTACTACAAATTAGTTAATTGGATTAGATGGTGTAACAGTAGTCATACCTTTTCACCAACTTTTTCTTGTTGTTCTTTCACTTTCTCCTGTAAAGTTTTCAACCTCCTATTCACCCTTAGTCGTTTTTCCTGTGTAAATTAACATGATCACAAGAAATGAGTCCCTTCAGAAAGGGAAGACAAGATTGATGTCAATAAGGAAAAAAAAAAAATTCAGTTTACTAGATCTCATATTTAAATCTAAATTATAATAAAAAATAATAATTATGCCAAAGTCATGCCTTCACATAGCTGACACCAAGTTCTTTCCTTGAGTATCCACGATCCAAGTTCCGCAAAACATATTGGTTGTAATCTTTAACAATCCTCATTATAAGGTCTGATGTAGATATTCCTTCAGTCCTCTTAGTTTCCTTGAATTTGCCAACGGCTTTCACCTACATAAAAATTTCATGGCATGATTCATTTTACAGGAGAACATGACAATAAAATAAAATGGCAAGCCGAAAGTAAATACTCTCTACATACAAATTCATAAACATCTTTCCCAGCCCCACTTGCGTCAGCATAACTGTTGAAATTCATTGACAAGGGCATAAGTTAGTAACAATGAAGTTAAAATGCTTCAACATAAGTTAAAATCAGTATATGCATATTAGGTTTTTTTGAAAAAAATAAAATAATAAATGCATTATAAAGTCAATGTCAATGAAGCCAAATAATTGGATGTACAAGTTGAGTGAAATGTTATGGAATTCTTACGGAAGAGAGTCATGAGCCACATAGTCAATGTTGTGCTTGTCAAGAAACTCTTGCGAAATAACCCAAGGTGCATCAGGAATGACTTCGTCCACCCACCTGCTCTCAATATCTATCATTAATTCCCTCAATTTACTATGAACTACACTTTCTTATTACACATCAAGAGCAACAAAACTGAAAGCAGAATACAATACCATCAGCAAACACATTTTCAAAAGAGAACTTCATTCAAATATCCACTTATAATAATGCTAAAACCAACAGTATACAGAAAATACAACAGAAGCAGAAAATATCATACTTGCAGTGCCGCAGGGATTCATATCGTTCAGCCTCTGTCATAACAGTTTTCCCTTTGTATTTGTGAGTGACTTCATCACCGCAACATCCAACAAGCAAGTAGGTATTTGGAAATCTAAGATTCGCAAATTGATACATTAAGAAAAGTGCTTTTAGGATGGCCCTTGAAATTAACAATGCAACAAGATTACCAAAATAGGAATGCATAAGAAAAGGGAAACGTCAAAAACATGATGCCAAAAACAGAAACCTACTCCATCAGCTGCAAAACAAAGTCAGAAATGAATCACCAATTATCTTGACCCAATTGCAATAGAAAGTAACAAAAAACAGATTGAACAAATTAGAGCTTGACATTCAGCATATAACGTCAACGGTTCCAGTTTGACAGTGAGGACATAAAACGGGGATTAAATCAATGTTAAAATCATAAAACTGATGGCATAGTTCTCAAAAATAACTATAGCTTTTGATATATAAGTAATAACAAACCCAAAAAAATGGTACCGCCAGCGTGTGCATATAATAAAAGTGACCCACATTAGTACATAGATCAAAACCGAAGCAATGGAATTGCGAAAGAAAGCATACCAAAAGAGAAACATTAAAAATATAACGCCAAACAATCTTGACCACGATTGCAACAGAAAGTAAGTGGGACCGAAGATTAGACTAATTAGAGCTCAACATTCCGTATAAGATATATAAGACTTTTTATCTAAATCACGCAGTTTAAAAATTGAAATTAAAATTAATTATTCATCTCAATTTTTCCAAAAATTTCAACATTTTTTCAAAATTACTCTTATTTAATTTTTTTTTTCTTTTTAAATACATTAAATAGGAATATTTTTTTGTTAAGAGGTTCTTATATTTATAGCAGTACAAAAATATCCTATAGAACTGTAGGGAGTATAACATAACAGCAATCAAATTGATGTTGAAATCAAAGCAAACAGATGGCATAATTCGAACAAGTAACAATAAGCTCTGATATACAGATATTAATACACCCAAAAAGAATTGCAAAAGTGCAGTAAACAGATCAAAACAGAAGAGAGGAAGTGCAGAAGTGGGACCTAAGATTAGACGAATTAGAGCTCAACATACAGTACATTAGATATAAAAGAAATCAAATTGATGCTGAAATCAAGCAACAGATGGCATAATTGGAACAAGTGACAATAACCTGTGATATATGGACAATAATACACCCAAAAGGAATGGTAAACGTGCAGGAAGCAGATCACAACAGAAGTGATGAATTGCAGAAGAAGAAAAGGGTTTGCATACGCTTTCTTGGCTTGCTCAAGAGAGCGAGCGTGGCCGAAGTGGAAGAGATCGTAGATCCCATCAGCATAGACTCGAACAGGACGATCTTGAGGAGGAGGCTGAAGCTGAGGCTGATTGGAATTGTTGGAATGGGCAGCGTTGTTGTTATGGTTGGGAGTTGCGTCTGCCATAGGAATTGGAATATCACTACTATTCTTCTCTTCAACTTCTTCGCTTCTTCTCTGCTTGATATTTATGCTTATGAGTTATTATAATATAATATGATATGACTTCCCTTTGTTTCTAGGCCGCTCTCCACGCGAGCCGACTGGGCGTCATTTCCGCGTCTTCTTAACTTTTATTTCCCCATAAAATTTGATGGTGACCACATTGACACTAAGTGGACCCCTCGAGTTTATGATTTCTTTATTGTTTTTTATTTTTTGAGTTGCAATTTGTAAAAATAGAAAAATTATTCTATAAATTTTTAAAAAGAGTTAGAAATAGTTATAAATAATTAATTTATATCATATTTTTTATTTTTTTTAAATAACTTCTATTTAATTAATTTTTATCTCTTAATTGTTTTTAAAAATGCATCTTGTGACTCTTAATAATGATAATAAAGGAGAATAATTTTGATAAAATAAAATTAATACAATATTCATTTTTTTTTATTTTATAAATAGGATTACTAAAAGATAAAAATTTACCTTTATTTAAAGAGAGAGTAGTATTTGATTAATCTCTTATAAATAGTATCTCATTATTCATTTAATTTAATGATGTGGTTATTTTTTTTTCTTTTACCTTTTTTTTGGTAATCTTTGGTTAATTCTTTTGTGTGATTTACATCAATTTTTAAATAAGTTCTTATACTTTAAAATTTTTAAATTTATTCAAATAAGTCTGTATATATTTTGGTAAAAAAAATATTTATATACATTTTTTCTTATATACTTTTCGTGTTGTTTTCAAATTAAGAGTTAATATGTGATTTTTTTTAATATATTATAAATTTAGTCATTAATTATATATTAAAAATGTTAACTTCTTGAATTTAAAAAAATTTAAAAAATCTACATATTAAACTTTAATTGAATAATAATATAAATATATAAAAAAATATGTAAGTTTTAAAAAAATGTCATTATTTTTAATTCTCCAAATGCATTGTTTACCT
Organism: Adenanthera pavonina; assembly: GCA_026686845.1. Lineage (NCBI taxonomy): Eukaryota > Viridiplantae > Streptophyta > Magnoliopsida > Fabales > Fabaceae > Adenanthera > Adenanthera pavonina. The sequence goes on from JAIVEN010000015.1 coordinate 32,771,744, forward strand.
TTATTTTTATATGAATGCAAATGATTATAACCACAATTTTTGTAAAATTTTGGAATTTTTTTATCATTTCTTTGTGTAATTGCTCAGGTCTAGTTATGTAAAATTCTCTTTAAATTTAATTTCATTAAATTAAATTAACAAAGAGATATAATTTATAATAGATTGATTAAATATTATTACAGCAAATGAAATAAATAAAAATAAATCTATAGTGGAAATGAATTTAAATCAATATAGATTATAAAAAATAAAATTTATTGCTCTTTTATTTCTCTATGCATGTTTAGATTTTATATTTTTCTTATTTTTCTCTTTTTTAAAGTCTTTTTACTATTTTCCAAAAAAAAAATTCAAAACCTCCCCAATACGCAAGGAGGTTGTTCTTTTTATATAATATGTGATTTCTTAATGTTAGTATTATAATATTAAAAAAATCTGGATTTAGAAAAATATTATACAAAATAATTTGCATTTTATTTTTAAATTTTTCAATCAACACAAAATAAACATAGAATTTTTTTTTAAAAAAAAGAGAACCATATATTACTTTTATACAATTATATACTATTCAACCATTATCAAGCATAAATAATATGATATGACGGTGTAGGTAAAACATTCCATTCATTACTCTTTAGGAATTTATAACTCGATTTCATAGAATTTGCAATTGATTTTTTATAATATGCAAGTTCATAGGGTCACTTAGAAGTATTCTCGGCATCACAATTTTTCACCAAAGGACCTAGGTATTCATTGTAATTTTTTTTTTTCAAAATTTCAAATCTTTCAATATATTTTTCTCTTTGAGGTTCCTTCAAAGCCATTTTCCCATTGAGTATTAATCATTAGAATCAAAAGTAATTTAAAATATAAAATTTATAGCATGTTCCACTCTTTACAAATGATGAATAATACAATTTATTCATTAAATTTTAAGTCATACATGAAAAAATGTGTATAATTTGAAAAAAAAATTAGAAATACTCTGTTCAATGTATGGATATATTTATGTTTTAAGAGAAATATGTACCTCAAAAAAAATAATGTGAGTATTTAAAAATCACTTTAATAAATAGTTAATAATAATAATAATAATAAATAATGACTTGATATTATATTAAGTAGATGGGATATATTGCAACTATACTTGATGATGAGCAAAGCTTAGGCCCTATTTGATTACAGTTTTTAAAAATTATTTTTTATTCTTAAGAACAAAAAAATAGAAAAATCTGTTTAATGTAGTTGATTTTGCCAAAATGTTTTGGAAACTAAAAAATAAATTTGTGTTTACAAAAATACAAAACAGGAAAAATATTTTGGATCTTTTGTAGATGTTTTTTTTCATGTCTTTTGTTCTCAAAATGTAAAAACACAGAGAATAGCCATTTCATTAATGGCATGTTTGTAATTTTCAAAAGCAGTTAATTTCCCATCATTTGGCCATCCTCTCCTAGTTACGTATCATCATTCGATTTGGCCATCCTCCCCAACCCAGCATTCAACTGTTTCAACCCCAATCCATGCTTCTTCTATTGGTTCCCTTGGCTACTGTCGTCACCCATCCGTCATAATGCTGCGTCACCATCTTCTTGCCTCAGTCTTCTTTGAGTTCATCATCTTCCTCAGTGAAAGTAGCTTATCTGGGTGCTTAGTAAAGTGATGGAGAAGGGAAGCCACTACTAGAAATAGAAGAAGGCCGAAAATTAAAGAAAAATTAGAACGAAATAAGAGTGAAGGAGAGAAGCTGAGAAGAGTGGTGGCTCCACTTGAATGAGAATGAACGTTTTATGTGTCGGCTGCCCAAGAGGAAGACAATAAAGAAAGAAGGGTGTTGACTAAAGATATAAGAAAATGCTAGGGTTAGTTTTATTTTTTTATTTCTTTTCTATTTTCTTAAGGCAAAGAAGTAATAAAAATGCTACATAATCCTAATAAAATGATCAAAATATCCTTAAATCTTCTACCTAAAAAGGTGAAATCAAAATAGATTAGGTAATAAAAATAATTAGCAATAAAATTAGATTATATTAATCTTAAGTAACTAAATTAATTCAAGAAAACTCTAATTAAGTCTCATTTTCCTATTACTTTTAATGCTAAGTAATTTTTTACCAAACACTTTTATATTTTAATATTTATTCTATATATTTTTATTTTGCATATCATATAATTATTTTACAAATTACATATTTAATTATATAAATGTTATTATTGAGATTTCATTAACAATTATGTCAATTTTAGTGTTACTTGTGTGATTTATGTTAGTAAAATATTTAACTAAAATTTATTATTAAATTAGTTTAGTAATGACATATGGATATTAAATTATAGTAAAAAAATGTACCAATTATTGCAAACAATATTTCATATAACAAATGAATCAAACAAATTTTTTTATTCTAAAAACATGTTTTCAAAACAATTTTCTCAAACGATTTTTTTTTTATTTTTCTATTCTTAGAAACAATTTTCAGAACATTGATTCAAATAGATTCTTTTATTTTTTTGTTCTCAGAACTTGTTTTAGAAAACACTTCTACAAAACTGTTTGGAAAATATAAAAATAGAAAACACAATCAAACATGCCTTTATTGTTTGGACTAAATTAATATACTGAGCTCGGCCCAATAAGGCTACATACTTGTCCAAGAAAGCCCGATGCACCGTTTCACTAAACTTCCATTCATTCTGTTTGTTTGCAAGAATTCAAGGCACAATACTAGTCATGGGAGCATTTTGTGGTGACATGGGATGATCTTTGATCACAGTGGTCTACAATGAAGTGGCAAACCTCACTGACCTAACTACCTATAAATAGAAGCAAGGCTTAATTGCGACATACACATCAACATCTGACACAAACCAGACACAAATAGCAAAAGCACCAGTAGCATATCAACATATTTCTAGAACTACACCAAAAGTCACATAGCTTTGACAAACTCCAATTCCCCCAACACCATTGTATCTCGCTTTGGCAACTTTATTTTTATTTGTTTTGTTATAATCCTCATTCAAATCCCTTATATCCGAATATACTTAGACTCACACGATATCGAGACCTAGGTTATCCTTATCATTCTCTCATTTATTTTGCATTGACATGTGTAATATTCCTATTTTTATGAGATGTTATAAAATGAATAAAAGATATGAAATGAAGCGAGACGAAAAGGCTATATATAATCAGGTTTTAAAAGAAATTAATTTCTCATCTAATTTTTTGAAGAAGTTATGTTCGGTTCTTAATTGGAATTAATTTTCCATAGGGTCCTTAGCAGAAATTAATTCCAGAATTCACCCCGGAAAATATGTAATATACTACTTGAATGAAAGCCCACTCCAAGCTGAGCGTAATGGTATAAATATTGCGTACCCAGGAGGTCTATATTGAGAGATAGATTAATTTGAAAGTTAATGTGCATAGTGAAAAAGAAATAATAAAAATTGGTCTTTGGGTGAAATTACAAGAAAGTGCCAAAAGAGTGAATAATTACATTTTTAACCTGATTCAAGGGCAAAACAGTCATTTCTCATATTAGTAGAAAAATGTGAATATTACATTTAAACCCCAAGAAAAAAATATTGATATCATAAAATGTATGGGTAATTAGAAAAAACTGAGAGACATCGTTAAGCGTGAAGAAGGGCAAAGATCATTTTTTCAGGTTAAACGGAAAAATGAGAACATTATATTTTGACCCCGAGAATTAAGAAGGCTTTCAATTTAGTCCCTGAATGAAGAAAGTCTTGTGGAGAGGAAATGAAAATAAGTTTGGGAAGAATTACAGTTAATGACCTGAAAGTTTCAAAAATTATAAATACCCGGGTCAAGGGTATTTTTGGAAATATGAAAAATTATAGTAAAAATGAAGCTTTTAATGAGTTAAGCACAATGGAATATAGTAAAGAATTTATTAAGATCAAAATAATATTTATTGGGTAATTAGGGTGTAATATTAATATTTTATCCGATAAAGGTCATTTAGACTGCAGAAAGAGGCAGTGTTAATTCAAGAAAAGTGAATGGGCCTTGTTAAAATATATTTTGGGTTAAGAAAATGATTTTAGTTCAAAAGATACCTTTGGATAATCCTGTACCAATATAATGACGATTTTAGCAAAAATAATTAATCGATATGGGTAAAAGTTATCGGTAATGGGTATTTTGATCTATTAAAACTTATAAAGCATTTTTGGACAACTTTCCCTCAATATGACGTGACCAAGGCTGCAAGAGACATAGAAGAAATTTATTTAATTGATTTTTGTCCAATACTTCTCAAAGAAGGTAAAGCTTTTTGACCAAAAGAAAATAATCATGATTAGCAAGGTGATTAGCTAAGTTAATTACCTAATTCCTCTCCCATTTCAGCGTGAGTAGCTGCTCCCTACGTGTTAAAATTTCATTATCAAATTGCTTTGTGAATACTTCTTTAAGATGTATTTGAAAAAAAAATGGCAAGAAGTGATTGGTTGGTGCTTATCACTATTATTCTTTACTCTCTTCTCATTTTGATTGACATATGCACTTGAGAAAGAGAGAGAAAGAGGTCTGAAACAGAAGCAAGAAAGGAGAGGAAGAGCCCAACATTTCGAAGACAAGAAGAGGAAGCAAGAAGGCAAGGATCAAGACACAATAGCAAGGGTAAGTTCCTATGGTCTCTAACTTGTGTTTGCAAGTATTTAAAAGTAGTTTAATAGAGTTATCCTCTTCCTCCATGCTTCCATGAGTTAAGCCATGGCAAACCTTAGAAAGAGAAAGTGAGCTATGGAAAAATAAAATCATGGAAAAGCTTAGAATAAATGAGATATGCATGTAAGTACAAGTGGTTTGAAGTTTCATTGAGTAAATCTTTTTCTATAATTTCATGGAATTTTCTGCTGATTTAGGGTTTGAAATAGAAAGAGAATTTCATGATTTTGACCCCAAAAGTGGATTCCTTGGGCCCAAAATATGTTAGAACAATTATGTTGCACAAGAAAATGCAAAAGGAAAGCAAAGTGAAAAATTAGAGTTAAAGTGAGCTCTTTATGAAGGATGTCATGCAATCAATGGCTTAAGGCCTTGTTGTATGATGTAATAGGGTTCCAAAAAGTGTTTTAAGATCAATAGAAGTGTCCACAAAGTTTGGAGATCATTGGAAAGCAAAAAGGTAGTTATTTTTCTATTATGCTTAATGTTGTCATACTTTGTTTCCATGATAATATGACTATGCCATATAGTTGTTTGAATGCTTTATGATGTATTTTCATTGTTGTTTGAATGTTTGAAGGGTTTTATGACCCTAGGATGTCCATTTTACAAAGTGTTATCATGCCAAAATTTTTATGGAATTGTATGGCATAATATGAAGTTATGATTTTCATTGATGATTTTATAAAATGATATGATGATGTGAATGCAAAATTAAGTGTAACTACTGAGATTCTTTGAATCTTATTCCTTTCCAAATATTAACTATGTTAGGGTAAGGACATGGAAGTATTCAAACAAATGCAAGGGAAATGAAGAAGACGATGGAGAATTACTTGATTTTGCAAGTTATAATGTTAGGTTGAGAAAACATGTATCATGTATGTATGAGATGAAATTCTATAATTATACATGATTATGTTCCTTAAAGTCCTCTTATGATGTTATATGTGGATTTGGAACAATAAATGTTGATGCATGAGGTTTATGAAGTTTATTATATGAGTTATGGCATAATTATGAACAAGATGATTAGTATTGATTTGAGCAGGGGAACTCTATTCGAAATAGAGCATCCTGTTGAATTAAGAGTTTTGATGATTCCAAAGCAACAATCAAGAGCTTGGATTGAAGATATCAAAGGAGATCAAAGTGTTTCAAGTGAAGAATTTTTGAGTAATAGCTGTTAGATCTTTTGTTATGTTTTAATGAGGGTAAAAGATTTTGATTTGAAGAAAAAATGTTTTCAAACCTTGATTTTATGATAAATCTTGACTTATTTGAAAAACACCCACAAACAAGACGAAGTTTGAGAAGTTTAAACTGAACTGTCATATGGAAATTCGAACTTTGCCTTTGGAAATTCGAATTTCGAGCTAAAACTGAATAAGTCTGAAGAGATGACTCTCTGACAGATGAATTTTGATTGTCCAAAATTCGAATTTTCATCTAAGTCTGAAAGAAGCCTTTTTGAAACAGACGAACGTCGCATCTTCAAAATTCGAATTTCAGACAAAATATAATTTGTGAAAACTAAAGAAATTCGTCTGAAATAATGTTGAAGTTCATCTGAAATCAAGAAGAAATTGAGTTTGAAAAATACTCTCAGACAGACGAACTTTGGCTTTGCAACATTCGAATTTTCATGTAAGCCTGAAAGAAGCTTCTTTGAAATAGACGAACTTTGAGTCTTCAAAGTTCGAATTTCAGAGAAAACACAACTTATGAAAATGAAAGAAATTCGTCTGAAACAATGTTGAAGTTCATCTGAGATCAAGAATAATTTAAGTTTCAAAAACTGCTTTTTGTCAGACGAACTTTGAACATTAAAATTCGAATTTCAGAAGCTAAGGTTGAGAGTCTGTTGGAATGAAATGTTGACATACGAATGGCAGAGTTTTGTAATTTCGAATGTTGAAGTTAGTCTGAAAAGAATCTCTCTGACAGACGAACTTCACTCTTTCAATATTCGAATTTTGAAGAAAGTAAACTACTGTGCCTCCTTGAACGTACTGGGAACAGACAAATTTTGGGCTTCCAAAATTCAAATTTCGAGGGCACTGTAGAAAATTGAAAACACTGTTCATACTTAACAGAAAAACTTTCTTCTTGAAAATTCGTATGTCACAACGTGAAAACATTTTACAATTTTCAAAATTCGAATTTCACTTCATGAACAGATGAACTTCGTATTTTTACGTTGGAAGCTTTAACCTTTGGTTCCTTCGAAATTCATCTGTTGACCAACCAAAATTCGAATTTCAGTATGTCAAAAGCATTAAATGCGGTTAGTTAACGGATAGTTTTTCAGAGTAACCATTGGATAACTTCCCCAACGGATAGATTTTGTCTCTAACGAATAGTTGGGACCTAAATCTATAAATACAACATCATTTGAAGTTGTGGGTAATAAATCAAACTTGTATATACTGAATTTCTGCTAAATTCTCTTCTCAAAAGCTTTTACCCTCTAACTTCAATATCTGTACTTTAACCTTCATATCTACTCTATTCAAGAGAGTTATATCTTTGTACACAACCTAATCTTCATCTGAAAGATAGATTTACTTGTGAGGGGAATTCACAAGGGGTTTGGGAAGCACATTGTAGAAGTGCTTAGAGAGAGTGAGAAAGCTCCAGAAAACAGAGCATACTCGTTGTACTGAGGCATTAGCAAGAAGCCCGTTGAATTCTTGCTGTATAGTAGAAAAATCTCAAGAGGTGTCTTGGGGACTGGACGTAGGTCAAGTGGATAGATCGAACCAGGATAAATTACTGAGTGTTCTTCTTTCTATCATTACTTTTTCAGTTTACTCTGTTTATACATTGCTTTATTACACTTTACTTTCTTCATCCATTTTACTTTGTGCAGAAAATTTTTAATCTTCCCAATTCACCCCCCCTTGGGAAGTCAGTCTTGCTAACAAGTGGTATCAGAGCCCGGACTCCCATTCAAAGGATCTCATAGTCCGGGAATTAAGATGGCTGGCTTTGGAGAAAGCATACTTCCTGAAGGGAACAACACTAATAGACCACCAGGCTTCAGTGGAGAACATTATGAGTACTGGAAGATGAGGATGCAGATTTACCTCCAATCAATTGATCTTGATATCTAGTCAGTCATTGAGAAAGGAGACTTCGTCCCAATGACTCTAACTGAAGATGGAAGACACAAAGAGAAGCTGGAAGCAGAATGGAATGAGGAAGACAGAAGAAGAGTCCTGCTAAATTTCAAAGCAAAGCATTGTTTAGTCAGTGCCCTGAACCAGGACGAATTCTACAGTCTCACAATGCTCAACTGCAAAAGGGATGTGGGACACTCTGCAGATTGCACATGAAGGAACAACTGGGGTCAGGAAGAACAGACTAAACACATGCATTGGAGAGTATGAAAGCTTCAGAATGACTGAAGGAGAAACTGTAAAGGAGTTGCAAAAGAGATTCACTCTCATTGTGAATCAATTGAAGAGCCTCAGAAAGGAGTACACTCAATCTGAAAAAGTAAGAAACATACTCAGAGCTCTTCCTCTGGAATGGTAGCCCAAGGTGACAGCAATAGAGGAAGCCAGAGGAGAATCAATGGCATCTGTCACAGCTCTCTTCGGCAGCCTTGAGGAGTATGAAGGAAAAATCAAAGCTCTCAAGGAAGCTGGGCTGGACAGAAAGAAGAAAGGCCTTGCCCTCAAAGCTGCTGATGAAAAGGAAGAAGAATCTGACAAAGGAAATGAGCTGGATGAGGAAACTCTGGCTATGATGGTCAGAAAATTCGGAAGATTCTACAACAAGAAGAAGAACAAGAGATTCTTCAAGAAAGGAGCAGCTAGTGAAAGCAAGAAAGAGGCAAAAGAGCCTGTGACTTGCTATGAATGCAAGAAGTAAGGACACATCAAATGGGATTGTCCTCAATTCCTCAAAAAGCAAGAAAGAGAAAAGAAAGTTGCTGACAAAGGGAAGAAGAAGAAAGCCTACATCTCATCGATATGGGGCAACAACTCAAATGAGGAAGAAGAAGATGAAGATGAGATTGCCAACATCTGTCTGATGGCACTTGCTTCTGAAGAAGCCGAACCCTCATGCAGCAGTGATCAGGAAGAAGAGGTATATGAATCTGAACCTTCCTATTCTGAATTACTGGATGCATTTCATGAGCTTCATGATGAGTTCATTAAAGTTGCTAAAGAACTAAGACTAGCAAAGAAAAAGATTAGTAAACTAGAATCTCAAAGCAACTTTTCTGAAACCATATCTGTACCTGCTGCTGAATCTGTTTGCTGTACTTCATGCATTAAACTAAAGCAAACTAATGATTACTTAGTAAAAAGCATGTCTAGGCTCACTAGAGGTAAAGATATGTTGTTTGCCTTAATGGGGAGCCAAAGAATATCACAAGGAAAAGCTGGTCTTGGCTATGATCCATGTGCTGTTAAGGAAAAGATTAGGAAGGAAAACCAGAATGCATACATGAGACATTTTGTGCATGCTGAGAGCAACAGAAAGAAAGATCACATGTCATCTCGCATTGAAACATATAATCAAACAAAGCATGCAAGACAAAAGTATTATCTGCATTATTTTCTTCCTGCTTCTTAATCTAGTAGTCCCCTCACTACCTCTCATTTCTGTAACAAAAGGGGACATATTTCCAGTTCTTGTGTCTTGAAGAAAAATGGACGTGGCAGGAAAGTTGAATGGGTTCCCAAAGTTGCATATGCATCTAGGGAAAAATCTACTGACCAAAAAGGACCCAAGCAAATTTGGGTACCTAAAAGGAAAACATAAACATTGTTTTGCAGGTCTGTCTCAAAGCTAAGAAGAGCAACAAATGGTATATGGACAGTGCCTGCTCAAGTCACATGACTGGTGATAAGGAGAAGTTTATCACCCTTAGAGACAAGAAAGGAGGAAAGGTGACATTTGGAGGTGATCAATATGGCAAAGTTGTTGGTATTGGCATTGTGGGCAAAAATCCGGAAACATCCATTGAAGAGGTGCTGTTTGTGATTGGCCTCAACCACAATTTGCTGAGCGTGAGTCAGATCTGTGATAAAGGAAATTGGGTGCTGTTTGACTCAAAATTTTGCCTAGTCATCAGAAAAAGTGATCACAAAGTAATCCTCAAAGCTCAAAGGGATGGTAACTGTTATACTATTGATCTTGATGAACTTCCTCCCTTGGATTCTGTATGTTTAATTAGTCAGGATAATGATAGTTGGTTACGGTATAGGAGATTAGCTCATGTTAACATGATTCAATTGTCTAAACTGGTTAAAAATGAGCTAGTAACTGGCTTGCCAAAAATATCTTTTGAAAAGGACAAAGAATGTGATGCATGCATAAGAGGGAAACAAACTAAATCATCTTTTAAATCTAAAAATGAAGTTACCACAACTAGACCACTTGAATTGTTGCATATGAACTTAATTGGACCATCTAGAGTGAAAAGTCTTGGTGGAAATCTGTATGTGCTGATAATTGTAGATGATTATTCTAGATTCACTTGGACATTATTTCTTTCCTCTAAAAGTGATACCTTTGATGCATTTGGAACCTTAGCTATGAAAGTATAAAATGAGAAAGGTATTTCTATTGTGTCTATCAGGTCAGACCATGGAGGAGAGTTTGAAAATGCATACTTCCTGGAATACTACAATGAGCATGGGATTGACCACAACTTCTCAGCTCCAAGGACCCTTCAACAGAATGGGGTAGTAGAAAGGAAGAACAGAACTATTGGAGAGATGGCCAGAGCTAAGCTAAATGAGAAGGAACTCTCTCAAGTGTTTTTGGTTGATGCAGTGAATACAGCAAGCTACATCATAGACAGAGCCTACATCAGACCAATCCTTGGGAAGACTCCATACGAGCTGTACAAGGGAAGAAAGCCAAATTTGTCCCATCTCCATGTGTTCGGATGCAAATGCTTCATCCACAACAATGGAAAAGAAAATCTGGGTAAGTTTGATGCCAAATCCGATAAAGGTATATTTCTGGGCTATTCTAGTAGGAGTAAGGCATATAGAGTTTATAATAAAAGATCAAATGTGGTAGAAGAATCTGTGCATGTGGTTTTCGTTGAAAATGAAACTGTTTCAAAACATGTTACCAATGAGGATGATCTTGCTTTCAACTTTGAAAAACTGGGCATTTCTGATAAAAATAAAACTGAATCTCCAAAGATATCTGAATCTGTTAACTTAGAGGAAGATATCCAGGAGAAAGAGTTTGATGAAGAAAATAATGAAGACACATCTCAAGAACTCCCTAGAGCTTGGAGATATCAAAGGAATCATCCTGTTGATCAAGTGATAGGGGATGTTCAAGAGAAAGTCAAAACCAGAAAACAGTTAAGAGACAAAATGCTAAACTGTGCTTTCATTTCACAAATGGAACCCAAATGTGCTGAAGAAGCCTTAACTGATGATTACTGGATTTTAGCTATGCAAGATGAACTAAATCAGTTTGAAAGAAATCAAGTTTGGGATTTAGTGCCTAGGCCCAAAAATCATCCTGTCATTGGTACCAAATGGGTTTTCAGAAATAAACTTGATGAATCTGGAACAATAATTAGAAATAAAGCTAGATTGGTTGCTAAAGGGTATAATCAGGAAGAAGGTATTGATTTTGAAGAAACCTTTGCACCAGTAGCTAGATTAGAAGCAATAAGAATACTGCTAGCATATGCATGCATGAAAAACATTTTATTGTATCAAATGGATGTAAAGAGTGCCTTTCTAAATGGATATATCATGGAAGAGGTTTATGTAGATCAACCTCCAGGTTTTGAGGATTCTACAAAATCAAACCATGTTTATAAACTGAAGAAAGCTCTTTATGGTTTAAAACAAGCCCCTAGAGCATGGTATGAGAGATTAAGCAACTTTCTAACTGAAAAGGGGTTTAATAGAGGCAAAGTAGATGCAACTTTATTTACTAAGAAAGAAAATGAAGATTTACTCATTGTCCAAATCTATGTTGATGATATCATATTTGGTGCTACTAATGAGTCTCTTTGCAAGAAATTTTCTGAGTTAATACAGGGAGAATTCGAGATGTCAATGATGGGTGAACTCAACTTCTTTCTTGGATTGCAAATCAGACAGCTTGGTGATGGTATCTTTCTCAGTCAATCCAAGTATCTAAAGGAGCTGCTAAAGAAGTTTGGAATGGAGAATGCCAAGCCAATGGGAACACCTATAGCTACTGCAACCAAACTGGACATGGATGAGAATGGGAAGATGTTTGACATTACTCAGTATGGAAGAATGATTGGATCCCTGCTGTACTTAACTGCCAGCAGACCTGACATTATGTTTAGTGTCTGTATGTGTGCAAGGTTCCAATCATGCCCCAAAGAGACCCATGCAACAGCTGTGAAAAGAATTTTCAGATATCTTATTGGAACATCACAGATGGGTCTTTGGTATCCAAAAGGCAATGGAGAAGATCTCAAAGGATACACTGATGCTGATTTTGCAGGATCCAAAACTGACAGAAAAAGCACAAGTGGAACTTGTCAGTTTCTTGGAGGATCCCTGGTTTCATGGTTCAGCAAAAAGCAAAACAGTGTGGCCCTATCCACTGCAGAAGCTGAGTATGTTGCAGCTGGAAGCTGTTGTGCCCAAGTCATCTGGATGAAACAGCAACTTGAAGATCTTAAGGTTAAGATGAAAGAGATACCAATCATGTGTGACAATCAAAGTGCCATAAATATCACTAAGAATCCAGTCATGCATTCAAGGACGAAACACATTGAAGTTAGGCACCACTTCATTAGGGATCACGTTCTGAAAGGAGAAGTTAGATTGGAGTACATCCCAACAGAAGATCAAGTTGCTGACATACTCACAAAACCTCTATCAGAAGACAAACATTGCAAAATCAGGAGAGAATTGGGTATGGCAAATCCCAATGAACTGTAAGTTATTCCTGTACAATCTTGTTTTCAGAATTTTCATTCTTAAGAATAATTCTAACTTTTGCATCGGAGTGTGCTCAATTTAAGCTACAGGTGCTTATCACAAGATTCAATGGCAATACACTTGAAGATTGGAGCATATCAGAATGGAACAACCAGAAAGTGAAGTAAATAACGAAAATCCTAAGTTCTGGATCCATTCTGTAAGTTTTTAATGATGATATTCATATTTTAAATGTTGTTAGACGTATTTTGCTTCATAAACTGTGTTTTTGTACTGGTCAACATGGTCAACATTCGAATTTTAGCTGACCAACAGACGAACTTCGACCTGTTATGCTTTGGAACAGTTCTCACTGATGCCTCGAAATTCGTCTGTTGAATAATGGAAGTTCAAATTTTCAAGAACAAAAATTTCAAAGTTATGTTTGTCCATCACTGTTATACGAATTATCACTTCTTAACATACGACTGTTGGATAACCTTTACAAAAGTTGAAAAATTCGAATTTTCAGTTCAAAATTCGTCTGTTGAATCATGTTCTTCATGCTGAATGCTTGAAAGATGAAGTCCTGTATGCTTAATTTGTCTATTGATTGATGTTTTGTTTGCTGCCTGTTGTTTTCTCATCAACATTCGAACTTTGTTGGAACAAAATTCGTCTGTTGTGCTTGTACTGCTTGATCCAAGCCTCTGTCAGACGAACTTTCAGATGAAAATTCATCTGTTAGTAAGCCTTGCCAAACGGTTTAACTTGTAACTGCCCGAAGTTCAAATTTTGACCCCTAAAAATTCGTCTGTCAGACGGTTACTTACGTTAAAACCGACGGTTTTCACTTGGACAGACGCAACCCTATTCTTAACTCCTCCGAGTCTGTTCCAATCCTCTCTTCAAATCTCTTAAATTCTGACCAAAAATCATCATTTTTCACCGATTAATCTTCCTTTCGCTTCATTTAAATCTATTCTAAGCCTCATTCTGCAACATTCATCCGAAGAAATGGCAAGAGTTAAAAATCCTGAAGCTGGGAAAGCTGGAACTCGGCCAAAGAGAGCGGTGAAATCACAATATGCTTCGAAGGAAGGAGAAAAATCTAAGAGAAAAGCCAAACCCAGTAAGACAACACCTTCCAAACGCCAAAAGACTACATCCAAAGCAGAATCTCAGAAAGCTGGACCCTCATCTTCAAAAGGTGCAGAACCTTTAGTTCCTGTTCCTGCTGATGCTGCTGTTGCTTCCTCTGCTTCCTTCAGTATAGAATCTGGAGAGTACGAGCTTACCACACTGCCACTTTGGAGCACTCCACAAATTCAAGAGGAATACTCCACCAAGTTTTCCAACAAGAAGGTAATCAAGCCGCATTGTGTAAACTTGGAAGAGTTTTTGGTCTCTAACAACTTTGATGCTGGGATATGGTTGTTGAGATACAAGAATCTGTTGGAAGTATTAGAGAAATATGATGATGAGGTAGTGAAGTCATGGTATGCTTCCTTGAAGTACAATAGCAAGAAGAAGAAATGGGCAGTCAATCTGAGATCAAGGACCATCTGGCTCTCTGATGAGACGTTTAATGAAGTATTGGAGATCCCAGGGCAGGATGGCCTCAAGATTGACACCACTGCCTCTAGATACATGGATGAGGCAGATACTGCTGATGAAGAAGGTGGCCCCTTCCTGAACTACAAGGAAAGTACGATTCTGAGAACTTTATTCAGAAGGGGAGAGAATTGGCCATCAATAAATGTATTGAAGCCCACAGACCTTAGTGTTCAAGTGAGGATCCTGCACTACATAGTGCCCAGGATCATATTCAACAAAGGAGGCAGCTTCAATTTGATAACAAGGGCAGAGGCACATGTCATGGCTGCAATCATGCGTGGGAAACTGATTAATATGGGACACATCATTCGCCAACGCATGATCAAGGCTAGAGATCAGAGGAAAGACTCCACACTTCCCTATGCTGCTATCATCTCCAGAATTTTGCAGTATGCCAGAATTCAGCATATTGAGAAAGGGAAGGGCAAGCCCACTGAAATATTCAAGGAGGAAGAACTGCAGAGGATGGGCATTGAAAAAGATGAAGGAAGATGGGTTGGAAAGGGAGCAGGGAGATCTGAAGATTTGTTCTTCGTTATTGATGCCTCCCTACAACAAGGAGGCACCTCTGAAGTTCTTGACAGTGCTGTACCTTAGCCTTTTCAGCCAATTCCATCTCCCTCCAGGCCTACTCACCCTCCTTCCACTCTCTCCTCACGGGCCAAGCCAACCAAGATCACTGAGTTGTATGACAGTTTGTCTATACTCATTCTCAGCATCTGGGATGAGCAAAATACCAAATTTGCTCATCTACAAGATCAGATCCATAAGTTGGCTGTGGACATGAAGGTGGTGGCTGATGCTTATGAAGATATCATAAGTGCAATCCCTGCCACATCAGCTCCACCTCAGCCTGGTGTCTCTGTGCCTGTCCAATCTCTAACTCCTGAGCCTCCAAGCCCATTCGAGATTGCCTCCTCTGACCATGATGATGATATAGATGGTACTGGTGCAATGAGGACACCTAGTCCTGGTCCTCCCTTGGATTATGGACTGGAAGAAGAAGGGCTTCAAGAATCAAGCCTTCCTGAGCCTATGCAAGAAGATGCTCAGGATTCAATCCTGTCCACTCAAGAGACTGAGCAAGTTGAAAGACTGGTTGCAGCCATTTCAACCTTTTCAATGCAGGAAGGTGCAGGAAATAAAGAGAGGAGCATTGTGCCTATTGTTGATTATGAGGCCATTGCACACAATGCCCTGCTGCAAGCTCAGAGGAGAAGGCTTGAAGAAATGTTTTCTACTGCTGAACTAGCTCCTCCTTCTCTTGCTGCCTATGGACTTTCAGAGGAACAAAGAGCTCAGTTGGCTCTTTCAAGACAGGCAATGCAAGAGTTGCTTGAGGTCTCTGATGATGAAGATGATGAACCAAGTCCTGAGCCTCCGGCACCAGTCCAGCCAGAAATCCCTTTTGCACCTGTGCCACTCCGAGCCATTCCTGTCTCTCAGATCCCTCCTCTGGCTGATTTTGTTGGCCTTCCTGATGATGCCAAAAAGGGGGAGAAGACTGAGCAAACTGGAAAGTCTGCTGCTGCTGAGCAATTTGGGAAAGGGAAGACATACAACAAGAAGACCAAGCCCAAGAAGAAGTGATTGAAGACTTGTTTTTAATCTTTGACTTGAGTCCTCTTGTAGTGCTTTGTGTTTTTGTTTCTGTCTCTGTTTGCATTTTGTAGTGTGTATTCAAACCTTGATTAATTTGGTATCTATATAGCAACAATTGATTAAATGAATGAATTTCTTAGTTGCAATGTTGTGTGTCTATTACTCCTTGAATATCTTCACTTAATCTGTTGTATATGATGTCTTTTGAAAAATAATGCATATGTTGAGGGGGAGCTTGTAAAAGCAAACCCAAGTACTAATCCAGTTTGCTAGTTGTTTTGTCATCATCAAAAAAGGGGAGAATGTTGAATTAAGAGTTTTGATGATTCCAAAGCAACAATCAAGAGCTTGGATTGAAGATATCAAAGGAGATCAAAGTGTTTCAAGTGAAGAATTTTTGAGTAATAGCTGTTAGATCTTTTGTTATGTTTTAATGAGGGTAAAAGATTTTGATTTGAAGAAAAAATGTTTTCAAACCTTGATTTTATGATAAATCTTGACTTATTTGCAAAACACCCACAAACGAGATGAAGTTTGAGAAGTTTAAACTGAACTGTCATATGGAAATTCGAACTTTGCCTTTGGAAATTCGAATTTCGAGCTAAAACTGAATAAGTCTGAAGAGATAACTCTCTGACAGACAAATTTTGATTGTCCAAAATTCGAATTTTCATCTAAGTCTGAAAGAAGCCTTTTTGAAACAGACGAACATCGCATCTTCAAAATTCGAATTTCAGACAAAATATAATTTGTGAAAACTAAAGAAATTCGTCTGAAATAATGTTGAAGTTCATCTGAAATCAAGAAGAAATTGAATTTGAAAAATACTCTCAGACAGACGAACTTTGGCTTTGCAACATTCGAATTTTCATGTAAGCCTGAAAGAAGCTTCTTTGAAATAGACGAACTTTGAGTCTTCAAAGTTCGAATTTCAGACAAAACGCAACTTATGAAAATGAAAGAAATTCGTCTGAAACAATGTTGAAGTTCATCTGAGATCAAGAATAATTTAAGTTTCAAAAACTGCTTTCTGTCAGACGAACTTTGAACATTAAAATTCGAATTTCAGAAGCTAAGGTTGAGAGTCTGTTGGAATGAAATGTTGACATATGAATGACAGAGTTTTGTAATTTTGAATGTTGAAGTTAGTCTGAAAAGAATCTCTCTGACAGACGAACTTCACTCTTTCAACATTCGAATTTTGAAGAAAGTAAACTACTGTGCCTCCTTGAACGTACTGGGAACAGACAAATTTTGGGCTTCCAAAATTCGAATTTCGAGGGCACTGTAGAAAATTGAAAACACTGTTCATACTTAACAGAAAAACTTTCTTCTTGAAAATTCGTATGTCACAACGTGAAAACATTTTACAAGTTTCAAAATTCGAATTTCACTTCATAAACAGACGAACTTCGTGCTGTAATGTTGGAAGCCTTAACCTTCGGTTCCTTCGAAATTCGTCTGTTGACCAACCAAAATTTGAATTTCAGTATGTCAGAAGCATTAAATGCGGTTGGTTAACAGATAGTTTTTCAGAGTAATCATTGGATAACTTCCCCAACGGATAGATTTTGTCTCTAACGAATAGTTGGGACTTAAATCTATAAAGACAACATCATTTGAAGTTATGGGTAATGAATCAAATGTGTATATACTGAATTTCTGCTAAATCATCTTCTCAAAAGCTTTTACCCTCTAACTTCAATATCTGTACTTTAACCTTCATATCTACTCTATTCAAGAGAGTTATATCTTTGTAAACAATCTACACTTCATCTGGAAGATAGATTTACCTGTGAGGGGAAATCACAAGGGGATTGGGAAGCACATTGTAAAAGTGCTTAGAGAGATTGAGAAAGCTCC
The DNA here is from genome assembly GCA_026686845.1 of Adenanthera pavonina. Lineage (NCBI taxonomy): Eukaryota > Viridiplantae > Streptophyta > Magnoliopsida > Fabales > Fabaceae > Adenanthera > Adenanthera pavonina. Next base: position 32,789,429 of record JAIVEN010000015.1, read on the forward strand.
AGAAAACAGAGCATACTCATTGTACTGAGGCATTAGCAAGAAGCCCGTTGAATTCTTGCTGTATAGTGGAAAAATCTCAAGAGGTGTCTTGGGGACTGGACGTAGGTCAAGTGGATAGACCGAACTAGGATAAATCATTGAGTGTTCTTCTCTCTATTAATACTTTTCGATTTACTCTGTTTTTACATTGCTTTATTACACTTTACTTTCTTCACCCATTTAACTTTGTGCAGAAAAATTTCAATCTTCCCAATTCACGCCCCCTCTTGGGAAGTCAGCCTTGCTAACACATCCTATATAAGTTTTATACATTCTCTTAAAGTAGACGGAACAAGCTTTTCATAGAGTTAAAGAACACCTAAATTGGATAAATGTATGAATTATAATGAATTTTTGAAGTTAGGATCAAAACTGGACAGTATTGGAAAAACTGAAACTTACATTGTGAACACTGGATTTTTCAAAAGGTACTATAAAATCGTGTATAGCTCCAAAAATTTAGTGATTTAAATTTATGGAAATCTCCAAGTCTTAGGAAATGAATGCCACTGGTTTGAAACCATTGGAGCTATAAAGAAGGAGTTAGGTAATTTCTCCAAAAACTGTTCAAGTAGAGGTAGTGTTCTGACCCATAATAGTTAAGTTAATGTTATACCCTGTACAAGTTGAATAAATGTACAAAAAAACTATTTCTAGAAAGTAGACTCATAGGGCTTTCCAATGACATAAGGAATGCATAAATGGGTTCAGGGTAGAGTGAGATATGAATTTTCAAAAATCCTGGGAAAGAGAAAATGATCAAATATATAGTAAATGTTTGAGAAATAAACTATATAAATTAGTCATGAGAATGCTCTATTTCATATTTTTTCCATGTATATAAGATTTTTATCTATTTTCAAAGACTTGAATCACTATGAAATGATTTTTCTAAAATTAGTTATGAATTTTCAAAGTTCAGTCGCTAAAGTAGAAACTACCATATAAACAGTAACTGAAAATTTTGGAAATTCTGATTTTCATTCTTATGTGATTCAAGCTTAGGATCAAGTATAATCAGACTTAAAAGGAGTCTAATTCATGGAAAATGAGTTTAAAAGTAAGATGTTACAACATGTATCTTGCATACTCTTTCTACTTTAATTAATGTCATATTTCTTTATATTAAGAGAAATTGTGATAAATGACCCCAGGTTCTCACACGTTTGATTAAAATGTCAAATTTTACATTATTTCCACTATTTTCCTTATTTGATGATCAATTCTTCTAGCACACCTGTTAACAATTATTTTGCCATTTTGTGATCTAGATTTCTTAAAGAAAATTTATCAAAATTGTAGTTTCCTATAAATTTAATAAAATATACTGATGATATTAATTGATTAAATTGATATCACATCAATAAATAATAAACAAATAGTAATAACTTATCTTAATTTTATAAAGTATAATTATGACTTCGTCAATTTAAAAGAAATAAAATGATACCAAAAAGTTGACAAGTATGTATGTGTGCGTACGCCCAAGTGCATTCCTATGTTTTATAACTCCTTTATTACATTTGATGCAACAGATCCTTCATACACAATGTGATTTGTAATATCCATAATATAAATAGTAATTTAAATACCAATTTTAGTGTTAATTTACAAATGACAATTTAAGTACCCAGTTTAGTTGCTCAAGATGGAAAGAAAGAATTTTCTATTCACTAATAATGCAAACATCAAATACTAATATATGTCATCACTATCAATGACATTGACTTCTGCATGATACACATTAATATTATACTAGTCAATTTTCCAGGTGCTGACCTTCAAGGGGCCTTCATAAAGTTTCTATTTGTATTTATTGCAAGTAAGCATCTAAAAAAATCTTAAATAGACTTTCCTAAAAAGAAAAAACCAAAACTTTGATAGAGATTATTGGTATTCACTATCAGATTCTCTACCAAAATTATAACAAGTGAATAAAATCATAGCAAAGCCATTGGGCAAATAAACACAGGAGAAAACAGACTTCAAATTTGATTGGTGCTAATAAAATCAAAATAGATACACATAAAATATAAAATGTATGTTTGGGCTTTGTGGTTTTCTATTTTAGTTCAATAGCAAAAGGTTCTAATACCAATATTAAAAGTTTGATACCATATATTGATAACAAAAAACCTAATTGGCAGTTGATCATTGAGATTTCTATTTTTCTCAATTCTATATTTTGAATATTTTGCAAAGACAATTAGCTTCATGTAATAGAAGGTATATCTACATCATTTAAAATAAGTTTTCTTAGATAAGTATGTTTAGAATAATATTTTTTCCATTGTAAATGGTTGGAGTCTTATAACACCTTAAATTTCTAATTAAAGATTCACAAGTAATTAATTTAATGATCAAAAACTAGTATTTATCAGATTGAATTTCATGAGAATATATTATTTTTATCAAACTCAAGTGTAAGCCTAAAGTTTCAAATTCAATTGAGTTATGAGCCTTTCTACCAAAATTTTAATAACATAACAGTTATAACCTAATGGTATCCAAATAAAAAATTGTTTTAAACTTTTAAATCTTAGCATTTCTAGTAATAAACACCATATAAAATAATCAAATGAATATTCTCATGACAAAACCTAAGTTTGATAAAATACACTAGAGACTTAAATCTTTCTAAGCCCATAAGTCTAATCCATTCAAAATCCTAAGGAAATAGACAATAAAAATGACAATTTAGGATTCAATACTCTCCTAGCTATTACTTCAATCAACATATAATCTATATTTAATCATCCCAGTAATTAATGGAAACATTCCTGAGACACCTATTATATACTTGGCAATTTCATAAACCTGATACATAAGCCCTGGGTAAAAAAAAAAAAAAGTACCAAGCAACTACCACTTTTATTCCCATAGGAGATAGGTAGAAGTGTATCACTCTGGTTGCCTTCCCTTGCTAAAGTTAAGTTATTACCTAGAAAATATAAACCATAAGGGTGAGATGATAATATTAGTAACTAAAGGCAAAAATTATAAATCAATCTATTAATAAGTTAAATATAAAATAATTAAAAATTTTAGTTTGAATCCTTACATCTATTTAGATTTTTGATCATCTAGTATTAGCAATGCAACTACAAAGTTAGCATGCCTAGGCCTTAACTAGGGCCCATCATCTAAATGCCATAGTCAACACACTGGTAAGATGTATACTTACAAAATATCTACATGTGCACTTGATAGTCAATATGTAATCAAAATCATCAATAGCAAGATGAAATATAATCATGTACTTTTCAGGCTACAGTCAACCCTCTTGAGGGTGCATAAACTCCCGAGAAATATCAGTTATAGATTTAACAATCACACATTGACAAGATGGCTAACACATACCTGTGAGATACATATACCATCAAGTCAAAGTCTTCATATAGTCAACACACACCTGTAAGGTACACAAGCTATACGGATCTCAATCGCATATGGCAGTTAGCACACACCCACAAAGTACATATACTACCATGCACATGACATGCCTTGGTAGCACATACTTGTAAGGAACATAATTTAAGGTGGTCTAACAACTATAATTCCCAAGATGGCTTGCATGTACCCATGAGGTACACATGCAATTGCATCAAAGTCCTCATACGGTCAGCACACCCATGATGTACAAATACTAAGTAGACCTAACTCGTATGTGATAGCCAGCACATACCCATGAAGTACACATGCTGCCACACACATGACATGCCTTGGAAGCACACACCAGTGAGATACACATTCTAAGGCAGTCGAACCATGTTCAAATTATTACCATTCATAGTTCATAATTATCAAGCATTAAGCATGTGCAAACAATCACTAAACCAATTATTTTGCAACCCAAATCAATAACCCAATATAATAAATATTAAATGAAAAAACAAGCCCACCCAAATAAAAATCCCTAGCATCTCATCCCTTTAAAATGGAGAAAAAGAAACTAGTGCTGCCATCTACAATCTCATTGTCTAAGAATTCTTCTTTCATTTCCCCTACCTACTTCCATCATTCTAATATGTGTGTCCATGTTTTTGAATGCCAAATTGATGAAGGTTAAGGAGAAAGGAGAGGATAGAGACTAAGATAGAGCAACCTACACAGACCAATGAAGATGAAAACGAAGTGCTGAAGGCTGGAGCTGGTTATGGAATGATTGATAAGGGTTGAAGGATGATAAAGGTGCTTGGTGGAGATAAAGATATTGACTCATGGATAGGGACAAAGACTAAAGAAAAGGGAATATAGTAGGGTTTGGTGGTGAGTGATTATTATATATTGATGCTAAAACAACACAGCATTATTTTTTTTTTTAGAAAAAATAAATTCCCGGGTCAAGTCAGTCCTTTTGGTCTAACAAGGTAGACCAAAACTTGGTCTAACCTAATTGACCAACCTAGTCAAGTCTGGTACATTTGTGTTAGGTTGCAATTTTTGTATTAAGACCAATTCAAGTTCCCTAGAGTAAGATTAGGTTCTGGATTATTATGCACAGCCTTAGTGCAAGCAAACATTGAAAATTAAATAAGAAACATTGAAACAATTACTATTCATAGTTCACAATCATCATTCAATTAGCATATGCAATTAATCATTAAAAATCAATCAAGAAGTCTTGTAAGGACTTAAGGTGGTAAACCCTGGTTACTTGTTGTCATAACTACCCATGTTAGGAGATGAATCATGGCACATCAAGAGGAAGATATAGGGGGCAAAATAAAACATAGCAAGGAGAAGGGAAAAAAAGAAAATAGTAGCTTACCCAATCACAAGCAGCATGTCATGGAATTTTTCAGAGGTTTTATTTGGAGGGAAATATCTAGAAGCTTCCAGAGAAGTCTTGAGTATTCTTGAGTCTTCTTGATATTTCTAATATTGTGTGGAGTACTCTAAGCTATTTTAAAGAGTTCTTTGTACATAGCCCTTGTATATTCTAGAGATTTCTTCGTAAATGAGAAGGACCTAGACGAGGAATATAGATGGTAGATTGAATTGATTTCCACCATTCATTAAGAAGGTGGGAAAATTTTATAATTTGGGGGTAGTCTATATATACCACCATCCTCCTTATTTGTAATCATCCATCCACAAGTAATACATTGAGCATTCTCTCAAACTCTCTTGTGTTCTTTTGTTTTCTTATCTTGCCTACTTTGAGAGTTTGATTAACTTAGCACATGATCAAAGAGAGGAAGTTGTAAGACCCTAACAATGTGGTATCAGAGCTTTAGTTTAAGGGAGCCTTGTTTGAGTTTTGATTCGTAGGCAAGGATGTCAGATGTTACTGAGGGAGGAGCATTCAATCTCGAGTTGTGGGGAAGGGAGAACTAATTTACCTACCAAGAGAACAAGAAAGGTTGAACCACTAGTAAAATACATGTTGAAGACTTTGCTTTCCTTTTGGTTCAAGTTGGTGTCTTATAGGAAGTCATATTTGTTAGGTTGGCTAGTCACCCAAGAGGGGGGGGTAAATTAGATGATGTAAGATTTTTGCCCTTTTTGGATCATAGCTAAAGTTCACCAGATATGCAGCAAAATAGGAATGAACAGAGAGAGATAATTGCAGCAATTGAATAGAGAAGATGAAGAGTAATACACAACAATTTATACTGGTTCAGCCCAACCACTTGACTTACGTCCACCCTAACCACAACAATTGATTTCCACCACTTGGGATTTTCTACTATATCCCACAGGTTTGATCTGGGCACCTGTGAAATCTCAGTACATCTCATAAGTTTTAGTAAGCACTTGTGAAGCCACTCTCCCCACACTCTTACAAAGATGTATAATTCCTTTAGTGTTATTCCCACACTAAGAATCTACCCAGAAATTGTAGAAAAGAATGAATACAGAATAAAAACTCTCTCTTAGAGTAAATGATACATTGAAAACTCACTCTAATGAGGTGGATTTTTCAGAGAATGCTGACACAGAAAAATTTTATGTATATGAACAACATTTTCACATAAACTCTCTTAAGATGTTACCCATAAGTTTAAATGATGTTCTATTTATAGATTTATGGTGTAACTAGATGTTAGACACAAGATCTATCTGTTAGAGACAAGTTCTAGCCGTTATTTTGCAGAAAGAGCCATTTAACTACCACATTAAATGTGTCTAACAGAGGTTATGCAGAGAACCTCCTTAGGTTATGCGAATAATGGGTGACCGTTGGCTCTTAGTTTTAATGTTAGACTTTCGTTATACTGAAAACCTAGCTAGGTTATGTGGATAACGTTCATTCCAAAATGACTAAGTTTTAGCTCAAAAACATTTTCATGAAAACCTACTTAGTTGTTCAAATAATCGTCTTACAAACTTGGATACCTTTGAGGATTATTAGAATAACCTCGTAGGATGTTATTCCTTTTTTGGATAACATTTAATTAGTACAAACTAAGCTTCTGAAAATCAATCAGCACAAACTAAGTTTCTGAAAAATATAGGTTATCAGGATAACCTCCCAAGGTTATGCTGATAACGAATTTAACATAGGTTGTTAGCACAAACTAAGTTTCTGAAAAATATAGGTTATTAGGATAACCTCCCAAGTTTATGAATAGATTATCAGGATAACCTCCCAAGGTTATGTTGAAATCAAATTTAACATAGTCTGTTAGCACAAATTAAGTTTTTGAAAAATAAAAGTTATCAAGATAACCTCCCAAGGTTATGCTGATAACAAATTTAGTACAAACTAAATTTTTGAAAAACATAGGTTATCTGGATAACCTTCCTCAGTTATGCTAAAATTGAATTTAACATAGGCTGTCAGCACAAAATAAGTTTATGAAAAATATAGGTTATTAGGATAACCTCCCTAGAATATGCTGAAATCGAATTTAACATAGGTTGTCAGCACAAACTAAGTTTATGAAAAATATAGGTTATCAGGATAATGTCCCACGGTTATACAAATAACGGGCTGCACAGTACACTTGGCCTTTACTGTTCACTCCCTTATGCGAATAAGGTAGCCACCTTATCAGGATAACCTTTTGGACAGAGCTGAGGACATGGTGGACACCTACGTTATGCGGATAAACTCAACCCTTTTCATTAAATCGAAGAGGGAACACTTAGAAAAGCTTTGAGATTGAGACTTTATCCTCATAACCTTCATAAGTTATGTGCATAAGGTAAAACTTTTCATGAAAACCATTTTGAAAACATAAGCCAAACACCAAATTCCTTTGTTAGCCATTATTTCTCAATTCTAACATATACTAACATCATATTTACTTAATCTAACTCATTTAAAACATATGGTAACAAGATTAAGTAAATTTTCAAAGATTAATCCCACCTCAAGACCTAAGTGAAAATAAAATATACCTAGTGACTAGGTCTTCAAATTATGAGTTCCACTTTCATTTAGTCATTTCCTTCTTGGCATGCTCCCTTCTGATTTTCAATTCTTTGACACTTGAATTCTTCACATCTTGGAGCATCATTTTCCTTCTTCTTCTTTGAGTGAGTCATGATGTTGATTTTCTTTTCTTTATTCCAATGCTCACTCTTCCTTCTTGGACAATCTTACATTTAATGTATAACACTTACAAGCCAGGTAGTTAGTCCAATTTATATATCCATATTGTATTATACAATATAAGAGCACAGTGGATATATTAGTACATAGCATGATATATGCATTATAACCATAATTAAACACATGCTAATGCATATTTTACTTCTATAAGGAACATTATATATGTTAGACACATATGATACTTTTGTTTCTTATTTCTCTGTATTTGTTATCATCAAAACTTATATTACATTAAACCTAACAATATTAAATATGGGTAACATGATTGAAAAGATGAAGAGTGATCTCACCATCCTTGAGATTTACACCATAGAGGAGCTTAAGAGTTTGAAGACTACTATGGAGACTCTTTAGAACTCAGAGGAGCAATGTCCTAAGTTTATGAAGACATTGGAGACAAAAGTGATGGATGTCATCACAACCATGCAAGCCTAATTGGATGCTCTCAAGAATTCTTTGTTAGATATGGGTAACACGATTGAGGATGTGAAGGATGATCTTACCACCCTTGACATTCACACCAAGAAGGAGCTTGAGAGTTTGAAGACTATGTGGAGACTCTTCAAAACTCATAGGAGCAACGTGCTAAGTCTATGAAGACGCTGGAGATAAAAGTGATGGATGCCATCATGGCTATGTAAGCCCAACTGGATGCTCTCAAGACTTCCTTGGAGAAGTAAGGGGGAAACCTACTAGTGGTTGGAACTAGTGGAATGAGGGAAGTGAAGCTGGATATTCCTAAGCCCAAGGAGTTTAAAGGCATGTGGGATGCTAAGAAAGTGGAGAACTTGTGGAAAATGGAGCACTTTGTTGAAAGTTTGGGATTGAATGATGACCAAGCTAAGGTATATACTGCTTCCTTATTCTTCACTGATAATGCAATGTTATAGTGGCATAATAAGCATGTCGATATGGAAAGAGGCCTTTGCACCATCAACATATGGGAGGAGTTCATGAGAGAATAGAAGAGACAATTCCATCTAAAAAATGTGGTCTACTAAGTACGCAAGAAGTTAAAGGAATCTAGACACAACACTACAATCTCCAATTATGTGTAAGAGTTTACAACATTGATATTGCAAATCCCTAGCTTAAGTAGTGAGGATCTACTCTTTTACTTTTTCGATGGAGTTCAAAATTGGGCTAAGCATGATTTGCAATGGTGGAAAGTGAAGGACATTGATGAAGCTATAGTAGTCACGGAAAGCCTTAAAAATTATTAAGAAAGGGAAAAGAAAGAGTCCTCTAAACCTAATGGTGGGGAGACAAGGGTTCAAACAAGGAAGAGAAAGGATTTGATGGTAAGAAGTAGAATGAATGACGTAAGAAAAATTCTAACATCAACTGCTTTGTCTGCAAGGGTCCACACAGGATAAAGGATTACCCCAAGCTAGGGTCACTGGCTGCCGTGGTGGAAAGCCATGAGGCACAAGAGAAGAAGACATCAATAAAGATGGGATCACTTTGATTCTTCAATGCCATGAATGTTGAGCCCTTTCCTAAGACTACCAAGGGTGAGGGATTGATATATGTGGAGGTAAAGTTGAATGGGAAGATTGCCAGTATAATCATGGATATTGGATCAACACATAATGTTATTGCTCTAGAAGAAGCCAAGAGGGTTGGTCTCAAAATGGTGATAGGGGAAGGATTGATGAAGGTCGTCAGCTCTTCTCCTAAACAACTTATGGGTGTAGCATAAGGGGTTAAGCTATGCTTGGGAGGATAGCAGTCGAAGGAAAATTTTGTAGTGTCTCTCATGGATGACCACAGGGTAGTGCTGGGATAAGAATTCATGAGAAGATATAACATATTCCTCATACCTCATTTGAATTCAATTTGTATTCTTGAGGGAAGATACACTAGATTAGTCAGAGTCTTATAGAGATAATTATTCTTATCTCTCAACTCAATGCATGAGACACAAACAGAGGTGGTAGAAGGAGGAAAGAACAGTGAAGTAGTATAAGATGTATGAGACTCACTTTCAAGCTTGTGCATTTTCCTTTTAGCATGACTCAGTTGTTTGGATACTTTGACAAATTCAGTCATCAGTTCATTAAATGCATCATGTAGTTCATTGTAAGAAGGTTTAGAGTCATTTACCTCAGAATCACTGCCACTGTCTCGATTGCAATTCTTCTCCTTCTCAGTAATCGCTTGAGCCATCAAGCATAGGTTAGCAATTTTATCTTCTCCTGCTGCTTCCTCTTCATCTGAACTATCTCCCTAGATGGAAGATATGAAAGCTTTCTTCTTTTTCACTTTGTCAGCCTTTTTGGCTTTCCCTTATTTCTTACTTAGTAGAGGACATTTACATTTGATATGTCCAGGTTTCTTGCATTCGTAGCATATGATGGAGTCTTTATTTTCTTTCTTGCTGCTGGTGGCTCCATCTTTCTTTGCAAACCTTCTGAATTTCTTCTTTCCATACATTTTGCCAAATTTTCTAACCAACATGGCCATCGTCTCTTCATCTAGCTCAGCATCCTCCTCTGAATCATCATCATCATTTGATTCTACTTTGAGAGCCAAACTCTTTTTCTTCTTGTCAGATGAAGTAGATTCCTTGAGAGCCTTTAGCTTCCCTTCATATTCTTCAAGACTCCAAAAGAGAGTTGTGACAGATGTCATTGATTCCCCTCTAGCTTCTTCTATTACTGTCACCTTTGGTTGCCACTCAATGGACAAAGCTCTGAGAATTTTTTTTGACTTTCTTAGATTGGGTGTATTCCTTTCCAAGGCTCTTCAGCTAATTCACAATGATGGTGAATCTCTTTTGCAGATCCTTGATATTCTCACCCTCTTTCATCTTGAAGCTTTCATATTCTCCAATGCATGTGTTCAGTTTATTTTCTCTCATGCTGGTGGTCCCTTCTTGAGTAATCTCCAAAGTGTCCCACATGACTTTAGCTGTTGTACATTGGGATACCCTGTATAACTCATCTTGATTGAGAGCATTGACCAAACAATGCTTAACTTTAAAGTTGAGAAGGACCTTTCTCCTATCCTCCTCATTCCTTCCTCTTCAGGTTTCTCTCTGTATTTCCCATCATCTTGTAGTTTCATTTGGAACAAAATCTCCCGTCTGGACGACTGACCAAATATCCAAATCAATGGATTGAAGGTAGATCTGCATTCTCATCTTTCAATACCCATAATGTTCTCTACTGAAGCTAGGAGGTCTGTTGGTGTTGTTTCCTTCTGGAAGGACGCTTCACCAAAGCTAACCATGTCTTCTCCCGGATTGTTAGATCCTTTAATTGGGAGTCCGAGCTCTGATACCACTTGTTAGTTCAGTTGGCTTCCCAAGATGGGGGTGAATTGAGAAGATTGAAATTTTTCTACAAAGACGAAATACAATAGTGATACTAAAAGATTACAGAAAACAGAGTATAAGAAATAAAGAGTAAAGGAAAGAAGACTCAGTTGTTTATCCTAGTTCGGTCTATTCTACTTGACCTACGTTTAGTCCCCAAGCCACCACTTGGATTTCTCCATTATCTCTTGCAAGATTTGAATGGGTTCTTATAATGACTGTAGTATAATACCAGCCCGAACTTTGTACTAAAACAAGTTCTCCCACTCTTCTCACTCAAGAGTAAGACTATCTCCCTTAGTGTAATCTCACACTAAGTACTCTTTACAAGTGTGCAGATGTTTACAGAATGAAAACGCTATCAAAAGAGTATATATGAAAGTTAAGATACAATGAATGAGCCAAACAGAGGGTATATAAGTTTTGAATGAATTAATAAATGAATCAGCAAAGTTTTGGCGTATATATTGTTTTTCTCATTACCCAACAACTTAAATGAGGTCTTATTTATAGTTGTAGGGCAGAACTATCCATTATAAACAAAAATTAGCCATTACTCTCAGTAAAATAGCTGTTTACCTACCACATTAAATGCATCTGACAGGGGTTATACGGATAACCTCCTCAGGTTATGCGAATAACGGGTAACTGTTTGCCTTTATTTTCAACATAGAGCTTTTGTTATGCAGATAACTTAGCTAGGTTATGTGGATAACGCACTACCCATAATGACTAAGTTTTAGCTCAAAATCATTTTCCTGAAAACCCACTCAGTTATTAGGATAACGTTAAGTTTTTTCTCAAACTGAGTTTTTGTAAAACTTAGGTTATCAGGATAACCTCCTAAGGTTATGCGGATAACCTGTTTACTCGAGAAAAGTTCAAGTATTCTGAAATATAGGTTATGCGGATAACCTCCCTTGGTTACCCGAGGAAAGTTCAAGTATTCTGAAATATAGATTATGCGGATAACCTATTTACTCGAGGAGTCCAAGTGCTCTGTGACACACGTTATGCAAATAACCTTCCTAGGTTATGTGAATAACGGGCTGCATAGTACTACTTTTCTTCACTGTTGACTTTGTTATGCTAATAAAGTGCCCACCTTATCAGGATAACCTCTTGAAAACTTAGTCTTCAAGTTATATTATGTGAATAACCTCAATCATTTTTCATGAAATTGAAGAATGGACTTTGGAAAAGCTTTGAGATTGAGTCTTTATCCTCATAACCTTAATTGGTTATGCTAATAAGGCAAAATATTTTCTTGAAAATAGGGTAAACACTTAGAAACTATCCCCATAAACTAAAACATGTTTATGAAAACCAATTGAATACTTAGAATCATTTTGACACTGAAACTTTATCCTCATGAGATACTTCTTTTCATGAAAACTATTTCGAAATCATGAGTTAATAATTAATCATTCAATTAGTTATCTCATTTATTATTGGGTTAATTGAAATTAAAAGCTCAACTACCTTCTTTTATGGATAATTTCCTTAAGTATGTGAAACAGTTCTTCAATCAATAGGAAACTCCAATTTTGTTCTTTATTTCACTTGTGTTCCTTTGATATTGGATCTTCCAAACTCATTTGTTTTAGAATCATCAAAACATATGAATTAACAGCTTTTCCATCAACACCCACTATCATTCACTTGGTGTTTAATCCTCCATCTTCATTTCTTCTCAAGGTCGTGGCACACATATGGGAACACTGGTGGAGAGATTTTCTTTGCTATGAGTGGCTAGAAGCTTGGTGGTGACCTAGAGCAAGCCTGGAGAGACTACAATGGGCAATGGACTTCAAATTGGAGCTTGGGTTAATTATTCCCTTCTCTTTCACTTTTCTATTCAATTCTAAGTTGATTTAAGAAAAGGTTCTTGAATTTATTAACTTAGAATTGATGTTGGATTGGTTAATTGTTATGATAATTGATGAATTGTATTGAAACTAATTGGAATTATGGATTGGAAACATGTATGGGTTGATATTTTGTTAATGCAAGTATATGTTATTTATGGCCAAATTTTTACCTTATCTCCTTTTGCCTTAATTTTGAATTTGATTGCTTAATTTAACATTGTAAGTGTTAATTAAATAACTTGATTCTTGATTGATGCATTGTGAATGTTAAAATTGATATTGGTTAATGGACTTTGAAAGTTTAGGCCTCATTATGGATCTCATTATGCAAGCCATACATATTTGATCAATTTGCCTTATTGTCTTGTATGTTAGATGTTTGATAAAATTTTTAGGTGTATTGGCATTCTAGGAATTTTGTTATGCATTCTATATTTGAAGAAATAATGGTCTTGATTGGATAGGGCATTTTGATCATTGTTAATTACCCAAGCCAATTAATCTTTAGAGCTCAATTTTTAACTCCCTCCAAGTTGTGTTAGGTCAACACTTTCATACCATTGCATTTTTCATATCTTTTCATCTCACTTTTGCATAATAATCTCTCTTTAGCTTTTAGTGTTAGTTAGAATTAGTTAGTGTTTGATTTACTTTCCAATTACATTTTCAAGTCACAAACCCCCTCCCCCTCCCCCAAAAAAAAATTTGTAATAAATTAGTTGCATATAGGTTTTTATCATTGCATTGCATCCTCATTTGTCTAGTTGCTAGGATTTGCATTCATCTAGCATTTAGATAGTTGTTAGTCTTAGTTTTGTACACTAGTTTAGAATTCATACCGCTTGCATATTTGTGAATATTTATACATTGCATTTTAATTTTTGCATTATAGTTAGCATTTTAGGTGAGTACATATTTAGACAATTTTGGGATTAGACTAATACATATCATACCATCAATACACTCACACTCTTATATATTTTCATACATACATCCACACCTCTTTCCATACTAGTTTTTGTCTCTTAGTTAGTTTAGTTTTTATAGGTTTATTTTGCATTTTAGTTGCATTAGTATAGTTTTAGTTAGCTTTTGCATATTCATTAAAAAAGTTTCACATACATAATCCATACAATCACATACATACTTGCGCATTTTTCTTGCATTTTAGTTTTTAATTAGTTTGCATTCTGCTTTCTTAATTGCTTAAATTTCTCTCCTAAGTAAGATTTAGTCTAGTTACTCTGGTGTGAAATGACCTAAATTTGTGCCCTATACTATATTAATTCTTTGAACCTAATTTTTAATTGAAATTCCCTACAGCAAGGTCTTTCAATCCTCCCACAGCTTGTATTCTTTTTCTTCTTCTTCTTTCTCTCTTCCTTTCTTCTCAGTTTCTCCCTCTCTTTCTCTCCTCTCCCACGCACACTTCCTCTCTCTTTTTACTCTCCTTGCTTCGGTTTTGTGTTGTAAAATGGGAGGGGAGCAAGCCTGTTTGTAGAGTCAATGGGAGGAATTAGGCCATTAGATGAAAACTTGATCCAAGGGTTAGAATTGAAACTTGATGACCAAGTAGTACCTTGGCTTCTTGAGGAAGCTTTGTTATTGGTAAAACTTCCCATTTACCATGGTAAATTTTGTTAGAAAGAGAGGAGCAAAAGTTTTTTCTGTTTACTACAATGTATTAAAAACCAAACCAGACCAGACCAGATCGGGCAATTCGATTAGTTCGACTCGAAATCGATCCCTGGTTTGGTCTAGAATATCATGCAACTAGCCCTTTTGAGAATTGGTCGAACTGGTAATAAACCGGCCTGAGCCGGTAAAATCGACAGTTCAGCTGGTTGCCCAATTTTGCCCTTTTTTTTGGGGTTCCCTTTCTTATGGCCAAAACTATGTCATTTTGCTGTGTCTTTTTTCTTTTTGGGCCATCACTCTTTTGTTTGGGCCAATAGGCCATTAGTCCATCATTAACTTTAGTTTTTACTACACTTTGTACTAAGAAAAAAAATTTGCTGCCCACTGTCCACTTTAACATAAAGCATAAAAAATTAAAAAGTTTAAAACCCAAAAATTTAAAAAGTTAAAGAAATGAAATTAAAACATACAAAATTATATTCCAATGTATCATGAAATATTAATATATTATAAAACATAAAAATTAAAAAAGAAAAATTAATCATTAACTTTTAATTTTTTAACATAAGAAGTTAAAACTTAAAAACTCAAATCAAAATCATTGTTTATACTTCAAACTTCAAAAACAGAAAGCTTCGTGAGTCTGTGAGTGGTTGAAACTAAACCCTAACATCCCCAAATTTCATCCTTTCTCCATCATCGTTTAGAATCATCGCCGGAAATCATCATCAGTGCTTGACTCAAAGCTCGCATTCCACCATTCTTCCCTTCCTCTGCATCTTGTATTGAAGCTCGTAGATCCTCTGTTAGTGCTTGAGTCAGGTTCACTCTCCTCCATGACTCCATCATCACCAGCAGTGCTCCTTCGTTGTTCTCTCTGTTTTTCAATGACCATTTCCCTTCCTTCTCCTCGTGCTATATTTTGTTTAGCTTTGAATTTGAAGCTTCCCATTTTATGATTATCCCCCCTCCTTGTTATGTAACTTGGAACTATAAAACATTAGAGATACTTTTTTTGGCCTGAAGTCACTTTCCTTTATTTTGTTTATTAATCATCTTATGATAATAGGATGCTCTGAAAGAAAATATTTTGGTAATCAATATGTGTGTATCCTATTAAATTAAGCAATAGGTGGGGAACAAGGATGGGTTGAGGAAACGACAGATTATGAAGAAAGTGCATTGTTGAGTAACTTAAAACAAGCACAAGCATGTATATATTATTTTACTATATTTCATGGAAAAAATAATTGTTGAATATTTGTCTTGCATTGGATTATCTTTTGGTGTCACCACAATATTATGTCATCAACTATTAAGTAAAAAATAGGACTAAACTGGTGGATGGTTGAGTTCAATCAAAAAAATGAAAATATGTTTTTGGTAACTTATAAAATTAGCTTTGGATTGATAAAAAAAAGGTACTTAAATTAGTTGCAAATATTTTCTTTTGGTCAAATTTATAGAAGAGCATAATTTATGTTTGATTTTTATATGGAAGTTGAATACAAAAATAATTAGATAACATTCCTTGATACAAGGTGTTTATTTCATCTTTTAGTGTTTATTTTTTATCTAGTATGTTTTGGTAATATTTTTCATATATATGAAAGGTGTTTAGCTATAGTTATTTGTCATTTTTTTTTTACTATTTGGTTTTAAATGTAACTATTACTTGAACTTGAACCATGCACTCATTTTATTTAATATTGTCTTTCTCTTTATCTTAGTTAAGACTTAAGAGCATGGGTATTTCAACTGATGACAATACACAAGATAATGTGTCTCCTCCTAAGCCTACTAATCCTGGCCAAAATACTATTGGCACTGATAGTAGTAATGATCCTTCATCAAATAAACGATCAATAGCTGGGAGCTCATCCATGTGAGGGAAGATTGATCCTGCATGGGAATATTTTGCCTTCACAAAAGAGGGCAAGATTAATGTGCATACATGCCTTTCTTATTCATCAGTTTATAGAGGAGGTAGAATAAATAGAATGAAGCAACACCTTACTGGTGTCATTGGTAATATATTTTCTTGCAAAAAAGTTCCTCATGATATACGACATAGAATGAAAGAGTCTTTAAAAGAAGTGTAGGTTAAAAAGAAGCTTGATAATATTTGTGAAAAGCATGGTGAGGAAGAAGGATGTGAAGCTCTAATTCCAATTTTGATGGTCCTTAATTCTCGTGACTAGACAAAAGCTACAGGGGTAGCTCTCGGCTCCCAACCAAGCATCAAAAGGGTATTGTTAAGTAAAGAAGCCCAACATAATGCTAGGATGGCCATTGCTCAATGGGCTCTTATCAATTGCATTCCATTCAATACAATGAATTGTTCTTTCTTTCAAAAAGCTGTGGATACAATTGCTACCATGGGGCCTAGATTTAAACCCCCTACCACTTATGATATGAGAGTCAATTTGTTGGGAGATTGGAAAGAGAAATGTCATTTACTCATTGAGAGTCATCAAGCTAAATGGCAGAGTAATGGCTTTACACTTATGGCTAATGGTTGGACTGACCTGAGGCAAAGAACATTGATTAACTTTTTAGTCTATTCTACAAAAGGTATAGCTTTTGTGAAATCTGTTGATACTTTTGATCAAGTGAAAGATGCAATGACTTTGTTTTCATTGTTTTGTAATGTTATTGAATGGGTTGGTCCTGCAAATATTATCCATGTGGTGACTAATAATGCAGTTAATTATATGGCATGTGGTAATTAATTAAAGAGAAATAAAAATACATTTATTGGTCTCCTTGTGCTGCAAACTACCTGAATCTTATTTTGAAGGATATTGCAAGCATGCCTCATATATCTGATCTTCAATCAAAGGCATCATAGATAACTATATTTGTATACAATCACACAATCTTCTTATCATGGCTTAGGAAAAAAGAGGGGTGGAAAGAAATCGTATGTCCATGAGCAATTAGGTTTGCCAATACCTTCATTATATTGCATAGTATACATGAGCACAAACATCACTTGCAAGCCTTGGCTGTTGATTAGCATTTTGCTGATCATAAATTGTCTAAGACTGCCATTGTATTAGAAAAAAAGTTTTGGGATGCTTGTTTTGAAATTGTTAAGATTGCAGGTCCCCTTATTCGACTGTTGAGACTTGTAGATTCAGATGAAAAGCCTTCTATGGGTTATGTCTATGAAGGGATATTGAGGGAAAAAAGGCAATAAAGAATATGTTTCATAATAAGAAGGAAAAATATAAGCCTTACACAAATATATTATTCAAGCTTAATGGGATAATCACTTGAAGAATGATCTATATGTAGCTGCATATTTGTTGAATCCTACTTTCTTGTATGATAAAGAATTTTGTAACAAGAGAAGAATTATGGATGCAATACTTGATTTATTTGAAGCAAATAGATCTTCTATCTATATTGAGATAATAACTCAGTTGACAATATATCATGAGCATGAGGGCTCTTTTAGTCGGGACCAAACTATTGCAGCAGCCAATAGATTAGAACTTCATAAGAATCAATTTGTTACTAATTAATTATTATTTGTCATATAAGTTTATGATATAATTGAATTTTTTGTCTTTTTGAGGTAGATATATGGTGGGACATTTTTAGAGGTAGTGTTCCAGAGTTGCAAAAGCTTGTCATTTGTGTTCTTAGCCAAACTTCTTCTTCTTTTGAATGTGAGCAAAATTGGAGTTTGTTTGAATGCATTCATACAAAAAGAAGAAATAAATTAGGGCATCAACGATTAAATAACTTGGTTTTGTTAATTATAACTTGAGACTGCAATATAGGTAATAAGTTTCAATTATGATCATATTGACAATAAATAATTTATATTTGATTATTTTTATTTTTTGGCTTCATTGAATCTATATTTCTATACTATAATTTGTTTTCATCAAAGATCACAATTTAAGAATAGGAGCAATGATCCTATTGATTATGAATCAATTGACAAAGTTGATTTTTGGGTTACTAAAGAAGATACAACTCTTGAGTTTGATGATGTAGAACTTCAAAGTGAGACTTTCATTCCATCATTGCCTCCAAGAGAGAATTAAGGTTCATATTTTCAATTTCATTAAAGTTTCTAATATTAGATACTTGGTTTTTATACGTAATCATTAATATTACTTTGTGTCAATTATATAATAGGTGATGAAAATGTGACCATTCCAGATCTCCTACCTCTAGCTTCATTAGATGTTGATAGATTTCAACATGATGCTACTGGTGGTTAAGCTGGTTCTCTTAATTTGGTTGTTGATGAGTCACCATCCGAAGAATTTAACTTAAATGACTTTTATGATGGTTATTAATTGAATGTTTTTGCTAGATCAATATTGATATGGTTATGTATAGTGTGTAATTATTCATTGTGGATGAATTTGGTTGTTTGTGGACCTATGATGTATGATGTTTACGGTAAACAGTGATTGATGAATATTGTAGCAGACTATTTTAACTTTTCATCATAGATTGAATACTAATTTTATGATCATAAATGAATATCTTTTATATTTTTCATCTACATTATTTAAAATATATCACTTTATTCACAACTGGTATGATCCCGGTCTGACTATTAAACGTTGACTGGTGTCTTAGTTGGTTCAATAGCTGGTTTGATTTTTAATACCTTTGTTTACTATTTATTTTTACTTTTACCTAATCTAGTAACTTTTTAAACAATTACCTTTTTACTAGACTTTTTATTGCACTTAGTAAATAATTTTTACTACACTTACTTTTTTTTGGGCCAAATTTTTTACTACACTTACTCATCATTTTTATTGTGGTAAAAATATGCAAGTCTTTAACTTTTATTATAAGGTTCACCTGTCTTACTTTTTTACGCTTACAATTCATTCTACCTAGTGAGAATTTACAATTCGTGGGACTCATATACTATTGTACTTGTACTTTTCTTTTTCGGGTCCACATATTATGTATCTATTATACTTTTATCCTAGATCGAAGTATTAAAATATAATTTTCTCTCTCTACTTTTCAAAAATTACATTTTACTCTTACCTTTAGCAAAATGACTATTTTTCCCTTTTTAACTTCTTTTTGATCTTTTTATGCTCTTTCAAATCTTTAACCTATTTAACTATACTTCTATGCATCCCTAAACATTATATATTTCAGAACAATTTCATATAATTTATTAATATCATCTGAACATTTATTGCATGTAAAATATTAGGATGTTACAAGGGTTGCCAAATTAAAACTAGGTTGTGAAAATTATTTTGTAGTATAGGGCCAATCTAGGTCATTTCACAAAGGAGTTAGCTTATTAATCACTTAGATTAGTTAATTAGGTGTCCAAAATAGGAATTAAACAACTAAAAATGGGGGAAAGAATGCATGTATTTAAATGAAAATTAAATAACTAGGAACTATAACTACATAATGCAATTAACTACCAACTAGGATGCAAGACTAAGAACTAACAACTAATGATATCAGTGAGTGGCAACCATGGACCTTGTAATTGGACTTAGACTATCCTAGCTCAAATTAAGTTATCTTGGATTAGGCTAAATGTTGATTTTGGGCGATCAATTATGATTAAATAATTTAAGGTGATCTTAAGTACAAGTACTAAGTATCAAACCTAGCTTGATAACCTCTTCACTTGGCCAACACAATAGCACTTGTTAAGGTAATGAACACACTAATTCAATGTTAATTGGACCTTAATTATCTCTGGAATTTTAGGCAAATTACTCAATTGACCCAATCAAGAAATTAGAAACCCTTAATCAACAACTAAGCACAAGAATCTCAAGTTAATTCATGCATGTCCCATAACATAAACTAAATTGAAATTCCAAGGGAATAGTCTAAAATTCCAGAATTTCATTCATAACAAAATCTTATATATCCAATCAACAAGTATCCAACGCCAAAATCAAATTTCTAGATAGAAAGCAACTAGACCTAGCTACAAACTAAACAAAAATTGAAGAAGATTAAATTGAGAAGGGATAGAAAATCATAGCCCATCCAAGTAATGTAGGTCCATGACCGCTCAAGCCTTCATCCTCTTGCATCATCCATGGAGCCACCCAAGGAGCTCTAGCTCTCCATCACACTATCTTCTCCATAATCCATTAGGAAGTGCTCCTCCACCAAGAGATTTTGGTGAAGAAAGTGAAGTTTATTAGTGGAAATGATGAGTGTAGGTTATGGGTATATGCATGGGAGAAGGCAAAATGAAGAAAAATGTGGGAAAGTGAAATAAAAGTGGAAGAAAAGAGAGGGGTGCAAGGGAGCTACGAATTTGGAGGGTGGCCAAGGTTAAAATGAGTGAGTGAATAGAAAGGAGGAGAGAGGAATGGTAGGGGTAAAGAGTTTTGGACCAATGAGATGCAAGATAGAAGGGAAAGACCAATAGGAAAATAGATAAATAGAAAAATATGAAAAAGAATGAATTTTCCTTTAGGTAGTTTGCCAATTATGCCCTCTAATATGGCCTCCAGTGCACCATTCCTATAAATAAATATAAGACCCATTAAAGTATGTATCTCACAAAATAAATTTTTGTGGAATATAAAATATTAGGGTCTGATATAATATAATGTCCAATGTCCATAAATTGAAGGATATGTGGGATTAAATATAGGGAGAAAAATAAAGGAAAAAGAAAAGAAAGTGGAGAGAGGTGAGGTTGTAGAGAGAGAATGAGTGAAAAGAAAATAGAATTAAAAATAAATAGAAAAAAAATATTTTCTATTTAGGACACTTAGCATTTTCTTATTAAATCAAATATTTTCCACCAAATGAAATCAATTGTGACATAATTAATCGAGGAAAATAAAATATGATCGGAAGAATTATTTGATTAGTGGAGAAAAAAGGGCATTAACCATTTAAGCTTAAATTCCAGTAATTAACCCAAAAATTAATTATTTTCAAATTTGGCCAAGAAATTCCAAATATTATCTATTAAATCCATTTTAGCCAAAATTCATTAACAAATATTTAGAATGAGAGATTAAAATGTGTAAAAATCAAGAGTTATCAATGCTGTCTAAGCGCATTTTGGTACTTTTGAATCAAATTTAATTAGTCTAAGGACCTTGGTCTTCCAAAAAGTTTTAAAGTTTGGTGGCCTATGAGCCTAATAAAGTTTTTTGGGAGGTCTTTGCCACTAATTTTCCCAAATAAATACCGAATGATAAGAGATTCCCTCTGCAATTGTTAACAAAAATACAGCTTTTTCTTAGTGCGTTGGTTTATTCATTAGCTTGGCCAACTTGTTTTCTTGGTGAGATTAGCTAGGCCAACTATTGTTGCCAAATAGAAAGGATGGGCCATGAGCGATTTCTAATGAAGTGAGATGAAAGTTGAGCTCCTCGACAAAAAAAGAGTTCTTGGCCCAAAAAAAAGGAGTTCGGAAAAGAGAGTTAGCATTGTGTAGAAAAGAGTTGAATTGGTCTTTTATTCACCTTCTAGAAGTAAAAAAATTGGGTAGGAATAAATTAAAGACTGAAAAAAAAAAACATATTGACATTGTTTAGTCAATTGAACTAGGAAACTTTGTTTTTTGGCTGATGTTTAGTCAATTGAAGTAGGAACTTTGATTCAGCCAAATGTGAAGAGAAACAAAACCAAGAAGGCACTTTTGAGGAAAAGGTGTATCTTGTTGATTTGGACTTGGAGAACTAAAGAAGCAAGGACTTGAACTTATTCAACATCAGCCAATTGGCTTATGAATAAAGTTGGCTTATAAATAAAGATCATGAAACAAAATTAACTCAAGTTAACATGAGTGAAAGAGACTTTTATATTTTAAATAAATAGTTGGGAGTTTGATTTCTAATTTTTATATATAGAGTAAACTTGGTTATTTCCTAGTCCATGATCGAAAAAAGAAAAAGAAAATCACACAACAAAGGCTGGCCAAATATTTTATATTTTGTTTAAGGATAAGTAAATAAAACTTCTTAGGGAAATGAGTAGGACCATCCCGGAAGAAAAGTGCCATTTGGCGAGCACCAAGTAACCTGGTCACTCGACAATTAATTGTCCTAATTCCATGAACATAGAGCATAAAGCCATCACACTCAGGAAAATGAAGTTCGTTGAGGAAGAAGTCAAGGATCCTTTGATGTGTCACTAGAAAATCAAGATCGCTTAGAACTAACCATGCCAAATCAAGTTTTCAAATCGAATTTTAATAATTTTTTTTTATTCTTGAATTTGGATTTGAATTTTAGCATCTCAATGTTTGATATTAAATTTGAACTGTTAAAATTTGATATTAAAAATTTAGATTTTTTTTTTGGTGAACGATATTAACAATTTAAATATTTAGCACGGTGTTTATGAGAAAGGGTGATGCTATTTTCGGGCCAAATGAGTATACGAGAGACTTTTTTATTTTTTACTTTTTTGGCTAGATAATGTTACTAGATTCGTGTTTAACAAAATGTCTGAGAAAACCGATCAGAAGGTTAAGGGCAAAAGCTTGCTTACACTTTGGAAATCTAAATCCCCATGTACTTGTAAATGAATCAGTTCAAAATTGCTTTTTTTTTGGATGACCGAGTTTCGAGAAAATATTTATTTATTTATTTATTTTTAGTAAGTTAAGGGGTGTATAAAAATTTTTATGATGTTAAGAACTAACTAGATATTGAATTTGTCACCGAGCTTAGTATGGGTTTGCTGTTTCCTTAGGACAATAACTAGTGTGGTTGTTACATTGCGGGATGAGATAGTTGCAAGGTGTTTCATAAATCTGCTGTTCTCTAAAATGATTTAGAAGAAGAAGAAAGAGGCTTTGAAAAAGATAATATAAAAAGAAAATTGGAAATTATACCCAAGACCCGAAAAAAAGCCTACTAAAATGGAAACAGCAGAACTTGGCATTAAAAACATAGATTTGCACATCATCTACACTAGCATTAGGTGAAAAGGGGAAAAAATTGAGCCTATATTAGGCACCTTATTTCCAGGAGGTTTCATGAATTCTTCAAGGCTGATAAAGCATCCTTTGTTGTTGCTGAGATAACAGCATCCGAAGCATTCGGCAAATAATAATACTTCCCTGCGGTATTTAAAAATTTGAAGAATATCACTCTGTTTTCTTTGAATCAGGATAGCTTGATGATTAAAGACAAAAACCCTAGTTTAAGGGGGGGAAAATTAAGTACTTATATTTTTAGGATACTTTATTCCAATCAAATCTGAACAAGTATTTTCCCATGCACTATTTATTCAATAACTAACTTTTTTTTAGGCCAGAAATAACTAACTTTTGTTATAAATATTGTTAATTGATTTTTAAATTTAAAATCCACATATTTTGATTTGATTTGATAAAAGTATGTAAGCTTAAGAACACTAAAGTATTACGAAAAGTCTAATCTGTGGAATATCAAATTGATAATGGCAGCATATTTCAAGAACCAACTGAAATTTTGTTCTAAAGAACACACAAACCTTGGGCAACTCTTGCAATCTCCTTGGCAAAACCCGTTGAAACAAATTTATTTTCTGTGTCGATGACAAGGAGTGACATTCCGGCTTTATATATTTTACCAGCCACCTCAAGAATTTCATCCTTCATAAAAATGAAGCAAACGATCAGTTCACAATGAAGACCAATTAGACCTAAAAAAGTAGACAGATTTCAACACAACTTACAGGTTGGGATAGTTAACGAGTTCATTTGAAGATTTTACCAATTGAAATAAGAACTGAAATATTGCAAAACTTTAGGTTTCAACAAATTAAGAAAACAGGAAAAGGTCCAACGATATATGTCAAACTAGTTAATAATCCTCTTCATATTGAGTATTATATGGGGCGATTGGGGATAGAGACGACTGATGTGATGCCAATAACTAATAGAAAGGGAAATACCAGTTTTAAACTTGCAAACTGGGCAGGATAGAATGTGATTTCTTAAAATTTTTGCCCTCCGGTAAAAATTATGAAACAGAATTGGGTATTTTAAACTTGGATTCTTTGGATACAACACAGTGATTTATGACAGATAAGAAGTCTAAAAAATTGGCTATGGGCAATATGCATCCTATAACACAGAGGTCAAGCATACCTTCAATTCCTGTGCTGAAGGTCTAGGAGCATCAGCTTCAGGGTCAGTTGACCTTTTTAATGATATATTGGCTCTACCATCAGTGATTGCAACAATCATCACACGACCAACGTCACCACTTTTCTCTGCATTTAAACCGACCCTGACAGCCTGTTTAAGTTATTAAAGAATAGTTAGCATAAGAAGTTTAGTTAACCAGTATGATGAATTCTAAATCCAGCAATCATTTAAAGGAAAGAGTACGTATCTGACCTAGGATGCAAATTTAAGGAAGCAGTAGATAAAAAATTTAGTAAATTTTACACACTAAACACACTGCATGACCAAAAATGAAACTACTAACAAACTGGAATAGATAACACCAAGCCCAACACAACCACACCACCCCCCCCCCCCCCCAACAACACAAACACTTAAACTTATCCTGGTACATGGTTATCAAAATTTGATAAGTGAAATTTCTAGTCGCTAAAATACATGTACAATGAATGAGAGAGAAGATCTGCATACCGTGGTAAGACCATGAGCCAAGGGTGACCCTCCTCCACAAGGAAGTCTCTCAAGACGTTTCCTTGCCATTGCAATTGATCTAGAAGGAGGCAGAAGAACGTCAGCAGAGTCTCCACGGAATGGAATAATAGATACCTGTTTAACATTACCAATAATTATTTGGAGTGGACTTATTAAGTCATCATAAGGCATTATCTTTACTTTATTCAGAAGTATCGCCATTTTTATTTGCTGCGTAGCATATCACCAATCGAACCCTTATGTACATAGATACATAATGAAGTAACTGAATTCTCTGACAACAATTCAGGTAAAAGAGTAAGCAATTATATATACATATTATTTATAATTGCATCAACGGTGGCTAAGTTGAGTGGAAGGAACTCAATTCTCCTTAAACAAGGTCGAATGTTTGACTCTTGTGGATGAAAAAAATCATGTTGGGAAATTTATCTCCAATATGGCCGACAATGCTCAAATATAACTCAGTAATATTGGATATTGGATAGTTGTATAAAATACACTCACGCATGTTATGCTTGTAAATAAAGATGGCTATGCAAAACCTGAAGATTATCAAGTACCTGAGTTTATAAATCTAAGGAAGCAGTGAATCATAATATACTTCTTGAGACCTCATTATTACAGAAATAAAGAGGAATCAGTTCTCCATTATTTCGGTACATGTGCACCATGTGGGTCATGACGAATTTCGCCATCTAAATTATAGAACATACAAATCTAGTATATTGCATGAACTCATGACTACTTTCTCATTGTTGTCAAGGACTATTTCAATCCAAAAGTTTAAAGTACTCGATGAAAGCCCACATATCACATGAAAGCCTTTTGGCCTTAAAAATGGGCAAAGCCAGGCCCACTATACCTTGTGCTGAAACTTCTTGACCACTTGGTCATATAGGCTTTGATTTAGTGCAACTTCAATTTAAACTTAAGCTATTAGGTACAGGATCATAGAAAGTTTTATTATAATTTCTAACAGCTATCACCACATCTTTCATGTTTTCTTCATTCTCTACTACTTATATAATGTCATGTAGCTCTCCAACTATAGGGCAGCAGTTGCAAGAAGTGAAAAAAGCATAGTAGAATAACACACAGCACTAGTGCTACCTCTTGGTCCTAGAAAGGTTTCTTGCTGTAACATGGGAATAAATGAAAAGAACCAAAAAATGGCACTCAATCACAAATTAAATAAAGCAAGAATACTTTCTATAATCGCAAATCATAACAGTTCCAGATACTTGTCAAAGATCTGCTATAAGAAACCAGAAGGGTGGACAGGCAAAAGACAAACGCTTCAACAATATAAGGTCTAATTTCATTAGGCATGTAATTATTGGGAAATTCCTCAAATACTGAATAAACATGAGTCACCTGATCCCTGCTTGTATAGCTTTCTGCCAGTAACTTAAGTGCAGCACCTTTTGCATTTTGCATCCTGTTCAATGCCATGCTCCCACTTGCGTCAACCACAAATATAACCTGAGATTATCTATTCTTTAATTCAAACAATTTGGCATATGAACACTCAAAATGTAAAATATTCCAAGTTTTCTTTAAGAGGCGCCATAAAAAACAATCTGAACTCTGAAGATTAAATTGAACTTGGGGTTTAGTTTACATTCTGGATTAGTGCAGTCAAACACAGTTCTTTTATATTAGGTTGTTTGCACTGGTTGGATACAATCATACTGATACAAATATTATTTTAAAACTGGTTCCATGAGAAAAATATATTTATCCATATATTAATGACAGATACTGCCAATAACTCTAACAGTTTGTGTGGCATTGACATTAGTAATTTACTGTTTTCAGATTTATTTACCCTTAAATAAACTAATGAGTGAGAGAACATATATACCAAAGCCCCAGCCTTTCGTGCCATTCTCTTTGCTCTCATATCAGTTTTCTCAATAAAAACTTTCCTAGTGTTCTGAGAGTCCTTCGCCCTCCGCAACTTCTGATATGGTGCAGCTGCTCTGAGGGTTGCATCAACTGCTAATCTCTTCACAGGGCCCTGCAGACAATGATAGCACTTGTATAGAAAAGCAAATAAAGTTTATACTTGTACTTGAAACAAACCTTTTTTATGCAGAGACTTAATTTCTCTGTAACTCGGTCAGGTGAATATAGTCAAATTGAAATATAATGGTTAATGCATAAAGAAGGTATAAACTAATCAACAAATTCAACTCTGCATGTTGAGAAAAAAGGGAAAGCAAAAGCTAGGTAGATGAGGAAGGGACAATACAAAATATAATATAGAAAGACTTAAAGACAATGTCTACAACGCAGAATGCCAACCTCTTAGTCTGATACTATAAACACAAAGACACTTACTTTGGATGCATTACAAATCATTATTTTCTTAACCCACGAGACTTTCCTGAACTCTTAATAACACTTACTCTCTCCGGTCCATATTATAAGACATTTTGTATCAATTACACGCATATTAAGGAAATCATTTTTTCAACTGAAATCAATGCAAAAAGTATCTACATTTTCTATTTTACCCTTATTAAATACCTCATTCTATTATCATTGTAGGGTTATAAATGAGGAGAGAGAAAGCATTAAAGAACGGGGTAAAATAAGAAAAAAAATATCCAATGTCTTATATTTTGGACCAAAAACTTGTAATATAAAATGTCTTATAATATGGACCGGAGGGAGTAATAGGTAACTCTTTCTTAACCTATGAGAATTTCCTGAAAACTTAAGGCATATGAACATTCCTGTTTGCCATAATTATACAGGCTTTTATGGTTGAGCTTATGTTATATTCTCCGACCACTAGTCAGATGTACAACATGTATTTCACACCATCAATCTATAAATAAGATAGTCCAGGTGGCTGATTGAGTAAGTCAAGGATCCCATTTAGATCACTCTTTACTTCTTATTATTTGATTAGATAGTGTTTCTCTTTGAATGAAAAATCCTAGCCATATAGCAATTAGCCATAATAATAAAGACAAAGAACTGGCACAGGATGTAAGTCAGGTCAATCAAGTCACCCGTGGTAGTGGTTTGATGATTAAAGGCTTAAATGAAGGAGGATATACCATATTTACAATTTTTGTGACTTTAGTATTGGTTGCATTTTTTGGGCCAAATCCTGTTCAGCTGTAAGGCTGTTATCTGACCCCAGGTATTTGAAACTTAGTTGAGACTGGGCTTTGCTATTTGTCATTAATTTATGGTGTTAAATAGGTACAATAGTGGCTCGTTTCTTTTCCTCATGGTTTGAGAAATGTTTCGGAACTTTGAAGTCATCTTTTAATGCTTTGGCACTAAGAATGGTTATGGCTAGAGAAGATTGAAGTAAGACGAAAACATCAGGAGGGGTGTTGGCAACATCGTTAGAGGTTAAGACTGTCTCTAAGAAAAATAAGAAATTAGCTAGATGTAACTCAATTCCAAACCTCTCAAAGCTTACATTGTTCATTCACTGCCGCATTTGCTAAAAGGGTAATGACACTGTTTTTTTTCCCCCTCCTCTCTTTGGCAGGTCAGAGATTTTGGTACCACTTACTGTGTTTGAAGAGAATCAGGTATTCTATTTGTTTTTGACTCATTTTTTACGTATTCTAATGTTACCTTGGCTAAGAGATCTGTTGCCAAGGTTGTAAGGAGTAGAAGTGTATTGCCCATTCACCTCTACCATTATCTTTTTGTTCCATATTTGCTCAATTTCCTTTCGATTTACTTTCTAGGGGTCAACGTACCTATATTTCTGTACAACCCTTCTTGATGATTCTTGTGTAAAGATATTTCAATACAAAGATTATTGATAAAGAAGTATATAAGGCAGGTTGCATATTCTGGATGAAACTGCAACCTCACTTCCAAGAATTGCAGACTTATGTGAATTATATGATAAAATGAAACAAATTCATGTTGCTGGGTTCTTTCTCTCGGTGGAAGCAAAGGCTAGGGTACAAGGTGGATTATACTTGTGCTCTAAGACAATAATGGGGGAAAAGGTAAGCAAAAGTCAGTAATAACACAAAGTCTGACTTTCAAACTCTGTATATTATTACTAACACAGACAATATTATTGTTTACTTTTGTGTGCACTACAGGGAAATATTTCATAAAAGATTTTTCTAAATTTTTAAATTTTCATGACTCTAAATGGGCTAGGTCTTTTTATCTGATACTCTCCTAATTTCTTTACATTTCTTGATGTGAGTATATAACAAAAAGGTACCCAGCAGGATTCAGAAGCCATGAGATATACTTGAGATTACATATTGAAACTTTATGTGAGAAGTACCACTACCAACCTTTGGGAGCATTGGCTTAATGTATCGGCCTCTATCCTCTGAAAATATGACATTTTTTGCCCTTCCAGCCCTTCCACGGCGTCTCTGTGCTTGTTGGGCAAAAAAGAGAAGTTTTTCATCCACCAAGCCCCCTTCAGCATCAAAAATAAACTCCTCAGGAATTTGTTCTTGCTTCTGTTCATTTTCTTCATCATTTTCATCCTGTTCAGAAAAAAAAGAGGCCAAAATCAAAATGGTACAGAGATTATAAGTGGATGTCAAAGCATCAGTCCTGGATCACATTTCTTGTGAAACAAAATATATAATAAACACATTCATGTGCAAACACTCCTTTTGAAAGAAAGGAAATCCACTGGACTTGGCATAGCCAACATTCCAGGATTAAAGGTCAAATATCTTACAGATTAGCAACAACAATGGTTCCATCCCAAAAAAAAAAAGGGATTACACTCAATATAGTTGTTGAATTGAAATAAGATATAGTTGAACCTCTTGTTCTTCCTCTTCATCCTGCTCCTCCCCAGATTCCTGGTTTTGTGGAGGGGGAGGAGGGGGAGGCTGCTGATTTTGTTGCTCTGATGGATTGTCATTAATGATTGAACGGGGCAGAATTACCAGTTCTACCTGTATCAGAAAATATATGATGAACAATTTATCAGATAGGATGTTTATCAGCAACTGAGAAATGATGCAGTTTATACTTTATAATCAATAAAATTTTGCTAAGGAAGGTTGGTGCTAATAATTTGACTTATAATTATGAGGAAACAAATCTGATAATGGAACACAGGACATTTTAGTGAAATTCGATACAGATACAAGTTATCTCAATTCATTCTCCGAAGATATTTAATATTATCTAGAGTATGCAAAATTTATAACAACTTTTTATTTGCCAAAATATGCACACGCCCTTGTCCATTTTACTTTTGATTCAATTTATGATAAATAAAATTTTGATGAGGAAGCCAATGCTAATAAGTCTTTTTCAAATTATGACAATAAGTCTAATCATAGAACACTACGGTGAATTCAGTAAGATACAAAGTTAGGACAAACCATGCTGCTATTATCTGGAACAGACATAACTAATTAATATTTTTATCTATACAAATATAAACAGGACCACTTCTTTTTTGTAGTTTACTGAAAGTTGAATAAAAGAATACCTTAGAATTATCATTATTCTATAAGAATTAGATCATATAAATACATAATATCATGTATTAATTAAAGTATAAAAAGAATTACAGGCCTTGTCTGGGGAAGAAATCAGAAGACAAGACGGGAAAAAAATTGAAGGATAAAAGAAATTCTAAAGTATGGAAGCTCTAGAGGTTTGATGCTCTCATATCATGTCAATAAATAGTACAAGTGGATGGATGCCAAAAACAGCTAAGCAAGTGCCAAAGAATAGTTTTTATAGCCTTAGCCTAAAACTTAAGAAGGTGCAATGGAGACAAATTGCCATTTTGATGTGGTAACAAGAACCTGTGATTTGTTTTCATAAAATTTGATCTTTTACTTTACATTCACAGAGAAAAAATGAGAGAGAGACCTCTGCTCCATCTTGATGGGGACTCAGGAGCATTGTCCATCAGTAGTTAGGCTTGATTATAGTTGGTTAAAAAGTAGGAGGCTGATTAATTGACAACCCTACATAATAATTGTTTACAGTTCCTTCTACGATTACAACAGGCATGAACTAGAGTTCAGTCTGCTTTATACCATCTTTAGCATCACTTTGACCACTTTTATTTTGCATCATGTATTAAGTTGGAAATCACATTTAACATGTGATCATTCTCATGCTTCAATGCCTCTGTTTGCTTCCTTATTTTGAGGCTTTAACAAGCGGAATTGAACAGTATATTGTGTACTGAACTCTTGTATCCAAAATTTGAACATACAGCTTTTTTCAGGTCATCCACATTAACTTTTTCACGTCCTTCTAAGGCAGCCAAGCACTTCGCAACCCGGGCAGCATATAGCTCAGCTCTGTGTCCCTGTAGTTCATCACACAAATTCAATAACATGTGAGAGCAATCCACAGGAGTTTGCAAGCTGACTTGGTCCATACTACTGCAGTGATAAATCACTTGTCACTTATGTTCAATAAAGAATACGTAGATTGACTAAATAGTCATGTCACAATGCTTTAAACAGTTCAACAAATTTCACATGGTATCATCCTTCTGAAATTACAAATTGCAGTAGCAGGTCACTAAACTTCCCATGTTTTAAACAGTCCTTGTTAAGTGGCCTAGTTCTCCCATTTAGTGCTCCCTCCGCCTCACTCTTCTCTCCAGGGACAAGTTAAATTATGTGCTTGTATTGAATGTTATGACTTTAAAAATATATTAATAAAGAGAGTTTGCATGAAAGAATCACCCCATTAACAGTACACAACATAGAACATGTCTCAACTCATGCCTATATATATCATAAAGAGGGAAGGAGGAAATCCAGACACCTTTATTCAAAATGACATCCTTTCTTACATTAATTAGTCTTAACAAAGGGAATTATGCATAAGAAAATATATGTTGTGATCCCAAAATTACATCGAAAAGAAAGACAGGTGTCTCATCCTATCTTTAATCAAATGAAGGTTTTAAATTCCAGAAAATATTGACAGTACGAACCATGCTGACTTCTTCAACATGGAGTTCAACTCATGGTTAAGACAGAACCCAGGATCCAGCAGTGAGAATTGGAAACTTGCCTTCAGCCTCATCTGCTAGATACTCTGGGATGCTAGAAATAGAAGAATTTTTTTGGGGGAAGACACCAGACCTAAAACTCTTTCATTTCGGTGCAGGCTCTGGTGAACCACACTCCTAACAATCATGAAGTTATGAATCTTACTTCTGATATTGATAATATTTTTTTGTACATAGTTGTGATTTGGCTTAGGCTTCTTATTATTGTCTCTTGATCGTTCCTCCCATGGCTTTTTGAGGCTAGAAGCGTCGTATAGTTGTTTATTGCAATAATATACATTCTCCCCCACCCCCCCCTCCTCTAAATTCTAGAAAATAAATTTTACTGAAATAACTACAACTTGGGAGGGTTTTTAAAATCTGCATAGGTACCTATACACAGGAATGAGGCATTGATGAGTTTAGTAACTTGATCAGACTGGGTAGAACTAGTTTCTCCCCACAGTTAAAAAGAATAATAAGAGGACAACAGAATGGGTGTGATATATATTAGACCATGATAGTGGTCATAACTTATGGTTATCAGAAGTGGAGGATCACGTGCATCAAATACAAGAAAATCAGGCTGTGTGTATGTGTGTATTGAAATGCATGCAAAGTTACAGCATAATGACCTGGCAACCACCTCGTAGAGCTTCCATAACCAGGTATTTTAATTGGTCTCTGCTAATAGTGACATCCTTCAGATACTCTCTAGCCAAAATGATCTGCACTATGAAATATTATCCAAATTAAGCAGTGATCTGGACAATCATGTTTCTGTTTTGGGTAGAGGTGATCTGGTTATTCTATTGAACAAAGCTATAATTGAATATATAATACACCTCAGAAACATCTGAAACAGAGAGAGCAAGAGAGAACAAGCATATACACAGGATTTAGGTTGAAGCACACTTTGCTTCTAATCCACTACTCTATTATATACAAGATGAGATGATCAAATTAACAGTTTCAGATTTGGATCCCAGCATGTAACATTTATCAATGTGATAACCTTTTTCCATAGGCCTGAGCACAATTTCTGCCATGCCATAGGCATGAAAGAATCTCTCACTTACATAGACAAGAACTCTAAAGGATGTCTACTCCTAATAACAAAAATACACAAGTCCGAAGTTTCATCTCCCCATTTTACCCCCCAAAGGAAGATGTACCTGAGTTTTTGCATTTTCTGTTTCTTCTTCAACCATTTTAAATATCTCGTTACTATTTTCCTGAAATTGTGTAGCAATTCCAACAGCTGCTACACGATCTTCAAAACTCATTGGAAGACTTGCACTGCAGAGAGGTTCATAATTTTGAATAAGAAATATAATCAAACTTCTGATAACTCATTGTATAGCTAAACACAAGGTCATTACTTCAAATTAATTGCAATGCGATCTAGTAGATGTTCCCGTACATCACCCTCTTCTGGGTTATATGTGGCAATCAGAAGTGGCCTGCAGGGGTGTCGGAAACTTATTCCCTCCCTTTCAACAGTATTAACTCCTTCAGTCAATACATTAAGGAGCAAATTACTAATACCCTCATCCAAAAGATTAATTTCATCAAGATATAAAACACCTCTATGAGCTTCTGCCAGAAGACCTGGCTGGAAAACAGTTGTTCCTGTTTTCACAGACTCCTCAACATCAACTGATCCAATGAGTCTATCCTCTGTGACTCCAAGAGGAATCTGCAGCATGAACGAATCATGGAATTTTTTTTTAATATGAAAAGAAGAATTTCTTTGCTAATAAGAATGAGAAGATGAATCTTTGATTATTTATCTATTATTTGCAATATACAAGGTTTCTTCCCAGAATAGCACCTGAACAAAGGGAGACTTGACAATCTGAGCTCTAATATTACCAGCAGAATCATATTCCACACGTTGAGCAAGTCCATCTTCCCACCTACAATTAGTAACCCCCTCATTTATAGCAAAAGAAAAAAGAAAATAAAGAAGGTTGCTGACTCCAAATTAAATTAAATTAGGTACAATATTTTCCACTCCACTTACTAAAACTTCAACTTAAGCAACATGTGCTTTCTAACAATTGTTTGGTAAATTGAAACTTAAAGCAAATTTTTTTTTTTGCGCAATTAAGACAAATATTAGAAAGGCTACATTAAGTTAAAATTTTTTTTTTAAAAAAAATTGTCAAATGCAAATTCCTTGTATATACCAAAGGCTATGTTTAATGGACAACAAAAGGCAGTGTGAACTCTTAGGCTTTTCACTGGCAAATAGTAGGAGACATAAGACTTGATTGAGAGGATGGGATTAGAGTAAGGTAGGGTCAATCAAGTGTCATCCAAACCATGTTTGGATTGAAAAAGTGATGGGGACTTGGGTAGTATGAAATGCCCAAGTCTCACATTGAGTAGTATAGGATGCTCAATAGAGTATTTAAGTGAGTTGGTTTTTCCACCTCAACAGCTAACTTTTAGGGAAGGGTTCCCAATCCCACTTGGATACACATAAAAAAGTAAGCAGGAAAGGTGAAATTTGGAATGAAGGATTGTGCAAGGTTTGTTTCTTTAAAACAAAGGGTTTAGAAACTGATCATCTATGATTCCCCAAGTACTATGTTCTACCTTCTTAATAGGATGGCAATGAGGCAGATCATGGCAGTATTTTTACTACTCATCCCCACGTCATTTATTGATAATCTGCTCCATCCCCTACCCCCATGCCCTGCAGTTTTCTTTTTTTTTGGATAATTTTTGCCCTATATATCCAAAATTGAAAGGATTCAAGCCAAAATATTTTC
Source organism: Adenanthera pavonina (assembly GCA_026686845.1). Classification (NCBI taxonomy): domain Eukaryota; kingdom Viridiplantae; phylum Streptophyta; class Magnoliopsida; order Fabales; family Fabaceae; genus Adenanthera; species Adenanthera pavonina. The sequence continues at coordinate 32,824,249 of JAIVEN010000015.1, forward strand.
ATAGCAAGTCTTGCAGACAAACAGAAGATACTCATAAGACATAACATTAGAGTGCAACATCAGAATAGTCAAGTGGACAACACTACTTTTGGGTGAACAACTAAGCAATATTATGTTAAATTTTAAATAGAATTAAATAATTAACCAAACAATGGATCGGGCCATGTATGCTTCTATCTTGCCCCGAAACTGAAACATTTGTACTAAGATTTTCCCTAGTACTCAGTCAACTTTGAATATGTGTCTGCATTAAAACTTACAAGTCACTGAGGTTGAGTCTGGTCAACATATTAACCTAAGAGTGATGTGGAAGGGAATAAAGTTCAAGAAAGGACTGTGGGAGAATTAGCTGGGATTCTAGGCTGGGTTTCTAATATGACCCTTAATTTATTTGGGTGTTTCTGTAGGTCGAAGGGACCAGTCACTTGCTTCATCTCTTTAGGGCCTTGTATTGCAGAAGATTATGAAAAGACTTGAGAATTGGAAAGGGGTTTGTTTCCTCTATGTGGGAAAGTCTCTTTGATTCAAGAGTCCTTGCATAATATCTCATTTTACCATTTTTTATCGTTTAAGATTATTGTTGTGTTAACTAATAAGATGGAGAATACAAGCAGGATTTGTTGTGGTCTAGGGATGGTGAGAGCAAAAAATATCACTTAGTCAGGAAGGTGTGTTATAAGTCTAAGGAGGATGGTAGTTCAAATCTTCATAATTTGGTGGCTAAAAACATTTGACTAGTGGCAAAGCAGATTTCATAATTTACTTTGCACCTTGACTTTTTGTGGAAAAGGTGATTAGGAGCAAATGTGGGGTTTGTCATAATGGTAGGGAAGTTAACTCTAGGACTGATGCTATTCATGCAAGGCCTTAGATGTTATTATCTCAAGTACCTCCTTTTTCCATCTTTGTTCTCTTACCAAGTTGGAAATGTTACTAGATTATGGTTTTTGGAGGACCAATAGATAGGTGGTTCTTCAAGAGGGTAAAAGGGCTGGAGCCTATTAGCAGCCTAAACCCAAAAACAAACAAACAAACAAACAAAAGAACTAGAAAACAAAAATATCAAACCGCCAAAATTAAGAAGTAAATAATAAAAAAGCTCTGAACACAGAATGGCAAAGATGAAACTCAATACATCAACAAGCCATCAGCACAAGTAGCCAAACACTATCACCAATAATTATAATAAACAAAAATCCCTTTGATATTCAAGCAAACGCTACAGAAGTCATAGCATGGAGCTAAAACTTCAACATTCTTGATCTCAGCAAGCAAACTAAGTAATGCAAGATCCTATGTCAATTGAGTCAGGATTATATGACACTTTTTCAAATATCTAAAAAATCTTAGAGGAGAAACTATGTAGTGCAATAGCTTCCACAGATGCAATATTTCTGGTTCAAACTTTAAGCTATGGGGTTGAGTTATCTCAAAAGATGGCATACTCAAATTAAGAATATCGGAATTATTTCAAGATATTAGTAATAAGAAGTAAGAACAGTTAATAACATCAGGGTACAGTTAATTTGATACAACCAAATCATGTTCCATTAAGATTCTATGGACAATATTACTCAGAAATATCAAATTCATGAAACCAGGATTTCAAAGTGTATCTTTGTTTGTATTTTGTCCACCTTTATGATAATAAAAAAATGTCAAATTTTGTTTTTTGGTTTTGTCTTAAGAGTGTTATGTAATTATAAGTGACCTTACTCTTCTGGGCAGGATGGATCTGCATTTGCTATTGATCCAACTACTACTTCAATAGGAGGCAGTATTGCATGTAATCCACGTGCCATTACAGTTTTGGCAGTTCCTCGCCTTCCTGATATGGCAATACCTCCAATCCCAAGGTCAATGGCTCCAAGCAGAAGAGCAGTCTTTATAGCATCCTGCAGAATTATTCGAATTAGTAAATTTCATTCTTCATGAAATTAATAATTGATCAAAAAAGATCATATTACTGGCACCAAAGAGAAGATAGAAACAGCATAGTAGTTTTTTTTTTTTGGGGTGTCAAGATGTAAAAGTACTTGTGTATTAATCAAACTCAAATGTTATACTTTTCTCATTTGTATGTTTAATAGGTAAATTTAAAAAAAAAAGTTACAAGACTTTAGGTATGATTAAATTAAAGTAACAAAATAGCAAGATAAGATAATGTATTTCCTGAATAATCATCACTAACATTTTCTTCCAACTCTTCAATTATTTCTACTAAAATAAAAAAAATATGTATTTTTTTCAGAAAAACATATTGCTAGGTAACATTTAATGCACAACATCCCAGTTTAGTACCTGACGTGGTAGCTGTCTTTTTCCCAAAATATCTCTTCAAATAATTACAACTTATAGGAAGATATGTGATACAAAATGTGAGGGAGGGAAATGGTGTTAGTTTGTAGCAGATTGGAAGTGAGTTGTTAGGGGAGTTAGGGCTAGTAGTCAGTAGGACTATACTGGATAGAGATGTATCATGATCAATGTTCGAACCCCATCTTAATTATCTCTCTTAATCTCTTTTTCCACCACAAATATTTTGATTATTCCCTCTCATAATTATAAAGCGAAAATTTGGAAACAAATCTTTAATACTTTATTGATTTTCTAAAATGACTTATATTAAACCAACAAATTACTTCTAAAATGTGACTTCTATGAGAGTTGTATTCTATAATAAGCACATAGGTGATGGTAGCCTAAACTTCCATGAAATGCATTGCGATCGAGTCAAGCCTCGCCATCTCATGAAACACGAAATTTATTAAGCATTCTCAATTTCAGGGTTTTCAATAGGACATTGACGTTCCTTAAACAGCTAAAAGCCAAAGAGAAAACAGAAGCTTATTAACCAAGAAATTCTTACAGAATACGCATTTCATTGCAACCTCAGAAAATCAATACCTAGAAATTATTTTCCCGAATTAAACATTTAAATTACGAACCAACCTCCTTTATCTGCAGCATTTCAAATAACGAAGCAAAGAGAGAGAATTAAAGCAAATACTTGGCCAACAACAGCAGCGAGGGGGAAGTACTGTCTTCCATAAGTGCTATCTGGCTTCTCAGAAGTGATTACAGCTCCATTACCAGATTCAGCAGCTAAATTCGATGAAGCATTGATAAATGAGGAATGTTTTCTACTGCGTTTCGGTCTGAGAGAAGAAGCAAAACACGAAGAGAGATGCGGATGCGATTTGAATGCGGCAAGCAGAGAATAAGACTGAAGGTGAGGAAAGTTCATACAAGTGGAAGATGTAAATGTGAAAGCCATTTCAGGCTCGGAGTATCATGGGAAAGGTCAGGTCCTTCTTCTCTTATCCGTAGCTGGATTTCGAAGATCAGTATTACTGGCTTTCGAATTCTCACATATCCAAGTGTATCGGCGTCTTCACGCGAGAAATGAGCGCGTACGACGCAAGCGAATATAGAGAAGAAAAATGGGGAAAATTATATTTAACTCACAAGGATTACAAGGAATTTAAAATATCTACCTTCATTTTAAAATATAAATCTTATTTTAAAAATTTATTTTAGTTCAAAATATGAGTCTCATTTAATAATTTATAGGATATTAATTTTTTCCTATTTTACCTTTATTTGTAATTAAATATAAGAGATAATATATTTTAAATGCAATGTTACCAATGCATGGAATGGAGATATTATTCAAAAATAATATTTTTTACAAATTTAATAAGTAAAACTACATTTCTTAGTTTTTATATAATTAGTTAAATATAACTTATATTTTAAATTGGAGAGAGTAATTATTTAAAAGAAACAAATACCAAAATCTAAATTTAAAATATTAAATTGCCCTACGGGTACGTTCTCATCACCAATGTGTATTAGTTATCCTGCCATAAAGAAAGAAAACACAAATCCTTCAATCTCTATGACTTCCAAAATGCTCTCTAATTTATCAATTGTTATGTATTAACCTATTTGTGATCAATTTTAAATTTATTTACAGAAAACTTCATTCTTTCAGATATCACATAACTGGGTATAGGATTTAGGTGTGGTGGATGAAGACAACCCCTGATAGGTGAACCCTTGATGAAACCTGTTCAAAGAACTTACTTTGATGCGTATAACACCCGAATTTTTGTGAAACAAGAAAACACACAAGAAACAACAAAGAAAACAAGAAAATAGAGAAGATAAGAAGGGAAGATGTTAGTTTAGGTGGAATGGAACCCAAGAGAACCGGTCTCTTGAATCCTAACTTTGATAACGTTACAAGGAATGACCAATTTCTTAATAAGTCATAGTTTTACTCTAGCACTCAAAGAACATAAAAGAAACTCACAAAGTCTAAGATTTTATTCATTTAAATCTCCTCAAAAATATACATAAAAGAAAGCCTTAAATAGACAAGGTGAAATTTAACCTAATAAGCCTAGGAAATCTAATTAATTTGGGTTTAAGTAATTCTAATGGGATAAGGAGATTTTAGACTCAAATAACACTCCTAATGGACCTAGGAAATTAGTAAAATAAAACCCCAAAATAAAATAATGAAATTCATAAAAAATGATAAAAATACTACCTTAACCCTTATAAACATACTACCACTTTAATGAAATCACATGTTTAGCACATGACATACTTATTTACAAGGTGAGCTATAAAAAAGACTACTAATTGACTAATTGGGCTTTATTAATCAACATAGTTTAGCCCATAATTAATAAAAATGAAATTAAAATAAATTAAGTCCACTAATACTTAAGTTACATGCTCTTTTAGTGAAGCACATGATCTTTTAATATTCTCCTCCAATAGACTCCTTTTGGGCTTGAATCTTTCCAAGTGATAAAACCTCCTACCATGCTCTTGAGTTTGTACAAGCCCTTCTTTTGAACCATGACTAAGGCATCCTCTATCATTCCCTCCCTCTTTGAAAAGATTCGTCCTCGAATCTCTATAATCTATGTGGAAAGAAAGGGAATGGTTAAATGCATCAAATAAATCGTATGGAGGAAACATACCTTTCAAACTTGATTGATGCATCTTTACTTTATTCTTTGCATGAATGTGAAGGACAACATTCTTTCGTGGTTTTTGGAACCAAAACATTGTTTTGGGATAAAAAACCTTCACATCTTTAATTTGAATTGCATAAGACATATCTTCAAGCATTGGTGGATAAGAAATTGAATTTTTCTTCATAGCAAATACACCAATGACTCCAGCAAATAGTTAGACACAAACTCGATACAAGAATACTTAAATGAGACCAAGATGTTGAGGGACACATAGGGAAAGAAATGGGGACAAAATGGCACACAACGACACTCAATTAAAACCAAAGCATTAGAATAACTGAGGAAGACAAAATCTGGACAGATTTGAACATAGTGTAATAAATGCAAATTGGATAAAATTAATGATGCACAATGATAGAACAAAAATGAAAATGTAATAACTAAAGGGACACATACTAACATAGAACAAGAAGAAGAGAATGAGTTAGACAGAAAATGGAATATAAAAGACCCATGAAGGTGAGATGGAACATACCAACAAAAAACCAAAAAAACACATGACTTATGAGACACACAAGAAACATAAAACATAAAAAAAATAGGAACTACTTCACAAGTGAATAGGAAATACAAAACATTATGATAAAGATGAGATGAAATGACATAGAAGGATGAACTAGAGAAAGAAGGCACTAAAGTAACTAATGGACTCATAAAATTTGAACTCAAAAGAAATTGTGGACTCATGCAACAATGATGAGTGACATAATTTAAAGAAATTAGAAACATAATGAGAAGGACAAAGAAAATACAATGAAGACACATGAGAAAGATGAGGTGAAGAAGGAAGAAGTTTTGTACAAACTACTTTAAGTTTACTTTCACTTTCATTCTTCCTCAAACTCTCTTTCTTTTCTCTTTTCTCTCTTATTCTTTCTCTTTTTCAATCTTCTCTCAACCTTTGTCTCACTTACTCTTTTTGTACTCTTTGCATTTTTATGGACTCTTTCTCTCTTATTCTTTCTCTTTTTCAATCTTCTCTCAACCTTTGTCTCACTTACTCTTTTTGTACTCTTTACATTTTTATGAACTCTTTCTCTCTTATTTTTCCCATTGATGTTTTTCCACTAAAGCTCACTCTTTATTTTCTCATAAGTTTCACCTAAATTACATGGCAATGATTCATGAGCCTTTTCCAATACAAAAGAGCAAAGACTAATATGCCCATTCAAGTTAGCATCACAAGCATAATCTCCAATTACCATGTCAATATGTTCAACATTAATGCAATTATAAGAGCCAATTTCCAAAGGAATCACACCATTATCATAGAATTTTCCACCAAATCATTAGCAACAAATAAATCATATTTCTTTTCTAAAAGTTGCACACAATTATGGTTAATCTCATTAGCATAGTCATGAAATTCATTTTCCAATTGATGCAAATTAGAAACACAACTAGAATCAAAAGTACTAGCAACTTCTAGATCAATATTCTTCTCTAATTGATGTAAACAATCAATCTCTTCAACATAAGCAACATTATCAAAATTATTGATATTCTTAAGTTCAACACATTATTACTTACTTCCCAATTTAATTGATCAATTACAAGAGATATTATGAATGCAAGCAACAACATTCATCTCATTAGAATTATCACATCTTAAATCACAAGAGATATCAATATCAAAGTTTTGAGGTTTCGGCATACTTGTAGTAGATTCTCTTATTCCATCATTGGCTGTTGAAGTGGTAGCAACTTTGTCATCCACTCGATCATCTTTCTCCATGTCGGAATCACACACATTAGGAGTTCGATTCTCTTCCACGGACACTTGCATCTCTTTAGGATGTCCATCTTCATTCTTAGGCATAGGTTGGTGGTGATAAAAACCAAACTTTCTTCTCATAAGGTTTTTCATATGCTCCCATGAAGCGATAGGTTCAAATCCATGTTTTGTAGAACCTTTCCCACCAAACTTCCATGTTGGACTTAATGGATAATCCACCCTTGATGGTCTAATTAAGTGGATAAGTCCATTAAGTTGTAAAGAGAAAGGCTTTAATATTTTGTTATATTAGAAATCCCACATCACTTAAGTTAATAAAAGTGTTTTATTAACTTATTTATATTAAGAAGTCTCACATCGCCTAGTTTAAGGTGTGGAATGGAAAGAAGAGTTTATAAATAGACCTTTTATGAACTCTAACAGTAATGATGAAATTTTTATGCACTCTAGAGACTCAAGTGGAGTTTCTCTAGAGAAAATTTTAAATACAGTGTGTCTAGGTATATTCTCTCTTCTTCTCTCCTCTATGTGAGAATAAGAGTATGATGTTTCTATTGTGGAGACCAGAGTTAGGTTCCATATGGTGATTTACCTCCCACCACATGTGTTATGGTGTCTAGAGTCTATGGAGATCCAGCATAGAGCTCCAAGTAAGTATCTCTAGCTTCTTATAGTTAGCATTGGTATTAGAGCTACAAGGATCCTAGGGCTGTGTATTATGAGTATTAGAGAAGCATGCATAATAATTTATAAAAAATAAAAAAATTAAAAAAATAATTATGGGATTTTATGCTTCTTGCTTCTTGTAGAAGTGATATTCCTAGAATATATAGACAGGCTCTCTGTTTATTTTTGCTTATACTTATATATACCTGTGTTTGCATGGTTTCTGAATCTATAGTATATCATAAGTGGTATTCTGGAACATGATTGAAATATTAGAATCTAAAATCATGAGTAAAATTACACCTAGAATTTAGAAACCTGTAGGCCGAATGGGTTGAAAATAGGCTGTGAACTACTTGCGTCTGTAATTATAGTCTAACAGGCCGTTTGGTTCACTCACGGAAGGGGATTATGTGAAGTAATAGGTTTTACATCACCTTATGAGTACCGTTTGGTTGCACCAAATATAAGACAATGGGATTACATAACGTGAACTCGATCCCCTTAAATACTGTGATGATCCTCCACGTAATTTTGGTAAGTGAAGGGCATCATGGTAGTGTAAATGAGATCAAATGACTTTTCTATCATTTACAAATAAGAAAAGGACACAGATTTCATCTCTTCCTCATTGTCACTTTACATCATCCTCCATCTCCAGACCATCCTCCACCGTTACTGCTTGAAAGAATGTCGTTCTTCCTGTTGAAGCTAGTCCACAGCCCACCCCTTCGGCCACCAGCCCCTTCCACCCCACCCCTTCAGCCTCCACCATGACCTTCATCTTCGTGTTCAAATTTGTAGATCTGGGTTTGAAGATCTTACTTCACCTTTCCACCTCAAATTCGATGATCTCACTTCGAACTTCCAGATCCCTCGTGTTAGTGTTCACATCTGTGCTCGTGCCCATTTTTAGGTGAATTATGTCTGTGCTTGAGTGCACATCCTTCATCTTCAACTTGGGTTTGTGCTTCTGCTAAAAAATGGAACCCAGATCCACCCACCTTCGTATACCTGTGTTCGTTTTCACCCACATTCATTTTTTCCCTCTTTTACTAATCTAGGCTGAGAATGAAGATGGTGATGGTGTGATGTCAGTGTGGATGGCAGTGGCAGTGGTGATGCCTCCGGGAAGAAGAATGATATGGGAGGGAGGGGTTTTTTTTTTTGGACTAATGGCAAATGAGTAATTTCACATTTTTTTAAAATTTCTTATTCAATAAAAAAATTAACATCCTCCCCTCACCTTTAATATCATACCAAACAAATTCGTATGTAATTATTATCCTATTACATCCCTTTATACTTTTCCCATTACATTACCTAACACTTTATGTAATTGAACCAAATGGCCTGTAAGTGCATTTTATGATCAACAACCTGTTTGAGTATATGCAATTAGAAATATAGCAAAAAAGGGGGGGCCACTTAAAGAGCAAGAAAACACAAGAAAACCACATGATGGGTTCGCGGATCCACCGCTAGGACTTAAATGGGTCAATGCAACTTGGCTAAAGAAAGGGGGTGATGCAAATGAAATGTCATTTGGGCCCCTCTTTCACATGACATGTCATTTAAACAAAATGACATGTTGCCCCCATTTAATGAAACGGTGTGTTTCACTATTGCATAAAAAGATTAATTAAAAATTATTTTTTAAAAAATTGAGAGGACACCAGGCCAAAACTGAGACCCAATTGAGTATGGATCCCAAACTTCTGCATTATCCAAAATCCAAACAAACAAGCCAATCAAAAAAAGGAAAGAGAAGGAGCAGATCTAGTCCTTGGGTAAATATTAATAATTTAATTTTTCCCTGATGATGGACATGTGGATTATACCATTAGGATAAAGATGGTGAGTGAAAGTTGATGACATGGTGCGTGTTGGCTAGCGAGCTATCTATGTGACTATGAGTAAAAGACATTCTATGCAGTCATTGGACCAAGTAATTGAGTTAATACTCTAAAGAACCCATAAAAAAAAAGGTACATATGTTGGGCCTAAAACAAAACAATTCAAATGCAAATGGTTCGAGATGTTGATGAAATAACAATTTCAAATAGTTAAATTGTATAATATACACTTGAGTATCTTAATCTTTGTTCAACATTGATGAGTTTTATCCTAGGTTTAATCAGCATGGATCTTTAAAAAGTTGAGACAAAAGATCAACTGAAGACTAGTGTTAAGTGACTTTATGAGAGAAGTTTGCACACATTTTTTCCATTGCTGACACGTGGTTCCATTATTTGAGATATAATGGAAAGTTTTTTTCTCTCTTAAGCTATATAGGTCGATATGATCCATAGAGCTCTACTTAGAAATGGGTCTTTGGAAACCCATAAAGATATGGTTGAAAATTAATCCTGAGATTGTCATATTAAGGTACATGGCTGAGATAGGATTTCAAGGAGAAAGATCATGCTATTATCATAATTCTCAAACATGAGAAATGCAGGGTATCTCGAACTTAATGCACTGAAAAGGGATACATTTAAATAGTTCCCTTAAGGCTCTCGAAGCTCTCAAAGATAACATATAACTCGAACCACAAAGTATGACGGATATTATTGAAAACCATTTTGCAAAATTTAGGAAAATGGAAAAGGTATATTTATAAACAATTTAGTCTTTATTTCCTTGTATTTCCAATTAGTATGGATGAATTTTTTTTTCCTATGTTAGTTTTCTTTATTAAAAAGAAGCATGATTGCTGAGTGTTATATCTTGAGTACATTTCTCATAAATGAATTATTGTTTAATGTCTTTATTATATGTGATTGATTGAGAAATATTCTTTTGAGTGGGAGCTCCTAGAAAATAAACAAGAGGTCACGTAAGAGCTATGAGTTGTAATATTTGCAAAGAAAACTCAATATAGAAGTAATGATGTTTTTAGCATACATGTGATAGGGGAGTACAATGTACACTCTTGATTGTGGACCTATTAATATCATTGTAGATCTATTTGAAGTTTATTGCAAATAAGAGTGATATTGTATATATGATAATTTTGTGTCGTGTACACTGAGTTAGAAAATACAATTGAAACTATCAAGCATTTGAGATTTCTCAAACTAAGGAAGGGGAATGTATTAAGCACTATGGCTTTTTGAAATCTCACCTACATAATAGTGACTTACTTGCTATAAACTTTCATTTTTATTGACAATTTAAGTCAATTTTGTATCTTGAAGTTAAGTACTATGAGAATGCTCTAATCAAGTTGAGTACTATGATAGTTCTCAAATCAAGTTTGAATACTACGAATGTGTTCAAATTCTCTAGTTGTGAGAATGAAACAATGAACTTCAAGATTTCAGGGCAAGTACATGAGATGATGAGACCTCAAGAGTCAAAGAGAGAATTAAACAAGGTTTTTTAGAAACCTTAAAGAAGCAAAAGACTCATGAGTTATGAGTCAAACAAGTGAATTAAATAAGGTTTTGAGAAACCTTAACCAAGCAGAAGGTTCATGAGTTATAAGTTGAATAACTAAGGATTTCACATTCTTTGTGAAATTATGTCAGCAGATTGCTTTTAAGAAGCAATAGATATGGTTTTAAGAAGCCGATAAACATGTAGGAAATAAAATATAAAGAATAAAAGGGGTTCTAATCATACATATTAGTTTTGTATAAAAACCCGAGTCCTACATGATATGCTTTATATGTTGAAAGCTGACATACTTAAGAATTAAAATTACTCTCCTTGAATTAATTTCCATAAGAGCTTAGAGAACGTCAGTAATGAGATATAAATATATGGACCTTATTCTTTCCCTTAATGGTTTCACGGCATGAGTTGCAGTGAGTAAAACTTAATTTAAATAAATATGTATGGCATACTAAGTTAAGGCTTTAATAGGCCATAGATTAAAACTTACATAAAGAATATATTAGAATCAATTCCAAGCTCAGACATGTTCTTGTGATGAACATTACTTAGCATATAAAACATTACAAAGTCCATTAGGGAATGGAGCTAAGGTTAGCCTTCCATTGCCAGTAAATCCATTAAAATGAATGTACATAAGGGTAAGATGCGGAGTGTAGCATTTTACTATAGTGGTTGGCAATAATTCACAAATGTGAATATTTGTCAAGATTTCTTTTGTTTATGACAAACTTCGAGAATAAGAGGATTTGACATTCCAAAATATAATAAAGTTGTTGGAAAACAAAATTTAAATTTTTCCAGTTTTGGTTAAACCAATTAAGTTGGTGTTTGAGCTTAAACAATGTTGTTTAAACTCTATCACATACATCCTCATGATCAATTACTTTTACGTTTATTAATCATGGACAAATAGGGTAAATAAGATTGGAGAATCTTAAGGATCACAAGGATCTATCTATGTGTCCAAGAAGATTTTCCTATATAGATGGGAAATTTGATTCAGAGAGTTGTAAAAGAGTAACTGGGTTAATAAATCATTCTTTTTAGAAAATGATTTTCTTAGCAGCGAAATGATAAACAAGAGAGTATCTCTTAGGAGGTACAAAAAAAAAAAAGAGGTAATTAGTTGTCTCAAACTATCAATTTAAGTGGGAGCCTCCAAAGTAGGAACTTTGTTATTGTACAAATAGAGAAAAGTTGCCAATTCCCACAAATGATGAAGAGTTTAACATTTCATTGAGCACTTCATCATACCTTGCTAAGACAAAATAGTGAAAGCAATAGATGCTAATAAATATTTCTTTTGAGGTAAATAAGAAGACATCGAAAGATATGAGATTCACTCAAATGTAAAGGGGTATGTATAATAAATGAGTACACTTAAAAAAGTAGTTTTCCCATTTATTGATTCATTTTGATTTATCCCACTTAGATTTGTAAGTTTGAATCTACATCAAGTGGATGTGGTGCTTGAAATTTGGAGTTAGAGTTTTTTTTTAAATAACTCTAAAGGTCTCTTTATAGAGATTGAGATACATAATGTTATTTGAGATCTCATTGAGATGAAATCTCAAATTAATCTTGATTAGGTGATGTGTAACACCGTCTTTCACATTATGTAGTATCAAGAAACTATCTCTTAAATAGATAGTACAACTTTAAGTAAAAGGAATATTACTTCATATTTTCTAATTGTTAAGGACTAGATATATCCTTATATTTGAGAATAAGGATACAGATAAGGCAAAATATATTCTTGGGAAGAGAAATTCGAGCCCATTATTAAAAGCCTTAAGTATCCCTAAAATAATAGATGAGAGAATCATGAAAATAAATCCTCATGTTAAATATAAAATGAAACTTTTGAAAAGAAGTCCCTTACTTCATTGTTGGTGACAGCAACATGTACACTTAAAGCATACATGAATTGAGCATTCAGGCTTATAAGTTAGCTCCAATTGAATTTCAAATGAAAGTGATTGAAGCTGTCAGAAAGAGTGAATAGATATTTTAAGGACACTGCGGAATATGTGTCGTATTATTAAGGAAGCATCTTAAGCCCAATGTGACACTTTGGTGGGAGTAGATTGGAGAAATGATTTGTAAACCTTGATATCTCTTATCAAAACAAATTGCCATACATTGCTTTAACAAGAAAAAGACATGGTATAATTTGAATCATGTTTAATTGTAGTGAAATAGGCTTTGTGGCTAAGTGATTAGGGATTACTTCAAGACATTAACAGTTCAGATAGAATGTGGTGAAACAATTAAGAGCCATAGCCTTTCCTAAGTGTCAATTAAAGGCAAAGTATATAGACACAAAATGAAGAATTTTGTTAGAGAAGTAAAGGCACAAAAAGTATTACTGATCAATTTATGTTTACAAATGGGATGTGAGTAGATCCCTAATAGAGTTAAATACCTTGTGAAAGAGAAGAGTTCTCTTAATATTAAGTAGAATATAGAGTAACACACTCCTTGTGATAATTGGAGAAAACAAATGGCATATGTTCCCCAAATGCCATAATTATGCACATATACAATGTTGAGTATGTCATACAAGTTTATAAAGTTGGCTCTCTCACACGAGCAACTGCCTTTGACACTCAGAAGAGTGGAAAAGATGAGACATTATATGTTCGCCAGTAATACAATGAGAGCACTGCTTTGGCAGAGAAGAAATACAAAAGTATATATATGTCGCCTCAACGAAAGAATGTTGGGTTGAGATCCAGGTATATGAATGGATCGAATCATGGATACCCACTATCCAGATACCTGTTGCCAGACAATAAATCCTTTTCAAATATGATGTCATGAGTAGAGAGAGGAGAAGAAATCCAATTTTGAATATCCAAAACTTAAGTATCCAAAACTTAAGTCTGTATGGTGTTATGAATAGTAAAATTGACATACACTCTTATGAGAAAAGAGGAACACCGTAGCATGCAATTTATACTACATGTGGTTGAGACTGCTAATGGGAAGCATGTGAATAAATCCATGCTTCATTACTGTGTGAGTCCCAGAAAGGAGCATATTCCTTTCATGATACCCTTAAGACTTAGACAATATCATGAAGGCTTGTCTTTAGTGGTTACTGCCTTGATGTGTGTGTTATGGTCATGATTGATGCGATCTAAAAGGCATGTGTGGGAAAGCAACTGGGTCAAATCTGATTGATAATTAGGTAGGAGGAAGATTTACCTTGAAATATACATTTATGCTAGTATCTAAGACCAGTCCATTATGAAGTCAATTGAGTGACATCATAAGTGTGGATACTATGCATATGAGGAGGTAATCTACGTTACATTGATAACTCAAGAGAGATTAGATTTGCCATGAGGAAAGCGTATGGGTAGATCTAGGGCATCCAAGGCACATCATCAATAGACATAATGATACAGATACATAAGGGTTGTTTTCTTGTGTTAATCTTGTAGTGGGATTTCTAGTACATGACCACTTGAGTGGAGATGTCGTGCCCATGCAGTTACGATAGGGCACCAAGTATGAAAAAGAAGAGAGAAGTCATAGTGACGAAATGAGGAGTTAGAGTGACAAGATATGGAGTCAAAGCAGCATGATGGTTATCCTATCAAGTGCGAGTGAGAGATATTGGACGTAATGGATAATCCACCCTTGATGGGCTAATGAAGTGGATAAGCCCATTAAGTTGTAAAGAGGAAGGCTTTAATATTTTATTATATTAGAAGTCCCACCTCGCTTAAGTTAATAAAAGTGTTTAATTAACTTGCTTATATAAGAAGTCCCACATCGCCTAGTTCAAGATTCGGAGTTGGAAGAGGAGTCTATAAATATACCTCCTATGAACTTTAAAAGTAATGATGAAGCTTTTATGCACTCCAGAGACTTAAGTGGAGTTTCTATAGAGAAAATCCTAGATACAGTACATCTAGGCATATTCTCTCTTCTTCTCTCCTCTATATGAGAATGAGAGTAAGGTGTTTCTACTGTGGTGACCTAAGTTAGGTCCCATATGGTGATCTAACTCTCACTGTATGAGTTATGGTGTCTAGAGTCTGTGGAGATTTAGCATAGAGCTCTAGGTAAGTATCTCTAGCTTCTTATAGTTAACATTCCGCATGTGGTCAGAAAAACTAATGATGGCACAGTCAACTTTATCCTTACTGATGTTGTAATGATCAAACACTTGATTAATTCCTCTTTTCCATTCCCAATAGAGATTGAGATCATCTTTACCTTGAAAAGAAGGAATCTTCAACTTCAGCTTTCTCAAGTTTTGGTCACAATTAGAAACTTTTTTCAAAGACTTGTAGTGAGATGCAAAGTTTAGAAATCTTGACATGGTTAGTAGCCAACAAAAGCATAAAGAAGAATGGACCTCAGCAGTCCCTCACGTGTTTCACTCAAATAATGTAACTGCACTCGTGTTTCACACTAAATTAAGGCTTTTTTAGATATGATGTAATTTCTCTTTTGCCTTTTTCCACTTAAAGCTTGCTTTGTTATGAGAGTACTAAATTAAAACCAAAACTTCAATCAAAAGGAAATCAGTTTTTAAAGAAGTAGCAATCATAAAACCAAAATTCAAAATTATAGTTCCCAAAGATCCTAATTTAATTAAGCAATGACTAGCACAAAAATACATATAGCAACTGAAATTTCCAGTAAGGAAGTAAATGAAAAGAAGCTGGAAAATACAAAAAAAGAACAACAAAAAATCGAAAGGAAAAGAAGAGAATGTGGCGTATTACTCAAAGGAAAAACAAGGAATGGACTTTAATGAAATAAGGTCAGCAAAGTTGATAAATTAAGGAAATTATAATGACTTGGTGAGCAAGAACCTTATAATTCTCTTAAAAAGGAAACAAATCAGTGCCTCTTCAATAATTAAGTAGCAAAATCCCCAACAAGTTAATGTACTATATCACAAACCAATCAAGTAAAATTTGAATCAAACTAGCACCTAAAATATGCTACTTGGAATTCAAGTCAAAACACTTCAGGAAAATATAATCCTCAATTAAATCAGAAACTTAATCAAATCACAAATATTCTGAATTAAACTCAATCAAATTACAAAGATTCTAGATTTAGCCCAATCAAATCTCTTTCTTTTTTTTCACATTTTTTACTATTTTTTTAGCTGCTATTTTTCCTTTTCTTGGTAGCAGCCAAATACGTCTTTCTTTCTTTTTTTGGATTTTTTTTTTTGGGAATTTGGGCAATCAACTACTAGACAAAAACTAATTGAATGCAACAACACAAAAAATTTTATTTTTTTTTAAATTTGGATAGAGAATCTAGAAAATTCTGGGCAAGCAAATTGGTTCTGGATAGTAAAAGAACAAGTTCCGGGCAACCATTAAATTTCACAAAGTAATTCTCAATCAAATCCCAAAACTGCTAACAACTTGAATCAAAAGGAAAGGAAAGAGAATCACACAAGTCACACAAAAAGGAAGAAACTTTAGGTGGTAAGAAGATACAGGACAGAAAAAAGGCACAAACTTGGAACACCAAAAGGAACAAAGAAACACACCATGAATGAGAAGAACAATAAGGACATGAAGCAAATGAAATTTGAGAAGAAACAAGGAAAGGAACAAACAAATAGGAAACACTTTGATTGCAAACCAATGCTCTGATGCCAAATGATAGGTGAACCCTTATGAACTTATCCAAAGAACCCACTTTGATGCGTATGACACCTAAATCTTTGCGAAATAAGGAAACACACAAGAAACAACAAAGAAAACAAGGAAATAGAGAAGATAAGAAGGGAAGATGTTGGTCTTGGTGGAATAGAACCTAAGAGAATCAGTCTCTTGAACCCTAGCTCCGGTGATGCCATAAGGAATGACTAATTCCTTGATAAGTCATAGTTTCATTTTAGCACTCAATAAATGCAAGAGAAACTCATGAAGTTTGAAATTTTATTCATCCAAATCTCCCTAAAAATGTACATAAAAGAAAGCCTTAAATAGGTAAGTGAAATCTAACTTAATGAGGTAAGGAAACCTAATTACTTGGGCTGAAGAAATTATAGTGGGATAAGGAGACATTGGACTCAAATAACACCCCTCATGGACTTAGGAAACTAGTAAAATAAAACCCCAAAATAAAATTATTAGATAAGATGGCTTCTCAAGAGGGGGGTGAATTGGGAAGTTTAAAAATTTTCTACAAAACGTCAAGAAAAAGAAGAAAGCAAAGGGTGATGGTAAAACAGAGTATAAATGAATAACCAATAAAAGTAGTAGTATGGAAGAGGAGACTCAGATATTTATCCTGGTTCGGTCTCTTAACTTGACCTACGTCCAGTCCCCAAGTTACCACTTGAGATTTTCCACTATTCTATAAGAATTCAGTGGGCTTCTTGCAAACGCCACAGTACATCGTTAATGCTCTGTTTCTAGAGCTCACACTTTCTCTATTTTCACTCTCATCAAGTGCTTCCCCAATCTCTTGTGATATCCCTTCACAAGAAAATCTTTCTTCCAGATGAAGATAAGATTGTTTATAATAGATAAACTCTCTTAATCAGAGTGAATATGAAAGTTAAAGTACAAAGAATGAAGTATGTGAGAGTAAGAGATTTTGAGTAGATGATTTGGCAGAGTTTCAGTATATACAAAAAAATTGTTACCCACATCTTCAAATGAAGTTCTATTTATAGATTTCTGCCCCAACTATACGTTAGAGACAAGATCTAGCAGTTAGAGACGTTACCCAATGGTACTCTGAGAAACTATCTGTTCACCAACCGCATTTAATGCTTCTAACACTCAAAGTTTGAATTTCAGTTGGTCAACAGACGAATTTTACAGAAACCGAAAGTTACAGCATTTAACGTTGAACTCCCGAGTTTGTCTGTCATGAAGCAAAATTCAAATTTTCATTTTTAGAAAATGATTTTATGTTGGAACATACGAATTTTCATGTTCAAAGTCGTTCTGTTAAGTGTGAACAGTAATATCAATTTGCTACAGTGCCTTCAAAATTCGAATTTTGGAACCCCAAAGTTCGTCTGTCAGTAGCTGGTTCAATGAGGCACAATAGTTCATCAATTCGAAATTCAAACTTTCAGAGGGCAAAGTTTGTCTGTCAGAGAGGCCTCTTTTCAGACTTACTTTAAAGTTCAAATTTCTGAATATTGTCATTCGTATGTCAACATATCAATACAACAGACTCACAAGCTTTGTTTCTGAAATTCAAATTTTAAAGTTCAAAGTTCGTCTGTCAGCGAGCAATTTTGAAGCCCTATTTAAACTTTTTTTTAGATGAACTTTGACATATTCTCAGACGAATTTTTCAATTTTCATAAGTTTCTTTTTATCTAAAATTCAAATTTTTAAAAGCCAAAGTTCATCTGTCAGATAAAGCTCTTTTTAGACACGTATCAAAATTTGAATTTCTCAAGTCAAAATTCATCTATCAGAGAAGCCTCTTTTCATACTTATTCATTTTCAATACGAAATTCGAATTTCCAAAGCCAAAGTTCGAATTCTCAAAACAGCAGATCATTATAAACCTTTCAAACTTTGTCTGTTGGTGGGTGTTTTTCAAATATTCCATGAATTAACATAGAATCAAGGTTTTAAAACATCTTTTTACCAAATCAAAGTCTTTTACTCAAATTAAAACATTACTAAACATTCTACAACTATTCTTGCACTGATTTTTCTAGAATTCCTTCACTTGAAACCTTTTGTGCACCTTTGATATCTTTATTCCAAGCTCTTGAAGGTTGGTTTGGAGTCATCAAAACACTTGATTCAACATTCTCCCCCTTTTTGATGATGACAAAACAACTTACAAACTGGATTAGTACTTGAGTTTGCTTTAACAAGCTCCCCCTTAACATATACATTATAATCCAAAAGATATCATATATAGTAGATCAAGTAAAGAGATTTATCAACTCATTCAAAGTCCAACAAGAACAGTTCATTGTAACCAAGGAATTCTTTCATTTAATCAAATGTCACTTTACAAGAAACAACAATGCAAAACATTACAGAATACAGAAACACAAAATACAAACAACAGAAACATAATATAGCACTACAAAAGGACCCAAGCAAGTTCTAACCACTTTTTCTTTGACTTGATCTTCTTGCTGTAAGTTTTTCCAGAAGGCTTTGCAGCACACTTTCCAGTTTGCTCACTCTTCTCCCCCTTTTTGGCATCATCAGGAAGGTGGACAAAATCAGTAGGAGGAGGGATCTGAGATACTGGAATAACTTGAAGAGGCACAGGGACAAATGACATTTTTGGATTGAGCTTTAGCAAGGACCCAGAAACTTCAGAACTTGTGTCCTCATCTTCATCATCAGAAATCTCAAGAAGTTAAGAAATTTCTTGCCTTGTAACTGTCAATTGTGCCCTTCTCTCCTCCAAGAAACCATAATATGTAACAGGTGTTGGAGCAGGAGGAGGAAACATTTCTTCAAGCCTTTTTCTCTAAGCTTGCAAGAGAGCATTGTGTGCAATGACTTCCAAATCAACAAAAGGCATAATGCTCCTTTCTTTATTTAGGGTAGCCTCCATAAGTGGTAAAGTGGAGATGGCTGCCACTAATCTTTCTACTTGCTCAGATTCTTGCTGGGACAGGATTGACTCTTGAGCATCTGCTGGAATAGTATCATGAAAGGTTGAATCTTGAGGGCCTTCTTCTTCCATACCATAGTCCAAGGGAGGACCAGGACTTGCCCCATTGCTGGAGGCCTGTGGTATGGTTAGTGTACCAGCAACCTCAGTGTCATGTACACCAATATCAGGAACAGGAGAGGCCAGCTCAAATGGGCTTGGAGGCTCAGGAGTTGGAGACATAACAGGCTCAGAGAATCCTGGCTGAGGTGGAGCTGATGTGGCAGGAATGGCATTCTGAATGTCTTCATATGCATCAGCAACCATTTTCATGTTCTTGGCCAACTAGTGGATCTGATCTTACAGATGAGCAAACTTGGCATTTTGCTCATCCCTGATGCTTAGTATGAGTGTAGACAAACTGTCATACAACTTAGTGATCTTGCAGATAAGGGAGTAGATGGAATTTGAGCAGGCAGAGATAGAGATGGAACAGGCTGAGAAGGCTGAGGTGTAGGTCTTGCAGGAGACTCAGAGGTACCTTCTTGCTGCAGGGAGGTATTATCATCAAAGAAGCAATCTTCAGTTTTTCCAGCTCCCTTTCCAATCCATCTTCCATCTTTCTTCTCTATCCTCATCCTTTGAAGCTCTTCTTCCTTGAAGATCTCAGTAGGTTTTCCTTTCCCTTTCTCAAGATGCTAAATTCTAGCATATTGAAGGATCCTAGAGATGATTGCTGCATAAGGAAGTGTAGAGTCTTTCCTCTGATCCGTGGCCTTGATCATACATTGGAGAATGATATGTCCCATGTTGATAAGCTTTTCACGCATGATTGCAGCCATTACATGTGCCTCTGCCCTTGTGATCAGATTGAAGCTACCTCTTTTGTTGAAGATAATCCTAGACACTATGTAGTGTAGGATCCTCACTTGAGTACTGAGGTCAGTAGGCTTCAGCAAACTTATGGGTGGCCTATTCTCCTTTCTTCTGAACAAAGTATTCAGGATTGTGCTCTCCTTGTAGTTTAGGAATGGTCCACCTTCTTCATCAACAGTCTCTACCTCATCCATATAACCAGAAGTAGTGATGTCAATCTTAAGGTCATCTTGCCCTGGAATTTCTAATACCTCGTTAAAAGTTTCATCTGTGAGCCAGATGATCCTTGATCTCAGATTGACCTCCCACTTCTTCTTCTTGCTGTTGTACTTCAGGGAGGCATATCATGTCTTAACCACTTCATCATCATATCTCTCCAGTATCTCTAACAGATTCTTATATCTCAACATCCATAGTCCAGCATCAAAATTGTTAGAGAATAAGAATTCTTTCATGTTCACATAATAAGGCTTGATTACCTTTTTACTCACAAACTTGGTCGAGTATTCCTCCTGAATCTGAGGAGTGCTCCATAATGGCATTGTTGTGAGTTGGTATTCTCCAGATTCAGTACTAGAGAAGGAAGTGGAAGCAATAGTAGCAGCAGCAGGAACAGGAACTGAAGGCTCTATTTTCTTTGGTGAAGAAGGTCCAGCTTTCTTTGATTCAGCCGTTGGAGTTATTTTTTGCCGTTTGGAGGGAGTTGCCTTGCTTGATTCGGCTTTTCTCTTTGATTTTTCACCCTCCTTTGAGGCATATTGGGATCTAACTGTTCTCTTTGGTCGTGCCTCTCCCTTTCCAACTTCTGGATTCTTTACTCTTGCCATTTTTGTGGATAAATGTTTTAGAATGAAGCTGAGAATAGGTTTATAGGATGCGAAAAGGAGTTTAAATGGTGGGAAAAGAAGATTTATGGTCAGAATTGAAGCGCATTGAAGAGAGAATTTGAACAGACTCAGAGAAGAGGTGAATAGGGTTGCGTCTGTTCAGAGGAAAACTATTGGTTTTAACATGTGTAACCGCAGGACAGACGAATTTTGAGGGGTCAAAATTTGAACTTCGAGCGGTTAAAAGTTAAACCATTCAGCAAAGCTTACTGACAAACAAATTTTCTTCTGAAAGTTCATCTGACAGAGGCTTGGTCCAAGCAGCACAAGATGAACAGACCAACTTTGTTTCAACAAAGTTCGAATTTCGAAGAACAGGCATCAAGCAATAATCAATACAATAAACAACAGACGAAATATGTTTATGGAAATTCGTCTTTCCGAGATTCAACATTGTGAGCATGTTTAAACAGACGAATTTTTGAATCAGAAATTCAAATTTCTATACTTTGTAAAGGTTTTCCAACATGCGTATGTTAAGAAATAGACATTTGTATAATCATCATGTTGGACAAAGATAACATTGAAACTTTTATTTTTGAAAATTTGAACTTTCAAAGACCAACAAACGAATTTCGAGGGATCACCGAGAACTGTTACAATGTAAACCAAGCTGAAGTTCATTTGATGGGCATCTAAATTCGAATGTTGAGCATGCTGACTAGTTCAAAAACTCAATTTATCAAGGAAATTCGTCTAACACACAACTAAAATGCGAATTTCAACTTTAAAAACTTACATAATGGATCCAAAGCTTAGATTTCTTGCTGATTCTTTCACCTTTTGACTGTTCCATTCTGATTTGCTCCATTTTTCAAATCTATTGTCATTTAAACTCATGAGGAGCACCTGCAACTTACATTAAACTTACTCCGATGCTAAAGTTAGAATTAAATCAATGTCAGAAATTCTAAAACAAATTGATACAGAATTTTACTTACAGTTCATTGGGATTTACCATACCCAATTCTCTCCAGATTTTACAATGCCTATCTTCTGAAAGAGGCTTTGTCAAGATGCCAGCAAGTTGATCTTTTGTAAGGATGTATTCTAATCTGATCTCTCTTTTCAGAACATGATCTCTTATGAAGTGGTGCCTAACTTTGATATGCTTCATCCTTGAATGCATGACTGGATTCTTTGTGATGTTAATGGCACTTTGGTTGTCACACATTATAGGTATTTCTTTCATCTCAATCTCAAGATCTTCAAGCTACTGTTTTATTTAGATGACTTGGGCACAACAGCTTCCAGCTACAACATATTCAGCTTCTGCCGTGGATAAGGCCATACTGTTTTACTTCCTGCTAAACCATGAAACCAAGGATCCTCCAAGAAACTGACACGTTTCACTTGTGCTTTTTCTGTCAGTTTTGGATCCTGCAAAGTCAGCATTAGTGTATCCTTTCAGATCTTCTCCATTGCCCTTTGGATACCATAGACCCATCTGTGATGTTCCAATTAGATATCTGAAAATATGTTTCACAGCAGTTGCATGGGTTTCTTTGGGGCATGATTGGAATCTTGCACACATGCAGACACTGAACATAATGTCAGGTCTACTGGCAATTAGGTATAGTAGAGATCCAATCATTCTTCTATACTGGGTTATGTCAAACATTTTACCCTATTCATCCACATCCAGTTTGGTTGTAGTAACCATAGGTATTCTCATTAGCATATCATTCTCCATACCAAACTTTTTTAGCAATTCTTTCAAATACTTGGATTGATTGAGAAAAATACCATCATCACATTGCTTAATTTGCAGTCCAAGGAAGAAGTTGAGCTCACCCGTCATGGACATTTCGAATTCTCCCTGCATTAGCTTAGAAAAATTCTTGCAAAGAGATTCATTAGTAGCACCAAATATAATATCATCAACATAGATTTGAACAATAAGTAAATCTTTATTTTCTTTCTTAGTGAATAAAGTTGTATATACTTTTCCTTTGTTGAACCCTTTTTCAATTAGAAAATTACTTAATCTTTCATACCATGCTCTAGGGGCTTGCTTTAAACCGTAAAGGGCTTTCTTCAGTTTATAAACATGGTTTGGTTTTGTAGAGTCCTTAAAGCCTGGAAGTTGGTCTACATAAACTTCTTCCATGATATATCTATTCAGAAAAGCACTCTTCACATCCATTTGATATAACATAATATTTTTCATGCATGCATATGCCAACAGAATTCTAATTGCTTCTAATCTAGCCACTGGAGCAAAGGTTTCTTCAAAATCAATTCCTTCTTCTTAATTATATCATTTGGCAACCAGTCTAGCTTTATTTCTTATTATTAATCTAGATTCATCAAGCTTATTTCTAAAAACTCATTTAGTGCCAATGACATGATGATTTTTGGGTCTGGGCACTAAATCCCAAACTTGATTTCTTTCAAACTGATTCAACTCATCTTGCATAGCTAAAATCTAATATTCATCAGTTAAGGCTTCTTCAATACACTTAGGTTCAATTTGAGAGATAAAAGCACAGTTTATCATTTGATCCCTTAACTGTTTTCTGGTTTTAAGTTTCTCTTGAACATCCCCTATCACTTGATCAACAGGATGATTCCTTTGATATCTCCAAGCTCTAGGGAGTTCTTGAGACATTTCTTCATTATATTTATCCTCAAAGTCTTTTTCCTAAATATCTTCCTTTATGTTAATAGATTCAGATATTTTTGGAGGTTCAATTTTACCTTCATAAAAAATATCTAAATTTTTAAAGTTTGAAATAAGATCATCCTCATCAGTGACATGTTTGGAAACAGTTTCATTTTCAATAAATACTATATGAACAAATTCTTCTACTAATTTAGACTTCTTATTAAAAACTTTATATGCCTTACTTCTACTAAAATAGCCCAGAAATATACCTTCATCAGATTTGGCGTCAAACTTACCCAAATTCTCCTTTCCATTATTGTGGATGAAGCACTTACAGCCAAATACATGTAGATGTAAGAGATTTGACTTCCTTCCTTTATATAGCTCATAAGGAGTCTTCCCAAGAATTGGTCTGATGTAGACTCTATTTATGATGTAACTTGCTGTGTTTACTGCATCAGTCTAGAATACTTGAAAGAGTTCCTTTTCATTTAGAATTGCTCTTGCCATCTCTCCAATTGTTCTGTTCTTCCTCTCCGCCACTCCATTTTGTTGAGGAGTTCTTGGGGCTGAGAAGTTGTGATCAATTCCATGCTTATCACAATACTCCAGGAAGTATGAATTCTCAAACTCTCCTCCATGATCTGACTTGATAGACATAATAGAAATACCCTTCTCATTTTGCATTTTCTTGGCTAAGGTTACAAATGCATCAAACGTATCACTCTTAGAAGAAAGAAACATTGTCCAGGTAAATCTAGAGTAATCATCCACAATTATAAGCACATACAGATTTCCACCAATGCTTTTTATCCTAGATGGACCAATTAGATCTATATGCAATAGTTCTAGTGGTCTAGTTGTGGTGACTACATTTTTAGATTTAAAAGAAGATTTAGTTTGTTTTCCTCTTAGGCATGCATCACATTCTTTGTCTTTTTCAAAAGTGATTTTTGGTAAGCCAGTGACTAACACATTTTTAACCAGTTTTGATAGTTGATTCATGTTAACATGTGCTAATCTTCTATGCCACAACCAACTATCATTATTCTGACTAATCAAACATATAGAATCTAAGGGAGGAAGTTCATCAAGATCAATATTATAGCAGTTACCATCCCTTTTAGCCTTGAAGATTATTTTGTGATCACTTTTTCTGATGACCAGGCAGAACTTTGAGTCAAACAGTACCCAGTTTCCTTTGTCACATGTCTGACTCACACTAAGCAGATTATGGTTGAGGCCAATTACAAACAGCACCTCTTCAATGGATGTTTTAGGATTCTTCCCCACAATGCCAATGCCAAATATTTTGCCATATTGATCACCTCCAACGGTCACCTTTCCTCCTTTCTTGTCTCTAAGAATGATGAACTTCTCCTTATCACCGGTCAAGTGACTTGAGCAGGCACTGTCCATATACCATTTATTGCTCTTTCTAACTTTAAGACAAATCTGTAAAACAAAGTTCATTGTTTCTTTTTAGGTACCCAAATTTGCTTGGGTCCTTTTCTGTCAGTAGTATTTTCCCTAGATACAGATGTACCTTTGGGAACCCATTTAGCCTTCCAGTCAAGTCCATTTTTCTTTAAAGCACATGAACTGGAAATATGTCCCTTCTTGTTACAGAAGTGACAGGTGGTAAAGGGACTGCTAGATTGAGATGTAGGAAGAAAACAATGCAGATAATATTTTTGTTTTGCATGCCTTAGTTGATCATAAGATTCAATGTGCCGTGTAATATGTTCTTTCTTTCTATTGCCACTAGCATGCACAAAATGTCTCATATATACATTCTGATTCTTTTTCCTAATCTTTTCTTTGACTGCACAAGGATCATAGCCAAGTCCAGCCTTTCCCTGTGATATTCTTTGGCTTCCCATTAAAGCTAACAACATATCTTTACCTTTAGTAAGCCTAGACATGCTTTTCACTAGATAGTCATTGGTTTGCTTTAATTCAATACATCATTTACAGCAAGCAGATTCAGCAATAGGCAGAGAAGCAATTTCAGAGATGTTGCATTGAGATTCTAGTTTGTTAATCTTTTTCTTAGCTTGCTTCAATTCTTTGGCAACCTTAACAAACTCATCATACAACTCATGAAATGCATCCAGTAATTCATAATAGGAAGGTTCAGATTCATATACCTCATCTTCTTGATCACTGTTGCATGAGATTTCAACTTCTTCAGAGGCAAGTGCCATCAGACAGATGTTGGTAATTTCATCTTCTTCCTCATCTAAGCTGTTGCCCCATATTGATGAGATGTAAGCTTTTTTTTTCTTGCCTTTGTCTGCAGCTTTCTTTTCTTTTTCTTTCTTCTTGAGGAATTGTGGACAATCCTATTTGATATGTCCCTGCTTTTTACACTCGTAGCAAGTGACAGGTTCTTTTACTTCTCTCTTGCTATCTCCAGCTGCTCATTTCTTGAAGATTTTCTTGTTTCTCTTCTTGCTGTAGAATCTTCCAAATTTTCTGACCATCATAACCAAAGTTTCTTCATCTAGCTCATCTCCATCGTCGAATTCTTCCTCTTTCTCCTCAGCATCTTTTAGAGCAAGACTTTTCTTCTTTCTGTCTTGTCCTGCCTCCTTAAGAGCCTTCATTTTTCCTTCATACTCCTCGAGGCTACCAAAAAGAGATGTGACAGAGGCCATTGATTCTCCTCTGGCTTCCTCTATTGCTGTTACTTTAGGCTGCCATTCCAGAGGGAGAGCTCTGAGGATCTTTCTGACCTTTTCTGTCTGAGTGTACTTCTTTCTCAAACTCTTTAGTTGATTCACAATGAAGGTGAATCTCTTCTGTAGCTCTTTTACACTTTCTCCTTCCGTCATTCTGAAGCTTTCATATTCACCTATGCAGGTGTTCAATTTGTTTTCTCTAACTCCAGTTGTTCCTTCGTGGGCAATTTGCAAGGTATCCCACATTTCCTTGGCAGTGGAGCACTGTGAGACCCTGTAGAATTCGTCTTGATTCAATGCACTGACCAAGCAGTGTTTTGCCTTGAAGTTCAGTAAGACTTTTCTTCAATCTTCCTCATTCCATTCAGCTTCTGGCTTTTCTTTGTACTTCCCATCATCCCGCAATGCCATTGGGACAAAATCTCCCTTCTGGATGACGGACCAGATGTTCAGATCAATTGACTGAAGATATATTTGCATCCTCATTTTCCAGTATCCATAGTGCTCTCCACTGAAGCCAGGTGGTCTATTTGTGTTGTTTCCCTCTGGTAGTATACTTTCTCCAAAGCCAGCCATTGTATTTCTTGAACTGTTAAATCCTTTGATAGGGAATCCAGGCTCTGATACCACTTGTTAGATAAGCTGGCTTCCTAAGAGGGGGGATGAATTGGGAAGATTAAAAATTTTTCTGCAAAACGTCAAGAAAGTGAAGAAAGTAAAGGGTGATAGTAAAACAGAGTATAAATGAATAACCAGTAAAAGTAGTAGTAGGGAAGAGAAGACTCAGATATTTATCCTGGTTCGGTCTCTCAACTTGACCTACGTCCAGTCCCCAAGTCACCACTTGAGATTTTCCACTATTCTACAAGAATTCAGTGGGCTTCTTGCAAATGCCACAGTACAACGTTAATGCTCTGTTTCTAGAGCTCACACTTTCTCTATTTTCACTCTCATCAAGTGCTTCCCCAATCTCTTGTGATATCCCTTCACAAGAAAATTTTTCTTCCAGATGAAGATAAGATTGTTTACAATAGATAAACTCTCTTAATCAGAGTGAATATGAAAGTTAAAGTACAAAGAATGAAGTATGTGAGAGTAAGAGACTTTGAGTAGATGATTTGGCAGAGTTTCAGTATATACAAAAAAATCGTTATCCATATCTTCAAATGAGGTTCTATTTATAGATTTCTGCCCCAACTATACGTTAGAGACAAGATCTAGCAGTTAGAGACGTTACCCAATGGTACTCTGAGAAACTATCTGTTCACCAACCACATTTAATGCTTCTAACACTCAAAGTTTGAATTTCAGTTGGTCAACAGACGAATTTTACAGAAACCGAAAGTTACAGCATTTAACGTTGAACTCCCGAAGTTTGTCTGTCATGAAGCAAAATTCAAATTTTCATTTTTAGAAAATGATTTTATGTTGGAACATACGAATTTTCATGTTCAAAGTCGTTCTGTTAAGTGTGAACAGTAATATGAATTTGCTACAGTGCCTTCAAAATTCGAATTTTGGAACCCCAAAGTTCGTCTGTCAGTAGCTGGTTCAATGAGGCACAATAGTTCATCAATTCGAAATTCAAACTTTCAGAGGGCAAAGTTTGTCTGTCAGAGAGGCCTCTTTTCAGACTTACTTTAAAGTTCAAATTTCTGAATATTGTCATTCGTATGTCAACATATCAACACAACAGACTCACAAGCTTTGTTTATGAAATTCAAATTTTCAAGTTCAAAGTTCGTCTGTCAGCAAGCAATTTTGAAGCCCTATCTAAACTTGGTTTCAGATGAACTTTGACATATTCTCAGACTAATTTTTCAATTTTCATAAGTTTCTTTTTATCTAAAATTCAAATTTTTAAAAGCCAAAGTTCATCTGTCAGAGAAAGCTCTTTTTAGACACGTATCAAAATTCGAATTTCTCAAGTCAAAATTCATCTATCAGAGAAGCCTCTTTTCATACTTATTCATTTTCAATACGAAATTCGAATTTTCAAAGCCAAAGTTCGAATTCTCAAAACAGCAGATCATTATAAACCTTTCAAACTTTGTCTGTTGGTGGATGTTTTTCAAATATTCCATGAATTAACATAGAATCAAGGTTTTAAAACATCTTTTTACCAAATCAAAGTCTTTTACTCAAATTAAAACATTACTAAACATTCTACAACTATTATTGCACGGATTTTTCTAGAATTCCTTCACTTGAAACCTTTTGTGCACCTTTGATATCTTTATTCCAAGCTCTTGAAGGTTGGTTTGGAGTCATCAAAACAATTGATTCAACAAAAATAACAAAAATTCATAAGAAAATAATAAAAATACTACCTAAGCCTTTATAAACATGTTACCATATTAATGAAATTACATGTTTGGTACATGACATGGTTATTTACAAGGTGAGCTATAAAAAAAAACTACTAATTGACCAATTGGGCTTTATTGATCAACATAGTTTAACCCATAATTAATAAAAATGAAATTAAAATAAATTAAGCCCACTAATGTTTAAGTCACATGCTCTTTTAGTGAAACACATGATCTTTTAATAATCTTTTCAAATGGACTTCTCCTTGGCCATAATCTTTCCAAGTGATAAAACCTCCTACCATGCTCTTGAATTTGTCTAAGCCCTCCTTTTGAACCATGACTAAGGCATCCTTTATATGTCAAGTTTTAATATGTCAAATTTACTTTTATAAACAAGACATCCAAAACATAGATCATGTTATAATAAACTTACTTTTATCTAAATTTCATTATAACAAACTTCATTTTTTCTATCTTAAGTTTGCAAACTAAAAACCAAACGGGCCCTAAATATAGATGAAGCTAATAATTTTTGCTAGGATAATTGTTTATTGCTTTGTGTTCAAAACTAACTATAGGTTTTCTTCACTATAACAACAAATCTAGAAAATTTATTTCTTGTAGGTTGGGGTGCATTGATTCTTGACTCTAGTTACAATGAGAATTTTGTGTTGTGTTATTTGTTACTTGTATAGGTGGGTGACCTTTAAAATCCAACAAAATAGCAGCTAGAAGCCAATAGATGAAAATATTAGTGCATCTAATTCCAAGGAGGAAAGTAAATCTGGAAATTTTTTCTTTCGTAGTCATGGTCTGGACTCTGGAGAACAAAGTTTGAAAAATGATATTGGGACTATAGTCTGTTTGGTTTATCATTTAGTTTTGCAAATCTCTAGTTGTGAACGTATTTTTTGCTAATCTTGTGTTTGGCTCATTTTAATAGGTCATTTTGTAAATTTACTTTTACCTTTAAACGTACTGGTATCTAACGGAATGAAAAAGTTACTTTTTAGTTTACAAATCTACTTTTATCTCATAATCATTTTGTCAAACTTACTTTTACAAAAAAAAGTCCAAACATAAATTATGTTATAGCAAAACTTACTTTTATCCAAATATTTTAGCAAAGTTTATTTTATTCTAACTAAAGTTTGCAAACTAAAAACCATACGGGTTCTAATCATGTGGTTATTACTTAGTTCCCAGTTGAGTACATCAATGATTCTAATATAAATTATGTTATAACAAATTTACTTTTATCTAAACTTCATTTTATTCTAATTTAAGTTTGCGAATTGAAAACAAAATGGGCTTTAATCATGTGGATATTACCTAATTTTGAGTGTACCAATGATTCTATGCAGATACCTTGGGGAATTATTGCTTTCATATGGTGGAAGTTTTTTTAACAAAGGGTATCTATGTCAATTAGTATTTGGATTATGAGAACTTCGTCCTTTAGCCTTATTGCATTTGTTAAGATCCTTCATAATAAATATTGCCATACTATGGAAAAAGGAAGATCCTGTGGCAGGTCTTTAGAAGTGGTTAATAAAACCCACTACTAAATATTGTAGTGATTAAACAAAAATCATTGCTAAGATGACATAACTGCCACTATATTGTGTCATTTTGATGCAACTGTTGCTAGGGAGGCACTAACCACTACTATATAGTGTCAATTTTTCCCAACTGCGGCTAAGTTTGACACAGGAAATTTAAAGTCGCACTTAGCAGTGATTTTGTAACAACTCTCATTACATTATCCTGAACTTAGTCTCTAGCTAAAAAAGTGTAATTGACAATGTGTGCAAGACTAGAGGAACTAGGACCGAAGAACGGATTCGAATATAACCAAATTGAAATTTGAAATATCAAAGGGCCACACTGCGGCGAGACAAAGGGCTACCGCGGTGAGCGAGTTTGAAATTTGTGGAGTTTTCAGACAAAAAGGGGCTCATGCCGCAATGTACTTATCCACCACCGTGGCGCCACACCTCGGATTCCTATAAACCAAAAACATTTCAGTCAGCCAAGACAGAGGGAGAATGAGGGAGCTAAGTTAGGGCTTCAAGAATCTGGCTTGAGGGAGTGATTTCTGGACTCTAAGAACTTGATAAATTGTTGGTAAGTGGTTCTTGATCCTCCCTCTCTATTTTTCTTCAATTTTTGAGTTGGATTTTCGGAGATATTGGTTGGGTTTCGATTTTGGCCAAAACCCACTGATTAAAATGGATGAAATAGGATTAATGAAGTATGATTTAGTGTTAATGATGCTTGGGTATGTGTTTTAGAGGGAGTATGTATGGTTTAAGCCTTACCCTAGGTTATTTTTGGTTGAGGAAATTGGGAATCCGAAATATTTGTGGTTGATTAGAGTTTGAATGATCTATAGGAGCTCAATGATGCATGAAAATGGTATTGGAACCTTGGGTTAAGCATAATTGGTTAAGTTATGGATTTTGGTCAAGTTGTATATTATGTTAATTGAGATATTATGATATTGTAATAGTTGTTCGATTGATCGGAGGAGTCCGAGTTGTGGGTTGGCAATCCGAGAAGCTTGTGGAATCATGTGTGTGGTACTAACAACCCAAGGTAACCGAGTGTTTGTATTGTATGTATTATATATTAGTATATATTAGTATATATACATGTTTCCATTCATACCGCGATATTGTTAAGTGTGTGTATGGTTTTTCTATATATCATAGTATGCACATGGCTAGACAGTATAGTAGATGATGATGATTACATATATGATTATGATAATGTGACATTACATGAGTTCATAGAATGACATTGAGAAACATGATGATGATAATTATATAGTGATATGGCACGAACATCACTACTACATGATTATTGTGATAAAAGGTGGATTGGGTGGTGATGATATATGATATGATATGATGAGATATAATATAAGTGAAATAAGGATAGGATCCCTATCATTAAATCCTCTCCTATGGCCAAGAGAGCAAGACGGCAGTGGATTGCACCTTCCCTAAAATCACCATCAATTCATGGTGGTCAAGGGAAAGGAGAGCCACGGTCTAAGTATTAATGTTATCTTTGGCTGGGTGCACTAGTGTGAGGTGAGCTTGGTGATGTCCCAGAATCAGTCTTCACCGATTGTTGGAAGGGAGTCAGTCACTTATATGAAATGTCCTGTTATGACGACAGCTCGTGGTTCTAATTGTGTGTGAGGAAGAACATGCATTCCATTACATTTGCATTGTTGCACCATGTGCATTATTGTATGAGCTATTATATATGTTGTTTGTGGTTGTCCCCGGTCACTGAGACTTTGTTTCACACCCCTTTCCCATGAACTAACATTTTAGGTGAATGTTCTAACACTAGTCCGGAGAAGACAAGGGAGTCGTAGTGTCTCAGATGTGGGAATATTCAAGTCATGGTAGTATATTGTATTGTCTATGTATATTGTACCAAGTAGGATAATATGATTGTAATGGATAGGAGGATTATGTTAACTGTAATGATGATGGTGATTGATATGGGATGATGTGATGTAATGAATGTATGTTTTGGCATGTTGAGGAGTCAGAATGGTTGTGTGAGCCTAAAGGGAGTTTTTGGGCTTGGACGGTATGTTTTAGGTATATAACCCATTATATGAATTTGGGGTTCAAGGGGGTCAACTCTTAGAGGAGTGGTTCATTTGAGATGAAACCTCTTTGGATAAGTTGATTGAGTCAATTAGGACCTGTATAAATGGTCTTCAGGTGCCAATTTGCTTTGGATGGTAATTGGAAGAGGTTTGTGGTAAGTTTTAGACAAAAAGTGGTCAAAATAGTGTTAGGTGTCCAAAAACTCCAAACGGGGATGGATTTGAGTGAAATTGGTGTGTATGGATAGATTGGGACAAGATTGACTTGTAGGAGTTGGAATCAGGTCAATCGGAGATTGGAGCATAAAATTATGTGTGTTAGAAGTTGGCCCAAAAGATTAGCAATTTACTTATATGGGAACTGATGCTGGTGCCGCGGCACCAGAAGCTTGGTTGTAGCACCAAGTGCTACTACCCGGCTAAGGCTGTGGCAGTACTATAGCAAGCTGCCGCTCCAACTTGTTTTGGTGCATTTTGGTTCTTTTTCCCTGCTTTGATATTTTGGGAGTTAAAGTCGAGGTGTTTTGGTCTAGTTTTGTTAGTTTTGAAATGATTGGTCAAGATTGGAGGTGGGTTGGAGTAGGGTGTTACAATTGTTATAGCGATCATAGTTTTAACCGTCACTAATTATGAACTAAGAATTTTGACCGTTATATTTAGTCGTATTTTTTGTGGCAGTTCCCATGTAATCGTTGCTATTTTTTATTTAGTAGCGGTTAGAGCTACGGTTAGTAACCGCTACTATTGATGCAGCATGAATAGTAGTGGTTAAATTAATAACGGCTTCTAAATTTTGGCTATTTATCCCCACCCTCGCCTCCTTCTCCTCACTTCCCCTCGTTATTCTCACTCCTCTCTTACCCTCTTCCTCTCTCTTTCTCTCATCGGCACTATAGCTAAAACTCCACGAGTTTTGGTTGAGGTAAAATTTTTACTATTACTTTTAGTTTAATATTTTAATAATTATTTAATTTATTTGTATTTATTTATTTATTTATTTTATTTACATTGACTAATTTTTTTAATATTTGAAATGAGATTATTTTATTGCAACATTCGTTTAATATTTGTCAGTAGATTTCTTAGTATATTCGAAGTTAGTTCAGGTTAAAATTTTTTATTTTTTATTTTAATTTAATATTTTAAAACTTATTTAAATTTTTTTGCAGATATTTGTTTAGTTAATTTATTCACATTAAATAAATTTTTGGTAACTATTTAAATGGAATTATTTTATTTTAGATTTAATAATTATGTATATTGAATTAACCTATTAATAATTTATTTTGTATTTATTATACAATTTTTTATTTTTTATTACATTAATATGTAGTTTATTAATTTTTTTCTTATCTAATAATAATTTAATATTATTAATATATATTGTAATTAATTATTATCTTTGTAACAATTTTTTTAAGGATTTGGAGGGTAAGTTGACGTGATATTATTGAGGTCTTCTTGAGGTTAGTATTCATTGTTTACATTGTTATACATTAAGTAGTTTATTAAAGCAATAATTTGTTTTATGTAAGTTATAATTTATATGAAATTAGCATGTGGAAATTAATAAATTAATTTAGAAATGATTAATTTTAATAATTGTTATAAGTAACGATAGAAAAGAAGTAGGCCAAACTGAAAGATTGTTTTTTATGTATTAAGTAAGATATTAATATTATTATTATGCATTAAGTAGGAAATATAGTTTATATTAAATTTAATAATTGTTTTATTTATATTGTTATGCATTAAGTATAATATTAATGTTGTTTTTATGCAAAGATAACTTTTATTTTAGATCTTTTTAATGTTTATGTGGCAAAAATCACATTTATGATATTAAGTAGGATAAATATAATTAAACTTGTATGATATATTGTATGGGAGATAGATAGGTCATGGATAGGCATGCCGCGAACAAGTAGAGAGTACTTAGATGGATTAGAGTCATTTTCTGATTTTGTTATCACTGGTCGAGAGGCAGGAGCAAAAATTCTCTATCCCTGCCAAAAATGTAATTTTAAGAAGTACCACAAGAGAGCAATTATGAGAGATCATTTAATCGTAAAACCATTTCCACTGGGTTATACCATTTGGGCAATGCACGGGGAAACTCGTGAGATGTTCGAACACAGCAAAAATTCTCCAGCACATTTAGAAGTAGGTGTGGAAATGGGTAGAGGGGATCCAATGAATGTATTAGTTCATGATGCTTTTAGAATTCATGATGATAACATATTTTCGGAAGCAGTAGATGGTCCTGATCCATTATCTACAAGTGAGATGAATCAAGAAGCTAGATATTTCTACGAATTAATGTGTGATGGAGAGAAGTCGTTGTACTCGAGATGTCAAAAATATACGAAGTTATGGTTCTTGGTTACGATTTATCACATCAAGTGTTTATGTGGGATAAGTAACAAGGAAATTTCAATTGTATTGGAATTATTGGGAGATGCATTTAGTCATGTAGAAACCCCAACTTCATTTTACGAGGCAAAAAAAAAAATAATAACCAAGTTAGGTTTGAACTACGTAAAAATTGATGCATGTCGAAATAATTGCATGTTGTATTAGGGAGACAATGTAGATAGAGAGGTTTGTAAAAAATGCAATGCATCCAGATGGCAGCAGGTGAAAAAAGGTAAGAAGAAGTAGAAGAAGAAAGCAGTCAAAATTCTGAGGTACTTTCCTTTGAAGCCACGTTTGCAAAGATTATATATGTCATCGAACACTATGAAGCTGGTGAGGTGGCATGATAGTGAAAAGAATACTGATGGTCTACTGAGGCATTCAAGAGGCTTTGAAGCATGGAAATCTTTTGATCTTCAATATCCAAAATTCGCTACGGATCCAAGAAATGTTTGTCTAGCTCTAGCAACTTATGCTTTCAATCTATTTGGTAATTTGAGCACAAGTTACAGTATTTGGCTAGTCATGTTGTTACCCTACAATCTTCCACCATGGTTGTGCATGAAACAGAGTTCCTTCATACTATCGATGATAACCCCAAGAAGAAAAGCACCTAGCAATGATATAGATGTTTATTTACAACCATTAATGTATGAATTGCTAGAGTTGTGGAATATTGGGGTCGAGACGTTTGATTATCATGAAAAGAAGGTATTCAATCTACGTGTAACACTTATGTGGACTATCAATGATTTTTCAGGTCTTGGAACTTTGTCTAGGTGGAATGTTCACATTGGTTTATCTTGTCCATCATGCAACTTTGACTAAGAACCTTTTCATCTTTCCCATAGTTGTAAATAGTGTTTTATGGGGTATCGTCATTTTCTAGATAGAACACACAAATTCAGATTTTGGAGAGTTTGCTTTGATGGGAAACAAGAGAGAAGAGGTCCTCATGCTGTTTTATCTGGTTCAGAAATATTGTGCTAGGTATCCAATGTTAATGTTGTCTTCGGAAAAGATGATGAGGCTAAAGGGATGGGTAGGAGACATAAAACACAAACTGATGGTGACCCAATGCAATGACAGAAGAAGAGTATATTCTTTAATCTTCCTTATTGGACATATAATTTGTTACATCATAATCTTGATGTTATGCGCATTGAGAAGAATGTTTATGGCTTTTGCTCTTCACACTGCTAAATGAAATTGGAAAATCCAAAGATAACTTGAGGGTTCGGAAGGATTTAGAAACTATAGGTATTCATTAAGAGCTACGGATGAATGAGAATGGAAAGTATCAACCAACAGTGTTCACTCTGACAAAAGAGAACAAGGAAATATTTCTCATAACATTGAAGAAAATCACTGTTCCTGATGCATATTCTAGTAATATTTCCACGTGCATTGACCTAAGAGCATGAAAGATTGGAGGACTTAAGGGTCAGGGCATCACACCTACCCAGATTTTTGGTAGCTCTAGGTAGACACACAGTCAGTCCTCCTTCGCTTCATAGTCCTCAACTTCTGCACTTGCCAGCATGCCCTTGTATGTTGAGCTACATCAGATGCTAGGCATTGTACAGAGCTAGTATGAGCAGTTGTAGTCATAGGTTCCTCAAATGGTGCAGCAGACTACTTCAATTATTGCATTGTAGGTTGCTGCTATGGCTATCCAGCAGTTAGTCAACCAGCTCTTCCCTGGTAGCATCCTTCCATATATCCAGATCCCACAGATCATTATACCTCCTTTCCAGTCGTCTACAAGTGGCCACATACCAAGTCCATATGATCAATCTCATTTTGACACAGAGCATCACAATCTAGATCAGTAGGAGCAACCAGACAAGCCAAAGCAGTAGTGGGATTTTTTTCGGACTTGGATTATATTTGATTTTTATTTTCTGAAGATTATATTTTATGGATTTTTTATGGACATATTTTACTTTTACTGTTATTTTATTCAGTTTTTATATATTAATTTTTAATAGTTAATTTATTTTTATTTAGAATTTTTCAAATTGTTTTCTTAATCTATTTAATACAGAAAATTAATTTCTGGCTCAATATACTTTTAATTTAAATTAAATAAAAAAATTCAATTAAAATTGTAGGTTTTGTATATTAATTAGGGCCTATTTGTTTTACCTTTTTTAAAACCAAACCATGGTTAAAACCATAGTTTTTCAAGAAGATATGTTTGGTCATACATAAACTGTCTTTTTGAAAAATGAAAAGTGGGTTAAATTATGGCTTTGGAAAATGAGGGAGATAGTTACATTTCTGTTAGTAAAACCATGGTTTTGGAAAATGAGAGAGATACTGACTTTATATTATACATCTAAAAGTACTTTTAACTCTTATCATCCAAAAAAGTTTTTGGTTAAAGTATGATTTTGTAAAAAGAATATCCAAATATAACAACTTATAAAAAACTTAGTTTTACCAAACTTCATTTTTACAAATTTTATTAATTCTAACTTTAATCTTTAAAATTAATATCGATTACAGTAGCAGTTTAATTTTAACCGCTACTACATTTATATTTAACAGTGGTTATTAACCACTGCTGTAACCACCGCCATACTCAACTTTATAGCGGTTTTCTTTAATTGTCGTTATTTTCTGAACCTTATATATACCCTTCCCATGTCTAATTTCATCATGCCTGGTCAGTGTTTCCAATTGCTTCCACCTTCTCTTCTTTCTTCTAGTCAATTACATCTCCTGGATTTGGAAAAAAGTCAAGATGAAGGAAAAGATGAATTGAAGATTATTTTTGTATTTTTTCATATAAATATTTTTATTCAGTTGTCATTTTAAATATATTAATGTAAATGTTAGTTTGATAAAATTAATGTGATATTAAATATTCTAATTAAGTATAAATTTATTATTATTTTTTAAAATTATAATTATATTGATTATGTTTAATATATATTCTATAAATATTTATATATAAGTTTTTTCTATTTTTTTAATCTTTTATATTATTTAAAGCGTCTAAATTAATTTTGTTATTGAAATTTTGGTATTTTTTTAATTATTAGAAATTTAAGAATGATTTTTTTAAAATAATCTGACAATTTAGTAGCAGTTACCAACTATTCCCATAACCGTGTCTAAATTAGTAACGGTTAGTGAACCGCGACAAAAATGTGACCAAATTTTAAGCAGGAAAGATTTTTGAATTTGATTTTCAAATTTTAAAGCGGTTAATGTAACTGCTAGAAAGTTGCCGCCAATTGTGAAGTGGTTATTTTAACCGCTGCAAAAGCAGCGTTAACTGTCACAAAATGTTAGTAGCGGTGTTCACAGCAAGATTCCATGCCTTTCATAAGATTCTTATAACAATGGGTTTATTACAGTGGATATGTTAACCGCGGCTAAGTTTGAGGCGGTTTGACTGAATTTTGAAGTGATTTTGCAATAACAGCAACAATATGTGTTGTGTTACCTGCGATTGCAGCAGTTGTTCTAACCGTTACACTTGTCTGTTGTAGTGGTTATAACTACTACAATAATATAAAATAAGCACTACTAAATACCGGTTTTTCTATAGTGCCATATGTTAGTCCTTCAGCTTAATTTTCCCCAAAAAATATGCCAACTGCATTTACCTGGTTCAGAATATATAAAAGTTTTTGGAAAGTTAGCAACCCAACTTTCTTGATATTTAGGAAAGTAATTTTCTGAATAAAATTTACATAATGTTTGGTTTTTTTTTATGTATGCATCAATATTTAGATAGAGGTAGAATCCTTTCATATGGCAAATTTTGCCACCAAGTATTTAATGTGATTAAATTTCTAAGGCTCAAACTCAAAATATATGGTATAATCTTTTACCAATTGAATCAAGCATTTATAACAATGTTACCTTCTTGTATAATGGTATTATTTTAACATTATATAATTAAAAATTATATCTCCAATATTAAAAATAATATTTTTATTTAAATAATATAAACTTTCGAATAAAAAGGTAAAGTAAAATAAACAAATTATTTTTTATGCCAATCAAAAGTTGATAAATTGAACTAACCAACATATTTTCCTCAAACGCTTCCCCACTCTAAATGCCGCAAAAGTCGAGGGAACGCATCCTTGTCAATGCCCTCATATTTCTTCTACAATTCTACTTAATGCAAATGAGGATTAGGAAGAGGGATGAATTATCTTAAAAGATTTTATAATATTTGAAATTTTAAAAAAGGTTGAAATTTTTATTGAAAAAGATTTGCACAATCAAAAATAAATCCTAGATATTTTATTTTGAATCTTTTAGTTTTTAATTTTAAAAAGATAATTTTTTAAGTACCAAGGTTTTAAAAGGTAAATTTTTATCTTTGTAAGGTTTAGTATAATATAAGTTTTGATGATGACAAATATAGAGTAATAAGGAACAAATGCATTATATGTATCTGACATATATAATGTTCCTTAAAAAAGTAAAATACATATTAGTATGTATTTAATTATGGTTACAATACATATATCATGCTATGTGTAAATATATCTACTGTACTTTTACAATGAATAATATAAGTTGGATATATAAAGTGGACTAACTACTTGGTTTGTAAGTGTAATATATTAAATGTAGGTTGGTCCAAGTAAGAAGAGTGAGCATTGGAATACACAAATGGAAATCAATATCATGCCTCACTCAAGAAAGAAGAAAAGAAAGGATGCTCCAAAAATGGAAGATCAGAAGGGAGCATACCAAGAAGGAAATGACCAAGTGGAAGTGGAACTCAACATTTGAAGACCTAGTCACTATGTATATTTTATTTTTACTTAGGTCTTGAGGTGGGATTAATCTTTGAAAATTACTTAATCTTGTTACCATATATTTTAAATGAGTTAGATTAAGTAAGTCTGATGTTAGCGTAAGTTAGATTTGAAAAACTCTGATGACAAACGAATTTTGAGAAGTTAAACTTCATATACTTTGTGAAAATACTAACTTTGCTGACTGAAATTTGAAGTTTCAGAGATATTACCTCTGACAGACGAATTTCAAGTGTTGAAATTCGAATTTCGAGTCAAGCATAGTTAGTGAAATCTGGTTTTCAAGAATCTAGAGTTTGACCTTTGATTGACATTTTTAATATATCTCTCAAAATACATATGGCTTTGATGTAAAACTTATTTCATATGAAACTAGACTTAATAAACTTTTCAAAGAAGGTTATTTCACTCAAAATAAAGATCATACGAAAAAGCTATAGTTATTTAAAGTTGAGTAGTGAGATATGAATTTTCAGTTTTGACCTCTTATCATTGTTTTGATCATATCTCACATAATAAGTTTTATTTTGAAGTGAAATTTACTTCATTTGAAAGTAGACATTGAGATATTTCCAACCATAGGTCATTTGCTTAATTTGGAGTTAAAATGAGAGAGTTATGGCTTCTGTAAAATTGTATACAGTGCAAAATTCGAAGTTACGTAGGTTCCGTTGTGATGGACGAATTTCGAAGAGAACCTTCATGCAAAGTTGAGCTTGCCACTGACAGACAAATTTTGACTTCCAAAATTCAAACTTCAGGTTCAATAGAAAAATTTTGGCTTTCAAAATTTGAATTTTGAAACACCAGAATGTGAAAATACTTCCAGAAAAGCCAACAGACGAATTTTGATATCTAAAATTCGAACTTCAAGTATAACAGATGAATTTTGGATTTTAAAATTCAAATTTTGAATATCCAGAAACATAGAAATACTTCGGGAACAGCCAATAGACAAATTTTCACATCCAAAATTCAAATTTCGAAAGGAAAAACTTGTGCCATATTGAGTTGCTCACTGACAGACGAATTTTGGGGTTCCAAAATTCGCATTTCGAAAGCACTGTAGCAAATTAAATTTACTGTTCACACTTGACAGAACTACTTTAAACTTGAAAATTTGTATGTTCCAACATACAAACATTTGTCAAGATGAAAATTTGAATTTCAGCTTTGAACAGACGAACTTCGAAGTTCAACGCTAAAAACTTTAACTTACGGTCTCTTCGAAATTCGTCTATTGACATCTAAAATTTGAATTTTAGAATGTCAGAAACATTAAATGAGGTTGGTAAATGGATAGTTTTGCAAAAATAACTGTTGGGTAACGTCTCTAACAACTAGATCTTGTGTCTAACGTCTAATTACGCTACAAAACTATAAATATAACATCATTTGAACTTATGGGTAACAATCTTAAGAGAGCTTATGCGAAAATGCTGCTACAACTTGAAAAATCTTTCTATCTTAGCATTGTTTGAAAAACCCACCTCAATAGAGTGAACTTTCAATGTATTATCTACTCTTCAAGAGAGTTTTCATTCTGTAAACATTTCTTTCTACATATTCTAGGTAGAAAACACTAAGAGATTTACACATCTTATAAGGGTGTGAGGAGAGTGGCTTCACAAGTGTCTACTAAAACTTGTGAGAATGTACTGAGGCTTCACAGGTGCCCAGATCAAACCTGTGGGATATGGTGGAAAATCTCAAGTGGTGGCTTGGGGACTGGATGTAGGCCAAGTGGTTGGGCTGAACCAGTATAAATCATTATGTATTGTTCTTCTTCTTCTCTACTCAGCTGCTACACACAACCATCTTTGTTTATCCCTGTTTTACTACACTCTTAGTGAAATTGAGTTATGATCCAAAAAGAGCAAAAATCTTGCATCACCCAATTCACCCCCCCTCTTGGGTGACCAGCCAACCTAACAATTGGTATCAAAGCTAGGACTCCCAGCAGAGGATCTAATCATCCGGGAGCAAAATAGCTGGTTTTGGAGAGAACACATTGCCACAGGGGAACAATGTCAACAGACCTCCAGGCTTCAATGGTGAACACTATGGATACTGGAAGATGAGGATACAGATTTATCTTCAATCCATAGATCTAGATATCTAGTCTGTTATACAGAATGGTGACTTTGTACCAAAGAAAATGCAAAATGATGGGACATACAGAAAGAAGCCAAAAGCAGAGTGGGATGGTGTGGATAAGCAAAGAGTCCTGCTAAACTTCATGGCAAAGCACTCCTTGGTCAGTGCACTTTCACAAGACGAATTTTTCAGAGTGTCAGATTGCAACACAGCAAAAGAAATGTGGGATGCTCTGGAGATTGCTCATGAAGGAACCAAGAGAGTCAAGGAGAACAGGCTCAGCTCTCTCACAGCTGAATATGAAGCCTTCAAGATGAACAATGGTGAGTCCATTAAAGAATTTCAAATTCGTTTTACTCACATTGTTAATTATCTGGCAGCTTTGGGAAAGAGCTATACACAAAAAGAGTAAGTATGTAAAATACTCAGAGCTCTACCCAAAGAATGGCAACCAAAAGTGACAGCTATTGAAGAAACAAGAGGAGAATCATATCAATTTGTCACTACATTATTTGGAAGCCTTGCTGAACATGAAGGGAGACTAGACTTTCTATTGGAATAGCAAAACAAAGAAAAAATGATGATATTCAAAGCTACTACATCACAGAGCTCAGAAGATGATGATACTGATGATGAAAGTGATGATAGCAGCAGTGATGATGAGGAGGATGAGCTAAGAGAGTTGACTATCAGATTTGAAAAATTCCTCAAAATAAAAAGGAAGGAGCTTCAGGAACAAAAGCACTCCTGCCATGCAATTAAGCTGAAGTACCAGTCAAAGAGGCAAGGAGGAAGATATGCCGAAAAGAAAAGTGAAAAAGCTAAAGTAGCATATACCTCTGCAATCTGGGGTAATAGTTCAGATGAAGATGATGAGGATACATATCCATGCTTGATGGCACTATCCAATGATAAGGTATCAAATTCTGACTCTGAATCTAATTCTGAATTCTCTGTTGATGAGTTGCAAGTTGCTTACAATGAAATGCATGATGAATTGATTAGATTAGCTAAAGAACTTGCACTCAGTAAAAAGAAAGTGATTTCCCTAGAAAATGATTTGCAATTTGAAAAGACTGAAAAGGAATCACTTAAACAGAAAATAAATGATTTAGAAAATATCTGTGAAACCCACACACACACTTCCTCTTGTGTTACATGTGATATATTAAATAAAGAAAAATAGGAATTGACTAGAGTAATAGCCAATTTCACCCAAGAAAAGGACAAGTTGAATATTTCGCTTGGCAAACAGAATTCTAAGTTTGACAAGTTGGGTGTTGGCTATAGGAGTGAGTCCAAAGGGAAAAATAAATCCTGTTCAAAATTCTTTGTGCCTAATATAATGCCTAACTCACCATCATGCACATATTGTGGTAAAAATGGTCATATTGCTTATCTGTGCAGCATAAGGAAAAATGGTTTGAGTAAAAGCGTGAAATGGGTTCCAAAGAATATCACTAACCCTCCTGGACCCAGAAACAAGTGGGTATCAAAATGCTCTTCTAGTGTTTCATGTATACAGAACCAATCTAAGAAGAAAGAATACATTGGTGCAAGAAAGAGGATGCTGAAAAGGAAAGCTTCTCAAAACTCCAAAACTGCAATCGTAAATCACATAAAGAAGCACTGGAAGCAATTCTCTCACTCATCTCAAGGAAGCAACTCAAATGGAAACCATACTACTAACCTTGAGAAGAGAAAGAGCAGAAATTCAAGAGGCATTGGCATGTATGCAAAAAGAAGACATGAGGAATACTACACTGCATACAAGCCAAGAATAACAAGGAAATAATATTTGGTAACCTCTGATCTTTACCCCTTTCAATTATTGCATTATATATATATATAATTGGGTAAGATTGAACTCTGGTCCCATATGTAATGAAAAACGTTCAAACTGACCTTTAGTGGACCCAAGTCAGAAAGGGCACCAAAGAAAGAAAAAGGATTTTCCCTTTTGCTTTTGTAGGTACTTCCTAAGCTAAATGGTGAAAGTCTCATAAAGATGGAGTATCTAATGCACTCAATTGGAATCATACTGAAAAGGGAAGAAATTAGCTATTAACCAAGCTGGTTTGTAAGTGTTTAACAAATTTTCATATATATGCTTGGTTGGTGCTATTATTTGAGGTTATTGAAATAAAGTATGATCCTTGTTCAAATGATGAATTATTTAAATATGATGGTACTTACTGTAAAGTTCAATATTTGCACAAGTTCATTTCTTTATTTGTATAACCAAACTTGTGTGCTTTTCAAAATTCCCCTTGTATATTGATTTTGATCTAAGCCATGATTTGAAAAACATACATATTTGAATAAATGCTCATACTCAGGGGGAGCTTGTAAATTTGCATATAAAGGTTCAAAAAAAAATATCTTTCTGATTTTAAAAGAAAAACTTGAATCATAATGCCTACATCATGTACTGATTGAATGAACATGCTCATTCGATGCATTATGCTTTCTTGGCTTTATCATTATGAAATGCATAGGTTGAGGGGGAGCATTTTCTGAAATTAAGTTGTTTATGCTTTAACTCACCTCATTTTACTATGAAGAGTTTTGTTACTTAGCTCTAAGCTGCTAAAGGGAGCAATGATATTTCAACATCTCTCCCTGATCATAAAGGAAGAAGGCAACAACTCTTCAAATCTAAGATACCTCTTGTGATGCTTGAATATCATGATCATCTTGACAAGAAGCATTATAACATTTGGTATCATAATACTTTTCAAGTAACAACTGATATTAGTTTGAATATCACTATCCATTGGTATCAATTTTGAAAATGATTGGTAACAATTGGTATTAATTTTGATATCAGTAAAAATTAGACATAGTCTGAACATGCAGTGAATAATAAGTTTTGATGATAATTTACATTTCAGTCTGTGTTTTTCTGTGTGCTTGAAACACCCCAGACATCTATACTTATTGATACAACCTTACAAATAAGGGGAGAAGAAATACTTGTTATTCTTCAAACCTTTTTGTTGATGTCAAATAGGGGGAGAAGTTGTGTGAAAAATATGTTGAATTAAGAGTTTTGATGATTCCAAACCAACAATCAAGAGCTTGGATTGAAGATATCAAAGGAGCTCAAAATAATTCAAGTGAAGAGATTCAGAGTAATTGCT
Organism: Adenanthera pavonina; assembly: GCA_026686845.1. Taxonomy (NCBI): domain Eukaryota; kingdom Viridiplantae; phylum Streptophyta; class Magnoliopsida; order Fabales; family Fabaceae; genus Adenanthera; species Adenanthera pavonina. The sequence goes on from JAIVEN010000015.1 coordinate 32,869,141, forward strand.
GTTAGATTTGTTGTAGGTTCCTTAGTTTTAGCTAGAAATGGGTAAAAGGTTCTGATTTGAAGAAAAGATGTTTTTAAACCTTGATTTTATGTTAAATCTTGACTTATTTGAAAAAACACCCACAAACAGACGAATTTTGAGAAGTTTAAACTGAACTGTCATATGGGAAATTCAAACTTTGCCTTTGGAAATTCGAATTTCGGGCTAAAAATGAATAAGTCTGAAGAGATGCTCCTCTGTCAGACGAATTTTGATTCTCCAAAGTTTGAATTTTCATGAGTCTGAAAGAAGCCTTTTGTGACAGACGAACTTCAAGTCTTCAAAATTCGAATTTCAAGCAGAATGCAATTTGTGAAAACTAAAGAAATTCGTCTGAAACAATGATAAAGTTCATCTGAAATCAAGATTTTCTCGAGTTTCAAATTTTCTCTCAGACAGACGAACTTTGAACATTGAAATTCGAATTTCAGAAGCTAAGATTACAAGTCTGTTGAAATGAAATGATGACATAAGAATAACAGAGTTTTCAACTTCGAATGTTGAAGTAAGTCTGAAGAGAGGTCTCTCTGACAGACGAACTTCACTCTTTCAACATTCGAATTTCGAAGAAAGTGAAACACTGTGCCTTTTGAACGTACTAGGAACAGACAAATTTTGGGCTTCCAAAATTCGAATTTCGAGGGCACTGTAGAAAATTGAAAACACTGTTCATACTTAACAGAAAAATTTTCTTCTTGAAAATTCGTATGTCACAACGTGAAAACATTTTACAAGTTTCAAAATTTGAATTTCACTTCATGAACAGACGAACTTCGTATTTTTACGTTGGAAGCTTTAACCTTCGGTTCCTTCGAAATTCATCTGTTGACCAACCAAAATTCAAATTTCAGTATGTCAGAAGCATTAAATGCGGTTGGTTAACAGATAGTTTTTCAGAGTAACCGTTGGATAACTTCCCCAACGGATAGATTTTGTCTCTAACGAATATTTGAAACCTAAATCTATAAATACAACATCATTTGAAGTTGTGGGTAGTAAATCAAACTTGTATATACTGAATTTCTGCTAAATTCTCTTCTCAAAAGCTTTTACCCTCTAACTTCAATATCTGTACTTTAACCTTCATATCTACTCTATTCAAGAGAGTTATATCTTTGTACACAACCTAATCTTCATCTGGAAGATAGATTTACTTGTGAGGGGAATTCACAAGGGGTTTGGGAAGCACATTGTAGAAGTGCTTAGAGAGAGTGAGAAAGCTCCAGAAAACAGAGCATACTCGTTGTACTGAGGCATTAGCAAGAAGCCCATTGAATTCTTGCTGTATAGTGGAAAAATCTCAAGAGGTGTCTTGGGGACTGGACGTAGGTCAAGTGGATAGACCGAACCAGGATAAATTACTTAGTGTTCTTCTCTCTATCATTACTTTTTCAGTTTACTCTGTTTATACATTGCTTTATTACACTTTACTTTCTTCATTCATTTTACTTTGTGCAGAAAATTTTTAATCTTCCCAATTCACCCCCCTCTTGGGAAGTCAGTCTTGCTAACAAAATATGCATATGCTTAATCTGGAATTATCTGAATTAAACTGCATTATATGTGTTAATCATTTATTTAGCATATTTTTCACTAGTGATTTGTCATCATAAAAAAGGGGGAGATTGTAAGGTTTAATATAATATAAGTTTTGATGATGACAAATATAGAGTAATAAGGAACAAATGCATTATATGTATCTGACATATATAATGTTCCTTAAAGAAGTAAAATACATATTAGCATGTATTTAATTATGGTTACAATACATATATCATGCTATGTGTAAATATATCCACTGTACTTTTACAATGAATAATATAAGTTGGATATATAAAGTGGACTAACTACTTGGTTTGTAAGTGTAATATATTAAATGTAGGTTGGTCCAAGTAAGAAGAGTGAGCATTGGAATACACAAATGGAAATCAATATCATGCCTCACTCAAGAAAGAAGAAAAGAAAAGATGCTCCAAAAATGGAAGATCAGAAGGGAGCATACCAAGAAGGAAATGACCAAGTGGAAGTGGAACTCAATATTTGAAGACCTAGTCACTATGTATATTTTATTTTTACTTAGGTCTTGAGGTGGGATTAATCTTTGAAAATTACTTAATCTTGTTACCATATATTTTAAATGAGTTAGATTAAGTAAGTCTGATGTTAGCGTAAGTTAGATTTGAAAAACTCTGATGACAAACGAATTTTGAGAAGTTAAACTTCATATACTTTGTGAAAATACTAACTTTGCTGACTGAAATTTGAAGTTTCAGAGATATTACCTCTGACAGACGAATTTCAAGTGTTGAAATTCGAATTTCGAGTCAAGCATAGTTAGTGAAATCTGGTTTTCAAGAATCTAGAGTTTGACCTTTGATTGACATTTTTAATATATCTCTCAAAATACATATGGCTTTGATGTAAAACTTATTTCATATGAAACTAGACTTAATAAACTTTTCAAAGAAGGTTATTTCACTCAAAATAAAGATCATACGAAAAAGCTATAGTTATTTAAAGTTGAGTAGTGAGATATGAATTTTCAGTTTTGACCTCTTATCATTGTTTTGATCATATCTCACATAATAAGTTTTATTTTGAAGTGAAATTTATTTCATTTGAAAGTAGACATTGATAGCTTTCCAACCATAGGTCATTTGCTTAATTTGGAGTTAAAATGGGAGAGTTATAGCTTCTGTAAAATTGTCTACAGTGTAAAATTCGAAGTTACGTAGGTTCCATTGCGATGGACAAATTTCGGGCCTCCGAAATTCGAATTTCAAAAAGAACCTTCGTGCAAAGTTGAGCTTGCCACTGACAGACGAATTTTGACTTCCAAAATTCAAACTTTAGGTTCAACAGATGAATTTTGGCTTTCAAAATTCGAATTTTGAAACACCAGAATGTGAAAATACTTCCAGAAAAGCCAACAGACGAATTTTGATATCTAAAATTCGAACTTCAAGTATAACAGATGAATTTTGGATTTCAAAATTCAAATTTTGAATTTCCAGAAACACATAAATACTTCTGGAACAGCCAACAGACGAATTTTCACATCCAAAATTCAAATTTCAAAAGGAAAAACTTGTGCCATATTGAGTTGCTCATTGACAGACGAATTTTGGGGTTCCAAAATTGGCATTTTGAAAGCACTGTAGCAAATTAAATTTACTGTTCACACTTGACAGAACTACTTTAAACTTGAAAATTCGTATGTTTCAACATACAAACATTTGTCAAGATGAAAATTCGAATTTCAGCTTTGAACAGACAAACTTCGAAGTTCAACGCTAAAAACTTTAACTTACGGTCTCTTTGAAATTCGTCTGTTGACATCTAAAATTTGAATTTCAGAATGTCAGAAACATTAAATTAGGTTGGTAAATGGATAGTTTTGCAAAAATAACCGTTGGGTAACGTCTCTAACAACTAGATCTTGTGTCTAACGTCTAATTACGCTACAAAACTATAAATATAACATCATTTGAACTTATGGGTAACAATCTTAAGAGAGCTTATGCGAAAATGCTGCTACAACTTGTAAAATCTTTCTATCTTACAATTGTTTGAAAAACCCACCTCAATAGAGTGAACTTTCAATGTATTATCTACTCTTCAAGAGAGTTTTCATTCTGTAAACATTTCTTTCTACATATTCTAGGTAGAAAACACTAAGAGATTTACACATCTTATAAGGGTGTGAGGAGAGTGGCTTCACAAGTGTCTACTAAAACTTGTGAGAATGTACTGAGGCTTCACAGGTGCCCAGATCAAACCTGTGGGATATGGTGGAAAATCTCAAGTGGTGGCTTGGGGACTGGATGTAGGCCAAGTGGTTGGGCTGAACCAGTATAAATCATTATGTATTGTTCTTCTTCTTCTCTACTCAGCTGCTACACACAACCATCTTTGTTTATCCCTGTTTTGCTACACTCTTAGTGAAATTGAGTTATGATCCAAAAAGAGCAAAAATCTTGCATCACCCAATTCACCCCCCCTCTTGGGTGACCAGCCAACCTAACAATCTTGACAGCTGAAAATTATTCCCTCAATACCTAAAGATTAAAAGATACCTTTTATTTCTCTAAATTTTTTATTTTTACTTAAAGAAAAGATAAATTTAACCTAAGAATTGAATTTGATTCAAATGACTAAATTATGATTAGATAAAAAACACAAATCACTTGAAAAATTTTAATTTAAATTTTTAATTGTTTATTTTTATTTTAATATATCCAAACAAAATACATTGATTACGATCACTCAGCACCCTATCAAAATATCCAATAGAGGTATTCCAAACCCGTAAATATTGCTTTTCGTTCAATTAGTGATTAGATGAATTGAAAAAAATTATAAAATGATAATTGAATTAAATGAAAGTCATGAGATTTTTCAAAATTTTATGGGATTACATCAATATCTCCGAGGTAAGTATTGATAAAAAAAAATCAGATTTTGCATAAAAAACATGAATAAAATAATTATAATATTGAAAATTATATAATTTTTAATTTAATCCAAATCATTTATTACTATACATAATTTTCTAATGTAAAAATTCCATATCTAAATATTAATTAATTTTATTCCACGGATAATAAAATTAATAAATCCTATTATAATTTTTTCATATTTTTCACATTGACATGATATTTACTAATTGATTTTCTTTCAGAATATTATTTAATTAAATCGAATCTATATTACTGCAAGAAAAATACTACCTCCTGTCATTTATTGGACTACAGGCCAGTTCAACAGACTTGATATAATATTAATGCATGATAGAATAAGATTTGATATCCTAAGCAATTATTGCCATTGTATTATAGTAATAAATATTGAATATAATTATGACATTGCATAACTTTGGCTATCACGATATATTATTTTTTAGAAAAATAAACTTCTTTCGAGGATAAGATAATCATGTGTTTTTTTAGTAAAAATATTCAAATTGAAAGGCACAAAACATATGCGGAATGAAAAATAGATAAACAAGTATAAAAAACATTATACTTGTTTCTTAATTTGAATTTTTTTTAATTTGAATTAAGATGATTAGAATGAATTATTTTTATATAATTAATACTTTTTAAATTTGAAAGAGATTTCAAATTTCAAAAAAGAGATCAGATAACCCATAATTTATATTTTAGAAATATCATTTTACCTGTTGATCAAGAAATATCATATCAGTTTGTTTGGCCATAAAAGCCTATAAATAAGAGGTTGTACAGAAGCAAGATCACGCTTGAAGGACAACTAAGGAGTGGGCTTTTCAGATTTTGTGCCACCGCTAAACAATCAAGTAAGTCTTCTACTATTCCAGTCATCTAAATGTTTATATTAAGAATTAAATAGTAGTAAACTCTATTTCGAAAATCAATATAAATATATTTTAAGAACGTGAAATAATTTATAGTTTGAAGATCTGAACATAAATATTGGTCTTATGGCGAAATTATATGATTTCTCTTTTGTGAATTTGTTTGCCCATAAATACTCTTCAATTATGTGTCTTCTTTTCTCTATGTTTCCCCTCAAGTAATTCGCAATAATTCTATCAATTTTTTCCAGCTCCATATCGAAATAGTATGTATTCTATCCAAAAAATCACGTATGCAAACACATAAATATATAAATCAATTTCATCTTTTTTATCTGCAAACATGCCGGAGTCAAAGGCGGTTTGATTCCAAGTTTTATAAAATATAATTCCCATTCATTAATTTGATTGACATATGATATTTTAGGAAAATTATTTCGTTATCTTTTCAATTAATTAGATAAACATTTTTATGGAAATTTAAATCGTTAAATATATATATATATATCTCTATTCTTTACCTATTTTATTTTTTTATTATTATTATTGCTTCATTCATTCTTGTAAATTCATCTTTTTCAGAGCCTTAGTTGAGATCGTACTCATGACGCCTCCTCGTATTTCAATTTCGGAAGACTTGACTGAAGATCATTTCGATGTCAGATTCACCATTGTTCAACATGGGAGCTCCCCAGATACAGGAATTCTTGAAATGTCAGTTTCGCAAGTGTTTGAATCTCCCATCATTATGCCTTGTGAAGAATTACTCGAAGATGTTCCAGGATTTCTTCAGGAAGCCATACCTGAGTATCTTTCTGAGAAGGATTTAGAGTCATTGGCATCTGAAATAATATCTTACTATCAAGAAATAACAATCCAACATACTACCACTGGAACTACTTATCACCGCTTAATACCTTTGTTTGTAGATCTCCATGTTGATACTTCTCATCGCATATTGCCTTTATTCTTTGTTCTTCAAGTTACCTCTGTGTATGGAGACAATCAAGATATCTATCAGGCCACAGAGCAATCCCTGCACATGCAGCAACCGTCTATGGCTCCAGCAACGGAAAAAGCTATATCATCGGTCAATGACGAAACCAAGGCAGCTCGATGCAGCAGCGACAACAATGATGATACGGATCATACAATGTCATTGGGTTCTACATAAAGATAAATCATCCACAAAAGGCAGATTGATGTAGCAGCTACTCAGAAATTTTTACATATGATGATGGGGATGTTTATAATTCAACAATGTCATGTGACCATTTTTAATTTATTAGAATAACTGTATCGTAGAATTGTTGAAAACTAAGTCATGAACTTAGATATTGTGCTTCTATTATTCTTATAATAGATAGCTTTTTTTAATCATTTAGAGATCAGTTGTTTGGCGAATTATTCCATCAGTTGTTTTTTAATTACTTGATTAAACCTCTTTTACTTAATAATAGTCTTTATTGGATTGTATGCTTCTACGTCTGCTGAATTCAATATTGAAATCATTTTCGGGGCGATTTCTGAGAATAGTTAATACAGAAACGGTTCCTTCGTTAAAAAAGAAAGAAAGAGAAGAAACGGTTCCAAAGGTATAGAGGGGTTTGAATATTGAATGATGAAAGGGTGAGGTGTCGAGCACGCTGCAATGGATGCATGCATGCCAAAACCACTGTCACTTCAACACCTTTCACTCTATCCAAACGAAACCTTAGAGAAAATGCAATTAGAAGGAAGAACCCAAAATTCAGAAGGTGATATTATTTATGAAATACTTAATAGGCCAATGTCCCTAACTGGTGCAAAAAAACCTAATAAAACAATAAAATCTAAACCATGCAAATCAGATGAGATGTATTCTCAGATAAGGAGCTTAGAAGCACAAAGGATGAACAAAGCACTTTTTCTATGTTACTTCCACTGCATTTCAAAATGTTAACTTGGTTGGAGGGCAAAATCTTCTTCAATAACATCACAAAACATATATTATACATAAAAGGGCTTTTCACTGAGGGGAAAACAATACCTAAAATGACAACTTTCACAATCACCAGAGTACTATCAAAATAAAGTTAGCATACTAACAGTTGGTTAACTAGGAAGCGTATAAAAAGTTTGAAGCAACTCTGCATATATATCAGGTGAAGCCATTCAGACTTTTCTGGATGTTAATTGCCTGAGATTGTACTTAGCTAATTCCTTATATTTTTCAATGACACCAATCAAGTATACGGTCTGAAAAAAAGAAATAGGTTCTATTAGCTATATACATATATATATATATACGGTAATGTCTAAAAAAAAATACAAAAACAGTAACATTAATTGAATCTAAACTCTTCCTTGAGGGGAAAACAATAACACTACATGTTTTAAAACCAACCAGCCATTGAATTAAGATAAAGAAGCACGTTATGATTCCATACTCTTATGTCGATCTAGATGGGTTAAAGCATTTTTTTAAATATAAGTAAATGAAGTAATTTACAATTAAATCAAAACATATATTGTAACCTAATATTTGAAATAAATATAAATATTTAAAAATATGGATATTAGTTAAAATATTTTGCATATGGTAGCAAATTTATGTAAAATTAGTTGGGTAAAATTCATTAAATATCATAACTCTCTAATACAAGATACCAAAAGTTTGATTTAGACAAAATTATCAAAACCGGTTTTATTGGTCGTTTGTCCAAGTCATCTGGTTCTTGATCAGTATTTTGTCAAGCAATTTGAAAAGTAAGAGAGACAGAACCTATGGCCGGTTCACTGGTTTTCAGGCTTAGTCACTATTTATGATCCATCATAACAAGACAAGAAACTAAACGTATGAAGACAAGAAACGACTATAAGGGTATCAGCAAAGTAGTGACAGCATACAAATTAAAATCTATTTTGACACAATCATGGCATTCTTACCACAGTGTGAGCATACCATTGAAATTATATTTTATAAAGGGCGTAGTTTTCTCACCTTGACAATTTCAACTACTATGGTTTTATCAGGATTTTTAAGATCAACTTTATGAGGTCCAGGAACTGATTTTGCAACTGTGTCGATAATTTTCATACAGTCAATACCACTACTTGCGCGAGCTTCATACATCACAGCAAACTGCACATAAAATTTTATTAAAAACTAGTAACATGTAGACATTCAATAGTCTTAGAAAAGTGAATATATTAAAAAATAAATGGTTTTATGATAAAAAGGCATGACATCAGAAATCACTAGTTCCCTTTTAACTTAGTTTTGGGAGTACAGACAAACCAGAAAAGATTAAGAAACTTGGCAAATCTACACTAATTTGTAAACAGTCATCTTCACAACCTTTAGAATAAGCTTACGAAATTAGATTTTCACAATGTTCAGACATTAGATTCCTCGTCATAAAATCCCAATGTTGTAACCAATATGCACGTGCCAAATTTCATCTTGGTCAGTTGGTCATTATGACACAAAAATAACTGATTGTTCTCCCTTACAGACAAAAGAACGTGATACCTAAGAATGTGTTTTATGCAGGATTGTGGAAGGCTCAAGACTTAGTAAGCTAAAATCAGAGTTTTCTTAGGTGGCTTTAGAGCAGAAAATAGTGAGACTGAATGCACACTGAGGCATGTGAAGGAAGATGACAATCTTGAGGAAGGAAAATGGCGTTTTAGGCTCCGTTTAGGTGTTTCACTGTGAAATGTACCTGCGTGAATTTTGATTGTACTTGGCATATTTAAGCAAGGAACAATTAGGGAATTATTGGGTGAGTTTTAGTTTCTGTTTGTAAAAGGAAATAAGTCTCGAAGGTTGATAAACTGATACAGAAAGGGTTGAAGCTTATGAGAAATACATAACTAAAGCATCACATCTGTTAGAGTCATCTAAATATACCCTCTAAACTTATCCTTCATGGATAAGTAATTAAGTCCTAGTCCTAAATGATTTAGACTTTCCAACTGCGAACCCATTGCCAAGGAGTACAAGTATTTGCCAAAATTCCTAAGTCACTATATATAGAAACTACAGCACTAACATTCATTTCTTAAAATATGGAACCATGCATAAATTAGTATTAGTTAGTTATTGTCATAATTCTACAAGTGAAACATGACCAACTATAGTGAACATAACCACCAGAAAATGACTACTTCCATGTTAAGGATTTCTTTGTTGGTCAAAAAGAAAAACGTTAAGGATTTCTTTCTTTCTACTCAAGTAGTCCCCCCTTTCCAGTTGACTAAATCTGGATTTTCTAGCACAGTTACATTCTGAAGTCTAAACAGAACAGCACAAAATAGAGGAGGTTCACCCAGAATTCATTTTCCACAAATTAAGTGGATCCTAAAAGTATGATATTTCATTTTTTTTTTGTTGGTATAATTAGAATTTTTTATTCTTATAAATCTTGACATTCTTGACATTCACAATACAGTAAGATAATTGCAATAATACTATTCAATTTTGATATATTATGGCCATTTGATATATTCAAAGAATGGGTAAGTGATACATTTCATGAAAGACAACACCAGAAAGGGGGGGAGAGAGAGAGGTGGTTTTGAGAACATTTTAGGTGGAGATTGGAGGAGCTAGTTCTCATGGACATGTTTGAAAGCTTCCACACGAAATCAAATCTGGAGTTGGTGAGGAAAAAGAAAATAGTATAAATAAAATTGAGCACATATATCCAGGACTGTTAATCTGGAAGTATTATCAATGGCAGAAGTATAATATTTCTCAATGCATGTAGATAAGTAAATGTAATACAGAACTAGAAATACTGATGCACATTATTACCTTTTGTGGATTTTGAGTTTCCCCAGGAAAATATCGTTCCACAAGAGGCTTTATTGCTTTTGAGATTTCCTCCTCTGAAGCATAGCATGCTAGTTCAATTGGCAAAATCCTCAAGACGAACCTAGAAGTATATATGTTATAAAACAATATGTTGGTTTCTTCAGTGCATGTGCTTTATACAATATAACCAAAAGAGAGAAGAAAACAAAAAAAACAGCACCTTGACACGTGTTTTCTTGTTGAAGCTGCAGATTTAACCATGTGCTGTACTATGACTTTGGGGCCTGGCCCTCCATCTTTCTTTCGCATTTGAACAAATACAACACCATTACATCCTGAATCAAGCTTGACAAAGGACCTCTGCAAAAACAGACTCAAGAAAAATCCACATACACTGATACACACAAATGAAAGAGCAGGAGTAAAGAAGAAATAAAAGATAACCCAGAGCCAAATGACTGATGAAGAAATGATATTGTGTAAAAAGGGAGATGAGAATGCTTCGTTGATTGTATTGCTCATGATCGTATCAGTATATACAAAGAGATGGCTGCGAATAATGGGCTGAGATTACAGGACATAAATGCTGGAGAATAAATCAAACCTGATCCTATACAATCTCCCTAATTTAATCACTAATAAATATAAAATATTTACATATTATATTTCCACATATTGTCTTCCAACAGACTTTATTTGGATAAAATTATATAACAAAAGATTACTTCAAAGCAAGGTACTCAAAGGAGAAAGGTGCACTAAAGGCACAAGACCTATAAAACGCCTGAGGCGAGAGGCGCTAGAAAGGCAAGAACCCAAGTGAAGGGAGGTATAACAACAACAATATTAGCCCTATTCCACTAGGTGAGGTTAGCTACATGTAACAATAAAAAATATATGATATATATAGTATAGACAACAAAATATAGATAGAAGTATATTGAAATACCCTTCATATATGTATTTTGAAAAAGAACAAACAATAAAATGCACTACTCAAAGTTTCAAAAATTATTTAAAAACATAAAAAACAATCTAAAAGCCTTTTAAATTTAAATTTTAAACTTACCTATTATTTTTATTACAAGACTTTCCTTTTTTATTAAAAAATCTTTTTATTTTATTAACTTATCTAATATTTTAAATTTAAATCTTAAACTTACCTATTATTTTTACTATAAGACTTTCCTATTTTATATTTATACTTTATATAAAAAATCAACTTATAGAATTTCTATCTTATATTAAAATTTATAATGATTAAATTAACTATCTTAATTCTTAACCAAATATAGTAACAGTGTCATCAAGCCGATGAAAAAAGAAAGCTACACAAGTCAGTAGCTTAAAGCACAGCAGTGGCACTCACATCTCTCATTGTCCATTATATGAGTGACCCACCATTTGAATTTGGGAAGCAGATCATCATCCTCTTAATTGAGTTCAAGTGTTCAACAGCGACTCATAATTCAAGTTCAATAGCAGTTACCTCCACAGGAAGACTCAAAACCGTCACAAAAGTCCTACCTGATAGCTCCAAACCAAGTTCTGCTTCTTCTTAACATCACCCACGACCTTCAACATCCAACCAACTCTGCTTCTTCATAAATTCTGCTTCTTCTTCTTTTTTTCCCCTCCCTTCAAGGCATCAAAAGACACTCACCTTTCACATAGGAAAGGCGCTACAGGTGAGCACCTTTTAGTGCCTCATAAAACCCATTGCCTCAACTGCTATGCGAGGCGATGGGACAGATTTGAGCCTCACTTTAGGTGATAAGGAACATGCCTTTAACAACACTGCTTCAAAGGATGGAAAAAGATGAAACTCGAAGCTACCAATTCAAAGTATCAAATGTAAACAATAGGGTCAGCTAGACTGCCATATAGCACTACACATGGTATACCCTATCATGCAAGATGATCCCAGCTAATCCAATAATGCCTCAGGTTGAAGTGGCTAGTTTGTTTTATTAATAAAAAAAATGAAAGTTTCATTTACTTGTCATATTTTATGTATCAAATTAATTGTCTATTTTAGGTGGATATTATGGTAATCACTCATGCCACTGGATTTTGAAAAGAAAAGTATTTAGATTACATGAAGCTGAGTTTAACTGATAAAAACTCCTCAAAAAATGATTCTACATGATGAATGCTAGATGAATATTAAGACATGCTAATGGAGAAAGTAAAACAAGAATCATCCAATTATGAAAACTTCATGCAATCTTGAACAATTTCAAATGAAGGCATAGCTGAATGCCTTGGTTTTCGACAACTGAAAACTCCTAAAAAGACAGCAAACATGAAAACTTGCTTCTTTTACTCCACTCAGGACTGATTTATGACATTAGCATACAAAATTACAGCAAGATACCAAAACATGATAGAAATAAGATGATCAAAAATTACATTTTAAAAGAGCATCTCGAGTCTTAGACACATGCAATTCTATTGGACGGATTCATATATCCAATGAAAAGATTTGCAAGCATGAGAACTTGCTATTTTTACTCCAGTCAAGACTAAACTATGACACTCGCATGCTAAACCACGACAAAACACCAAAACTCAACCGAATGTGATGAACAAAAATCAAATTTTTAAAGCATATCTAGAGAGTTAGACACATGCAATTCTATCATCATATCACCAATATCAGACAACACTTTTGCCCTCTCAGAATGCAGTACTTGACAAAATGATCAAAAAGGTAGCCAAAGAAAAAAATGTGTATGTCATTATTTCCAAAAATTAAGAGAATAAAAGACTGAGAAATTAATACCTTTTTGTGACAATAATCACCTAGGCACTAGCTAAATGAACATGTATGTGTGCTAGAATGTGTTATATGTGTAAGGAGCTGTATGAAAAGCTATTATAATCAGATAAAAGTATAAGCAACAGAAACTGTGAGAAAAAACATTTTGCAGTAGCATCAAAGAAAGTTTGTGCTAATAAGTTCTATCAACCAACCTTATTCTTGTCTCCCAATAATTCGAGCTCAGCTTCAATCAACCTGTCAATAGACTTCTCTTGCCCTTTGTCATTAGAATCGCATGTGGGCACATCTATTTTGCAGCATTGTTTCTCTTCTAGTGGCTCATCAGCTTTTTCTACTTCATGGACATGACCAACATCAATTTTATGTGAATCTGATTCTCCAACTGTTCCATTCCCATGACTTGCATTATCATCATTAGAAATATTGGGTTTATGCTTCTTTTCCCCCTTTTCCTTTTCTTCCTCTTGTACCTCCTCCTCCTCCTCATCCTCATCATCATCATCACTACCAGAAGAGTCAGAATCGGAGAATGTAATTTTGGTATTTAAAGGTTTTCTAGATAACTCTTTAGCATTTGAATCTTCTCCATGAACTAGCTCTTCATAAAACTGCAAGACATACAGTACCATCTCACTAAATAGTAGACGAATGTAAAAAAATTAGAAAATGAGAAAATGTCCAGACTTTAATACCTCACCCATAGATCTAAGCAAACCAATGGCATTATTTGATGATAATTCATTGCAGATTGGTGATAATTCTATTACCAAATGAATAATCAATATAAAATGTAATATCAATAGCAAACTGCACTCTTCATAAGCTATGAACAGTGCAGCTCACTTCAAACTTCATGTAATGTGTGGAAAAACATGTCTAGTTAAAAAACGATTGAAAAACAAAGGGCATGTTGGTTCCTGTTTTCAAAAACAGTCTTCTATTTTTTAAAACAAAAAGCTTTTGGTCCACAGTTTTTAAAAATTATTTTCTGCATTTCAGAATAGAAAGCAGAGAATAGCTCAAAATTATTCTTTTTCCTTAGTAGAGATAAAAGTTAATTGAAGGGAAGAGAAGAGAAGAGAAATGCAGAAAAACAAGGACATGAAGTTGAACCAAAACAAAAAGAAAATAAAACAAAGCATTGCAGATTCAATAGCTCAAAAGAGTTTTCAATCACTTTGTAAATCTACAAGGATGCCACTCTCCTAAGTAAGACAAATAGGAAGAAACTTATCAAATACTCTTATGTTCTCTTTAACCAAAGAAACCACAAACCAACCAAGACAGCACATTGCAGATGAACTTTATACACCCTTTTTGAGCCAAAACCAGTGAACCTAATGGCTAAATAAACCTGAAGATTAGCTAGACACATTAACTGCATTGCTTTCTCTACCCCCGAGCTCTCAAGTGTATCATTGTTGTTGCTATCACAAAGCAACACTGACTGAAGGAATTTGAACAAGTTTTATGGAATCTTAACAGCTATAGACAAGCATTATTGCTCTAAAGACCTTTTCTTATCCAATTATAATATCCTTTTAAATCAAAAAATGATACCAAATCAAACCCGGCTTAACAAAAGACTACATTAACTATTGATTATCTGAAACGAGCTTACCTAGCTGAGAAAAAGAAGCAAAAAAAAAAAATTGCAATAATACATGACTTGTGATAAAATAATAGCCAAATTGCCATCAGATTCATCGTTGATTCTTAACTCTTGTAAAGATATGCTACAATGTGAAACATTTGAAGAAAGAAAGCAAGTAGAATTAAATTGTTAAGTAACTTCAATGAGGAGGCAAATTACTCATCCACCTGTGATTTGCTCAAGCACCACACTTTCACTTGCAATGTTAATTTTTCACCCTTTGCCCAACTTGGTTATAGCATGACCCTTTTCAAATGAAAAATCATTAAGCACAGGGACAAACTGGGAAATAAGATAGAAGAATACAATCATTTAATGAAACCAAATACAGGAAGAAAGTTGGGTTTGGTAATCAAACTCACTAAACAAATTCCTACCAAGAGTATTAGCATGTGAAGAGGAATTACAGTGTTCATAAACACCAACAAATAACGGCGTGTAAGATGAAAGGAAAATCGCACCGAATCAATAATATTGAAAGCTTCCCGTGAGGCTTGATGTTCCCTGCCCCCATCACAAGTGATGAAAAATCCTTGTACGCCAGGGCGCAACGGATGTGAACCCTTCTTCTTCACCGGTTTCTGAAAGAGCGAAAAATGGTTGAAAATTGCAAACAAGAAAGAGAAAGTGAGTTAGCCAACGTAAAAGGAAGAGAACAGAGACATTAGGAGGAAGATAACGTTTTCACTTGTTGCTCTTGGTGGCAGCGTCAGGGTACAGGTCTGCTTATCCTCCGACGCCAGAGTTTCAGTCGAGAAGTTCGCAGTAGTTAAACCGCGCTGTCAAAACCTATGTATTAGTCTCGGCATTTTTCTTCAGTAATTTCATTTTAAATATAGTTTAATATATTCTAATTATTAATATCATTAAATAATTTAATCATAAATAATAATTTAATATATTTAAAAGATAAATAATTAATAATATTATATATTTATTAATATTATAATTATAACAATTAAACAAAATTTTGTAATTATAATTAAAATAATTTTAAATTCTTATAATAAGTAATTGTCACCTTTAAAATAAAATCTAAATTATATCATCAAAATAAATATAAAATCTCAAAATAAAAACTAATTTTAAAATAAATTATTATTTTAATACCTTAAAATTAAAAATTATAACTTAAAAATCAATGAATAAATAAAATAAAAATTATATTATCAAGTTGTCTTGAATCTCTCACGTTAATAATTAGGAAAAATAATTATAACGAAAGACACAATTTAACTTTTATTTATTTATTTTTAAATTTTTACTAACTATTTACAGTTTTAAGACTGTGAAATAATTATTTATTTTAAAGTTAGGTTTTATTTTAAGATTTTATAATTATTTAGGTAATTTAATCTAGATTTTAATTTTAAAATTATAATTATTTATTATAATATTTTAAAATTATTTTAATTATAATTATAACATTTTTGGCTAATGATTATAATTATAAAATCAATAAATATAAAATAAGATTAATTAGTTGTCTTATAAATATCTCATGTCATCATTTATAGTTAAATTATTAATAGTGTTAATATTAGGAACCTTTTGACAATATTTCAAAAGTTATAAAATTATAATAAAACTAAATAAAATTAAAGGATTAAAGTGAAATATGTTTCAAAATTAAGAGACTAAAAGTATATTTTAGTCTTTTTTTTAAAATTCCACTTAGTGTTTGTTTGGTTTCTCTTTTACAAAAAGAAACCATGATTAAACACCATGGTTTTCTAAACATGGTTTTCTAAACGATGTGTTTGCCCAAACACAAGTTTAACACATACTGATTTTTTAAAAAATGAAAAGTGGGTTAAACTGTGGTTTTGGAAAATGAGGGGAAAAGTTACTTTTCCTTTAACAAAACGTGGGTTTTGGAAAAGGAGAAGCAAATTTACTCTATATTATACATCTAAAAATATTTTTAATCCTTATCATCCAAACAGATTTTTTGTCAAATTTACTTTTGCAAAAAAAAATATCCAAATATAACAACTTACAACAAACTTACTTTATCTAAACTTCATTTTTACAAACTTCATTTATCTTAACTTAATTTTACAAAACAGAAAACCAAATGGACCCTTAAATATCTAAAAAATCCAAGTATTTAATTAGAAATATTTTTCAAAAATGAAATTTCCTTTTTTTACTCATGAAGTTGGAATAGAAATATATAAGAATCAATTATAAATATAAAAAATTATTTAAAAATTGTAACACTTTACTTTTAACTTTAATCTACTTTCATTAAACTCCATTTTAAGTCTATTGGTACTTGATTAAAAGTTTAAATCACTTAATTTTGTAAAAAAAACTGTTGATATGGTATTTTCTCTTTTATCGATTGAATTTTAAAAATTTATAACTAAATCTACAAAAATTGTATGAAGATTATACAACTCTCTAAAAGTAGACAAAAACATTCTCTACATAGGAAAAATATGATTCAGATCATTTACTAGGTCAATTCGTACAATTTAATTCTTAAAATTTACTGTATATTTAGTTATTTTATATTTTTCGAGGATTTTTACCTTAAATTTAAAAATTCATATGTTATTATATTTTGAGTCAATTCTTGTATTCTTTATGTCATATGAAATAGTTAAATGTATACTTTCTAGAAATATTTTTCTTGTACATTCATTCAATATATACAGAACATAGCATTAACTGGAACCTTTAAGGGTTAGAACCTAACTTGAACTCAAACAGTTTTAAAAAAATATACATAACTCTTTTTCTATAACTCCAATTACACTCAAACCAGTGGCATGTTAAATCTAAGTTACAGAACTTTCCATGCATGCAAACCATTGAATTTTTAGAGTTATATACAGTTTTATAATTTCTTTTGAAATTTTCAGTATCCATTATTTAAGCTTTCAGTCTTCCAACTTGTCTTATTCTTAACTCTAATTTTGAAAATTTATTATAAATTGTGTACTAAGTCAAATTAAGTAATCTTTAGCTCTTTGAAAATCTTATTCTATCTACTTTATGAACATATATAACACACATACATCATCCCCTATTTGGTGTAAACAATAACTCATCTACTCATCAAGAGTCAAAATAAGCTTTCTCATTCATATACTTTACAAAATAAACCCTTAACATACATATGTCATCATTCATAGTTCCAAATCCATACTCAACATCAAGAGGGACTTTAAGATACATGATCATGCATAAGTACAAAGTTCACACCTCATACATAAATCAGTACATAATGTCATAACATAATATTATAACTTGTAAAAATCAAGTTATCCATCTCTATCTTTTCATTCCTCTTGCGCTCTCCTTGGCTTCTTTCATATCTTGACCTTAGTACATTGGTGATTTGGAATGAATGAGATTCATGGAATCTCAGTGATAATTACCCAATTATACAAACATATTATCATTCAAATAAGAGAAACATCTTGAAATCATACATCAAATACTTTAAACATTCAGTGCCATAACATTTCATAAAAATTCCGGCAAAGTTTCATTTTAAAAATTGGACATCCAGAGAATATAAACCTTATCAAACAACTCAACCACAAATCATCATAAAACATCATTATACACATATGGCATAGCAATAACTTCATGAAAAATCAAATATGATAACATAAGTATAGATAGGTATATTACCATTGTTAGCAAGGCTGACTTCCCAAGAGGGGGGGTGAATTGGGAAGATTGAAAATTTTCTGCACAAGGTGAGGTAAGTGGAGATATCACAGTATAATGAAAATAATGCGTAAAACAGAGCAAGCTGAAAAGTGAAGATAGGGAGAAGAAAACTCAGTAATTTATCCTGGTTCGGTCTTTCCACTTGACCTACATCCAGTCCCCAAGACACCTCTTGAGATTTATCCACTATACAGCAAGAATTTCAATGGGCTTCTTGCTAAGGCCACAGTACAACGAGTATGCTCTGTTTCTGAGCTCTCTCAAACTCTCCAAGCACTTTCACTATGTGCTTCTCAATCCCCTTGTGAATACCCCTCACAAGTAAATCTATCTTCCAGATGAAGAGTAGATTGATTACAATGAAATAACTCTCTTGAAAAGAGTAGATATGAAAGTTTAAGTGTATATATAGAAGTTGAGAGGGTAAGAGCTTTTTAGAAGAAGATTTAGCTTAAATTCAGTGTATACAAATTTGATTCGTTACCCACAACTTCAAATGATGTTGTATTTATAGATTTAGGTCTCAAATATCCGTTAGAGACTAAATCTATCCGTTGGGGAAGTTATCCAATGGTTACTCTGAAAAACTATCCGTTTACCAACCGCATTTAATGTTTCTGACATACTGAAATTCGAATTTTGGTTGGTCAACAGACGAATTTCGAAGGAACCGAAGGTTAAAGCTTTCAACGTTACAACACGAAGTTCGTCTGTTCATGAAGTGAAATTCGAATTTTGAAACTTATAAAACATTTTCACAATGTGACATACGAATTTTCAAGAAGAAAGATTTTTGGTTAAGTGTGAACAGTGTTTTCAATTTGCTACAGTGTCTTCGAAATTCGAATTTTGAAAGGGTGACATTCGTCTGTCAGAGAGCAATTTTGAGACTTAACTCATTCTTGATCTCAGATGAACTTTAACATAGTTTCAGACGAATTTCTTCTATTTTCTCAAGTTTTGTTTTGTCTGAAATTCGAATTTTGAAGACTCAAAATTCGTCTGTTGTAAAGAAGCTTCTTTCAGACTTATATGAAAATTCGAATGTTGGAATCTCGAAATTCGTCTGTCAGAGAGCATTTTTCAAGCTGAATATCTTTTGATTTCAGATGCACTTTGTCATGGTTTCAGACGAATTTCTTTGGTTTTCACAAACTTCATTTTACTTGAAATTCGAATTTTGGAAGTGTGAAGTTCGTCTGTCACCTGAAAGGCTTCTTTCAGACTAGATGAAAATTCGAATTTTGAACCACCAAAATTCGTCTGACAGAGAGCCATCTCTTCAGACTTAATCAGTTTTAGCTCGAAATTCGAATTTCCAAAGGCAAAGTTCGAATTTCTAACTTGACAGTTTAGTTTAAACTTTTAACCTTCGTCTGTTTGTGGGTGTTTTTCAAATATTCAAGGATTTAACATAAAATCAAAGTTTGAAAACATCTTTTCTTCAAATCAAAACCTTTTACCCAATCATAACAAAAACTAAAGATCCTACAAGAGATCTAACAGCAAATACTCAGAAAATCTTCACTTGGAACAGCTTTGATCTCCTTTGATATCTTTAATCCAAGATCTTGAGTGTTGGTTTAAAATCATCAAAACTCTTTCATCAACAACCATCTTATAGCCTTCCTTTACTTTCCAAACCTTGAACATCTTTTCTTTGATCTTCTAACACTTCCTTAAACTTAATGCATCAAAAAATAAGACCATTAGCTACTACATTAATGACTTGCAACATAACGTTCTAACTTGAACTTGAAAATTTCACTTGGTTTTCCCTTTGGGTTTTCTTTGTACAACCCACTTGTATTTACTTATTTTGGATCAAAAGAATCCATTTTTAGGGGGTCAAAATTATGAAATTCTCTTCCTATTACAAACCCTAAATAGGTAAAAAATTAGGAAAAATTGTAGAAAAATAATAATTCAACAAACTTGCAATCTAATAGCAAATTCTTGCATCTTGAAGGATTTATATGGCTTTTTATAGTGTAATTTCTTCATAACTCCATTTTCTCTCTCTACTCTCTCTATAGGTTGAAACTTTCAGAGGAAAAATGGAGAGAAATAATCCATAAAACATTACAATACTCAAGAATATACAAGATAGTAGCTATAGAAACCTATTTTGGAAGTTTAGGACCTTGAGATCGTTTTTTGTTTTCTCCCTTTGAGCTTTAAGTTTCATGCCTGCTTTCCCTCTTTCTCCTCTGGTTCATAAATGAAAATGGGTTGAAGAAGATGAGTTATTGACTTAATTAAGTAATTAAAAAATTAACTTTAGTTACTTTAATTGTCAACCTTAGTTATTTTTTGTAAATAAATGTTGTAACTAATTCCATTGAGGTCCTACAGCTGCTGCAGCAGCACGCCACATGTCCCATTCTTGGTCAAAAATTGCTTTAATAACTTTTACAGACTAAAATACCATTTACTGAATGAGTTTACCCTTACTGATTAACTATTTTTTCTAAAATTATCATTAAATTGATACAAGGTTATCCAATAATTACTTAGTCCAAAATCATTACTTGACCCGAGATATATTTTATCAAGGTCCAATCACTTCTCTTGAATTAACATTGCCTCTTTCTGCAGTCCAAATGACCTTTATCAAGTAAAATATTAATAATAAAAATTTAATACCTAATAAATATTATATTGATATAATCAAATTCCAAACATTATTTCATTAGGCTTGGCTTCTCAAGAGTTTCATTTTGACTATAATTTTTCATACTTATAAAAATACCCTTGATCCAGGGTAAATTTTTAATTTTTGAAACTTTTATGTCATTCGGTATAATTGTACCCAAAATTATTTTATTTTTCTTTCTCATGCATTTCCTTTTTTAAGGATTATTTTGCAATATATTTTAATTTTTTAGGCCAAACATAATTTTCTCATTTTTCTTTCTAACCTAAAAAAATGACATTTTTTCCCATTTTCTATTCGTTTATGTGTCTCTTAGTTTTTTTTCTAATTTTTAGTCAATTTACCATTGGGTCTGACATGTCAAAAGCTTCACTTTGACAGGAATTTTTCATATTTATGAAATTTCCCCTAAGTGGTAAAAAATATAAATATTTATTCTTTTAAGTACTTTCTCATAAATTTTTCTAAAGACCAATTTTTAATTAATTCTTTTTCACTAAATTTCAAATTGATTTATCTTTCAACCTTAACCTTCCATTCAGCTGATATATTGCATCCATTTTTCGACTTAGTTCTGGAATTAATTTTTTCAAAGGACTTTATGAAAAATTAATTCTATTTAAGGGTTATACATACTTTCTTCTGAAAACCATATGAGAAATTAATTCCTTCTAGAAACTAAGCATGTATCTTCACTGTCTCACTTCCTTTTCCATCTTTTAGGCATTCTATAGTATCCCATAAAAATAAGGATATTACAGAAATCTATGAATAACAATTGCAAATAAATTTGGAGCAGATGAAATATAGTGAGATTTTCAAAATGATGCTCACTTATCCTTGAATATTTGCAAATGATCTTCATATATTTACAAGTTATGCCATTAGTAAGTTTAAAAAGGGGGAAAAGAGAGATTTGACAAAAGAGTGTTAGGTTGGCTGGTCACCCAAGAAGGGGGTGAATTAGGTGATGCAAGATTTTCACCTTTTTTGGATCACAACCCAAATTCACCAGAAGTGCAACAAAACAGAGATGAACAGAGAGAGTAAAATGCAGTAATTGAATAGAAAAGATGAAGAGCAAGGCACAAGTATTTATCTTAATTCAACTCGACCACTTGGCCTACATCCAGTCTCCAAGTCACCACTTGAGATTTTCCACTATACCCCACAGGTTTGATCTAGGCACCTGTGAAGCCTCAGTACATCCCACAAGTTTCAGTAGACACTTGTGAAACCACTCTCCCCACACCCTTACAAGACGTGTAATCTCCCTTAGTGATACCTCACACTAAGAATCTACCCAAAGATTGTAGAAAAGAATAAATACAAAATGAAAAATCTCTCTTAGAGTAAATGATACATTGAAAGCTCACTGTATTGAGGTAGGTTTTTTTCAGACAATGCTGAGATAGAAAGATTTTACAAATTGTTGCAACATTTTCACATAAACTCTCTTAAAATTATTACCCATAAGTTCAAATGATGTTCTATTTATAGATTTGTGGTGTAACTAGAAGTTAAACACAAGATCTAGCCATTAGAGATGTTATCTAATGGTTACTCTGCTAAACTAGCCGTTCACCAACCGCATTTAATGTGTCTAACATCAAAGTTCAAATTTTGGGGTGTCAACAGATGAATTTCACAGAGACCATAAGTTAAAAACTTTAATGTTGAACTTTGAAATTCATCTGTTCAAAGGTAAAATTCAAATTTTCATTTTGACAAATATTTCTCATGTTGGAATATATGAATTTTCTAGTTTAAAATTTTTCTGAAAAGTGTGGACAGATGTTCCATATTGCTACAGTGCATTCAAAATTCAAATTTTGGTGTCCAAAATTCGTTTGTCAGTAAGCAACTCAATATGACACAAGTTCTTCCTTTCAAAATTTGAATTTTGGAGGCCCAAAATTTGTCTATTAGAGCTCAGCTCAAAATGGCATGAGTTCTTCCTTTCGAAATTCAAATTTTTGATGTGAAAATTCTTCTGTTGGATGTTTCAAAAGCATTTTCACATTCTGGAGATTCGAAATTCAAATTTTGAAAGCCAAAATTTGTCTGTTAGACTTTAAGTTCAAATTTTAGAAGACAAAATTCATCTATCAATGGCAAGTTCAACATGGCATAAAGGTTCTTTTCAAAATTCGAATTTTGGAGGCTTGAAATTCTTCTATCAGTGATAGAACCTCCGTAATTTCAAACTTTACACTGTAGACAATTTTGCAGAAGCTACAAAACTCTCATTTTAACTCCAAATTATGAAAATGACCTATGGTTGGTAAGCTCTCAATGTCTACTTTCAAATGAAAAAGTTTCACTTCAAAAACAAGTGTATTCTATGAGATATAATCAAAATAATGATAAGAGAGGTCAAAACTGAAAATCCATATCTCACTACTCAACTTTAAATGACCATAACTTTTTCATATGACCTTTATTTTGAGTGAAATAACCTTATTTGAAAAGCTTATTAAGTCTAGTTTCATATGAAATAAGTTTTACATCAAAGCCATATGTATTTTGAGAGATATCTTACAAACACTAATTAAAGGTCAAACTCTAGATTTTTAAAAATCAGATTTCACTATATTTAAAAGTAAGGATGTATTACCTTGATAACTAAAACTTCTTGAGCTAGTCAAATGCAATTGTAAATAATTGAGTTTCATTTTAAAGTTCAAATTTTGAGAACAAAATTCGTTTGTCAGAGGGACTAATTTTGAACTTTTTTTGCAATTTAATATTAGATAAACTTTGATATGACTTCAAACAAATTTTCCATTTTTCACAAATTATGCTTGACTCAAAATTCAAATTTCAACCACCTGAAAATTCGTCTGTTAGATGTAACATTTCTGTAACTTTAAAATTCAGTTACCAAAATTCAAATTTTCAACAAAATACCCAAGCATTAACTTCAAAATTCGTCTGTCAGTTAATGTTTTTCAACTTTAATGTATGCTAACATCAGATTTACTTGATCTAATTCATTTAAAATATATGGTAACAAGATTAAGTAATTTTCAAAGATTAATCCCACCTCAAGACCTAAGTGAAAACAAAATATACCTAGTGACTAGGTCTTCAAATGTTGAGTTCCACTTCCACTTGGTCATTTCCTTCTTAGCATGCTCCTTTCTGATCTTCCATTTTTAGAGCATCCTTTCTCTTCTTCTTTCTTAAGCAAAACATGATTTTGATTTTCATTTCTGTATTACAATGCTCACTCTTTTTACTTAGACCAACCTACATATAATATATTACACTTACAAACCAAGTAGTTAGTCTAGTTTATATATCCAACTTATATTATTTATTGTAAAAGTACAGTGGATATATTTGCACATAGCATGATATATATATTATAAGCATAATTAAATACATGCTAATGCAAATTTTATTTCTTTAAGGAATATTATATATGTCAGATACATATGAGGCATTTGTTCCTTATTACTCTATATGTGTCATCATCAAGACTTATATTATACTAAACTTTACAAAGAGGGCTTTCACACTAAAAATTATTTCCAATTAAATATTCAAGTATTGGTAATTAGGTAATTTTCATATATTTTTTAGAAATATTAAATTTTTTTATGTATTTAAGTGTTATTTTCCAATTTTTTTTCTTTTAATCATTCAGTTGCAATTTGTGCTAGCAAAAAATTTTAATGAACTAAGACATCTTTTAACTAAAATATGATTTTGGGATGAGATATTTTTTTTTTAATTTTAATTAAAGGCTCATAATTTTTTTCTTAATTTTGTGGCTCATATACAAGTTATTTTTTAATCTGATGTCTTATAAAACTATTTTTTCAATTTCATAAAAAAATTTATATTTTGTATGAATGTGAATAACTACTCCACTTGGAAAAATAAAAAAAAATGGCTCTACTATTTTAGCCAAGTTTGAAAAAGAACAAATTAAAAAAATTAAGTAAGAAAATACAAATATTTTTCACATAATTATATTATATTTAGTATTTGGGATAACTTTTTTAACATGATTATTTTATCTATAAATTTTAAATTCTAAACTTTCCTTGAAAAATCGAGTTCCTTCAACTCAATTCAACACTGTTAGTTAAAAAATATAAATGTTTCTTGAAATAAGCTAGTTGTATATATATTAAGCGTTGTGAAAATAATTAAAAGGTGATTTATCCTTAAAATGGATTGGCACATTTTTTATATTTTTTATTAACTATTTTTTCTTTCAAAACTAAATTGTTTTGTCAAGGTTATGAAAATTAGATCATCTATCATCTAATGGTTTAATTCCAGAAAAACCCTATTGATGTGATTCAAGTGTCTACATAAAGCATGAAACATGCTCTGCGGGGGAAAAATTAAAACTTAACTTTGACCACACCAATTTGCACTACTTATTGCTCAGAATACTACTATTCATTTGGTCACAATTCAAGTTCTAGATTTCTGATTTAACTTCAAAAATTCATAGCAATTCTTACAGACATCCAAATCAGGTGATCTTTAGCTTGTTCGAAAACCATGTTTGTCTAGTTTTCAAAAATATATAGCACTTATATGTTATTTTACATTTCTAATGAACAGAAGCTACTTTACTAACAGGTGCGCATATAAGTCAGTTTCTACCATACTTTGCAAAATACTTGTACACATGTCATACATTGTTCCAACTTGCTCATGCCACTGTCAAGACATCTTAAAAGACTTAAAGTAACATAATGATAGCAATGCATAGCTTTACAAATTCACATAAGAATTTATACAAAATTACAAATAAACTAATAGCAAAGATAATAGCTAAACTAATCATCAATAGCTTTTTCCTTGCCCTTTGTTTTCTTGGTAGCCTTACCATCTCTTCTGTTGGAGATTATGCCCTAGGTCAATCATTGTATTATGAACATTGTATCTCATTATAAAAAAAAATGTGTTTTTCTTTTATTATATTATTATATTGTTTGCATGTTTTTCTTTATAACAATATTCTTGTATATCATTTTATCCTAAACGTCCATAGTCATTCATCTTTGTGGGAACAATGATGAACTAAGCCTAGTATGATTTTGATTAATAATTATGGGTTAATTATGTATGAAGATACAAATCAAAATTATAAGTACATGTTAGGAAACATGCTCTAGATCGACCCGTCATGAGATAGCTGTATGGATTATGTCATAAGCATATCTCATATATATAACCGTGTCACTAAACTCTCAGACTTGAGATCACCATAGCTTCCTACATGGGAAACACTGTACTTTGGTATAATCAAAAGTCACCTTTAGTCAGGAGATCATAAAGGCTATGATCAAGTATGGTGGAATTCATGTAGAGGAAGATGAATAATCAAGATGGAATTTATCCTTCTAATTAATGAAGAGATATATTTTGGCCCCTCGATGAGTGAGATGGAGAAATGCATGACCGTGCTTGAATGGAAGGGTTTCCATTTGTTCTGTTAGTCTGCTCGGAGATCGAGAAAGTGATGGTCAAGTAAAATGAGGATGACATTTCCATGCCTCGTACTTGACTTATATATCGTGAGACAAAAGGAATATGATAGGGTTATATGATAGGTTGCATTGGATCACCGATTTCATATCATTTGGGTAGTTACAATATCTTACTAGAGGCCACTTGTGACTTATGGGTACAATAGTGTCATTGGCTCACTACCAATGTCATATGGACCTACAGGGTCACACACAAGAACAGACTAACTTGAGCTACAATGTCTAGATTCATTGAACTTAATATGTGTCTAGATTCGATAAATTTAATGTTTACTTTATGGTAGAGGAATTTTATAAATATATTTGATATATCTTATAAAATTCAAAATACATATATATATGTTAAATATATATTATATATATTTGATATATTAAATATATATTTCGAAATATATATATATCATTTAATCAATTTAAATGAATTAGTTTTAAATTTAATTCTATGTGATAGATTTAAATTTAAACTAATCTATGTAATTAATATTTGATTTAATTTAAATAAATCAAATAATAATAAACCCTTTCTATATAAGATAGAGTGTAGAGTTATCTTATACAAAATTAAGAGAAGAGTCTTCACCCACTCTAGAGAGAGAGAACGGCCATACACCTAGAGAGAGAAAGTGTAGAAAGCTCATATATATAGAGAGAAGAAAGTCTTCACTCCCAAACGTACGGACGTTCGTGAACAGTGGTGCTAGCATGCCGTTCAAGTTGGATTGACTGCTCGTGTGGATATCGGTAGAGGATGCTGATTAGAAGTATTAGTTCCTAAGGTTCGACGGTAGAGAAAGAACCTTAAAAGGCACGTGTCAAAGGTAAAATTCTTCTTTACATCTCGATTTAAGCAACGTTGATGGATCCATGGGAGGGATTCAATGATGTTATTCCGCTATGCATGTATCGAAATTCCCAACATCTTTAGCATATATCATGGGATGCTTGAAGGGATGAGATTGTGGACAATCACAGTAGCAAGTCACATTCAATGCATTATGACATTTAATTCACAAAATAAATCACATTTAAACATCAAAGTACCACATTGGTTATAAAAATTTTGGCAGCATAACAGTTTAAAAAATGGATATTCCAGGGATTGAAACCCCTTATATTGTAGCCAAACCAATCAAAGAAAACATAGTATACAATGTGACAGCTCAAATTCATCATAAAAATATCATATAAACATATTGAAATCACATAAAGTAATAAATGGACTTTATTGTTGAATCAAGTGTTTTGATGATTCCAAACCAACCTTCAAGAGCTTGGAATAAAGATATCAAAGGTGCACAAAAGGTTCAAGTGAAGAAATTCTAGAGAAATCAGTGCAAAGATTCATGTAGGATGTTTAGAAATGTTTTGATTTGAGTAAAAGACTTTGATTTGGTGAAAAGATGTTTTAAAACCTTGATTCTATGTTAAATCATGGAATATTTGAAAAACACCCACTACCAGATGAAGTTTGAAAGGTTAATATTGATATGTCATCTTGGAAATTTGAACTTTGGCTTTAGAAATTTGAATTTCAAACTGAAACAGAACAAGTCTGCAGAGAAGTCTCTCTGACAGACGAATTTTTGCTTGAGAAAATTCAAATTTTGGTAAGTGTCTGAAAGGAGCTTTCAAGTAACAAACGAACTTTGGGTTGTGGAAATTCAAATTTCAGACAAAATGTAACTTATGAAAACTAAAGAAATTCGTCTGAAATTATGTCATAGTTCATCTGAAACCAAGTTTGGATTGGATTTCAAAATTGCTCACTGACAGACGAACTTTGAATATGAAAATTTGAATTTTAGAAACTAAGCTTGTGAGTCTGTTACAATGATATGTTGATATACGAATGACAGTATTTATAAATTCGGATTTTGAAGTAAGTCTGAAAAGAGGTCTCTCTGACAGATGAACTTTGTCCTTTGAAAATTCGAATTTTGAATCATATGAACTACTGTGCCTTAAAAACAAGCTACGGATAGACGAATTTTGGGGTTCCAAAATTTGAATTTTGAAGGTACTGTAGCAAATTGAAAATACTGTTCACACTTAACAGAAAAACTTTCTACTTCAAAATTCGTATGTCACAATGAAGAAACATTTTCCAAATATCAAAATTTGAATTTCACTTCATGACAGACGAACTTCAGGCTTTCAACGTTGAAGCTGTTAACCTTTGATTTCTGTGAAATTCATCTGTTGACCAACTGAAATTCGAATTTCAGTATGTCAGAAGTATTAAATACGGTTGGTTAACGGATAATTTTTCAGAGTAACCGTTGGATAACTTCTCCAACGGATAGGTTTTGTCTCTAACGAATAGTTGAGACCTAAATCTATAAATATAACATCATTTGAAGTTATGGGTAACGATTTTAACATTGTATATACTGAAACTCTGCCAAATCATCTACTCAAAGTTTCTTACTCTCTCACTTCAATATTTGTACTTAAACTTTCATATTCACTCTGTTTAAGAGAGTTTAATCTTTGTAAACAATCTTATCTTCATCTGGAGGATAGATTTTCTTGTGAGGGGATATCACAAGGGATTGGGAAGCACTTTGTGAAAGTGCATAGAGTGATTGAGTGAGCTCTAGAAACAGAGCATCATCTTTGTACTGAGACATTTGCAAGAAGCCCACTGGATTCTTGCAGAATAGTGAAAAATCTCAAGGGGTGACTTGAGAACTGAACGTAGGTCAAGTGGAGAGACCGAACCAGGATAAATATCTACGTTTTCTTCTCTTTACTGCAACTTTTACAGTTTATTCTCCTATACTCTGTTTTACTATCTATACTTTGCTTTCTTCACTTTCTTGATATTTTGCAGAAAATTTTCAAGCTTCCCAATTCACCCCCTCTTGAGAAGCCAGCTTATCTAACATTTACTACCTTTTGAAGTATCACTTGATTTTTTACTTAAAACCAATGGTTCAACTTGCTTTCCTAAGCTTCCTTGTAGCACCTTACTTTAGCCTTATTTTCCATGTATTAGACCTCATTACAATCTAATTATACTTAATTAGGAGCTTGAATCAAAATAAATTAAAAATAGAATTTTCAATTTTTTGCAGTACTGTTCACTTGACATTTTTCATTTTTCATTTTTCCCAGCAAATTTTAAAAATTCATAACTAATTCTACACAAATTGTTTTGAGTTGATTCAAGTCTCTAAATATAACTAAAAATATTCCCTACATGGAAAAAATAATAATCAGAACAAATATTGGGCTAATTCATACAGTTTATTCCTCAAAAATCTACTGTAGATTTGGTCAATTTCACTTTTTCAAGATTTTGTCCTTGAATTTAAAAAATTCATATCTCATGCTACTCAGAGTCAAATCATGTGTTCTTTATATCATTGGAAAGCCCTGTGTATCTATTTTCCAAGAATGGTTTTCTTATACATTTACTCACTTTGTACAGGGTATGAAATTAACTTAAATCATTAAGGGTCAGAACACTACTTCTACTAGAACAATTTTAGGAGAAATTACATAACTCTTTCTTTATAGCTCCAAATACTATCAAACTAATGTCATTCATTTACTAAGACTTAGAGGTTTCCAGAAATGCAAACCAATGAAATTTTGGAACTTTGTATGATTTTATATTGCATTTTGAATTTTCCAGTGTTCATGGCAAAAGTTCTAGTTTTTCTTTACATTGTCCTGTTCTGAACCCTAAATTCTAAAATTCATTGTAAATTGCACACTTATCCAATTTAAGTGCTCAAAATCTTCTTTTTAAACCCTTTTTTGATTACTTTCAGAGCATGTATAACACTCCTACCAATTGCTCTATTTCAAGCAATATTCCTTTATTCTAAGTACTACTAGTCATCATTGGTAGAATCATGCCATAACTTATATAATCAACTTCATAATCACACCACATCAATAAGTTTCATCCATAGCCTATACTAAACACCAAATAAGGTTCATAAAAGCATAACCATGCCAAGGTACAGATTCATAACATTATCCATGATCCTATACAATTTGCCAAAATGACACTTTAAAATTGTCACAATTTGCTCATTCTTCATGCTTCTCTTCAATCCTCGTAGCCTTATTGGCATTTTTGCCATAGCTTGGACCTAGCATGGTTAGTCATATGGAAGGGTGAGATTCAAAGAATCTTAGTAGCTAACACCCATACATGCATTCACATGATCACATTTTACATGAAATCATCAAAGTTCATCAAACAAACTCATTTGCACATTTAAGTCATATGATTTTACAAAAATTTTGGCAGAGCTTCTCTTTGTAAAATAGACATCCTGAGGTCTCATAACCCCTCAATCAACTCAACCAATCAAAAGGAATATCACATAACAACATTACAATCATATGACAAATCATTAAACACATAGAAAACAATTATGATAGCATAATGCAAGTGAGGTGATTAAGCTACCTTCTTGAATTCCTTTGCCTTCCACACTTTGTGCACTCTTTCCTTGGCTTTTCACAACTTTATTTAACCCTAATACAACATAAATAAGGGTCATAAACCACTGGTTCTTCAAGCTCAATCGCAAAGTAGCATACTTGAATTGAAAATTCCATTTTGTTTTCCCTTGGTTTTTCTTTATACAACATTATTGTTCTTACATAATTTGGACCCAAGGAATTCATTTTTGGGGTCAAAATTATAAAATTCCATTCCTAGAACAAACCCTAATCTGACCAAAAATTATAAAAATTGGAGAAAAATATTTACTCCATGAAACTTGCTTCAACTTGTGATTTAATGCTTATTCCATCTATTCTAACCTTTTTCCTTGGTTTATTTCACATAAGCATCACTTTCTCTCTCTACAAACTCCATGGCAGAAAACTTAAGGAAGGAAAGGAGAGGAAAAACTTTATGAAAACCTTGTTAACTACTTGAATACACATGGTAGGAAACCAAGAATCATACCTAGGTGCTTTGGTCTTTAACTTCTTCTTTTGCTTTCTCTTTTCTCTTCCCTTTTTTCCTCTCTTCTTGCATGTTTTCTCCCTCTTCTTTTGTGGTTCAAAAGCTCTTTCTCTCTCTCCCTTATTTAGCTCGTCAAATGCCCAAAGAAAGAGTTGAAAATAAATCCTCAACTTGCCACATCACCTTGGCTATTTTTTCTTCTTTCAAATACTTCTTAAAGAAGTTATTTTCAAAAAAATCCATGAGCCAATTTGTATTGCCTCACGTGCTGTAGCAACAGTCACGTCCAAGAGAGAGGGATTTTGGGTGATTAACTCACTTAATTATCTAGGCTAATTACCAAATTAACCTTAGTTACCTTTTTTTACCAAAAAGTTTGCCTTCTCAAAGAAGTTTTTACAAAGTCATTCAAATAAATTCCTTCTATGTCCTGGTCATCATATTTCATGCCACTTGAGGGATTTTTGGCCAAAATTTTCTTTATAATTTTTAATGGTTAAAAATACCCTTTACCGATAACTCTTACCCGTACCGATTAATCGTTTTTGCCATTATTGTCATTTAATTGGTACAGGGTTGTTCTAAATTTAACCTTTTGACTAAAATCATTATCTTGACCCAAAATATATTTGTCAAGGTCCATCCAGTTGTTAGGTTTGTTGGCTTCCCAAGAGGGGGGTTAATTGGGAAGTTTGAAATTTTCTGCAAAATTGTAAAAGAGCAGTGAAAGCAAAAGTTGTAGAAAAATAGAGTACAAAATATAATAAAGTAGTTTGCAAGGTAGAGGAAAGGAAGACATAGATTTATCCTGGTTCAATATCTTCCTCTTGACCTATGTTAAGTCCTTAAGCTACCACTTTAGATTTTCCACTTTCTTACAAGAATTTAATGGGCTCCTTGCAATGCCATAGTACAACCTTGTGCTCTGTTCTAAGAGCTTACAAATTCTCACTTTACACTCTAGTAAAGTGTTTCCCAAATCCCTTATGAAATCCCCTCACAAGAAAATCTTTTTTCCATATGAAAAGAAGATTGTTTACAATAAGAGAAACTCACTAATATAGAGTATATGACAGTTGAGGTGTAATAAATGAAGTGTGAGAGAGTAGAAGGCTTTGTCTAATGATTTTAACAGAGTTTCAGTATTTACAACATAAGATTTTTATCCACAACTTCAAATGAAGTTTTATTTGTAGATTTATATCTTAACTATACGTTAGAGACAAGATCTAGCTATTAGAGATATTACCTAATGGTTACTCTGCAAAACTAGTCATTCACCAACCGCAATTAATGCGTCTGACATCCAAAGTTTGAATTTTGGGGTATCAACAGACGAATTTTGCAGAAATCATAAGTTAAAGACTTTAATGTTGAACTTCAAAGTTCATCTGTCCGAAGGTGAAATTCGAATTTTGATATTGATAAATATTTCCCATAGAACATATGAATTTTCAAGTTTAAAGTGCTTCTATTAAGTGTGAACAATTTTCCCATATTGCTACAGTGCACTCAAAATTTGAATTTTGGGGATCCAAAATTTGTCTGTCAATAAGCAACTTAATATGACACAAAAGTCATTCTTTTCAAAATTTGAATTTTAAGCCTTCAAAATTCATCTGTTAGAGAGACCTCTTACGAGACTTATATGTTTTCATTTCAAAGTTCAAATTTTCAAAACCAAAGTTTGTCTATCAGAGGGATTGACTTTGAACTCTTTTTGTACTCTAATTTCAGATGAACTTTAACACAGCTTCAGAAAAATTTTTCATTTTTCACAAATTATGCTTGACTCGAAATTCGAATTTCAACAGGCTAAAATTTGTCTATCAGAGGTAACATCTTTGTAACTTCAAATTTCAGTCATCAAAGTTATAATTTTCAAAGAAACATATGAAGTTTAACAGTTCAAAATTCATCTGTCAGTTAGTATTTTTCAAATTTATCATAAGTTAGCATAGGATAGTTGAAAAACACTTATTTAAAACCAGTGGGTGCAAGATGAAAGCCTTTTACTCTATGATCACTATGAGAAATCCTACAAACTAATTTTGTACTCATTTCTTCCTGAATTTCTGCACTTGAGTTCTCTTGTACGCCTTTGATATCTTCCTTCCAAGCTACGGTTGTTTGGAATCATCACAACACTTGATTCAACATTCTCCCCCTTTTTGATGATGACAAAATAATTGGCATACTAGATTAGTACTTGGGTTTGCTTCTAAGAGCTCCCCCTCAATATATGCATTAAAGTTCAAAGATAAGTGCAGCATATACAACGGATCAGAAGGAAGATAAGAAATCTCATTGTATTAACTCATAAAGGTTTAGTACAGTTATATGACTTTGCAAACACAATATTTCAAAGTAAGATTGTCATTACATTTTCATGGGATACAACAAATAGAAACAATCAAAATCAAGAAAAAGACAAGCAAGCCTAAGATCTAATCATTTCTTCTTAGGCTTAGATTTCTTGCTGTAAGTTTTGCCACAATGCCTTACAACAATCTTCCCAGTTTGCTCAGATTTATTCTCCCCCCTTTTGGCATCATGAGGGATTTGAGCATGAAAAGGAGTATGAACAAATGGCAAACCAGAAGGAATCTGAGGAAGAGGTACATATGGTGGTTACTCAGGAAGGGCATCATCAGCATCTTCAACTATCTCCTGAACTATCTTCTTAAGGTTGCCAAACCTTACCCTCTGAGCTGTGGTCATGCCCTATTGAGGAGATGAAGATTAAGGAGCAGGAGGAGGAAACATTTCATCAAGCCTTTGTTTTTTAGCCTGTACAGTGGCATTATATACAACAGCTGCAATATCCATGTAAGGAACAAGCCTTCTTTCTTCATTTAGGGCAGCTTGAATAATAGGAGCAAAGGTTATGGCTGCAACAAGCTTCTCTATTTGCTCAAATTCTTGGAGTGACAGAATTGACTCCTGAGCATCTTCTACAATAGGTTTGTGGGAACTTGTTTCCTGAGGAACCTCTTCCTCTATACCATAATCCAAGAGTGGACCAGGGCTTGTCTCATTGCTGGAGACTTGTAGGATGGCCATAGTGCCAGCAGCCTTAGTAGCAGCATGTTCATCAGCATCATGCTTAGGAGAGGCTAGCTCGAATAGGCTTGGAGGTTCAGGAGTGGGAGATTTGGTAGGCTCAGAAGGTCTTGGTTGAGGTAGAGCTGAAGTAGAGGGGATGGCACTTCTGATATCCTCATACGCATTAGCAACCACTTTCATGTTCTTGGCCAACTGAAAGATTTGATCCTGTAGGTGAGCAAACTTGGCATTTTGCTCATCTCTGATGCTCAGCATGAGTGCAGATAGGTTGTCGTACAGCTCAGTGATCTTGGTTGGCTTTGGCCAAGTTAAGGGAGTGGACGGTTGAGGTGTCTGAGTGGGCTGTGGTGAAGGAGAACTAGGCTGACAAGGCTGTGGTAAGGGCTGTAAGGGTGGAGCAGCCTCAAAAGTTCCTGCTTGCTGTTGTGAGTGACCTTCCTCAAAGAACAGGTCCTCTGACTTCCCAACTTCTTTTCCAATCCACGTGCCATCTTTTCTCTCAATTCCCATCCTTTGCAATTCTTCCTCCTTGAAGACTTCAGTGGGCTTGCCTTTCCCTTTCTCCAAGTGTTGTATCCTGGCATACTGAAGTACTTTGGAGATGATAGAGGCAAAGGGTAAAGTGGAGTCTTTCCTTTGATCTCTAGCTTTGATCATGCGTTGAAGGATGATATGGCTCATGTTTAAAAGCTTGCCACGTATGAGTGTAGTCATCACATGAGCTTCAATCCTTGTAATCAGGTTAAAACTTCCCCCTTTGTTGAATATGATCTTAGACACAATGTAGTGTAAGATCCTGACTTAAGTACTCAGATCAGAGGGTTTCAGCAAACTTAGAGGAGGCCTATTCTCACGTCTCCTGAACAGGGCATTCAGTACTGTACTTTCTTTGTAATTAAAGAAACGACCACCTTCCTCATCTGCTGTTTCATCCTCATCCATGTATCTTGAGGTCTTGATGTCAATCTTCAGGCCATCTTGTCCAGGGATTTCTAGTACTTCATTAAAGGTCTCATTAGATAGCCAAATAGTTCTGGACCTCATATTTACCTCTAGATCTCCTTTTTACTATTATACATCAGAGTAGCACACCATGTTTTGACAACCTCATCATCATATCTCTCCTTAATTTCCAACAAGTTCTTGTATTTTATCATCCATAGCCTAGCATCAAAATTGTTGGAAACAAGAAATTCTTCCATATTTGTACAATAAGGTTTGATTACCTTCTTGCTGATAAACTTAGTGGTATACTCTTTCAGGATATGAGAATTGCTCCATAATGGCTTCGTGGTTAACTGGAATTCCTCTAACTCAGTACTGGAAGAAGAAGAAGCAGTAGAGGCAGCAGTGGTAGGGACAGGTTTCTTCGAATCAGCCTTGGGAATGGTTTTCTACTTTTTAGATGGAGTTCCCTTGCTGGATTCGCCTTTCCTTTTTTGAGTTTCACCTCCCTTGGAGGCATATTGAGACTTAACTGCTCTCTTTGGTCTGGACTCTCCTTTACCAACAACAGGATTTTTAACCCTTGCCATTCTCATGAAAGATTGCTACAGAAAGATGCAAGGAATAGGTTTATAATGTGCGAAAAGAAGTTTAAACAATGGGAAATGAAGATTTGCGAACGTAATTGATGAGAAATTAAGAGAGGGGTAAATAGACTTAGGAGAGAGACGAATAGGGTTGCATCTGTTTAGAGCGAGACCCTTCATTTTAAGTTATGTAACCATTCAACAGACGAATTTTGAAGGCTTAAAATTCGAATTTCGAGCAGTTACTAGTTAACCAACATAAAGAGGCTTTTCTGACTGATGAATTTTCTTTATGAATTTCGTCTGACAGAAGCTAAGTTCAAGGAACAAATATCAACAGACGAACTTTGAATCATCAAAGTTTGAATTTTGAGGAATCAAACATTAAGCAATCAGAGAATGAGAAAAGCAACAGATGAATTTCATTTTTGAAAGTTCATCTTACAAAGACTTGACATGAAAGCATGCTTTTACAGACGAATTTCGTGATTTAAAAGTTCAAATTTCAAAGTTTTGTAAAGAGTCTCTAAAATATGTATTTTGAGGTATTGAAATTCGCACAGACAACATTTTAAGCAAAGTCAATTTTCACATTGTAATATAGAAATTTGAATTTCCAGCAGTGAACAGACAAATTTCGAGGGATATGAAAGTACTATAGCAACATGGAAGCTACTGAAATTCATCTAATAAGTACCAAAGTTCGAATATTGAGTATACCAATTCATTCACAAACACATTTTAACATGAAAATTCATCTAATAACATCTAACATGCGAATTTCAAATTTCTGAACTTACAGATAGGGCCTGAAAGTTTAAATTTTCAGCTTTTCTCCAGCATCTTTTAATTATGCAGGTTTGATTAACTCTAGTAAACTGATTTGCTATCATCTAGACTCATGAGGAGTACTTGCAAAACATCTTAAACACACTTCGATGCTAAAGTTAGTATTAAATTAATGCCAGATACTTGAATAAAGTTAGTTAGAGGCTTGCTTACAATTATTGAGATTTACCATTCTCAATTCTCTTCTGATTTTGCAGTATCTATCTTCAGTAAGAGCCTTAGTCAGAATGTTTGCAATTTGATCTTCAATAGGGATGTATTCCAATTTGATGTCTCCTTTCAAAACATGATCCCTTATGAAGTGATATCTTACTTCAATGTGCTTTGTCCTTGAAAGCATGACTGGATTCTTTGTGATGTTGATAGTACTTTGATTATCATATTTTATTGGTATCTCCTTTATCTCAATCTCAAGGTCTTCAAGTTGTTGCTTCATCCAAAGGACTTGAGCACAACAGCTACCTACTGCAACATATTCAACTTCTGCTATGGAGAGAGCCGTACTGTTCTGCTTCTTGCTAAACCATGAAACCAAGGATCCTCCAAGAAACTGACACATTCCACTTGTGCTTTTTCTATCAGTTTTGGATCCAATAAAGTCAACATTAGTATATCTTGTGAGCTCTTCTCTATTGTCTTTTGGATACCAAAGTCCCATATGTGATATTCCAATTAGGTATCTGAAAATTCTTTTCACAGCTATTGCATGGGACTCTTCAGGACATGATTGGAACCTTGCATATATACAGGCACTGAACATAATGTCAGGTCTACTAGCTATTAGGTATAACAGGGAGCCAATTATTCTCCTATACTAAGTTATGTCAAAAGGCTTTCCTCCCTCATCCATATCAAGTTTTGTTACAGTAGCCATAAGAGTCCCCATTGAATTGGCATTTTCCATTCTAAACTTTTTCAGCAGCTCCTTTAGATATTTTGATTGATTGAGGAAGATGCTATTATCACATTGTTTAATTTGTAGTCCAAGGAAGAAGTTTAACTCACCCATCATTGACATTTCAAATTCACTCTGCATTAGCTTAGAGAAATTCTTGCAAAGAGATTCATTAGTAGCACCAAATATAATATCATCAACATAAATTTGAACAATAAGTAAGTCTTTATTTTCTTTCTTAGTAAACAATGTTGTCTCTACATTTCTTCTATTAAATCCCTTTTCAATCGAAAAATTACTTAGCCTTTCATATCATGCTCTAGGAGCTTGTTTTAAGCCATAAAGAGCTCTCTTCAGTTTTTAAACATGATTTGGCTTTGTTGAGTCCTTAAAAACTGGAGGTTGATCAGCATAAACTTCTTCCATGATATATCCATTCAGAAAAGCACTCTTTGTATCCATTTGATGCAGCATTATGTCTTTCATGCATGCATAGGCTAAGAGGATTCTTATTGCTTCCAATCTTGCAATTGGAGCAAAAGTTTCCTCATAAGCTGTGCCTTCTTCCTAATTATATCCTTGGCCACTAATCTAGCTTTGTTTCTGATAATTGTTCCTGATTCATCAAGTTTGTTTCTAAATACCCATTTAGTTCCAATAATTGGGTGATTCTTGGGTCTAGGCACTAAATCCTAAACTTGATATCTTTAGAATTGATTGAGTTTATCTTGCATAGCCAATGTCCAATATTCATCAGTTAAAACTTCTTCAGTACACGTAGGTTCAATTTAAAAGATAAATGCACATTTGTTTATTTGATCCCTAAGCCGTCTTCTGGTTTTAACATTTTCTTGAACACCACAAATCACTTGATCAATTGGATGACTTCTTTGATATTTCCAAGCTTTAGGGAGTTCTTGAGAACTTTTTTCATTGTTTTCACATTCAATATCTTTCTCCTAAATATCTTTCTCTAAATTAGTAGATTCAGATATTTTGGGAGGTTCAATTTTATCTTCTCCAGAAAAATTCAAGTTCTTAAAGTTAGAAATAAGATTATCCTCATCAATGGCTTGTTTGGAAACAATTTCATTTTCAATAAAAACAACATGCATAGATTCCTCTATAGCTCTAGTCTTTTTATTAAAAATCCTATATGCCTTACTTCTACTAGAATAGCCAAGGAATATACCTTCATCTGATTTAGCATCAAACTTACCCATATTTTCTTTTCCATTGTTATGGATGAAGCACTTGCATTCAAACACATGCAAGTGTGAGAGGTTTGACTTCCTTCTTTTGTATAGCTCATAAAGATGTCTTCCCTAGAATTGGTCTGATGTAGGCTCTATTAATGATGTAGCTTGCTGTTTTTACTGCATCAGCCCAGAAAACTTGAGGAAGTTCCTTTTCTTTTAGCATTGCTCTAGCTATTTCTCCAATTGTTCTATTCTTCCTCTCCACCACTCCATTTTGCTTAGGAGTCTTGGTGTTGAGAAGTTATGATCAATTCCAAGCTCTTCATAGTACTCCAAAAAACTTAAATTTTTTAATTCTCCTCCATGATCAAACCTGATAGATACAATGTAAATGCCTTTCTCATTTTGCACTTTCTTAGCTAAGGTTACAAATGCATCAAATGTTTCATTCTTGGAAGAAAGAAACAAAGTCCAGGTAAATCTAGAGTAATCATCTACAATCACAAGCACATACAAGTTTCCACCAATGCTTTTTACTCTAGATGGACCTATCAAATCTATGTGTAATAATTGCAGTAGTCTAGATGTGGTGATTACATTTTTAGATTTAAATGATGATTTAGTTTGTTTCCCTTTGAGGCATGAATCATATTCTTTATCTTTTTCAAAAGAAATTTTTGGTTTTGGTAATCTAGTGACTAAATCATTCTTAATTAATTTTGTTAGTTGGTTCATGTTAACATGTGCTAGTTTTCTATGCCACAACCAACTGTCATTATCTTTACTAATTAAACATACAGAGTCCAAAGTGGAAAGTTCATCAAGATCAATAGTATAGTAGTTACCATCCCTTTGAGCTTTGAGAATTACTTTGCAATCACTTTTTTGGATGACCAGGTAGAATTTTGAGTTAAACAGTACCCAATTCCCTTTATCACATGTCTGACTCATACTTAGCAGGTTGTGGTTGAAGCCAACTACAAACAACACCTCTTCTATAGATGTTTAGGATTCTTGCCCGTGATACCAATGCCGAATATTCTGCCAAATTGGTCACCTCTAAAGGTTACCTTTCCTCCTTTCTTGTCTCTAAGGGTGATGAATTTCTCCCTATCACCAGTCATATGTCTTGAGCAAGCACTGTCCATATATCATTTGTTGCTTTTGCTAGCTCTAAGACAAACCTGCAAAACAAAGTTTGGTTTTTCTTTTTAGGCACCTAAATCTGCTTGGGTCCTTTTCTGTCAATGGCATTTTCCCTAAATACAAATGTATCTTTACGAACCCATTCTACCTTCCTACCAAGTCTATTTTCCCTTAACAAACATGAACTGGAAACATGTCCCTTCTTATTACAGAAGTGGCAGATGATAAAGGGACTGATAGATTATGATGTAAGGAGAAAGCAATGCAGATAATATTTTTGTTTTACATATTTTGGTTGGACATAAGATTCAATGGATTTTGAGTTGTAACTTTTCTTCTTATATCCATCAGCATACACAAAATGTCTTATATATAAATTTTGATTCTTCTTTTCATTCTTTTCTTTGATTGCACAAGGATCATAACCAAGTCCAGCTTTTCCTTATGCAATTCTCTGACTTCCTAATAAAGCAAACATCATATCTTTACCCTTGGTGAGTTTAGCCATGCTTTTCAAAAAATATTCATTGTTTTCTTCAGCTTAATACATGATGTATAACAAACAGATTCAGTTCTATGCAGAGATGTAATGTCAGACATTTTGCAATCAGATTCCAACTTGCTAATTTTCTTCTTAGCCAGTTTTAGTTCTTTTGCAGTTTTAATAAATTCATCATGCAAATCATGAAATGCATCAAGCAATTCAGAATAGGAGGGTTCAGAATCATTTACCTCATCCTCATGATCACTACCAGATGAGTTTGGAGTCTCTTCAGTGGCACGTGCCATCAAATAGATGTTGACAATTTCTTCCTTATCTTTTTCTTCCTTGTCTGAGCTGTTACCTCAGATTGATGAGATGTAGGCCCTTTTCTTTTTTCCTTTGTCAACTGCTTTCTTTTCTTTTTTTTGCTTTTTCAGGAATTGTGGGTAATCTCATTTGATGTGCCCTTACTTCTTGTATTCATAACAGGTGATAGGCTCTTTGCCTTCTTTCTTGTTGTCTGCAGCTGCTCCTTTCTTGAAGAACTTCTTATTTCTCTTCTTATTATAGAATCTTCCAAATTTTCTAACTAACATAGCCAGAGTCTCTTCATCCAGTTCTTCTTCGTCATCAGACTCTTTTTCTTTTTCTTCAGCAGCTTTTAATGCAAGACCCTTTTTCTTCTTATC
The DNA here is from genome assembly GCA_026686845.1 of Adenanthera pavonina. Classification (NCBI taxonomy): domain Eukaryota; kingdom Viridiplantae; phylum Streptophyta; class Magnoliopsida; order Fabales; family Fabaceae; genus Adenanthera; species Adenanthera pavonina. The sequence goes on from JAIVEN010000015.1 coordinate 32,910,416, forward strand.
TTGACTAGCTTCCTTAAGAGCCTTCATCTTACCCTCATACTCTTCAAGACTGCCGAAGAGAGTTGTAACAGAGGCCATTGACTCTCCGCTGGCCTCTTGTATGGCTATTACTTTTGGTTGTCATTCTAGAAGGAGAGCTCTGAGAATCTTTCTGACTTTCTCTGGTTGAGTATACTCTTTACCGAGGCTCTTCAGTTGATTCACAATGAGGGTGAATTTATTTTGCAGTTCTTTAATGCTTTCTCTTTCCATCATTCTGAAGCCTTCATATTCACCAATACGGGAGTTTAGTTTGTTCTCCCTCACTCCAGTAGTTCCTTCGTGAGCAATTTCTAAAGTGTCATATATTCATTTGGTTGTGGTACATTAAGACACCCTATAGAATTCATCTTAATTGAGTGCACTGACCAAGTAGTGTTTTACTTTATAGTTGAGCAGGACTCTTCTCTTATCTTCCTCATTCCATTCCTTTTCTGGTTTTTCTTTGTATTTGCCATCATTTTGCTGCTTTATTGGGATAAAATCTCCCTTCTAGATGACTGACCAGATGTCTAAGTCAATAGACTGGAGATAGATTTGCATTCTCATCTTCTAGTATCCATAATGCTCTCCACTGAAGCCAGGAGGTCTACTTGTGTTGTTTCCTTCAGGAAGAATGCTTTCTCCAAATCCATAATGCTCTTCATGGGCATGAAGAAAAGATTGTTTACAATAAGAGAAACTCACTAATATTGCGTGTATATGATAGTTGAGGTGTAATAAAAGAAGTGTGAGAGAGTAGAAGGCTTTGTCTAATGATTTTGATAGAATTTCAGTATTTATAACATAAGATTGTTACCCACAACTTCAAATGAAGTTCTATTTATAGATTTATGTCTTAACTATACGTTAGAGACAAGATCTAGCCATTAGAGATGTTACCTAATGGTTACTCTGTAAAACTAGCTATTTACCAACCGCATTTAATGCGTTTAACATCCAAAGTTCAAATTTTGGGGTATTAACAGATGAATTTCACAGAGACCATAAGTTAAAGACTTTAACGTTGAACTTCAAAGTTCATCTATTCAAAGGTGAAATTCAAATTTTGATCTTGACAAATATTTTCCATGTTAGAACATATGAATTTTCAAGTTTAAAGTGCTTCTGTTAAGTGTAGACAATTGTCCCATATTGCTACAGTGCACTCGAAATTTGAATTTTAGGAATCCAAAATTGTCTGTTAGTGAGCAACTTAATATGGCACAAAAGTTTTTCTTTTTGAAATTCAAATTTTGAGCTTTCAAAATTCGTCTGTCAGAGAGACCTCTTACTAGACTTATACATTTTCATTCCAAAGTTCGAATTTTCAAAACCAAAGTTCATCTGTCAGAAGGACTGATTTTGAACTCTTTTTGCACTCTAATTTCATATGAACTTTGACACAGTTTCAGACAAATTTTTCATTTTTCTCAAATTATGCTTGACTTGAAATTCAAATTTCAACATGCTAAAATTCGTCTGTCAGAGGTAACATCTCTGTAACTTCAAATTTCAGTGATCAAAGTTCGAATTTTCAAATAAACATATGAAGTTTAATAGTTCAAAATTCATTTGTTAGTTAGTATTTTTCAAATTTATCATAAGTTTACATAGGATAGTTGAAAAACACTTATTTAAAACCAGTAGGTGCAAGATCAAAGCATTTTACTCTATGATCACTGTCAGAAATCCTATAAACTAATTTTATACTCATTTCTTCCTGGATTTCTTCACTTGAGTTCTCTTGTACTCCTTTGATATCTTCCTTCCAAGCTTAGTTTGTTTGAAATCATTAAAACACTTTATTCAACACTAGTGTCGTTGAATTGGTACTGTATTTTCTGCAGACTAAACTAACTTTTATTAGGTAAAATATTGATATTAAACCCTAATTACCCAATAAATCTTATTTTAATCTTAATAAATTTCATACTATATTCCACTAGAATTGGCTCATCAAGATTTTCATTTTGACTATAATTTTTCATATTTATAAAAATACCCTTGACTCGAGGCTAATTTATAATATTTGAAACTTTCGGATTCTTTTTCATAATTTTCCCCAAGAACTAATTTGCAATAAAATTACTTCTTTTTGTGGACTAACTTGCAAAATATTTTCATTTCTATGGAAAAAATTATGATTTTCTTATTTTCTGATCTAACCTGAAAAATGACCAGTTTGCCCTTTTCAGCCTCTTTCTGTGTCCCTCGATTTTTGCTACTTCTTTGTATATTTTACGCTATCAGTAATTTTTTCCTTGGGCCTTAATTGAAATTTTGACATTTTATTCCCTAACTTGAGAAATGATCATTTCGCCCTTGAGCCAGGTCATATACATTATTACCCATTCTTCTAGGAACTTTCTGGTAATTTTTCCCAAAAGACCAATTTTGTATTATTTCTTTTTGCACTATTTACATTAATCTTCAAATTGGTCTATCTCTCAACCTAGACCTCTCAGCTATGCAATATTTATACCATTACACTCAGCTCGGGATGGGTTTCCATTCAAGTTTATATACCTTTCGGGGTAAGTTCTGGAATTAATTTCTGCTCATGACCTTGTGAAAAATTAATTCCAATTACTCACTTCCTTTCCAATCTCTTCATGTATTTTATGGCATCCCATAAAAATAGGGATATTACATTCCTCAAGTCCCTAGACATCATTAAACAATTGATCAAGCCACTGGTTTCATGTCATGATACATGGAACTCCCATGAAACCTTAGAAACACTTAATTGTCCAATTTATCTATCTTAGCCTATATCATGAAGCATATACTTGTTCTTAAGGCTTTTTGCCATGGGGAATCCATTTTTGGCATCAAAACAATGAAACTCCCACTCTAAGATGACCTTCTACACTGACCAAAATTCTACTCCTAGGAAGAAAATTGGTTTTTCCATAAACTTGTTTCAAACCATACCTAACTTGCTTTGTTTTGCAAAGCCTCACACTTTCTCATGCTTTTATAGTTTTAAAACATCACTCCTTGCTCAAACCATATCTTGAATGAAATTTACAGAGGTTGGGGAAGGAAATAACTTCATGAAAACTAGGTCATACTATAAGGTTTGGCTGGTCACCCAAGAAAGGAGGTGAATTAGGTGATGCAAGATTTTTGCCCTTTTTGAAGCAGATGCCACTTTCACCAAGAGAAGCAGTAAAATAGAGATGAACAAAGGGTGATAAGAGTGAGTGTTTGAGAAGACATTAAGAGATTTGCCCTTACTCTTGAGTGAGAAAAGTGAGAGTGTTTTGTTTAGCTTAAAGCTCGAGCTGGGGTTGTACTAAGGTTTTTGCAAGAACCCATTCAAATCTTGTAAGATATAGTTAAGAAATCTCAAGTAGTGACTTAGGGACTAGACATAGGTCAAGTGGAGTAGACCAAACCATGATAAATCTCTGTGTTCTCTTCTTATTTACTTTGCAACTATTCCTTTTATTATATACTCTGTTTTTCAACAACTTTTATTATCACCACTATATTTCAATTTTACAGAAAAATTTAAACTTCCTAATTCACCCCCCTCTTGGGAAGTCAGCTAACCTGACAAGTGGTACCAGAGTCCGGACTCCCAATTGAAGTATCTAACAATCTGGGAGAATACATAGCTGGCTTTAGTGAAAGCATTCTTCCTGAAGGAAACAACACCAACAGACCTCCTAGCTTCAGTGGAGAGCATTATAGATATTGGAAATGAGGATGCAAATCTATATCTAGTCCATTGATTTGGATATTTGGTCGATCATTCAAAAGGGAGACTTCGTCCCAATGAAACTGCAAGATGATTGGAAGTACAAAGAGAAACCAGAAAAGGAGTGGAATGATGAGGATAAAAGAAGGGTCCTACTCAACTATAAAAATAAGCATTGCCTGGTCAGTGCCATGAAGACAAATTCTATAAGGTGTCTTAATGTACAATAGCCAAAGGTATGTGGGACACTCTGGAGATCACTCATGAAGGAACAACCGGGGTGGGAGAAAATAAATTAAATACGTGCATAAGTAAATATGAAAGCTTCAAGATGAAGGAAGGCGAAAACATTAAGGATCTACAGAAGAGATTCACTCTCATTGTGAATCAACTGAAGAGCCTTGGGAAGAAATACACTCAATCTGAAAATATCAGAAAAATTCTCAGAGCCTTGCCCATTGAATGACAACCACAGGTAACAGCAATAGAAGAAGCTAGATAGGAATCAATGACATCCGTCACAGCCCTCTTTGGAAGCCTTGAAGAACATGAAGGGAAGTTGAAAGCCCTTAAAGAATCCTCATCTCCTGACAAGAAGAAGAAAAGCCTGGCTCTCAAAGTAGAGTCAGAAGATGATGATAATGATTCTGAAGAAAATGCTTAGAGTCAAAAGCTGATGATGATGATGATTATGAAGAAAATGCTTAGAGTCAAAAGCTGATGATGATGATGATTCTGAAGAAGATGCTGAGCTAGATGAAGAGACAATGGTTATGTTGGTGAGAAGATTCGGTAAAATGTTTGGAAAGAAGAAATTCGGAAGATTTGCAAAAAAAGATGGAGCCACCAGCAGTAAGAAAGAAAACAAAGAATCCATCATATGTTATGAATGCAAGAAACCTGGACATATCAAATGAGAATGTCCTATGCTAAACAAGAAACAAGGAAATGACAAGAAGGCTAACAAAGGGAAAGAGAAGAAAGCTTTCGTATCCTTTATCTGGGGAGATAGTTCAAATGAAGAGGAAGTAGCAGAAGATGATGAAATTGCCAATCTATGCCTAATGGCTCAAGAGATTGCAGAGAAGAAGAGCTATGAGTTCTGTAACATAGGTTATGCAAATAACCTCCCTAGGTTATGTGGATAACCTGTTTTCTTGAGGAAAGTTCAAGTACTCTGAAATATAGGTTATGCGGATAACCTTTTAACAGAGAAGAGTTCAAGTGCTCTGTGACACGTTATTTGGACAACCTCCCTAGGTTATGCGAATAACGAATTGTACAGTACCATTTTCCTTTACTATTCACTTCCTTATGCAAATAAGGTGCCTACCTTATTATGATAACTACCTGGACAGACTTGAGAACTTGATCCCCAAGTTATGTTATGCAGATAACCTTAATCCATTTTCATGAAATTGAAGAATGAACTTTGGAAAAGCTTTGAGATTGAGTCTTTATCCCAATAACCTTCAATGGTTATACGTATAAGGTAAAATATTTTCTTGAAAATAGGGTAAACACTTAGAAACATCTTTGAAATTGAGACCTTATCCCCGTAAGCTAAAACATGTTCATGAAAACCAATTGAACACTTAGAGTCATTTTGAAATTGAAGCTTTATCCTCATAAGATAACTCTTTTCATGAAAACCATTTTCAAATCATAAGCTAGTCATTAATTATTCAATTAGGGATCTCATTTAGTATTGGGTTAATTGAAATTCATAGCTCAACTACCTTCTTTTACAAATAATTTCTTAAGGCATGTGAAACAGCTCTTCAATCTTCAGGAAGCTCCAACTTTGTTCTTCATTTCACTTGTGTTCCTTTGATATCGGATCTCTAAACTCATTTGTTTTAGAATCATCAAAACATCTGAATTAACATTCTCCCCCCTTTTGATGATGACAAAACAACTTAAACTCATTACTAGTACTTGGGTTTGCATAAAGCTCCCCCTCAATATGTGCATAGTTTAAATAAAGTCAAATAATGTAGTGAATATTTTTAGAACACAGAACACCAAGAATAAGTGAAGTTCACAGAAAAAGAACACCAAGGACAAACAAGGTTCATAGAAAAAAATTCATTGTATTATAAGTATTCATTACAAGTATAGAAGCAAAAGTGTAACACCCCTCATGATATCTTTATCGGTTTTGTGTTCAGGATCGGAGGATCGGAGGAAGCAGGATAGAGAGGTTCAAGAGGAACCAGAAAAGGCTCCGCGCCGCGGCTAGGAGCAGAGCCGCCTCGGCGAGAAGCTTTCCAGAGGCGTTATTCCGGATTAAATGGTGGAGCCGCGGCAAGGAGTGCTGGAGCCGCGGCGAGAGTCAGAAAAATTGTTTAAAACCGGATCAGTCGGACGCAAACGAAAGAAAGAAAACGGAGAGAGCGACGACGAGCAACGAAAAACAGTGCTAGGGCTCGACATTTCCGGCGTCCAGGAGCGATTTTCGGACCGAGAGAGCTTGGATTTAAGTTGGTAAGTGTTCCCTACTCCTCCCTCTCCACTTTTCTTCGGTTGAAATTCGGTATTTTCGGTGTTAGGGTTGGATCTTCGAGTTTGGCCAAAATACACCGATTAAACTGGATGATTTGAGGTTAATGAAGTGTGATTTAGTGTTCTTGTTGCTTGGGTGTGAGTTTTGAAGGGATTATGTGTGTTTAGAGCTTAACCCTATGTTGTTTTCGCTAATGGCTCTTGGGAATCTGAAGTGTCTGATGTTGTGTAGTGTTTGAGTGATCCCTAAGAGCTTATTGATGCATGAAAAGAGTGTTGGAACCTTGGGTTAAGTTAATGGGTTGAATTGTGATATTTGGTTTGTTGGTATGTTATGCTAATGGAAAAATTGTGGTATGGTAAAGGTTGTTGGCTAATCGAGAGGGGTTCACGCATAGTTGGACAGTTCAAGGAAGCTTGTGGAACTCGTGTGTGTGTGGTGTAGCGACAATTGAGGTAACCGGGTGTTTGTTTATATTGTACTGACTATGTTATACTATAGTACGTGTATTGGTATATATATATATGCTTGTTTCATTCATACCACGATACTGATGGGTTGTGTGTACTGTTTATGTGTATATATATATATATCATGGTATGTATACTGATAGATGATGGTTATGACTGTGATGATGATATGTGTGATGATGATATGATATGTTGGAGATTGATTAGGATGTATGTATGTTTATGTATGTGGTATGCATGGTTGAAAGTGGTTGAGAAGTTGTATGGCAGTTTTGGTAAGTTCAGAGTGTTGTTGGGCCTAGTTGGTTTGTCTAAGGGCCTGTAGCCCATTTGGTCCAGTTTGGGTTCCAGGGGGTCAAATCTCAGAGGAATGGTTTCTTTGAGGTGAAACCTCTTTGGACAAGTTGATTTGGGGAATTTGGACCTATATGAATGGTTTCTGAGTGACTAGTTGCCTTTGGTGGCATTTGGAGTTTTTTTTTTCCGCTGTGCTTATGGATTGGGAGAGTTGTTTTGAGATGTCAGGGTTGTTTTTGGTTGAATTTTGATGATATTTGGTTAAGTATGAAGGTGACAGAAGGTAGGATGTTACATTTTTGGTATCAGAGCAATGGTTTTGGGCCATTGTTTCTTCTTGAAGTACTACTTGGCACATGATTGAATACATAGGCTATATTCCCACTGCAATGCTAGTCCAGAACCGTATAATTGAATGTATTGTTGCTTGTGTGTAGGAAGAATGTCTCGAAGAGGAAGACAGAGTAACAGTGACCTGATGAGGCAGATGCATGAGATGTTGGCTGGCCTCAGTAATCAGGTGAATACTCAAGGAGAGACGCTGAACAGGTTGCAAGAGAGAATGGATAGGCAAGAACAGGAGGATGTGAATGAAGAAGCCGAAATGTTTGTGGATCTGAATGCAGGAGAAGATGAGAATGTGGTGGAGCTTGAGAGAGCCCCAAGGGTCGGAAGAAGGGGTATCTCCTCACAATTGAAGGACTTTCGGAAGTTTAATCCTCCGGCTTTCGAAGGTACCATGGATGTGTCACAGGCTGAGAATTGGATTGAACAAATGGAGAACATCTTCACTGTGATGGATTGCACCTCAGAGCAAAGGGTGCAACTTGCGGCATTTAAGTTGGAAAAGAAGGCCAAGAGATGGTGGAGGAGTGTTCTCCCAAGTGTTGAAGCGATGAATCCTCCTATGAATTGGGGGCAGTTTAAGGAACGGTTCTTTGCACATTATGTCCCTCCAGCCTTAATGATGCAAAAGGAGGCCGAGTTCCTAACTTTTCAACAAGGGAATCTGTCAGCAGATGACTACATTGATCAGTTTTTGGACTTGGCTAAATATTCCACTTATCTGAATAGTTATCCCGACGATAGGTGGATGGCTCAAAGGTTGTTTGAGGGTGCCCATCCAGAGATTAAAGAACGGTTATCTGTGGTTGAGTTTGTGTCCTTCGAGGACCTATGTGCGAAGATTCGTGCATTGTATAGACGGATGAAGGAAGCTGAGGAGCATAGAAGGAATTCTATGATTCGGGCCTTTTCTCATCTAGGACCTACAGGAGGAATCAGTAAAGGGAGTGGTTCAGGTAGTGGTAGCAGTGGTGGTAGTACAGGTTCTAGTGGAGGAAGAGGTCGTTATAATCGAGGTCGTCATGGTAGAGGTAGAGGCAGGTTTGGTAGGGAGCAGCACAATAGAGGTCGGTTTGGCAGAGGACCCTTTTATCGAGGTGGCTTTGAACAAGGGAGTTCCAGTCAGAGTGAGTATGCAGGAAAGGACTTCGCTCCATCTCAATATAGTTCTGGTAGTGCATCGAATCCGTGCACAAAATGCGGGTTTAGTCATGGTGATCGTCCGTGTTTGGTTTGTTTTAATTGTGGGAGACCGGGTCATATGTCGCGGAATTGTTGGGAGCCACGGCGTGATGAGGCGACAAGGAGGCCTACAATGCCCGGACGAGTTTTTGCTATCACCCGACAAGAAGCGGATGCAGCGCCTAATTTGATTAGAGGTAAACTTAAACTCAATGGTTACTCTATTCATGCTTTGTTTGACTCAGGTGCATCGCATTCCTTTATTTCTTTTGATTGTGCTCGGAAATTGGGTATTGTGGCAATGGAGTTGCCTTTTGAATTGTCGGTAGCCACACCCACGGGAGTTTCATTAAGAACTGCTCAAGCTTGTTTGAACTGTGTAGTTCGTTTTGAACACCGAAGCACTACCCTGGATCTAATCTATTTGCCGTTGCAAGAGATTGACGTGATAATTGGGATGGATTGGTTGGAAGCAAATAATGCCATTCTCGACTGTGCTCGGAAGACTGTGTCCTTGCCGATGAATATCCCTAGTGTGGAAGGGGATGAGAATATCTGTTTGTCCTTTGCCCAAGCTGACAGGTATTTGAAGAAAGGGTGTCAAGGGTTTCTGGTTTTCTTCTCTGTGAATGTGGATATGCAAGGTGGTGTTGAAAGGTATTCGGTTGTGAATGAATTTCCTGATGTGTTTCCAGAAGAGATTACTGGTTTACCCCCACCGCGAGAACTGGAGTTTTCCATTGATTTGGTGCCCGGGACTAGTCCTATTTCGAAAGCCCCATATCGAATGGCACCGTCTGAATTGAAAGAGTTGAAGAAGCAGATTGAGGAATTGTTGAAGAGAGGTTTTATTAGACCTAGTGTTTCACCTTGGGGAGCTCCAGTATTGTTTGTCAAGAAGAAGGATGGTAGCCTCAGATTGTGCATTGATTACAGGCAGCTGAATCGGGTGACAATCAAGAATAAATATCCTTTGCCTAGGATTGAGGACTTGATTGATCAGTTGGCAGGTGCCTCCGTATTCTCTAAAATTGATTTGAGGTCGGGATACCATCAATTGCGAGTACGTGCTGAGGATGTGCCTAAAACGGCATTTCGAACTCGATATGGTCATTATGAGTTTCTTGTGATGCCATTCGGGTTGACTAATGCCCCGGCAATCTTCATGGATTATATGAACAGGGTGTTTCGGCCGTATTTAGATAAGTTTGTGGTGGTTTTTATTGATGACATCTTGGTTTACTCTAAGAGTGAAGAAGAGCATGCACATCATCTTCGGATTGTGTTGCAAGTATTGCGGGATCACCAACTATATGCTAAGCTCAGTAAGTGTGAGTTTTGGCTACGGGAAGTGAAATTTCTGGGTCATGTGATTTCTGCAGAAGGTGTGGCTGTAGACCCTAGTAAAGTGGAAGCGGTGTTGAATTGGGAAAGGCCGCAATCGGTGACGAAAATTCGGAGTTTTCTGGGTTTGGCTGGATATTACCGAAGGTTCATTAAGGGATTCTCTCAGCTTGTTATACCATTGACTAGACTCACCCGTAAGGATCGATCTTTCATTTGGGATGACAGGTGTGAGAGAGCATTCCAGGAGCTGAAGGTTTGTCTAACGTCTACCCCAGTGCTCATTATCCCTAACCCATCAGAGTCGTTCACAGTTTATACGGACGCCTCTAAGAAGGGTCTAGGGTGTGTTTTGATGCAGCAAGGTAGAGTTGTGGCGTATGCTTCAAGACAGTTGAGGCCTCATGAGGAGAACTATCCTACTCATGACCTTGAGCTAGCGGCTGTAGTGTTTGCCTTGAAATTGTGGAGGCATTATCTCTATGGCGCTCAGTTTGAGGTATTCAGTGACCACAAGAGTTTGAAGTATTTGTTTGATCAGAAAGAGCTGAACATGAGGCAAAGGCGTTGGGTTGAGTTCCTTGTGGACTATGAATTTGCTTTGAAGTATCATCCTGGGAAAGCCAATGTTGTGGCGGATGCGTTGAGTAGAAAGTCGATCCATATGGCCATGATGATGATGAGAGAACAACAGTTACTGGAAAGCCTGAGAGATATGAAGTTATCCATCAATGTCCATCCTGGAGTACTAGTTATGAGTTCCATCAGTGTATCAAGTGATTTATTGAGGAACATCTGCTATGCCCAGATGGAGGATGACTACCTTTTGGGTATTCAAGAACAAGTTGAAATGGCGGAGACCCAAGACTTTGATATTCTAGAAGATGGTATCATCCGGTATCGAGGTCGGATTTGTGTACCAAATGTTGCGGGGTTACGTGAGATTATTTTGGAAGAAGCTCATAAGAGTAAGTACACTATCCACCCAGGTACCACTAAGATGTATCAGGATTTGAAGAGAGGTTATTGGTGGCCAGGCATGAAAAAGGACATCGCAGAGTTTGTGGCAAGATGTCTAATCTGTCAGAAGGTAAAGATTAAGCACCAATTGCCTGCTGGTATGTTGCAATCTTTAGAGATTCCGGAGTGGAAATGGGATAGTGTTTCCATGGATTTTGTGATGGGATTACCGAGGACCTCTTCAGGACACAATGCGATATGGGTCATTGTGGACAGGTTGACGAAGTCGGCCCATTTTCTTCCAATTCGGGAAACTATTTCAATGGAGAAGTTGGCCCAGTTATATGTGAATGAAATTGTAAGACTGCATGGAATCCCGATTAATATTGTGTCAGATAGAGATCTCAGATTCACATCCAAATTTTGGAAATCTTTGCAGAAGGCAATGGGTACGAAGTTGAGTTTCAGTACTGCTTATCACCCTCAATCTGATGGGCAGACTGAAAGAACTATTCAGACTCTGGAGGACATGTTGCGGGCATGTGTTCTGGAGAATAAAGGCAATTGGGATCAGTTTCTACCGTTGGTAGAATTTGCCTACAACAACAGTTTCCACTCAAGTTTGCAAATGGCTCCGTATGAAGCGTTGTATGGGCGAAGGTGCAGGTCACCATTATGTTGGGTTGAACTTGGTGAAAGGAGTCTTTTGGGCCCAGATATTGTGGATCAAACCTCTCGGCAAATAGAGAGTATTCGTCAGAAGCTTCTTACAGCTCAAAGTCGGCAAAAGAGTTATGCGGATAGGAGGAGGAGACCATTGGAGTTTGATGTTGGGGATCATGTATTTTTGAAGGTCACTCCTACTACTGGTGTTGGAAGATCGATTCGAGCCAAGAAGCTTACTCCAAGGTATATGGGTCCATACCAAATTCTGGAACGAATTGGGCCAGTAGCGTATCGAGTGGCGCTACCACCTAGTCTTGCTGGGTTGCATGATGTTTTCCACGTGTCTCAACTCAAGAGTTATCATCCGGATCCGTCTCATGTAATTGATGATGAAGCAGTTCAAGTACGAGAGGATCTGACTTTTGAGGTTACACCGTTGCAAATTCTGGACGTTAAAGAAAAGCAGTTGAGGAATAAGACTATAAAATTGTTAAAAGTCCGTTGGAGCGGTCTGATGTCCAATGATATCACGTGGGAGACTGAAGAGTCTATGCGGAGGAAGTATCCAGAGTTCTTTGCTTGAGGTAAGAGTTGAAATTTCGAGGACGAAATTTTTATAAGGAGGGGAGAGTGTAACACCCCTCATGATATCTTTATCGGTTTTGTGTTCAGGATCGGAGGATCGGAGGAAGCAGGATAGAGAGGTTCAAGAGGAACCAGAAAAGGCTCCGCGCCGCGGCTAGGAGCAGAGCCGCCTCGGCGAGAAGCTTTCCAGAGGCGTTATTCCGGATTAAATGGTGGAGCCGCGACGAGGAGTGCTGGAGCCGCGGCGAGAGTCGGAAAAATTGTTTAAAACCGGATCAGTCGGACGCAAACGAAAGAAAGAAAACGGAGAGAGCGACGACGAGCAACGAAAAACAGTGCTAGGGCTCGACATTTCCGGCGTCCAAGAGCGATTTTCGGACCGAGGGAGCTTGGATTTAAGTTGGTAAGTGTTCCCTACTCCTCCCTCTCCACTTTTCTTCGGTTGAAATTCGGTATTTTCGGTGTTAGGGTTGGATCTTCGAGTTTGGCCAAAATACACCGATTAAACTGGATGATTTGAGGTTAATGAAGTGTGATTTAGTGTTCTTGTTGCTTGGGTGTGAGTTTTGAAGGGATTATGTGTGTTTAGAGCTTAACCCTATGTTGTTTTCGCTAATGGCTCTTGGGAATCTGAAGTGTCTGATGTTGTGTAGTGTTTGAGTGATCCCTAAGAGCTTATTGATGCATGAAAAGAGTGTTGGAACCTTGGGTTAAGTTAATGGGTTGAATTGTGATATTTGGTTTGTTGGTATGTTATGCTAATGGAAAAATTGTGGTATGGTAAAGGTTGTTGGCTAATCGAGAGGGGTTCACGCATAGTTGGACAGTTCAAGGAAGCTTGTGGAACTCGTGTGTGTGTGGTGTAGCGACAATTGAGGTAACCGGGTGTTTGTTTATATTGTACTGACTATGTTATACGATAGTACGTGTATTGGTATATATATATATGCTTGTTTCATTCATACCACGATACTGATGGGTTGTGTGTACTGTTTATGTGTATATATATATATATATCGTGGTATGTATACTGATAGATGATGGTTATGACTGTGATGATGATATGTGTGATGATGATATGATATGTTGGAGATTGATTAGGATGTATGTATGTTTATGTATGTGGTATGCATGGTTGAAAGTGGTTGAGAAGTTGTATGGCAGTTTTGGTAAGTTCAGAGTGTTGTTGGGCCTAGTTGGTTTGTCTAAGGGCCTGTAGCCCATTTGGTCCAGTTTGGGTTCCAGGGGGTCAAATCTCAGAGGAATGGTTTCTTTGAGGTGAAACCTCTTTGGACAAGTTGATTTGGGGAATTTGGACCTATATGAATGGTTTCTGAGTGACTAGTTGCCTTTGGTGGCATTTGGAGTTTTTTTTTTCCGCTGTGCTTATGGATTGGGAGAGTTGTTTTGAGATGTCAGGGTTGTTTTTGGTTGAATTTTGATGATATTTGGTTAAGTATGAAGGTGACAGAAGGTAGGATGTTACAAAAAGCATGGCAAACAAAACAATAAAATAAAGTTGAGGATCAAGTTAAGTCTCATTCTTATTAGATTTCTTCTTGGAAGGAGTGGACTTCTTCTTTTTCTTAGATTTCCTCTTTTTCTTCACCTCTTTTTCTTTCTTTTCTTCCTTCTCTTCTTTTTCCTTATCCTTTTCTTTCTCTTCTTTCTCCCTCTTTTTGTCATTAGCAACAGGGGGAATTCGAGCAACACCAGCATCCATCCTAGTAATGTCCTGATCAAGCTTGGCCTTCTATTCCCTAATTCTTTGAAGTCTTTCATCCAAAGAAAGAGGAAGGGTGGAGGGTTGGGCAGGAACAGTGGACACTGGGACGGGCTAAAGTGGCATACTTGTAATAGCAGAAGGAACAGAAGGAAACACAGGAATGTATTGTATATCAAGCATCATAGGTGGAGGTAAGACAGTAGGAAGGGGTGCAGGAGAGGGATCAGAATTAGATGCAATGGTGATGATTGCCTGCACAACAGCCTCAGCAAGATAATTGATGCCTTCAAAGGAGATAGGATCAGGGAGAGGAGGAAAGAGAGTATTAATCTCTTGTCTTCGATGATGAAGATAGATTTGGTGAATGAAATCACCTTCAAACAAGAGAACTAAAGCTCTGCTTGGATCAAGAACAACCTCTTCCTCAAGACCATAATCCAGGTTAGGACCTAGGTCCTATAATAAAGTAAGTGATTGTGCAGAAGTAGTTGGTTCAGTGAATGTGGGAGGTGGTGGTTGGATAGGGGAAGAGGAAGGCTGAGGAACACCAGAAGTAAGTTGCTCACGTAGGAGTTTCACTTTTTCGGTGAGACTTTCAATTTTAGTCTCAAATTTCTCCTACATCTTAGCAATGAGATACCCAAGATTGATCATGTCTTCTCTACATTCTTTCCTGGTGGCCATTGCAATCTGGAACAGGTTTTGGTATAAAGTTGGTATGTTTGATGGTGTGGGGAGATCAGTAGCAGGGATTTCATCTGGTTTGCTTGGAGTAGGGGTAGGTGTATGAGGTTCAGGATGAAAGGTTTGAGGTGGTTCAGAGGGTGTGGATGGAGAGGAGCTGGAATCACCAACTGAAGGACTCTTTGTGGCAGATGTGGGCTCAGAACCTTCTTCAGTGTCCCTTTTCTTGTCAACCCATCTCCTATTCTCTAGACTCATTCCCATCTTCTACAGGACTTTCTCACTGAACTCTTCTGGGAGTAGTGCAGGCCCTCTCTCAATGTGCAAGATGTTATGAAACATTAGGATCTTGGTGATAATATGCCCAAATGGCAGCTGAGAGTCTTGTCTGTAGGTTCTTGCTTTCCACTTTCTCTGTAAGATGATGTCTACCATATTTACTGGTTTTCCCTTTATCAGTAACATCATGACTTGAAATTCCCCTCTTGAAAGGTAATTGAAGCCCCCACTCTTGTTGAAGAACATGCGTGAAACAATGTAGTGAAGAATCATGTTCTTAACACTCAGGAGAGTTGGGGCTATTTTCCCTTCAGAAGGTACATTTTGCCTTTGCCTGAGCAACCTTGATACAATCGTGCTCCTTTTGTAATTGGCTTCTCCCTCAGTGTCTTCATTAACAAGTTCATTTTCAGCAGGATACTTTGAGGTCTCAATGTTCACCCTTATTCCTCCAGTAGGCAGACTTAGAATTTCACACAATAAGTCAGGGTGCAGGGCAATCCATCTCTTCCTTAATCTTACTTCATACATCTTTGTGTCATGGTTAATTCTCAGAGAAGTATACCAAGCACGTATAACCTCCTCATCATAATCTTCCTTTAACTCTATCAGTCCCCTATAGTTCTCTAACAGCCTAGCAGAATCAAATTTGTTTCTTACAAGAAATTCTTCTATTTTCACAAAATGAGGCTTGACTACCTTACGCTTTTTGAAATCAGTCTCATACGATTCTTTTAAAATCCTTATACCAATCAGCTCATCTGTAATTAACGCTTCCTTAGATTCAGTAGCAAAAGAACTTACTTGTATGTCAGCCTGAGGTTCTGATTCTGGAATTTCCTTTAGCTTTGTTATTATGAGCTTCTTTGTTGGAATACTCGACCCAGCTTCAGCTTTTCTCTTTCCTTCACTGGGTGATTTCGAAGCATATTTAGATTTCACGTTACGCTGTGGTCGTTCTCCTTAATTGCCACCCTTAGTTTTTGCCATATCAGTGATTCCAGATGATTTGGGAAGGAAAAAGAGGTTTAGAATTGGCCGAAAAGAGTTTCGAGAGCAAGAAATTGAATGGGATTTTGAAGATTTTAGGGAACTTGAGGAGCACATTTGGAGGTTTTCAAGATAGGATTAGGTTTTCCGCACAAGGTTTTGTTGAAAATCAGAGAATTCTATATATAGTCTCGAGGTTATGCGCATAACCTATGAAAGTTATGTGGATAACGAGCTTTAGAAACTGTAAGCAAGGCCGTGGTTTGCTAGGTTATGCGGATAAGATCCTTAGGTTGTCTGCATAACCAACTTGAAATAGAGAGGAGAAAAGAGAAGTTATTCGGACAAGCATACCACGTTATCATGAAAAGAGGTTTCCCAAAAGGTACACACACAAAAAATTTGCACAGAGCATGTTATTTGGATAACCTTGCTATCTTATGCGGATAACATTCTCACTTTGGGAACTTTTTCTCTGGAAGTAACATTATGTGGATAAGTTAAGCAGGTTATGCTGAAATCAAATCTCATAATACACATACAAAGGAGCAAACAAAGTAGCTTATGCGTATAAGGTAGAGACCTTATTCGAATATCAAGTTCCTCAGAGGCTTCGAGTTTCACAAAAGGTCTCATTTTCATGAAAATCTTCATACCTTATGCGAATAACCTCAAACACAGAGACTATCCACACCAGAAAATCAATACATTATTAGCATAAGGCTATGGGATTATGCGGATAACCATATTGGAAAAGCTCATAGACACTTACTGATATCCTTGTTATCCCTATAAGCCTATTCTTTTCACCATATCTTTATTCTATTGTGCAGGTTACTTCTTTTCATCAGATTTTGAATGTTTCAAATCAAAAAGTACTTGCAAAACAAACTTCTAGATACTTCGATGCTTAAGTTAGTATTGTTATTGATTGGATTATAGTTTTAAGAAGGATTTCAGAGAAAACTTACAACTCATTGGGATTCACCATTCTCAATTCTCTCCTAATTTTTCCATGTTTGTCTTCTACAAGTGGCTTTGTCAGGATGTCTGCAAGCTAATCTTCAGTAGGAACAAACTCCAGCTTGACATCACCTCTCAAAACATGGTCTCCTATGAAGTGATGTTATACTTCAATGTGTTTTGTCCTTGAATGCATAACAAGATTCTTTGAGATGTTGATGGCACTTTGATTATCACACCTTATTGGGATTTCATTTATCTCAATCTCAAGGTCTTCAAGTTGTTGCTTCATCCAAAGAACTTGTGCACAACAACTCCCTGTTGCTACATACTCAGCCTCAGCTGTGGAGAATACTGCACTATTTTGCTTTTTACTGAACCATGGCACTAGAGAGCCTCCCAGAAATTGGCATGTTTCACTTGTGCTCTTTCTATCAGTCTTGGATCTAGCAAAATCTGCATCTGTATAACTTATGAGCTCTTCTTCAATACCTTTTGGATACCAGAGTCCCATTTGAAATGTACCCACCAAGTATCTGAAAATCCTCTTTATAGCTGTTGCATGGGACTCTTTGGGATATGATTGGAACCTAACACACATACAGACACTAAACATGATGTTAGGCCTACTAGTAGTTAAATACAGTAGGGAACAAATCATCCTTCTATATTGAGTTATATCAAAGAGTTTTCCTTCTTCATCCATGTCAAGCTTAGTTGCAGAGGCCATAGGAGTTCCCATAAGTTTAGCATGTTCCATTCCAAACTTCTTTAGCAGCTCCTTGAGGTATTTTGATTGATTGAGAAAGACGTCATCATCACATTGTTTGATTTGCAATCCAAGGAAGAAGTTCAGCTCACCCATCATTGACATTTCAAACTTACTCTACATTAACTCAAAAAAGTTCTTACACAAAGATTCATTAGTAGCACTAAATATAATATCATCAACATAAATTTGTACAATAAGTAAATATTTATTTTTCCTTTCAGTAAACAAGGTTATATCAACTTTTCCTATTTTAAAACCTTTTTTTAATCAGAAAATTACTTAGTCTCTCATACCATACTCTAGGAGCCTGTTTTAACCCATAAAAAGCTTTCTTTAGTTTATAT
This sequence comes from Adenanthera pavonina, assembly GCA_026686845.1. NCBI lineage: Eukaryota > Viridiplantae > Streptophyta > Magnoliopsida > Fabales > Fabaceae > Adenanthera > Adenanthera pavonina. Next base: position 32,928,256 of record JAIVEN010000015.1, read on the forward strand.
ACATGATTTGGTTTAGTTGAGTCCTCAAAACCTGGAGGTTGATCAACATAAACCTTTTCCATGATATATCCATTCAGAGAAGCACTTTTCACATCCATTTGATACAACACGATATCTTTCATGCAAGCATTGGCTAACATAATTCTTATTACTTTCAATCTTGTAACTGGAGCAAAAGTTTCCTCATAATCAATACCTTCTTCCTGATTATATCCTTTAGCCACTAATCTAGCTTTATTCCTTATTATTGTTCCTGATTCATCAAGTTTATTCTTAAACACCCATTTGGTTCCAATAATAGGATGGTTTTTAGGCTTATGCACTAAATCCCAAACTTGACTTCTTTCAAACTAATTAAGCTCTTCTTGCATAGCTAAAACCCAGTATTCATCAATTAAAGCCTCTTCAGTACACTTAGGTTCAATTTGAGAAATAAATGCACAGTTATTCACTTGAACCCTAAGTTGTCTTCTAGTTTTAACTTTCTCTTGAACATCCCCAATAACTTGATCAACTGAATGATTCCTTTGATATCTCCAAGCTCTAGGGAGTTCTTGAGATACTTCCTCATTTATTTTACATTCATTATCTTTCTCCTGGATATCTTTCTCTACATCAGCAGATTCAGATATTTTAGGAGGATCAGTTTTATTTTCTTTAGACACATTCAAATTTTTGAAACTGGAAATTAAATCATCCTCATCTTTAGCATGCTTAGACAAAGTTTCATTTTCAAGAAAAACCACATGCATGGATTCTTCAATAGTTCCAGACTTCTTGTTGAATACCCTATATGCTTTACTTCTATTTAAGTAGTCAAGAAATATACCTTCATCTGATTTGGCATCAAACTTACCTAAATTTTCTTTGTTGTTGTTGTGGACATAGCAGTTGCATCCAAAGACATCAAGATGAGAGAAATTGGGCTTCTTTCCTTTGTACAACTTATATAGAGTCTTCCCTAGTAAGGGTCTGATGTATGCTTTGTTCATCAAATAGCATGTTGTGCTTACTGCATCAGCCTAGAATTGTTTAGGCAATCCTTTTTCATTCAGCATTGCACGAGCCATCTCCTCCAACACTCTATTCTTTCTCTTCACAACTCCATTCTATTGAGGAGTTCTTGGGGCCAAGAAGTTGTGCTCCACTCTGTTTTCATCACAGTAGTAAGCAAATTTGACATTCTCAAATTCTCCACCATGATCTGTTCTAATACATACAATAGAGCAACCTTTCTCATTTTGGATTTTCTTGGCTAAGATCAGAAAAGTATCATACATATCACCTTTAGAGGGAAGAAATAAAGTCCAGGTGAACCTGAAATAATCATATACCATAACAAGTACATACAAATTTCCACCTATACTTTTAGTACGATTAGGACCTATCAAATCCATGTGAAGTAATTGCAGAGGTTTTGTTGTAGAAACAATGTTTTTGGTATTGAATGAGGACTTTGTTTGTTTCCCTTTAAGACAAGCTCACATTCTCTATCATTTTCAAACTTAATGTTGGGTAGACCAAGAACAAGTTCATTTTTAATGAGTTTATTTAATTAATGCATGCTAACATGTGCTAGTCTCTTATGCCACAATCAACTATCATCATTTTCACTTATTAAGCATATAGAGTCTAGAGAAGGTAATTCATCTAAATCAATAGTATAATAGTTACTATCTCTTTTTACCTTGAGAATCACTTTACAGTCACTTTTTCTGATGACTAAGCAGTAATTGGAATCAAACAGAACCAAATTGCCTCTATCACAGGTTTGACTCACATTTAATAGGTTGTGGTTGAGTACTATCATGAACATGACTTCTTCAATTGATGTTTCTGGATTTCTTCCAACAATTCCAATCCCAACTATCTTGCTAGGCTGGTCACCAACGAAGTAACATTTCCTACTTTCTTATCTCTCAACACAATGAAATTTTCTTTGTCTCCAGTCATGTGTCTTGAACAAGTACTGTCCATGTACCATTTGTTGTTTTTCTTGGCCTTGAGACACACCTACAAAACAAGTTTCAGTTCTTTCTTTTAGGTACCCATATTTTCTTGGGTCATTTCTTGTTAGTGGAGGAATCCTTGGGAACCCATTTCATCCCGTTTCCATTTCCTTCATTCCTGAACATATGGTTGGAGGACATATGACCCTTCTTGTTACAGAAGTGGCAGATAGAGAAAAGGCTAGAGGAAAGAGATGTATGTCTGAAATAATGACTATAATATTTATTCTTTTGATTTCTGGGAGCTAGAAATGACTCTATGTTCTGAGTTGTTTTAAGGCTATTAGCATGCTCAAAGTTTCTTAGGTAAAGATTCTGTTTCTTGGTTTTCAATTTCTCCTTGACCGCACATGGGTCATATTGTAGACCAGTTTTGTTCTGACTCACAATTTGATTTCCTAGTAATACTTTCAGCATGTCCTCACCTCTAATGAGTTTAGTCAGAGTCTTGTAGAGATAATTATTCTTATCTCTCAACTCAATGCATGAGACACAAATAAAGGTGGTGGAAGAAGAAGATAACTGTGAAGCAGTGCAAGATGTATGAGACTCTCTTTCAAGCTTGTGCATTTTCCTTTTAGCATGACTCAATTGTTTGGATACTTTGACAAATTCAGTTATCAGTTCATTAAATGCATTATATAGTTCATTGTAAGATGGTTTAGAGTCATTTATCTCAAAATCATCATCACTATCTCGGTTGTTATTCTTCTCCTCCTCTGCAATCTCTTGAGCCATCAGGCATAGGTTAGTAATTTCATCATCTCCTACTACTTCCTCTTCATCTGAACTATCTCCCCACATGGAAGATACAAAGGCTTACTTCTTTTTCCCTTTGTCATCCTTTTTGTCCTTCCCTTGTTTCTTGCTTAGCAGAGGGCATTCCTATTTGATGTGTCAAGTTTCTTGCAGGCGTAGCATATAATGGAGTCTTTGTTTTCTTTCTTGCTGGTGGTGGCTCCATCTTTCTTTGCGAACCTTCTGAATTTCTTCTTTCCATACATTTTGCCAAATTTCCTTACCAGCATGGCCATTGTATCTTCATCTAGCTTAGCATCTTCCTCTGAATCATCATCATCATCATCTGATTCTACTTTAAGAGCCAAACTCTTCTTCTTCTTGTCAGATGAAGTAGATTCCTTGAGAGTATTTAGCTTCCCTCCTCGTTCCATTCCTCTTCAGGTTTCTCTTTGTATTTCCTATTGTCTTGTAGTTTCATCGGAACAAAATCTCCCTTCTGGATGACCGATCAAATATTTAAATCAATGGATTGAAGGTAGATCTGCATCCTTATCTTTCAATACCCATAATGTTCTCCACTGAAGCCAGGAGGTCTGTTGGTGTTGTTTCCTTCCGGAAGAACGCCTTCACCAAAGCCATCCATGTCTTTTCCCGGATTGTTAGATCCTTTAACTGGGAGTCCAGGTTCTGATACCACTTGTTAGTTTAGCTGACTTCCCAAGGGGGGTGAATTGGAAAGATTGAAATTTTTTTGCAAAGAAGAAATACAATAGTGATACTAAAAGATTACTAAAAATAGAGTATAAGAAATAAAGAGTAAAGAGAAGAAGACTCAGTAGTTTAGCCTAGTTCAGTCTATTCCACTTGACTTACATCCAATCTCTAAGCCATCACTTGGGATTTCTCCACTATTTCTTGCAAGATTTGAATGAGTTCTTGCAATGACCGTAGTATAATACCAGATCAAACTCTGGACTGAAATAAGTTCTCTCACTTTTCTCACTCAAGAGTAAGACTTTCTCCCTTTGTGTAATCTCACACTAAGTAATCTCTACGAGTGTGTAGATGTTTACAGAATGAAAACTCTCTAAAAAATGTAGATATGAAAGTTAAGATATAATGAATGAGCAAAATAGAGGGTAGGTAAGCTTTGAATGAATCAAAAATTAAATTAGCAGAGTTTTGACGTATTTATTGTTTCTCTCATTATCCAACAACTTAAATGAGGTCCTCTTTATAGTTTTGGGGCAGAACTTATTAGCAGGGCTGACTTCCCAAGAGGGGGAGTGAATTGGGAAGATTAAAATTTTTCTGCACAAAGTCAAATGGGTGAAGAAAGTAAAGTGTAATAAAGCAATGTATAAACAGAGTAAACTGAAAAGTAATAATAGAGAGAAGAACACTCAGTAATTTATCCTAGTTCGGTCTATCCACTTGACCTACGTCCAGTCCCCAAGACACCTCTTGAGATTTTTCCACTATATAGCAAGAATTCAATGGGCTTCTTGCTAATGCCTCAGTACAATGAGTATGCTCTGTTTTCTGGAGCTTTCTCAATCTCTCTAAGCACTTCTACAATGTGCTTCCTAATCCCCTTGTGATTTTCCTTCACAAGTAAATCTATCTTCCAGATGAAGAGTAGATTATTTACAAAGATATAACTCTCTTGAATAGAGTAGATTTGAAGGTTAAAGTACAGATATTGAAGTTGGAGGGTAAAAGCTCTTGAGAAGAAGATTTGGCAGAAATTCGGTATATACAAGTTTGATTCATTACCCACAACTTCAAATGTTGTTGTATTTATAGATTTAGGTCCCAACTATTCGTTAGAGACAAAATCTATCCATTGGGGAAGTTATCCAACGGTTACTCTAAGAAACTATCCGTTAACCAACCGCATTTAATGCTTCTGACATACTGAAATTCGAATTTTGGTTGGTCAACAGACGAATTTCGAAGGAACCGAAGGTTAAAGCTTCCAACATTACAGCACGAAGTTCGTCTATTCATGAAGTGAAATTCGAATGTTGAAACTTGTAAAATGTTTTCACGTTGTGACATACGAATTTTCAAGAAGAAAGTTTTTCTGTTAAGTATGAACAGTGTTTTCAATTTTCTACAGTGCCCTCGAAATTCAAATTTTGGAAGCCCAAAATTCGTCTGTTCTCAGTACGTTCAAGGAGGCACAGTAGTTCACTTTCTTCGAAATTCGAATGCTGAAAGAGTGAAGTTCGTCTGTCAGAGAGATTCTTTTCAGACTAACTTCAACATTCGAAGTTACAAAACTCTGTCATTTGTATGTCAACATTTCATTCCAACAGACTCACACCCTTGGCTTCTGAAATTCAAATTTTAATGTTCAAAGTTCGTCTGACTGAAAGCAGTTTTGAAACTTAAATTATTCTTTATCTCAGATGAACTTTAACATTATTTCAGATGAATTTCTTTCATTTTCATAAGATGTGTTTTATCTGAAATTCAAATTTTGAAGACTCAAAGTTCGTCTGTTTCAAAGATGCTTCTTTCAGACTTATATGAAAATTCGAATGTTGGAAAGCCAAAGTTCGTCTGTCAGATAGTATTTTTGAAATTCAATTTCATCTTGATTTCAGATGAACTTTAACATTATTTCAGACGAATTTCTTTGGTTTTCTCAAACTGCATTTTATCTTAAATTCGAATTTTGAAGACTTGAAGTTCGTCTGACACAAAAAGGCTTCTTTTCGACTCATATGAAAATTCAAATTTTGGGGAATCAAAATTTGTCTATCAGAGAGACATCTCTTCAGACTTGTTCAGTTTTAGCTCGAAATTCGAATTTTCAAAGGCAAAGTTCGAATTTCCCATCTGACAGTTCAGTTTAAACTTTTCAAACTTCGTCTGTTTGTGGGTGTTTTTCAAATGAGTCATAAAATCAAGGTTTAAAACATCTTTTCTTCAAATCAAAAGCTTTTACCCATTTATAACTAAAGCTAAAGATCCTACAGTAGATCAAGCAGCAATTACTCTGAATCTCTTCACTTGAATTATTTTGAGCTCCTTTGATATCTTCAATCCAAGCTCTTGATTGTTGGTTTGGAATCAACAAAACTCTTAATTCAACAGAACTATCTGTTGGAAACAAAGATTAGCCGTTACTCTCAGTAAAATAGTCATTCACCTACCGCATTAAATGCATATGATAGAGGTTATGTGGATAACCTCCTTAGGTTATGCGAATAATGGGTAATTGTTTGCCTTTGTTTTCAACGTAAAACTTTCATTATGCGGATAACGTAACTAGGTTATGTGGATAACGTGCTACCCAGAATGACTAAGTTTTAGTTCAAAATCATTTTCATGAAAAACCACTCAGTTATTAGGATAAAGTTAAGTTTTTCTCAAATTGAGTTTTTGTAAAGCTTAGGTATCAGGATAACCTCCCAAGATTATGCGAATAACTTGTTTTGCTAAAGAAGAGCTATGAGTTATGTAACATAGGTTATGTGAATAACCTCCATAGGTTATGCGGATAACCTATTTTCTCGAGGAAAGTTCAAGTACTTTGAAATATAGGTTATGCGAATAACCTCCCTAGGTTATACGGATAACCTTTTAACAGAGAAGAGTCCAAGTGCTTTGTGACACATGTTATTCGGACAACCTCCCTAGGTTATGTGAATAACGGGTTGTACAGTACCACTTGTCTTCACTATTCACTTCATTATGCGAATAAGGTGCCTACCTTATCAGGATAACCACCTGGACAGACTTGAGAATTTGATCCCCAAGCTGTGTTATGCGGATAACCTCAATCCCTTTTCCTAAAATTGAAGAATGGACTTTGGAAAAGCTTTGAGATTGAGTCTTTATCCCCATAACGTTCAATGGTTGTACATATAAGGTAAAATATTTTCTTGAAAATAGGGTAAACACTAAGAAATATCTTTGAAATTAAGACCTTATCCCTGTAAGCTAAAAGATGTTCATGAAAACAATTGAACACTTAGAGTCATTTTGAAATTGAAGCTTTATCCTCATAAGATAGCTCTTTTTATGAAAACCATTTTCAAATCATAAGCTAATCATTAATTATTCAATTAGTTATCTCATTTAATATTGAGTAAATTGAAATTCAAAGCTCAACTACCTTCTTTTACAAATAATTTCTTAAGGCATGTGAAACAGCTCTTCAATCTTCAGAAAACTCCAATTTTGTTTTTCATTTCACTTGTGTTCCTTTGATATTGGATCTCCAAGCTCCTTTGTTTTAGAATCATCAAAACATCTGAATTAACAATATATACTGAAATTCTGCCAAAATCTTTAGACAAAGCCTTCTACTATCTCACACTTCATTTATTGCTCTTCAACTGTCATATATACTCTAAATTAGAGAGTTTATCTTATTGTAAACAATCTTATCTTCATCTGGAAGAAAGATTTTCTTATGAGGGGATTTCACAAGAGATTTGAGAAGCCCTTAGTTAGAGTGCAAAGTGAGAATCTAAAAGCTCTTGGAACAGAGCACAAGATTATACTGTGGCATTGCAAGGAGCCCACTGAATTCTTGCAAGATAGTGGAAAATCTAAATTGGTAGCTTGAGGACTGGACATAGGTCAAGAAGAAGAGACCGAACTAAGATAAATCTTTGTGTCTTTCTGTCCTCTACCTTGCTTACTGCCTTGTTACATTTTGCACTCTTTTTTTCTGAAACATTTGCTTTCACTGCTCTTTATATATTTGCAGAAAATTTCAAACTTCCAAATTTACCCCCCTCTTGGGAAGCCAGCAGACCTAACACAAATGTACAATAATAGATGTGTCAGATCTAGAATATATTCAACATGTCAATCATCACCATAGTTGTCACTTATAGGTCTCTTCAATGTGGTCTTTGGTTGAATTTCACCAGATGATATGCCCTTGCACTTGTCCTTTGCTAATGTTAGTCAATGCAACAAACCATATTCAATTTGTCTCTCCATCCTCTCTTTATCCTTCACTCTTGTTTCATTCCAAAAGCTAAGGGCATTATCAGGTAATGGAGGGACATGGGGACCTAGAGGGAAGTTTTGCAAGAAATACATCTACACAATAAGCAATAGAAAAAAATATTAGTGGGTGACAAAAAACACAAATATAAAATGTACAATATGTTTGGTTACTTGTTAGTACTCACCAATAAAAATACCAAGCAACTGCCAACGTTTTTCTTCCTTTGACCATTCTTGTATGAGTTTATCTCTTTTTTCATATCATCCAAAACGAATGAGCACTAATTGTATGATCCAAGTACCGCCTCCTCCCCACACACTACTCTTAATAATCGCTCACTTACCATGGTACTAGCTGAGGGACATAGCAATGACCCTAAACTATACAAAACAAATAGCAATTCAAAACAATCATCACCACTATCTGACTTAATTATGGCCTTCAACTTATAGTATAGCTTACCATACATCTCTTCCTTTAGCTTCTTCAATTTCTCACTTTTTGCCTCCAATGTGACTGCCCCACCATGCCGGGGCAACCCCATCAAACAACTGACATCTTTAGCATCTGTTATGTGTCTCCTTCCTCAGATGTTACTGGAGCATGTGGGAGGGTCAAAGTTCATTATGAGCTCATAAATGAGCTCTCTTGGCAAATTATCTAATTCAAGGTCCAACAACCTTCCAAATCCGATATTCTCTACCCTCCTATGCAATCTGTCATCATTCTTCATAAACTTCCCAAACTCCTTAAATTTTGTGGGAAAGCATCTAGTGTCAAAAGGTGCCTATAGGTGAAAAAAGTGTATTAACATATTACAAGTTAAATAAATTATGTGCACAACACACCAGAACCCACATCATACCATTTTTGACCTTCCTTCCTTCGCTTCCTCAACCTTCACTTTGTACTCGGCCTTCTTCTCAGTCAGCATTTGTTCCTAAGCTTCAGTATATGTAGAGGTAAACACTGATAAGTCCCTAAACTTCTATTTAAACTTTCCTTTATTTTCCCTCCCAAATTTTTCCATGAAAATTTTTTTTCTCGAACAACTATTGCTCTTTTGAAAAGGTTCTTTACCGTTCCCTTTCTTCATAACTTCAACCTGCACATTTATCAATCAACCAAACATGAATTGAATTCCATTTACTAAGCCTAAAATGAAAATGAACATTCAATTGGAAATGCCCTTCAAATCATCCATAATCACATTTATTGACCTTAAATGATGTTACTACTAATAAAAATGAACATGCATCACACAAACTCTATCATTGTGGCACTTGATTTGGATCAGTTGAAAACTTTTTTACACAATTGTATATAAATGATTTTCAGTTGCAAATACACAAATATTACTAGCAAATATACAATTATCAGTTCAAAATAGACCATCTTTAATTGGAAATTGAAAATCAATTCAATAATAAAATTTACTCATTTAATACTGTCCCATTTACATATGCTAAATGAGGTCACAACAAATGAAAATCGAACTACACTAGTAGGTCAGAGTCAGTCTGTTATTTGCTAATACCGTAGAATTAGTTGCAAATACCCTAAAATCAATTACAAGTTTGTTAGCATTTACCGCAAATACATAAGCACTTAACTAACACTATTTTTGTAAGCACTTGCAAACACCCTAAAATCAGTTGCAAGTTTGTCAACATTGACCACAAATACATAAGCACTAAACTAACTATTTTTGTTGTAAGCACTTGTAAATACCCTAAAATTAGTTGCAAATACCCTATTTCATGTCACACTGTCAAACTCCATAACACTAGTTACCTTGTCAAACTATCAATTTTTTCAAGTCTCTCAATTAAGAATAATGAGAAAATGGGTGCAATGGGATTTAATCATCAGACAAAACTAACCCCAAATCACTACAATTAATACCATAGAAAAAGATGTGAGTTAGGGTCATTGGACTCTAACCTTCTGGACCAAGAAGACGAAGCCCTGAGTCACCCTACCACGAACGACAAATGAGTCTGAGATGGAGAGAAGTTAAGCGACGAAGAGTAAGAGAACAAGTGTAGTCAGTTTGTGATGGAGATGACCTCTGTGATTGAGAGAGAGAGAGAGGGCGAAACAGAGAAGCGAGATAATGAGGGCGAGGAAGAGAAAAGATAAGATTTTGCTTACCCAAAATGAGCCGTACACCTAAGAAGAAAGAGGAGGAAGATGTCAAAGGCAGTGGAGAGGAAACAAAGGAAGACAATCGTGCCAATCAGACCCTACATTCTATTTCATTTTATGTAACAAAGGGTCATTTCGTCTTTTCTCTCACTCTTATTTCCAATTAGAGACCTTAGTTGCTTAAAAGAATTAGAGTAAATTGGAAATTATATTTTTTATTTGGTATTTAATTGGAATTATGTTAACCTATCTGGCAAAAAGAAATTGTATCCCGAACCTAGAGCGAATTCGTTCAATCGGTCCTCTCCTCTTTCAATATCGCGATCACTCTCCGTCATTACTTCCGGCTTCGGCATCCTCATTCCTCCGTCGGCATCGATCTCGGTGGGTTGGTCCGTTTTTCTCTGCTTCCTTCTTCTATTTCATCATTCTCCTCCTTCTCACTCATTTTGTGGCTTGGGCTCCTTCTTGTTTCTCACAAGCTCGCAGCTTAGGAAAGTGAGTTACTGAGTTCTTCGTTTCGTGCCTCCTTCACCGACGTCCTCAGCTGAGTTCTCTACTTCTCATTCACCTTCTCCTTTTCTCATTCACCTACGTGATGTTTTCAAGTCCATACGTCGCTGAATTGCCTTCTGAGTGTGATTGACGCTGGAGGTATTTTCTGATTTGTTGCGATTGATGATGCTTGAGGTATCTTAAGTTATTTTTTGTGCTCTGCAAATGCAACAAAATATGATCTTCAATCTTTATGTGCATGGGTTCATCCTTTAATTATTTGAGTCTGATTATATTTCTATGTCCCAATGTTCGCAGCATTCACCTGTATTATCTTCAATCTTTAAGCATACATAAATCAATGTTCTTTTCTTTAATGTTTGCAGTTAAATTTATATCTGAAACAGGGGCCTCTTTTGCTGTATAATGCGTTAATTTGTATTGACATTGATATCTTTCACTTGCTATTATCTGATATCACAGTTTAACTTTCTAACTAATTGAAAGCATTAGAGAGACAGTCCCCAGGTATAGTTGTCGGAATCATGAATCAAAAATTAAAAGTTTAAAACCCATGGAAGTAGAGGTATAATAATCCATAAATTTCTCCCATTAATTCTTTGGATCACAAATTCTGGGCGTCCTTTTCTTGTTGCGTGAATTGTGATAGAGAAAGGCTGCAAGCTTCTAATTAATCTGAATAGTTTACGTTAATTTCTGTTTGATGGAGAAACCTTTTATATGAATCAGATATATGTGTTTTGCCCAGCAGATTCTTGAATCTTGATTCCAATTATTCCTCTATTATAGTTGGAAGCTCACAATTAATTCTCTTCTTAGACACATTCAGCCTCTCCCATTCTTTTTGTATCTGTACGCTTCATTAATTATTTCTGTGTTCAATTAAAGTGATAATAATTGAAGGCATGAAAGAGCAAATTAATGTGTTTTAGACAAAGTGTATAGATGATCATCTTTGGGGCTTTGTTGAATGGGCCAAGCTTCTTTAAAACTAATTAAAGAACATGAGTTTAAAATCAAATGGTAGGTTAAGTTATAACAAGACTTAGTTTTCTTGAAATGTAGCTCCCATCTGCTACTTATTTTAACGAAATCCAGTTAACACAAAGCTCTCCTCCGAAATTTCTCCAAATCTCTACAATTTTTCCTCTCCACAAAAAATCAACACCCCCCTTTATGGTCATCTCCTTTGTACCAGAAACCTCCAAATTCTTTTTATCTTCCTCTCCACACCAAGTTCTTTCTAACTATTTCATTATCCAAAAATTTGCATCTTTTGTTTATTTTATTTTATTTTTTTGACAATCCTGATCTGAAAAATTAAGAAATTAAGTAGCCTAATATGATTTTCTCTCCACGTTTTCAATTATAAGGTTAGGTACTTTAAGAGTATGAATATTTCACCTAATCCTTATGCTCCTGGAGTGAGTTGTTTGTATGATTATGGATTTGGATGAAGACTATGAACTATGGAGTGAGCTGTTTGTAACTTTATATGATTATAGATTTAAATAAAAACTCAATTATTTTTCAATTGTACCTTCTAAGGCATCAGCTTTCCACGTTGCCTTTTCTTTTTTCAGAAATATTACTCTGGAGATAAATCTTCCTTTTTTTGACTTTTTATGGTTAGTTTTTTAATATTTTAAGTATATATTATTTAAAATATATTAATCTAATTACAACTAGTCCGGCCTTGGTTAGATCATTGAATTTTGAACCGGTGCTTTGATCAGTCTAGTGACTGGTCTGGTTTTCTTAACATTGTTGAAAACTGTGGAATAAGCTACTTGCATGAATATGGATTTGGATGAAAGCTATGGATTGAGTTGTTTGTTTGATTACAGATTTGTATAAAAATATGGAGGGAGCTGTTTGTTTGATTATGGATTTAGATGAAAACTATGAAGTGAGCTGTTTGTAACTTTATATGATTATGTATTTGAGTGAAAACTCAATTACTTTGTAGATGTACCTTTTTAGGCACCCTGCCTTATTTTTTTAAAGGAACTATTACTTTCTTTGAAATTAAATCTTCCTTTTTTTTACTTTGGCTGTTTTTTTTTTAATTTTATGTATATATTAAAAATATTAATTTAATTATGACTGGTCCAACCCTGGTCTGATTATTGAATTTTAAACTAGTGCCTCGGTTTAGTGCTTGGTCCAATTTTCTTAACATTGAAACTAAGCAAATGCAACAAAGTCAGCCGGCAACAGCAGTAGTTAACTCAACCTCCACCCCTGCTTCCACTGGAAGTCCTTCGGAGGAGGCTCCACCAAAGCAGGTGGCGCAAGCAATGGATAGGCTTGGCCAAGCTGCCCGAATCATTGCAGATATCAGAATTGGTGCTGACCGGCTTCTTGAAGCTCTCTTCATTGCCTCACAGCCTCATCAAAGCACCAAGCCTTTGCAGTTGTTTGTCAAAGAGGATGCCTCCATGCGTCAACATCTGCAAGACCTTCGTTCTCTTGGTACCTGGTTTCTGCCATTTGGATAATAAGTTTAATTAGGGATAAATTTTATTGATTTTTTGGTTTCTTTCTTTCAAGATTTTGATTTACTCTTTCATTGTTGCTTTAACGTTCTTTGTTTCTATTGATATTTTCTGCTCATGCATCTTTGTCATTTTGTATTGCTAGGAAGGCAGCTAGAAGAGTCTGGGGTTCTAAATGAATCGCTTCGATCGCGAAGTAATTCTTGGGGTTTGCATATGCCTTTGGTTTGTCCAGACGGTGCTGTAGTTGCATATGCTTGGAAACGACAGCTTGCAGGGCAAGCTGGTGCATCTGCTGTTGACAGAACTAGGTTTGTTACATTGCAATTGGTTCTCTATTATCGCTGCTCGAATTTCAAAATTCCCTTCTAGCACTCACTAGTCACTAACTGACAAACTGTGTTTACTGGTTATGAAAGAAAACCAATTATCATACTTTAGCAGCACGGTTTGCAAATGAGGAGTAATTTTAATTTTAAATGAATTAAATGGACTTAAATGTGATGTGGGAGTACAATGTGGGAGACCTTTGGTAATTGATCTTTTGCATAATTTAGGTGAACATCTTGGGTCTTCAATTTTTGTGATGGCCTTCAAAATACAATGGAGACAGTTATACATGCATTCTCAGTATCAGTCAACTGAGGAGGCAACCAGAACAATTGCTTCATACTTAAGCTGTGTTGAAATAAATTATGATAATTATATTGTTAATTATAAGGATATGGCTATCTTGTCCTGTAAGTGGTGACAAATAACTGCTTACTTGCTCAATAAAGTTAATTTATATAAGTCTTCAGTTCCCAAATCTAACATTGACAAAACTTAATTTGTTAGCCATGTTAGAAAGTTTGTTTGGCAACCTTTTTGTGCTCTACTTTTGTCAAGGCAATTCAATGAACAAGGCTTCTAGTGTTATTGATTCATGCAACATTGATTGCTCAAAGCTTCTGAATTGTTTCAGGTTGGCTCTTAAAGCCTTCACTGATCAGAAAAGGCGATTCTTCCCTCATCTTGATGATGGACTCCAAAATAATGAACTGCCTTCAAAGAAACGTTGTAGCTCTGAGGAAATTATGTTGGATTGTAAAGATGAAATTAGTAATCTTAGAACATTACAAGATGTTCTAAAGCATTTGGAGAAGGAAGTGCCAAATTTGGAAATTTTAACTTTTGAACGATTGGACTGGTTAAAAAGAGCTTCTTCGCTGTCCTCTTCACCAAATGAGAATTCTCTAGAACACAATTTTCATGGATCAAATAATCTAAGGCCAGGATCATTTGGAGCTATTGCTGCAGACAAAATTGCAGTGATAGAGCTGCTATTTCCATCTGTCTTTAGAGCTGTTGTATCTTTACACCCTGCTGGCTCCATAGATCCTGATGCTGTAGCTTTCTTTTCTCCTGATGAGGTATACTTGATAACATTATTATGAAATTTGTACTCGTTACTTTTTTCTTTCAGTATGTTTATTTGTGTATGAACTGTTTGTTTGGCTTTTTGCATGATTTGACCTTACTGTATGAAACTAGTTGATGAACACAGTATCAGTGCACTGTTATATTTTTTCTGTATGGGGGAAAAATCAACCAACTGCTTTTTTTCTTTCTATAATGGCAGCTAATTTGCAAACATGTTCTTCTGCATATGTGATATGACTTCATCAATGACTGTATTTTAAAGCTTTATGGAAGAGACTAGAAAGATACAGCAGTAACATGGTTGACCTCTGCCTTGCTTTAAATATTTATTATCACACCTTTGTTGAAGTTAATAAGGCTAGAATAAACTCCGTACCAAATTCAACAATTACAATGCTTCATACTCAGACTGAGACCTTGGTTGACTATAAGAGCTTCTCCTGACTTATGAAAAACCCTTGCTTCTAAGATGGCTTTCATGATAATTTACATGGTTTTATATGGACGTGTGGTACTCCACCGCAGTTAGTTGTTTCTTGCGTCTATTAAAAAAACTTCAATAGTTCATACTCTCGTCATGGATCTGGCTTTTTAGATACTCTATTATAAATATGTATGTCTTGTTATAATTCTGAAGCTTTTTGTGTTTATTGGTTTTCTATTAATTATTTTTCCTTTATTAAATTGACATGAAAGTTACATCCATATATTCTATTGTCTTATAGTTGTTTGGTACCTTTCTCCATTGAGTTAACTGTCTACTATCTTCGATAGGGTGGAAGCTATGTGCATGCAAGGGGTTATTCAGTTTATCATGTGTATAGACATATCACGGTAACAAATTTTGTTGCTTACTCAAAGTTATGCAATTCTAGTGCTGCCTTTGTAATTATAGCTTCTTCTTGGTTCTCCTGTTGTAGGAATATGCAGCTACAGCTCTACAATATTTTCTAGGAAACCAAGCTGAAACATCTCTGTATTGTTTATTGGTATGAAAACAATCTTCCTTTTTCAAAGTTTCTGGCATTACCATAATGCTTATTTTGGTTAGATCAGTAGCCATTCATACATATACAAGGTTTTCACACCTTTCTGGCTCTCTTGTAGCACTGGATTTGCAGTTACCAGACTCTATTTACAAGGACTTGCAGGTTTGAATCAGTTTTCAAATTCTTTAGATTTCTAGATCAGTTATCAGAATTGTGAATCTCACCCTGCTAGTTCTGCAGTAAGTGTTCTCAGCTTCTTGCTATGGATAAACAGTCAGCTTTACTGTTACCTCCTGTCCATCGTCCCTACTGGCAGTTTTCTTTTCCAAAAATGTTGTCATTCATCACATCAAAAGACCAGAACACAGATATAACTCAGGCTTATCATGTCAGCTGCTTCTCTGCAGAAATGTAACTTTGTCTGCCCATGATACTGGTAAGCCCAGTGCTCCAGTAGATTTAAAACTACAAGGAGCTAGTGTAGATTATTTAGAGTGTTCAGTTGCTTGTGTTAGATGTTACTTCCCCCGCTTCTACATATATCCAGAAGCTGGAAGGTATGGGTTGCTGAAAGGAGCTTTCGTTTTGTTATATTTCCCATCATTTTTTTTTCAATCTCTTATTTTTGTCAGTATGCTGCTTGTCTTGTAAGATAATTAGTGTGGTAACATCTCCCCTCTTCATATGATTTCTGTAAACGTTATCCTCTTGTCACTGGGAATTTTGAGACTGATGCCTCTTCTAACTGGTCAGTGACACAAGAAACCTAAAGTATAAAATCAGAGTATAAGGAACTTCTCGTTTGCTTCATAGAAACTATCATCCAAATGATATTTAGAAGTTCTCTCTACGTTCACTGGTTGCAAAATTTTAAACTAGCTTCTTCTAAATTTGACAGGAAAAGTTTGAGGCAGATGGAGTCTAATATAATTATATAGAATTGTGAATGCAAGAGTTATCTAGGTAATTTTACTTCTGATCTTGGAACCCCAAGATGTTGTGTCATCTTCACCTTGGTAAATAGGTGTTTATTTGTTATGCTGCCTTGCAGTGTTGAAGATACCCTGAGGCTTTCTGAGTTGTATCTCATATTCTATTTTATCACCCAAAATCATAGGGATGCCACATTTTTAAACTCTACCGAACATTAGAAGCTTAAATATCATGTTACCTAATGCCTTAATATCATATACTGTGGTGTCCAATATATAAAAAATGTAGAGTTAGATTTCCGTAAAAAAGAACAAATGTAAAATCAGAGTATCTAACATCTCCCTTATGTTGCTGTTTTCTTTGGAGTTACTCGAATGTTTGTCTAATGCATTTCAGGTTCCAACGGTGACTCATTGCCTCATTGGATTAAAGTTGCGTCACTGATAGTTGTAGACGCGGTGTTTGGAGAGCCTGCCCCTTGCTTTAAAGCTTCAGCGTTCACTTCCTTTACTTCTCTCTTACTAACATTAACGCATGTATGTAAGAATACTAATTTCAGTGTAATGGTTAATTGAAGTAAGTGATAAGTTTCAACTGGTAAGAAGAGAGTTTGGAATGCTGCTGAAATTCTTGTTCATGCTCTCTTTTTGAATTTTTATGGAAATACTACTCACTTGAGTATTTGTTCCTGTTTTAACTGATCAATTGACAGCTTCATGTTCAACATTGGGAAGAGTTGCACTTACTGGTGCTCAGTTTTTATTTGTGTTCAGTTTTTCTGTTGAAATTTGAGAGAGAGGGTGGGGGGAACCAAGTTAAACAAAACACGTGAATGTATCCCTTAAAATTTCTCGTCACATTTTTCTTCCATTTTCAATATCAATCCACTTTTTGGTTGGGCATTTGGTTTCATAAAATATATTTTAAGTGAAATTGAATGTCAAGATGTACTTTTTCAGTTGAATTTAAGAAAGAATAGACAAGAAATAAATGAAGAAATGCGAACGTCTCTATTTTTCAAAATAAAGAACGAATAAAGTGAATGTATTGGAGCAATAGAAGAAAATGGTTGGGGGGGAAGGGGTCGTGTCTTAAAACTGATTTTATCAAGATGTTTGGTCCAGTCTTCAGTTTCGCAAAAAAATTTATATTTTTTAAGTGAAGCTAAGCAACTGATATTTCAGTCAGTCCAAATAAGCTATTAGATACAATGAATGACACTTGAAAAAAGTAATAAAATGGAGGGGTGGATATTCCTTGAAATTACTGAATTAGTTTTATATTTTTCTTTAGTCTTATGATCAAATAATGGTTTGTTAAGACCTTTAATTATTTAATAAGATATGTTCAGCAAATATAAACGAATGAACCTGCCTAATCTACTAGCAAGTAGTCTTAATAGAGTAAAAAGTCATATGAGATTTACAGCCACAAAGACATGATGGTATTCTAAACCATTTACCTTCACTTAATTCAAGAAGTTATTGTGTCATACCATTCCTTGAAAGAAAGAGAACCCAGTAATCTATTTCTAAGCATCTTTGCAAATATAAATTTGTAATTTGGAACATATGAATTTATTAGGTGAAGAAAATGAAACTGGTTGATAACTTTATTAGGCTTACCAGCATGCACTAAAAAAAATTGACTTTTGGTGGTGATAGTTGCTATCAAAAGTTGAAAAGTAGCCGCTGGAAAACTTTCAGCCACAACAAATTTGTTCAAATCATGTAAAATTTTGCATAAACACTACTTTACGCTCGAAGAAGCTTTCTACTATTTGATAAGCAAAATTTTGCTAACCACAAATGCACTGGTTGAATCAATAAAGTGATGAACCGAATATCGTCCCACAAAGAATTGATCAATAGTAGTTAAGCAACACAATTTATTTATTTATTTTTAAGTTAAGCTTAACAATGAATTTTACAAACAAAAGCTAAAGTACGTCTAAAATTAAACACTAAACAAAGTTTCCAACAATCTTAGAGGCATCCTAGAGCTACTAATCCCTTGATTGCTTCTCAGTGACTTAATCCACCCAACTAATTATACTTAATTCCAATTTTTTTTAATCTAGAGATTAGTGCAACTATAAATCTATCCCAATTAAATTATATAATTCATTACACAATTAATCAAGATGTCATTACCAATGCGCTTCTTATAATTTGATTATACAGGACTTGTAAGTATATTTCTATCCTAGACGCAAATCAAATTTACAATCCAATCCTATACTATACAATCTATGGTCAATTTTAGATTCCTCTTCCAAGGCTAACCTAAAATCCCCAAACCTCAACTTAATGGTGGCCAATCTTCAAGAGTCAATGAAGCACAAGATTGGATAAACAAAAATGCAATGAAACACAACTAATTGTCAAAAACAGTTGCAATCCACAATCAAGTTCATAGTAACCTTAGAACAGAAAAGCTCAGCCACACATGGCCAGATATAGTGCTAAATCACAAAAGAAATACATCTAACCATAGAGAAAATGATTGAGATGGTGTATATGTTTATAGTTCTTGAAAGCTAGTGTTTAAACTTGGAACCTTGGTTATTAAGAGCTAATGGAGTCTATTGGATGATATTTTTGACAAATGGTGAAGATGGTTATGGTTGCAAAATCTTGAATATGGTTTGTGTTTGGAATTTTGATTTAAAACTAACGCTATATTTGATAGAAAGACAATTGGTTTTGATAAGGGGAAAATAAGAGAGAAAATTCATCTTAATATGTTTGATAATTAATTATAATTCTCCCACTGAAAATCTCAATATTTTTATAGCTAATAATAGTCATTTTATTGGAAAACAAATACATTAAGATGTATTTTTTTTTCTCATTTTCTTTTTCTTGAGACAATCCTTTTTTCTACCAAACATAGCACAAGTGTTTGTGGAAATGAAAAAAAAAAAAGGAATGATGAAAATGCTTACTTTTGGTTATATAGATGTTGGATACCCTCTTGGTGCTTTTGAAGCTTGAAAAGTCCTATTGGGTTTTTTTATGAAGAATCAACGGGATGATGGAATTGACTTGGGACGAATATTTTCGTTGTCCGGATGCTCGATTTGCAGACGTGAATCAAGGCACGCCATTAATTGAGCTGATGAATTTGAGATAGGATGGTTCGGTTGAGAGTTATGACGAGAAATTTGATGAACTTAACAGAAGTTGATATTACCGAAGAAGTTACTTTCAATTGTTATATCAAGGGCTTGAGATCAGATATATAGAATGCAGTATTGGTGTTCAAACCTTCTACTACCATCAATGCTATGCACATGGCAAGGGTCCAGGAAGCCTATAGTGAAGAGTCTCAAATCTGTTTGGGTCCTTCTCTGTTAGTAGCATTCTCCCTAAGTACAGATGTATGTTTGGGAACCCATTCTACCTTCCTGCTAAGTCCAGTTTTCCTTAAAGAGCATGAAATAGAAATGTGTCCCTTCTTTTTACTAAAGTGGAAGGTGATAAAGGGATTGCTAGATTGAGATGCTGGAAGAAAGCAATGCAACTAATATTTTTATTTCATATATTTAGATTGGGTATAAGTCTCAATAGTTTTTGAAGAGTCACATTTCTTCTTATACACATCTACATGTACAAAATGTCTCATATATAAATTTTGATCTTTCTTCTTATTCTTTTCCTTGACTGCACAAGGATCATAACCAAGACTAGCTTTACCTTGTGCAATCATCTGACTATCTAACAATGTATACATCATGTCTTTACCTTTTGTAAGATAAGCTAGACTTTTGAGAAGACATTCATTGGTTTTCTTAAGCTCAATTCATGATGCACAACAGGCAAATTCAACTTTATGCTGAGATGCAATATTAGGCATTTTACATTTTGATTTTAGCTTACTAATTTCTTCTTAGCTAGTTTCAGTTCTTTTGCAATTTTGATGAATTCATCATGCAAATCATGAAATGTATCAAATAATTCAAAATAAGAAGGGTCAGAATCATTTACCTCATATTCATGCTCACTATCAAATGGATTCTAAGCTCCTTTTACAGCACATGCCATCAAGCATATGTTTGGAATCTCTTCCTCATCTTCATCCTCTACATCTGAGTTATTCTCCCAAATTGAGGAGATGAATGCCTTTTTCTTTTTGATTTTATCAACAGCTTTCTTTTCATTGTCTTGTCTTTTTAGGAATTATGGGCATTCCCATTTGATATGCCTTCACGTTTTGCACTCAAAGCAAGTTATGGGTTCTTTATTTTCCCTTTTGCTGCTTGTTCATGCTCCTCTCTTATGGATACCAAACTAGTATTGGTTACCCTGTTGGTAGATGATTAGAGGTAAGCATAGTTGATTTCTTTTCTTTTTCTTTTTTTGGTAAGAAACGGGGCTTTAAGCCCAAACTATATTTACAACAAACAAGACAAGGAACAGTCACCCCTTGACTGTCTCTGTACAGCATATCTTCAAGATCCTAAAGAGGTTCCTCAAAGAATTGAACCTCATAATTCTAACCTAAGCAATTATTAGCTATCCAATCTCTATACATTTGTTGCCCTCCCTATAAGTTTATTTATTTTTTCTTAATATGATGGATACATGTCTTTTAAGCATATTATGTCTCATATATTTTAAATTATGACGTTATTAGTTTTGAGAATAATGATTGTTGTTTATAAACCCACTCATTGATAATGCATAATGGCTTCATATTTAGAAACCACCCATGCATAACATGATGACATGTGTTCTTGGCATGAATGATGATGCATTAGCGGTAATATTCAAAAGTCCCTAATGGACATGGGGTGGCCATGGTCCCACCCAAGTTTTCTATTTTTTTTTATATTATATATTTTTATCAAAATTTTATATTATATAGAAATTTAATTTATATTTTATTTTATTTTGAAAGTTGGTCTTACTTTACTAAATACGAACTCCACTCTCTCATTTAATTTTTCCTTCTTTTTTAATTTAACCTGGTTGTTTCTTTACTTTTTCAGAAATATCAACTCAAACTCCCTCTTTTAGTTTACTCTTTCTTAATTTTCACTTCCATATTTTTCTTTTTGTCTTCTATCTTCCTCTTTGTCGACTTGTCGTCCTACTCTCCAAAAGTATCTATTTTCCCTGATAATCAGCTAGTAAAACTGATTAAAGCATCGAAGTAGAGACAGATTACTGAGTTCATCACGTGGTCCTACTGGCTGCTGCTCCTGCACTTCTTGATTGGCAGAAAGAATCAAAGAAAAGTAAAGATTTCCTAATTTTTATTTGTGTCACAAGGAACTGACTATGCCTTCCTTTTTTTTTCTTTTTGGGAAAATTTTTATTAATCTCATATTTATACGCTCTAGCTTGTGTCTTTTGACTGGTGTAAACTTGTAAATGTTGTTTGGGTAATATACTTTCTCTATTGTTAGTTGTAAGAGTACTAGTTGTGATTCACAAAATTAATTATTATAGCCTACATAGTTTAATATGCATTCCATATAACTTTTCTAGGGTTGAAAGATGTTAAAGAAAAGAAAAACTATTGACTTATTTATCAAGAGGAAAGAGAGAAATGATGAACAAATACCATTTATATCAAGTGTACAAAATGCAACATTAAATTTCGAGACTAATATTTAAAATGTTGGCCAACCTACCATGCCAACCATGGAGTAACTTATTCAACCACCTCCTAAATCTATGAGGACTGAACAAGAAAAAATTAATACTGACACTTTGATTCGTGATGCTGGAGCCATGCTAATTTATAATAAATATGTATTTACTTTCTGGTCAAGATCATCTTCATCGATTTCAAGCTCATTGATTTAAAGCTTTTCCTTGGTTAGAGTATTTTCCGGAAGAAGATGTTGCCTTTTGCTTTTCATGATATTTGTTTTCTAAAAGACAAAATCCATTCACTTTAAAAGGATATAGAAATTGTAAGACAGTAAATAATGGAAAAGCCTATGCATTTTTAACTCATATGGGAAAAAGTCATAATTCTTCTCACAATGTTGTGGTTAGATGGTTTGATTATTTGAAGAATCAATCATTTCATATGGACAAAATACATGTTAAACAAACTTCTAATGTGAACCTAGAGGCTTCTTTTAACATGTTGCATATCCTTCTCAATTTAAGGACTTAGTTTTGGGAGTCCCAATGACAAGAGGATTGTTTGGGAGATTTTAAGAGCTAATTGAAGTTCATTTCATTACTTTAAAGGCCCAAGGTGTTAATATGCACATGAAGGAGTCCAATGAGGCCTTAATCTTAATTTGTTTGGTTCCAAATGCATGCTGAGTTGAGCTATGCAAGTAGAGTGACATTCTCAAAGAGTATAAGAAAGATAATAACATTTTTTAAGCCCAAGTAGAGAGAAAAGCCAAAATACAAAGTCCTACATGGAGAAGAAATCACTTAAGGATCCATGTGCTTTATTAATGAGTCATGAGCCTAAGTCATTTGATAACTTGGTCATGTGCTTCATTAAAAAGTCACATGACTAGGAGATAATTTAGGATTTGATTTAGATAATCTTTTTGTTTAATTTGATTTGGTTTAAATTAAATTTAGATATTTTATACTTTCAACTTGTATTCTATAGAGCCAATTAGTAAGGATTTATTATTTTTAGTGAATTTTTGTTCTTATCGTTAGGCATTTAGATAATTGGTTATTTCTTTTAAATTTTCTAGATTTATTAGGATTACTTGAGTCTCAAGTATTTCTAGTTACTTTAGAATTTATTTTTCTCTATTTAAAAGCTTCTTTTGTACATACAATTCAGATGATCAATAATATTCAAATTTTTCCTTTCAATTACTAAAAATCACTAGTTGCTTGTGTTCTTTTTAAGAATACATATTGCCTTATTTATGGGTTGATCACACTTAGTAGTGTCCTATAGTTAGAGTACTCAAAGACAAGTTCTTCTTGTGTTCTAGATTAATTATCCTCCTTTGTTTTGTTCTTACTTCTGCTTGAAGACAAATTGTATTTTTTGGGTGCCTTGAGACAAGTTCTCATTATATCCACATCAACTTCACAGCAAATTTTGAGTAATTGCTTGCATCTTAAAGCATTTGTGGATATTGTTAGACGATTGACATTTTAACCTTGTGCTTTTAGAGGACAAGATGAAAGTTCGGGATCAAATAATCGAGATAATTTTCTTAATTTGGCTTCTTATAATAAGGGAGTACTTGAAGTTGTCTTAGAGAATGCCCTTCAAAATGCAAGATACATTTCACCTATTATTCTGAAAGAAATTTTACATGTTATTGCTAGAAAGGCACAAGGTAAAATTCAACAAGAGATTAGTAATGCTAAATTTTGTTTGATTGTTGAAGAAGCTTGGGATGAATTAAGAAGAGAACAAATAACTCTTGTTATTAGATTTGTTGACAGGAATTGTCATATCCCAAAATTAGACCCTTGTGCTTGTAGGCAGAAGGGGATATGTGTTATACTGGCTATTCTGCCTAGTAGGATTTGAACCTAGATAATGCTTTAGAAGAATTTGAGATGCCTTAGAATGAGACAAAAGCTCAAAGATAGGAATATAATGAAACTGTTAAGAGGAATGAACACAAGAATAAGAAAAATCAATACATATATGATTGAAGGAAGTGATGTCTATGTACTAATCACGGAAAACAAGTAAATGCCAAAGGATTAAAAGTTAAGCATGTCAAGTTTATGAATTAAATATGTGAGCTTTGTGAACATGTTATTTAAAGTACTAGGTTTAAACTCTCTTAATTAAATCTAAGAGGGAGATGAGGACCTGGACCTTAGTGTTTTGACTTACTAAACCCAAAAGGACTAGGCCTTGTATTATTACTATTCTTAAATCTAAAGAATAGAAAGACAAAGCATAAGTCTGAGAGCATTAAGTATGATGTCATGTTATGATAATTTTCAAAAAGGAAATTTAGGGCATGTTTGACTTATGTTTTCAGAACAATTTTTTTTTGTTTTTAAAAACAGAAAAATTAAAAAATTTGTTTGTTAATTTTGTTTTTTATAAAATGTTCTAGAAAACAGAAAAAAAAAACTCGAAACATCTTTAAGCTGTTTTGCATTTTTTATTTTGAAAAACACAAGAAAAGGTGGAAAATACACATATCATTAATGGTAAAGTTATAAATTTTGAATAACTTATTTAACACTTACTAATTATAATTTTGATAACAATTATTCAAACAAATTTTTTTATTTTTTTATTCTCAAAATTTATTCTAGAAAATAATTCTACAAAATTGTTTTGAGAAAATTAAAATATAGAATGCATTCAAACAAGCTCTTATTATAGTATGAATTAAGAAAAGCATGAGAAAGAAAAGTCAAGAAATAGGATTTAGAATATTGAGCTCTAATTATGATTGATAGTTAGTTATGTATGATGGGTATCATAAAGATATTATCTAATTTTAGGCTTTAATTCTTCAATCATATTAAGCATAATTGAATCTTAGAGATGTTTATGGAATTTAATAAAGATGTTATGTTATTTTTGGGCAAAGTATATGTGTATTAGGCCTTGACATAATTTATTGGGCCTTTATATAATATCCCAAAAATTCTATTTTATGTCTAGAAGATTATAAGAAATCATTGTCTATGATTTATAATTAAAAAATGCATGAAATATGAATAAAGGCAAGCTTTGGATATTTATGGGATTTAGAAAAATTTAGAATATTAGAATTAATTTCCTAAATTATTATTTGGCCTTAAAAATATTCATTGAATTTTATGAATATTATTTGGGGCCAAAGAATTATTTATTGAATTTGCTTGGCCATAATTGTGTTAGTATGTTATTAGGCCATGATGTAATGTAATTGGGCCTTACTATTCTAATGGAGAAAGCCCAAAAGGGAAGTCTTTATATTGGTTCTTAAAGTAAGGTCTAATAGGAATGAATTTGTCAAAGAATGTTTTTGACATAATACATGTTAGAGATATTATTGCAGCTACTCTCAAGAGATTTGTTTAGTAGTATCTCACCATAATCTCAACATTCAAAATGTTCATGATCAAGGATATGATGAAGCTAGTAATATGCATGGAAAGGGGAATAGTTTACAAGCTTTGATGCTTTAAATATGTCTTAATGCATATTATGTACACTATTTAGCTCATTAATTACAACCAACTCTTGTTGCTGCAGTTAAAGAAACAATTGGTGTTCATTCTTTCTTTCAAAATTTGAATGTAAATATTAATGTTAAGTGTTCTTTTAAGCACATTGATGAGTTACAAGCTACTTATACATATGCAATTGTCAATTTGATTGCAAATGATGAGATTGAGACTAGAAGAGGAGCTAACAAACGCATTACAAAGACTTAGAGACATTAGATGGAGT
The DNA here is from genome assembly GCA_026686845.1 of Adenanthera pavonina. Classification (NCBI taxonomy): domain Eukaryota; kingdom Viridiplantae; phylum Streptophyta; class Magnoliopsida; order Fabales; family Fabaceae; genus Adenanthera; species Adenanthera pavonina. Next base: position 32,953,853 of record JAIVEN010000015.1, read on the forward strand.
TCTTATTTCAATTCTATATGTAGCCTTTTAAACATGTATAGTGCAATTACTTTAGTTCTTAAAGATTTGGTTGTTAAAGGATCTATTTACTTTCAATGAAGTGATACTAGATATGCCCTTAAAGCATTGATGTCATTTTATTTTGTTTTCATTTTAAACGTGATGAAAGAAATTATGGAAATTACTAACAAACTCAATCAAGCTCTAAAACAAAAATCTTATGATATTTTGAATGTTATGTCATTAGTTTCTACCATAAAATCATCTATTCAAAAGTTAAGAGATTATGGTTGAAATGATTTTCAAGAAAAAGTTACTTTTTTTTACAGAAGCTAAGTTATTGAAATTTCTGATAAGAATGGTGCTTTTACTTTGACATAATTTGATCTCATTGGCATAAAAATTCTGTGACAGTTGAATATCATTGTTATGTTGATTTATTTACTATTTGTTATAGATTATCAGTTAAAAGAATTAAATAGTAGATTTAATGAGCAAGCAATTAAGTTTCTTTAATTGAGCACAACTTTAGATAAGATGCATTCAAGTTATTTAATGCTAAGGACATTTTTAATCTTGTTGAGAAATTTTAGGGCCTGTTTGGTTACTAAAAGAATGGTGATGGATTGGAATGAATTGAAATAATTATTACTATGAGTTTATTTGGTATGATATAAAAAATGATGGAATGACGTTTACTTTTTATTAAAAGAAAAATAAGAATAAAAATGAAAGTACCATTTTGCCTTTAACAAAAAAAAAACCTCATTTCCATGCTCCTCTTCCTCGTAGCCACTATTGTTGCTGAGAAATCAATAACAATCAAACAATCCCACCATGAAATCCAGAAGAAACAATCACAAATAATCATCATCATTTAATAGGCAAACCATTGTTGGGTTTAGTCATGACAAATATGACAAAAGCGTCTTTGATCATGAATTGATACAATCAATGGACCAAATTGTTTATATCATGTTTATATAATGGTTAAAGTTTTTGATATCATATGGATAAGCACATTTTTGCAAGCTTCATATTTGTGGCTTAGTGGGAGATTGTTGAAATAAAATTCAATTTGTGTACCACACATGTAAATATTAAAAATATGTGGGACCATTATTTAATTTAGCTTAAATAAAGTAGTCTAATTTGGAGTACAATTTTAAGGCTTAGAGATATAATTAATATGTGTTATGATGTTGGTTTCTCAAGAGAAGAGTGAATTCAGAAGTATGAAATTTTTCTACAAAAATATAATATAATAGTGAAAGCAAAAGTTTGTAAACAAATAGAATATAATGAAAATTAAATATAAGAGATAAGGGAAGAGAAAGACTTAGTGATTTATCCTGATTCGGTTCAATCCACTTGACCTAAGTACAGTCCTCAAGCCACCACTTGAGATTTTTTACTATCGACAAGAATTTAGTGGCCTCTTTGCAATGCCACAGTACAATAATTGTGCTTTGTTATAAGAACACAGAAAGTCTCTCAATCACTCTCACTAATGATTCCCTTTATCTCTTTGTAAATTCTCTCATAAAGAATCTTTTTTTCTAGATGAAGAAAAGACTTGTTACAGAAATGGAAACTCTCTTAAATAAAGTATATATGAAAGTTGAAAAGCAATAAATGAAATGTATAGGTGAAAAAGCTTTAATTTAAAATTTTAGCAGAGTTTTTGCAATAGTAGACTTAAATTCATTACCCACAACTTGAAATGAAATTCTATTTATAGATTTGTGATTTAACTAGTTATTAAACGCAAGATCTAACTGTTAAAGATATTTACCAATGGTTACTCTACAAAAATAGTCGTTCACCAACTACATTAAATGCATTTAACATACCAAAGTTCAAATTTTGGGACTCAACAGACAAATTTTGCAGAGACAGAAGGTTAAATACTTTAACGTTGGACTTCTAAACTCGTTTGTTACTAAGTGACATTCGAATTTCAAGTTTGCAAAAGATATCCAATGTTAGTTCATGCGAATTTTCATATTGAAAGTGCGCATGAAGAGATTGAACAGCTTCCTTAAGTTTTCACGTAGAATTTCAAAATTTGAATTTCATAAGATGAAATTCGTCTATTAGAGGTATGTTCAGCATGACACAAAAGTTCTTCATTATGAAGTTTAAATTTTGAACTACAAAGTTTATTTGTTAGAGACATGCTTCAACAAGATATACAAGTTCTTATTTCCAAGTTCGCACTTTGAAGCTCAAAGTTTGTCTGTTAGATACTATGATCTTGAATTTACTTTAAACTTTACCAACAGTCAAATTTTAACTAAGTTTCACGCAAATTTTGACACACTATCACTAACTATACTTTGCCCAAAATTAGAATTTCACAACCAAAATTCATTTATCAGAGATTAAATCTCTGTAAGTTTGAACTTAAACAAGCAAAGTGTGAATTTTACACAAAATAAGTATGAGTCAAATAGAAAAATTCATCTATTAGCCAATATTTTTCAATTGTAACACATGCTAACATCAGATAACCTTAAAATAACTCGTTTGAACACTGTGGTAACATAAATAAGTAAGATTTAAAGTTTTTCACCTAGTATACATAGTGAGAAATCCTAAAAACTAATTCTTCACTTGATCTTCACTGGATTTCTTCACTTTATGCTTTAATACTTCGTGGATATTCTCCTTCTAAACTTTATGTTAGTTAGGCTGACTTCTCAAGAGAGGAGGTGAATTGGGAAGATTAAAAATTTTCTGCACAAGGTGAAAACAATGAAGAGAGCAAGGTATGACAGAAAAACAGAGTATAAAGCAGTAGGATGAAAGAGTAGTGATAGAGAGAAGAAAAACTCTGATATTTATCCTTGTTCGGTCTCTCCTCTTGACCTACGTCCAGTCCCCAAGACACCACTGGAGATTTTCCATTATTAAGCAAGAATTCAACGAGCTTCTTGCAAATGCCACAATACAACGTCAGTGCTCTATTTTCTAGAGCTCACTCAATCACTTTCTGCACTTTCACAAAGTGCTTTACAATCCCTTGTGATATCTCCTCACAAGAAAATCTATCTTCCAGATGAAGATTAGATTGTTTACAAAAATGAAACTCTCTTGAATAGAGTGAATATGAAAGTTGAAGTACAAGTATTGAAGTAAGAGGGTAAAAGTCTTTGAGTAGAAAATTTGGCAGAATTTCAGTATATACAAAGTTTGATTTGTTACCCACAACTTCAAATGATGCTGTATTTATAGATTTAGGTCCCAACTATTCGTTAGAGACAAAATCTATCCGTTGGCGAAGTTATCCAACGGTTACTCTGAAAAACTATCCATTAACCAACCGCATTTAATGTTTCTGACATACTGAAATTCGAATTTCGGTTGGTCAACAGATGAATTTCGAAGAAACCGAATGTTAAAGCTTCCAACGTTGAAATACTGAAGTTCGTCTGTTTATGAAGTGAAATTCGAATTTTGAAACTTAGAAAATGTTTTCATGTTGTGACATACGAATTTTCAAGAAGAAAGTTTTTCTGTTAAGTGTGAACAGTATTTTCAATTTGCTACAGTGTCCTCAAAATTCGAATTTTGGAACCCCAAAATTCGTCTGTCCATAGCATGCTCAAGAAACACAGTAGTTCATTTTCTTTCGAAATTCGAATTTTAAAAGAGTAAAGTTCGTCTGTCAGAGAGACCTCTTTTCAAATTTACTTTAACATTCGAATTTGTAAACACTGTCCTTCGTATGTCATAATATCATTTCAACAGACTCATCTTTAGCTTCTGAAATTCGAATTTTCATGTTCAAAGTTCGTCTATCAGTGAGCAATCTTTGAAACTCAATATAATCTTGATTTCAGATGAACTTTAACATTGTTTCAGACGAATTTCTTCAGTTTTCATAAGTTTCATTTTGTCTGAAATTCGAATGTTCAAAACTCAAAGTTCGTCTGTTGCTCAATAGCTTCTTTCAGACACTTATGAAAATTCAAATTTTGGAAAATCAAAATTCGTCTGTCAAAGAGGCATTTCTTCAGACTTATTCAGTTTTAGCTCGAAATTCGAATTTCCAAAACCAAAGTTCAAATTTCCAATATGACAGTTCAATGTAAACTTTTCAAACTTCGTCTGTTGGTGGGTATTTTTCAAATATTTCATAAAATCAAGATTTTAAAACATCTTTACATTAAATCAAAGTCTTTTACCCATATTTAAACATAACTAATGGTCCTATAACAAATCTTACACAGATTACTCAGAACTTCTTCACTTGAAACATTTTGAGCTCCTTTGATATCTTCATTCCAAGCTCTTAAATATTAGTTTGCAATCCTCAAAACTCTAAATTCAACACTTTAGTTATTTGAAATCATCAAAACTTCTGATTCAACAATATGTAGAGACCAAAGTGATAGTTATAATTTGTTGAGGAGCCAAACTGGAAATATCACATAAAGTTTTCTATAAATAAGGGTCATGGCCCCAGATTGGTCGTATATTGAAATGTCCTATGACACCCCTTACCAAAAGACATCTAGAAGTTTCCTATGATGACAATGTGGAAAGATTGATCTCAAGAAATCCTCTAAACCTTCTTGTTGATTTATTAACATAAGTATGCTTTCACATTTATTCTCTTATATTCTGTAGAACTTATATGAGTTTATAAAGTACATGGATTTGATTCTTGTTGTTAAAGTATGAATTTGGTAATTATGGAACAATCAAATATAACAATTCCAAGTTTCATGATTATCATTCTTATCACAATATGTATTCTCACTCTATATATGGGTAGTATCAATTAACATTCTCATTATGCATAGTTCATAGAATGTTCTTAAACTAACATTTCTCATACACCACCATGTGAGTAAGAAGGAAAACTGACCATAATACAACAACAAAAATAAGATTTTACCAATATACTATAACTATGAAAGATTTTCTCAAAATGCTACAACGGATCTTAGTTTCTTTGAAACCGATTTGTATATATATATATATGTATTTTGTAAAAACATGAGCAAAAATTGGTTTTGATTAGATTGAGATGTGTATTGTCCCAATTTTTCGTGGTAAAAAATTTAAATAATAATTGTTGCAATAATTATGGAATGATGAATAACGATTGAGCAATATATATAATAATTATACAATCATAAAAGGAGATAGTACAATCACAATAATATATATAATAATTAAGTAATGATTGAAAATAGACAATTGTATAACGACAAATCAAATTTCATAATTATGGAATAATAATAAAAAAGAGATGATTAAGTAATAATTAAAAAATAATGTTTAGTAAAAAAAATGAACAAATATTATTGAAAATAATTAGCTACATAAACATATTTTTCCATAATAGATTATTATTTCATAAATTAACTAAAAATATTATTATTATCTCATAGATTTTAACTATTTATTTACTAAATTAAAAAGTTATCCTTAACTTTCGATATGTTATATTTATAAACATTTTAATACATCATATAATTTTTTTCTAGCTTTTTGTTATCAATATTATAGAACAAATAAAAGTAATAAAATTACTTAACTACATGAATATATCGTATTATATATTTTCTAAAATGATCAATATTTTTTATGCAAAAATATATTATACTTATGAACACACAAAAAAATATTAAGCACATTTTTTATTAAAACTGAAATAAGAAAAAGCTAAATAATTTAACAAAATAAATATATTTAACTAAATAGATTATTACAAACTACAAAACAATTAGCTACATAAATATATTTTTCATAATAAATTATTATTTTGCAAGTAAAAAATTATTATTATCTCATAGCTTTTAAATATTTATTTACTGAAATAAAAAATTATTCTTAACTTTAGATATGCCATATTTATATATTTTTTCATATATGATATAATTTTCATCTAACTTTCTACTATCAATATTATAGAACAACTAAAATTCAAGTGTATTCACCCTTTGGTAAAAACTATGTATTCAAACTTGATTATAACACCCCTTATCGTTATGTAAAATTTTGGTTCAATCATAATGATAGTGGTATATGTGAACAAGCATAGAAATTCATATAAATCATAAAGAGTTGAAGTCCAACGTATTAGAACTTTTTCACTCCCAAAATAACAAAGTTTAACTTGGTGTGTGAGAGGATCAACCTATAAAGAAGTGTATGCCATGAATAAAGAATAAATAATTACAACTCATGCAAGTAAAATAGTCAAAGAAAAACTTACCAAAAGATTTTGAGGCTTGACTTTATGGCAAACTCCACGCAAAATATGTATATATGCTAATCGCCCAAAGATATGAGAACATGATATAATATCAAATCTGAATACTACTAATTTCTACTATCAATATTATAAAATACACAAATTTAAAAAAATATATAACAAGATATAATATCAAACTATATAAATACATATAATATTAATCAAGATTCTACTTACTTTAGTAAGAATTGACAAAAAAAATAATGCAATGTTTGCAAGAAAGAAACTGGATTTCAAGAAAGGAAAAATGAGAGAGAAAATCTATCTTAATGTGTTTGGATTCCAATGAAAGAGCTATAATTAGCTAAAAAATATATTAAGATAGATTTTCTCTCTCCTTTTTCCTTTCTTAAAAGCAACTTTCTTTCTAATATAGCATAAGTGAAGATGGAGATCGAAGCAGAGCTAAATGAAGAAAATGCAACAAACTTATAAGCTTCAAGCAAAATGTATCAAAAATTGATGGAGATGAAGACTACAAGAAGATTTTGAAGAGCTCCACTCTTAGCTTCCTCTAAAATTTGAAATGAACAAATGAGTAAAACAAAACAATAATAAATATTTAAAGAAGTTTGAGGCAAGGATACAAAAGCTTCACATTTCCCCTATTAAGTAGGGGGAATATTTTGCTACATTTGTGTTGACTAGTCTCTGTTAGCTTAGCTGGCTTCTCAAGATTGGGTGAATTAAGAAGATTAAAATTTTTCTGCAAAGATAAAATACAATAGTGATACTAAAAAGGTAACTGAAAACAGAGTATAAGAAATAAAGAGCAAAGGGAAGAGAACTCAGTAGTTTATCCTAGTTTGGTCTATTCCACTTGACCTACGTTCAGTCCTCAAGCCATCACTTGGGATTTTTCCTCTATCTCTTGCAAGATTTGAATGGGTTCTTGAATAACCATTGTACAACACCAGCCCAAACTTTAGACTGAAACAAGTTCTCTCACTCTTCTCACTCAAGAGTAAGACTATCTCCCCTAGTATAATCTCACACTAAGTACTCTTTACAAGTGTATAAATATTTTACAGAATGAAAACTCTCTCAAAAGAGTAGATATGAAAGTTGAGATATAATGAATAAACAAAATAGAGATTAGATAAGCTTTGAATGAATCAATAAATGAATCAGTAGAGTTTTGGCGAGTATATTATTTTTCTCATTCCCCAACAACTTAAATGAGGTCCTATTTATACTCTTGGGGCAGAACTATTCGTTGGAAACAAAGATTAGCCTTTACTCTCAGTAAAATAACCATTCACCTATCGCATAAAATGCATTTGATAGAGGTTATGCGGATAACCTCCTTAGGTTATGTGAATAACCGGTAACTGTTTGCCTTTGTTTTCAACGTAAAACTTTTCGTTATGCGAATAACCTAGCTAGGTTATGCGGATAACGTACTACCCAGAATGACTAAATTTTAGCTCAAAATCATTTTCCTGAAAACCCATTCAGTTATTAGGATAACGTTAAGTTTTTCTCAAACTGAGTTTTTGTGAAACTTAAGTTATCAGGATAACCTTCTAAGGTTATGCGGATAACCTGTTTACCCGAGGAAAGTTCAAGTATTATGAAATATAGGTTATACGGATAACCTCCCTAGGTTATGCGGATAACCTTTTAACAGAGAAGAGTGCAAGTGCTCTGTAACACATGTTATGCGGATAACCTCCCTAGGTTATGTGAATAACGAGCTATACATTACCACTTACCTTCACTATTCACTTCCTTATATGGACAAGGTGCCAACCTTATCAGGATAACCACCTGGACAGACTTGAGAACTTGATCCCCAAGCTGTGTTATGCGGATAATCTCAATCTCTTTTCATGAAATTGAAGAATAGACTTTAAAAAAACTTTGAGATTGAGTCTTTATTCCCATAACCTTAAATGGTTATGCATATAAGGTAAGACATTATCTTGAAAATAGGGTAAACACTTAGAAATATCTTTGAAATTGAGATCTTATCCCCATAAGCTAAAACATTTTTATGAAAACCAATTGAATACTTAGAATCAATTTGAAATTGAAGCTTTATCCTCATAAGATAGCTTTTTTCTTGAAAACCATTTTGAAATCATGAGCTAATCATTAATCATTCAGTTAGTTATCTCATTTAATGTTAGGTGAATTGAAATTCAAAGCTTAACTACCTTCTTTTACAAATAGTTTCCTAAAACATGTGAAACAACTCTTCAATCTCCAGGAAACTCTAACTTTGTTCTTTATTTCTCTTGTGTTTCTTTAATATTGGGTCTCCAAGCTTATTTGTTTTAGAATCATTAAAACATCTAAATTAACAGTCTCAACTTGACTAGACAAGACACAACATTCCATAGAACATACAGTGTTGCATCTTGTCACTTTTTTTTAAAAAAAAAGAAATATAACTGAATCTCGGTTTGGCAGGAATTGTGATTTAGTTATATTATAAATGGGATTATTTTTTGTTTCTGAATAATATAATTGAAGATTATTTAAAAAAAAGAATTAAGGATCTTGGTTTCAAAAAAGCTAAGATCCTTAATTCATTTTCTTCTTCACAAGATGCAACACTACATCATGGCAGTGTTGCGATGCAATGTTGTGCCTTGTCAGTTTTTTTCCTTAAAAATAAAATTTAAAAATTTGATTTGAAAATATTTCCTAAGCCTAGTAGAATTTTTGGAGGAAGACACATAACTAATTGTATATTTCCTCTAGTTCTAAAGATAGGACATTTTTTAGAAGTATTATTTGGTTCTAAATATAAGACTACTTGTAGTATTGTCTAGTGCATTAATTATTTTTTTCCTTCCATATCCATAATCTATAATTAATAGATGAGAGATAAAATGATATGGGAAGTATGAAAGACAATGTAATTAATAAAAACAAATAATAAAAAAATATTATAATTTCTTGACAAATTTAATAATTCAAGTCATTTTCTTAAAATGTGTAAGATAGTTGAAAGTGTCTTATATTTAAAATTGAAGAGAGTATATGTTACTTTAAGGTTAAAATGGCTATGTGCTTTAAAATTCAGAAGTGAAACTTAGAGAGCATGTGATGCTTTCCATCTATTTCTTAGACAAATCACAATCTCCCACTTTTTTTTTAAAGATCCTTAATTTTTTTTAACTTCGAGGATCTTGGTTTACTCTAAATCGAGATTCTTTTGTATTTTTTTTAAATAAATAGGATCTTGGTTTATATCAAATCGAGATCAATATTTCGTATAGAATTTTTGTAAAAAAACGTGCATCTTAGTTTGAGAGAAACCAATATGCTTTATGAGTACAAAGTATTTTGGTTTTTTTTTTACACCGAGATCTTATAATTTATAGTACTTTTGTAAATAATTCCAACTTATAGTATCTTAGGAAATTTTTTTCTTTATTAACGTATTTGGGTAAAAAGGCTGAGTAAGAATACTATCAATAAAATAAGTGTATGTGTCATGATAAGCTAGAAATGAACTTCGGTTACCTTTACTCCACACAACAGGTACCCAAATACCATAGGTAGGCCAACCAATTAAATCTTCAAGCAAGTGTATGTAAGAGCCACAAGTCCATACAAGTTCTTGGGAGTTCCAAGAGCTCACAAAGACTCCATACAACATTAACAAAATGGAAGTGCCAAAATTCATATTAGGCATAAACTCCACAAAATTCATCAAAGTGAACATAGTTCCTATAATTGGAATGCACACATAATATATAACTGGACTAAAATTTCATATTTTATACCAATTACTATCATATGTAATGTATCCCCTTAGAGTTGGAGGAGGACTATTGTAATGACCCTAAAACAAAGAAATAAATAATAATAACAATAATAAATTAAGAATTTAATACAAAAAGAAAACAACAACAACACCAACAATAATAATAGTAAAGAAAATATATAAAAAATGTGGTATTAGATTTATTTCATCTTTATATTTAAAGGAAGATATATAAAAAGGATTTTTAATTTATTCTTCCTAATGTTTATGTAATTACTAGATTGCCCCCTCCTTATTTCATTGCTATGGTGGTCTTTTTTAGTAATTTCCTCACAACTTTTCCTCCTTCCTGCAACTTGACGCACGGGAACCAAATAAGAAACAGGGGTGGGTTCATTCTTTTCCAATCAACTCTCAAGTGTGCCCTAGGACTTCCCTCTTCAACATTCTTTTCTCTTTCCTCTTGAAGCAGTAACATCCTCCTATTTGTTCATTACTCATGCGCCATTCTTCCATCTTCCTCTAGTTGTGCAATTGTTGCAAGTAAGTGGCTGTTTTCTTTCCTTCTTCCTCTTCTCTTTGTTGTGTTAGTTCTCTTCTTCTCTTCTTTTTTCCTCATTATTTTCCCTCTTCCCTTGCCACTCATGATGTGTGGGATTGTGGGTGCATATATTCTAAGCTCCATCCCTTCTTATATTCTACTGCAGCTCTTTTGTTTTTTCCCCATCTGTTGCACGTTGAAAACAGGGGAGGTATTAGGGAAATTTTCTGCAGGAAATTTGTAACAAAAGAGAGCTCCCTTAATAGGTATTTTCCTATAGATTTTTCTGGTTTTGTGTTTATGTAATATTGGGGTCTTAAGTCCCACTTTTCTTTCTCCTTCCTAACAAAAATATGTTAAGTAGTAATTGGGGCATTTAATTTAATCAAGAGAAATTGGTTTGTAGGAGTGTTGTAGTACTTTGATTTTTACATACATGTCAATTGTGTGGCAAGGGATTTGGGATTTTTAGTAGTTTATTTTATGGATTTAGATTTGGATGCATACTAGGTGTTTGTGAAAATGCTTGAGAAAGAAATTTTTACTAAAATAAGTGATTGAACATGGCTAATGAAATACTAGTTAATTTGTGGAATATAACTTACTTAATTTTCATGCTAAACATTGGAAGATAAGTATGCTGCTTTAAATCGAGATTTACATCTTAAAGCTAAGTGTTTGTAACAATTAAGTTGGGATATTATAAATTGTAGTTCACAAGCATATTAGTTAATATACACCAAATATTTTTTTATTATGTTCAAGGAAATATAAAGTAATGAATAATCTTTTCAAGGCATAGTTAAGAATTGAGCTATAGGTTCTTATATATTAATAGAATTTTTATTAAGCTATCTATATGAAAATAAACTATTAATGGTTCTCCTTTTGGGTAGATAAGTACCTATCCGAATAAGTTTTTGTGAGATTCTCTATTGAGTTGTTGCATGTGGAAAGCATATCAAGTAAGTAAATAACGTCCCACTATAAATTTTCATTGATGTTTGTTTCACTAAATTTAATTCCAAATAAATTTTTATGATTTTTATCTATAATATAATTGTTAGAAAGTGTTATATTATGACAAATGTTATGCAAGTGCTTTGTAAAGATTTAGAGTTTACTCATTTAAGCTTCCTTCATTTGTTTGACCTATATTTGTATATACATGAAATGGATGAAATGATTTTAAAGCCATGACTTATGTTTCTTGTATTATGGACCATTAAACTATAAGGGTATTTGTATTCCATGAATGCCAGAAAGGTTTAAAGGATCGATTACAGAATGTTGGTTACTAATGGCAGCTCCGTTAGTCCTTAGTGCACCATGGTTAACACCCAGCTAGCAAGGTGTACGTATGGGAGGTGTTAGCCCCGTGTGTCGGCCAACACGTGTGGAATAGAGCGATGGAATTTTCATGAGCATTATACTCATGCCTATTTTCGTGGCTTTAGCCACGCTGAATTGGTTATTTACTCTCATAGACTGTGTCTCTATACCTGTTTCTTCATTCTATTTAGGTCCTCTTACTAAATGTTTTAATCTTTATTTTGAATTTTAAAGGATGGTTCTTATATTATGTTTTATGCGCTCATATATTGACTCTTTCTATTCTTGATTATGGCACTTTTATGGTAAATAGTTAATTAAAAATTATTATGGCTCTATCTAATTTTAGTTAAAGTAAAACTTCCTTGCATATGATTTGAGATGACCACTTTGTATGGTTCAATTTTTGTTTCAAGTTTATTTACACTTATTGTTAAAATTACAATTGTTCTATCTACCTTGTCTTTAATATAAATATTTCGTCTATAGGTCATTATTTACTGGTAAATATATTTTGGTCTCAGATAATAGCGTTAGTCATGCACCTCAGTAGATTCTTGAGAGGCATCTTCCATTGCTAGGAAGTTTTTATCACTCTTTTGGATGAACTGATTTGAAAGTAAAACTTTTATTTTATTGTCGCGACTCTTGTATGTAGCTTAAATATGCTTCATAAGACTTATAAGCTGAATTCTTACATTTTGTTGTATTAATATGTATATATTGCTATGGAGCGGAGCTCCCTTTATTCTGTTTTGTTTGGTAATGCTGTTGTAGAACTTTTGAGAGGTCCTATTTACTAAGGAAACTCTATCGAAACTTCTACAAAATGCTTCATATTTTTATAGATGTAAAAGCTTAACTAAAGTCTATTGAATTATAATTGTATTTTTTAATTCAATTGTAAGTATGAATGTGTAGGCTTACAAAAAAATGGGAAATTTCCTCACTTTCCATACCAGTCACACCCATATTTTGGGATGTGACAACTATCTCTCCTCTACCTCCTTTTTTTTTTAAATTAGAACCTTCACCTAAGAATATTAATCATAAAGGGAGTAAGATGTGGATCCCAAAAACCAAGAGAGATTTCTAATATAAGTATTTACAATAATAATATGACAAGTATAACAATTATATGATATAAATATAAAATTTGCATGTGTTATGCATGAATTTCCAATGTTACAACAGCAACCATGGCTAGCCTGCACCTTTAGGGACCTAATACACAATTTCCTTCTAACAACCAGTAAAAGCCATAGTCCAAGGCATTACTAAGCTTACCTTCCACCATACATAACTCGACCAAAGGCTATTTCTATGTGACGTGGACCCAATAGATGACTTGCCCTAGAGAACCCAAAAAGTACAAAAGGCTTTGAATTGAACTTCAATCCCAATAGATAAGGAAAATGATCGACCTATGATCAAAGAAGAACAATACCTTTAAGAATCTTAACTATAGACACCACCAAGATTGATTACTCATTGGATAAACTGAGTATTGTATTTTCAATAAAAACACAAGTCTCACATTTGCAAAGAAAACTCAATTTTTATTTAAACTTTGAATTAAAACGAAATACATAAAAGGTATTCATAGACTTTATTAGACTTATTAAAAAAGAAACTACTTAATCCCTAAAACAAGACCCTTTCAGTACACCCTAAGTTGCTGACCATGATAAAGTATTCTAGAACACACTAGATTGAAAGGAAAAAAAAAGGAAGGACATCACTTTTATTGAGCACAAGGGGAAGTGAAGTTTTCAATCTTATTATATCTAGAAAACTCTCTTAAATTATGTTAGAACCTACTAAAGTGGCTCCTACTTACAAGTTGAGAAAGATCCTTCTAAATTAAATATAACTTACATGCTAAGATAAAATGCTTTATATGATATCTCATAAATTAGGAAACAATCATCTAGAGAATATCTATATAAATATAATGTTGCTCTACTTGAGAATTATAGAGAACTTACCTGCACTATAAAATAAAAATGCATAACTTAGACCACATACTTAAAACTTACCTAAATTATGATCAGCTTGAATGTCAAGTAGTCATAATGAAATAAAAACACTAAAACACTAATTTTGGGCCATTGGAAATTCAATTATTAACCTAACCAATAAAATTGAAGGACTCAAAGAAATGGGCTTATTATAACTAATCAAAGTCTACCCATAAAATAAAACAAATTAAAACATGGACAGATAATCAAGTCTAAAAGATATAAAAACATAATATAATCATGGGATATGGAACACTTAAGTGAATTTTTCAATGGTGATGCCATAATGGACTATGCTCTGTTCCACATGGGCTTGAAATATAATCACCATATTTGATCACGCCATCTTGGAGCTTGAATTGAAGAATGCTAGCTTGGATTCGACTTCAAGGATGCCCATACTCCCATATATAGATGCTCTTTCTCATGTAACTCCATGGTGAATCCTTACAATGCTTGCTTCATGGCTTTAATCTTAAACTTTTGTTACATGACTTCTAATGTCTTGTAAAGTATCTTTAGGTACATTACTCCTCAATGCTTAAATCCTTTAGGAATCTCCATGGTTTCCATCATTATGGTGGTCGGACCATGGTTTCCCTTTCCATGTACAACCATAAATCAATTGCAATTTAGAAGAGCTATATCCCCAATCCACTATCACCTAGGCCTCTCGACAAGGGATGACTATTTAATGACAATGATATCATAATTCTAATCACACGTTGCACAAGGTCTCACGTGTAAATTTAGTAGATGGGCATACCACGTAATATTCAACATTATTATCACCCTACATGATGTTATCTAATGACCCCAATATTTTATGAGTGATGATGCCATAATACCATGATCAATGATATCAAAATGTAATAATCATTAGGGCTAATAATCGAAATCATCATGCCATATACATACATGAGGATGTACAATAAGGAGATATCATTATATGTCATCATCATCATCATCATCATTATCATCTACAATGTTATTCACATGGTCAACATTGCTTAATGAGTTGTAATCTTCAATATCAATATGTCATAGACATAGGAATGTGTTTTAGTTATAGACTAGCATATGTCAATACCAATAGACTATAATTCTCATTATCACATATTGTAAACATGGGAAATGCATAATGATTAACTATCAATATATATCATTATTATCAATATGTCATGAACATCAATATCTATGAGTCATAATCATTAATATCAATAGTATTACACATATGGGAAGTCACAATGGTAAAAATCTACTATGGGTCATCATTATTATTGTTATCATATATAAGTATTTACATGTTGTGATTAGGGATCATATGTTATAAAATTTTTCACACATAATATAAAGAACATAAATATTCCTCGATTACCTTAACATGAATAACATAAAAGTGACACATTCAAGTGGTTCAAGCTACACACAATTATGCTGGAATGATTAATAAGTAACTAAACAAGTTTAAAAGAACTCTCAACAAGTTCTAAACATGCTATACATCCCTAATAACCATAAATAACCCATTAGATCTCATAGATCATAATAAGCTTAATTTCACAACTTCATGAATATCAAACTTACCAATTTAAATTTGAGATTACCAAGAATTCAAAATGCAATCCTTCAAGTCCAAAGAACAAGGGTGCTCTCTTACATTTTCCAAAGCAATTTGTATTATCATTGACAACATTAATTTTATATTAAACTTCCAATTATACCTCATCAAACATTTATATTTATGCCAAAGCACAACAATAACAACCATACCCATTCCAAGCTAAAACTTCAATTATGTATAAATATGAATTAAACCTTTAAGTTAAATACGATAGGTCAAATCAAGTCCAAATTCAATCAAACTTTGTACACATGCTCTTGGGCATATAAAGATGCCTCACAAGCAAAATCATCAACTAATTTCATCAAAATCTTAGTCTTCACTTTATAACTTAGGGTCCATGCATATGTTGAATTTTCCTCTTCAAAGCATCATAAATCAATAATACTCCCTCTGGTCCTTAATATAAGACCCTTTTAACCGAATCATGCGGATTAAGAATTGGAATTAAAACTAATTAACTACCTCGATTTCTCTGAAAATCCCAATATTTTTCCAAAACTACCTTTATTTAATTTCTTTCTCTTTCTTTTTGCATACATTAAATAGGGGCATTTTTTGGAAATGTATAATAAATACTACCTCTTATATTGTAAAGGATCTTATATTTAGGACCGGGGCAAAGGATTCTATATATAGGACCGGAGGGAGTATAAACCAATACATAGCTTTTGAAAGCTTCCTAACATGTTTTCCAAGCAAATTCCTCAAGAAAAAATGAAGTTCCAACTCAACTATTGCACCACACCACCTCAAAATCGAAACCTATGCAAACCAATGAAAATGGACGAGCAAAGAAAGAGATTTTCACTTACCTCGAAGATTTTAAGCTTAAAAAATGGTGGAAAATAAGCCCAAGATATTTAGAGAAGCTCTCCTATAGTTGCCACAACTCAAACTTTTGAAATCACGACCTTATATTATACTATTGTGGATGGTCCAAAAATATAATATTGTTGTAACTTTCGTTATAATGAACCTCCTATTAATGAAAGTCACATGTTTTGCATGTGATCCAACTACAAGACCCCATAACTTAGAACTACAAACCTAAAAAAAATAGCAAATAAAGACTCTGAAAAGATTGAGATATTTAATTTTAATACAAAAGGTTCTACTTCAAAATAATGTCATGTGGTCCCTTAGACTCATTAATTTCAAAAGTTGATTAGTTTTTATTGAAGAAAAATGTTATAGCACGATTTTAGCAACCAACACTTGATTAAACTACTTCAAAACAATCACAATTCTAAGAAAATTTAATACATGAGAGATTCTTGGAATTTACTAATCCCCACATACACCTTATTGAAATTAAGCATCTTGAATTCTCAAATTTCTATTATAAATTAATCCCACAACTACTTGAATTTTGTCAAAACCATCCAAATTAATTTCTTTAATCTATATTAGCATTTGATTATCCTTTAATCAAGCTTTTAATTATAGGAGATGTTACAAGCACCTTGTTTATACACTGACTAGTTAAAACACACCAATTCACATGAATGTAATATGTCATGTCTACCTACATGAGTTGGTGTATTTTAAGTGACTACTGCATAGATGAGGTAGTAGAGTACTTAATACTTCTTCTCCATAAGCAAGGTAATTCAAGATATTTTACCATATGGCTTTCGTATTATTAGATCACTATAATTTTGAGAGTTCCTTCAAAAAATAGATGAGGTCACCTTTGTTTTTGTAATCCATTTGGTCCTTAGAAATAAAATTCATTTTTATAATCATTTATTATAAATGTTATTTCATTTAAATACTTCAATTTAATTTTCTCTTTATTTTTTTTTCATTCTCTCTCTTTCTCTCTTTTGTATTTCCCTTCCTTATGTTCTGTCTCATTTTCATTTTCTAGTACAACTTTTTCTCTTTGAAAAATGTAGACTAGTTCAATGCATTAAACCTCTAGTTTCGTTAGTTTTATTGGTGACCAGATTTTCTTATAGGCTAGTTCACCCCATTCTCTAGATCAGGCCAGGCACCATTAAGTGCTTTTTCTATTCACTTGGCCTAATTTTTGGAACAGTGTACAAAAATCAATAGTGGAAAAATGGTAATTTATTTATGTATTTTAGACATAAAATTTAAAATTTTCATCTAAAATGATTTCTTATAAAAATCAAATAGGAGTATTAAATAATTTTGTAAATAATAATTATTTTAAAAAAATGAACATAAATTTAAAATTAATTTGTACTAAATAATTTTGCAAATAATAATTATAACAATGGTTTGGATAAAATTTACATTGAACCTAAATCAGGCTGATAACCAAATCCATCCAAAAATCAAATCAAATCTTTTATCAAAAAAAAAAAAAGTCTAATATAAACATCCCGCGTTCAGCCCCTCTCGCCTTCCGTGTCCACTGCGCCTCCACTTCCCCTGAAAGCGTTGTCGTTTGGTTTATGTAGGTGCATCAGGACCGTTTGTGTGATGGAATGATCGTAGCCCTCCGTTTATTTTATTCTCCACCCTCCATCACTCTTTCTTGCCTTTTGGTCTGCCAACTCGAACTCTTCCTCACTTCTCCCTCCTCATTTTGACTGCTCTCCATTTACCGTCATTCTCCGGCGAAGCTATGCGAGGAAGAGTTTAGGTGGAATTGGTGAGTGGTGATTGGTAAGAGTCATTGGAAGCTTGAATTACAAAGCATTCTAATTTGGAGAAGTAGATTTGATCATTCTGTTTTGCAGAGAAGAGTTATGGTGGTGTGGAAGATAGCAACGTCCCCTTTTCTGGGGATTACCGTTTTCGTTGCTCTTATTGCTTTTTTAAGTTTTTACTTCAAATTCGACTCTGGACAGGTTAGTATGAACAATTCCTGCCTCTTTGATAATTCGCGTTTATCATGAGAAAGTGTAGGCAAAGAAAATTAAAGTCTTGAGGTTTGTTTCTTTTTTTGTTTGTTCCTCTGATGCTGATTTTTCTGTGGGAGGAGATGAACTTTATATCCATTTTCCTGACAATTTCTGACTGATTTAGGTACAACACTTTTCTATTGATTGCATATGGTAGAATATGGTAGAATGAGTCAACAATTCTGACTCTGTGCACTTAATTTCTAGAGATTGTTCACTCCTGAAGAACTTGCTTTGTACAATGGAACCGATGAAAATTTGCCAATCCTTCTAGGAATTATCGGGTATTTTTCTCTTTCCCTCTCCGCATTGTTTGTTGGATATTAGTGACTAGTACATTTTGCATTGTCGTATGCACGCTCAGAAATAGTTGGTAATGAGTAGTTTATTGCAAAATTGGGATTCTTGCCCTGGCTTAATGGTGTGTATTTTTGAGAGTTAACTATCGTTTGCTTTTGTAGTTGTGTGTTTGTTGACTGTGATGTGTGTCTTGATTTTTGATAGATCAGTGTTTGATGTAACAAAAGGAAAATCTCATTATGGTTCAGGAGGTGGATATAATCATTTTGCTGGAAGGTATGCTCTTCATCGTTCCCTAAAAGCTCAAAGAACATGTTCTTGTTGGTTTCTGACTGTGATTATTGTTTCCTTGTTTGATACTCTCAAGCATGGGCTCATGATGCAGGACCGGTGTTGGGTATGGGGAGAGGCAAGGGAGAGAGAGAGAGAAAACTGAGAGAGAGACGAGAGGGACGAGAGAAACAGAAACAGAGGGAGCGAAAGGAAGAGACGAGAGGGAGAGACACATCTCAAAACATTTATCATTCATTCATAAGCTATCCTTCGTACATAACTAGCATACATATATATAGAAGGAAGATTTCCTTCTCATGAAGAAAGCTCAAGTTGATCAAGTTGGTCTCAAGTTGATCAAGTTGATCTGCTGTTCTGACTACTACCTCTGACATGATGATAAACTACAACAGAAATACAAGTTGCTACAAGCCTAAATGTTAATAAAATAATCATTAAAACATAAAACTGATTCTTTTTCTTGAATAGTATTTTCCATATCTTCTATCATTTCTTCCCTGCTTGAAAGAACTCTCCTCTGGAGAGGTAGAGAGTTGGTAAGTTTCGAGCAAGGTGGGATCAATGCGTCGGAACTCTTCTTCGGCAATCCATGTAGCATCTAACTCCGAGCGATCTTTCCAACTGACAAGGTAGCGGTGGAGGGGACCTTCAGGCGTAAGGACGGTCTGTTCATCCATAATGGCATCAATTTCTTCATTATGTGGTGTGACAGATGGCAGTGAAGGGACCGGCATTTGATGAGTTTGAATACCTGCAGAATCATCAGAAAGCATAGGGGGCGGCTCAAAAGTACCCCGGTAAGGAATAAGATCCTCAACATTAAAAACTGGACTAATGGCCATATCAGGAGGTAATTCTAGTAGATAAGCATTAGGCCCTAGTTTCTTAGAAATGTGAAAAGGTCCAGAAGCTCGAGCATGCAACTTTTTAAAAGAGTGTTTAGGATAACGCTCGGGACGAATCCTTGCCATCACAAAATCACCTACATTAAAATTCTGAGAGCGGCGATGAGCATCAGCAAATAATTTATATTGATCATTACTCAAAGTAAGCTTACGCCTAATCTCAGCATGTAATTCATGAAGGCGATGGGCAAAATCTTCTGCAGATTCAGAGGTACGGAAGGTCAAAGGAATGGGTATAAGGTCAATGGGCTGTCTGGGATTACAACCCTGAACAATCTGAAAAGGACTCTTTCCTGTGGACCGATTAACTGAATTATTATAGGCGAACTCAGCAACAGGTAAAACCAAATCCCAATTCCTTGGTTTGTCCCCAACTAGACTTCTAAGCAAATCTCCTAGACTTCGATTCGTAACTTCAGTTTGTCCATCAGTCTGGGGATGAAATGCCGAAGAGAACTTCAACTGGGTACCAAAAAGTTTCCAAAGGGTCTTCCAAAAGTAACTAACAAACTTAACATCTCTATCAGACACAATGGTAACAGGTAACCCGTGTAAACGCACAATTTCTTTAAAGAACAGCTTGGCCAAATAAGAGGCATCAGTAGCCTTGCTACAGGGAATAAACTGAGCCATCTTGGAGAATCTATCCACAACTACCAAAACAGAATCATGCCCGCGTGCAGTGCGGGGTAAACCCAAAACAAAATCCATGCTAAGGTCTTTCCAGGGTGCTTCAGGAACGGGTAAAGGAGTATACCATCCTGTATTTTGTTTCTTACCCTTGGATGTTACACAAGTACGACATTGAGAGATTATTCTAGCAATATCACGCTTAAGGGATGTCCAATAAAACCTGTCCTCGACTAAGGCGGTGGTTTTATCTCGTCCAAAATGTCCGGCTAACCCTCCAGCGTGTAACTCCCAAATAAGAAATTCTCTCATAGATGTCCGCGGGACACATAACTTAGTACCACGAAAGAGATAACCGTCATTGATGAGGAAGTCGGTATAATCATGACGGTTTCCCCCATTAACCTCCTGATAAATAATTCCAAAATCAGGACAAGTATCATAGTCATCTTTCAACATGTCAAACCCCACAATGCTAACACTCATGGTGTGCAGTAAATTAAGCCTACGACTTAAGGCGTCAGCTACCTTATTTTCCACTCCTGAACGATGCTTAACAACAAAAGTGAATTCATTCAAAAACTCTACCCATTTGGCATGTTTGGGGTTTAAGTGTCGTTGAGAGTTGAGGAATTTGAGAGCCTGATGATCTGAGTATACAACAAATTGCTCGGGAAGCAGATAGTACTTCCAATACTCAAATGACCTAACAATGGCATAAAGCTCCTTGTCATATGTGGAATATTTCTGCTTTGCTTCATTAAGCTTCTCGCTAAAGAAAGCCACAGGGTGACCTTCTTGACTTAGTACACCTCCAATTGCTATTCCAGAAGCGTCACAAGCGACCTCAAAACATTTGGCAAAATTAGGTAATGTCAGTACAGGAGCCTCTGATAACTTATGCTTAATGGTCTGAAAGGCTTGTGAGGCTGTATAGGTCCAATGGAACTTATCTTTCTTCAAGCAATCAGTGATAGGTGTCATAATGGTGCTAAAATCTCTAATAAAGCGCTTATAAAAAGATGCTAACCCATGAAAGCTTCGCACTTCAGAAATTGACTTAGGTTCAGGCCATTCACGAATGGCTTTGGCCTTCTCAGGATCAGCAGCTAAACCCTGTTCCGAGACAATAAACCCAAGAAAAATAACTTGATTTTGGAGAAAAGAGCACTTGGGGAGATTGACATAAAACTTTTCCTCCCGAAGGGTAAGAAAGACTTGTTTAAGATGTGTCAAATGTTCTTCCCTTGATTTGCTAAACACCAGAATGTCATCAAAATAGACAACTAGAAATTTTCCCAAGTAAGGTTGAAGTATGTGTGTCATAACACGCATGAAAGTGCTGGGAGCATTTGTGAGGCCAAATGGCATTACTAGCCACTCATACAACCCGTCTTGCATTTTGAACGCAGTCTTCTATTCATCTCCGGGTCGAACTCGGATCTGATGATATCCACTACGAAGATCAATTTTAGAAAACCAACTAGATCCGGAAACCAAATCAAGCATATCCTCAAGCCTAGGAATAGGGAACCGATACTTGATAGTAATCTTATTTATAGCTCTGCTATCCACACACATTCTCCACGTCCCATCTTTCTTTGGTGTCAACAAAGCTGGCACCGCACATGGACTGAGGCTATGCTGAATGTATCCTTTCTCTAACAACCCATTGACTTGCCTATTAAGTTCTTCCCTGTCTTTAGGATTCATCCTATAGTATGCGAGATTGGGGAGTTGTGATCCAGGAACTAGATCAATAGCATGCTGAATGTCCCGCATGGGTGGTAATTCTGAAGGAAGCTCATTCGGTGTAATGTCTTTGAATTCTTCCAAAAGAGGGGATACCTCATTGGGCACATCATCAATGGTTGTCGAATCAACCCAACTAGAAACCTTAGGGACAACAGCAAGCATAATGTTAGCCTCTTTACTCTCTCGCACAAATTGCTTCTTGGTTAAAAGATGGAGGTTTTGGCTTTTTGGTCTCAAAATTTTTTTTTTTGTTGATTCGAACCCTTTTTCTCAGTTTCTGGTTTGGCTGGACGTAACAAGATTGTCTTTCCCTTATATTTGAATGAGTGAGTGTTCTCCCGACCATAACTGGTGACATCATTATCATAAATCCATGGTCGTCCTAATAGAATGTGAGCTACATCCATCGTAAGAACATCACAAAGGACATCTTCCTGATACTCTCTGAGCCGAAGGGGTACGTGACATTGTTGTGTGATAGATAAAGAAGTCTTTTGATCCACCCAAGCTACTTCAAACGGCTTAGGATGGGGCTTTGGCTTAAGGCCAAGTCTAGCAACTCCCTGTGTGGAGATAACATTTCGGGCACTTCCTCCATCAATGACTAATTTGCATGACTTTTCTCCACATTTCACAAAGGTGTGAAAAATGCTCGTTCTTTTCCAAGAGTTATCGGGTAATGGAACAGATAGAATACACCTCATTACACCTATGCACCCTGATTCACCTGCAATAAACTCCTCATCCACATCAGAAGGACACTCGATAGGGTCGATCACCTCGTCAACATCTGTCGCTTCATTCTCTTCTTCTGTAGGGGACTCAACAATGAGAGCACGTTGGGGACATCTTGATGCGATGTGACCCTTTGAGTGGCACCGAAAGCATTCAATATTAGGGCTATTTGGGTGGGGATTAGACCCTGTCGACTCAGTATTCCTTGCAGTATTTCCTTTAGTACCAGATGCTTGACCAGGATGGAAAGAAGAACTGGTCCTAGAAGGGGGTATCCCTGTAAAGCGGTTGGAAGGATTGAAGGTACGATTCTGACGAAAATCAGAACTCTGGATGGTGGTACGTCTGGCAAATGGGCTCCTGAACAAGGACTCTACTTCCAACGCCTTATGATGAGCTTCTTCCAAGGATTCAGGAGGGTTCAACTTGAGTTCTCTTTGTATGTCCGATCGAAGACCGTTAACAAACTTTTGAACTGTCATCCATGGGTCCTCTTTGACCTCACACCTGATCATAAGGTCATCAAAGCGAGCCATATAGTCAGACACGGTAGAGACTTGCCTCAAGTTTAACCACTGGTTATAGAGTTGTCCCTTATAATGAGTGGACACATATTTTTCTTTCAATTTCAATTTCATCTCAGCCCAAGTATCAATTGGAGGTTGTCCTAAGCGCTCTAAATTTGACTGCACGTTCTGCCAATATTTCCTAGCCGATCTCACGAGCTTCATTTTTGTAAAACGGACACGTTGGATATCAGTCATGTCATACCACTCGAAGTAATCTTCCATGCTGGCTAACCAATCTAAGAAAGCATTTGAATCTAATTGTCCGTCAAATTCAGGGGCTTCGACCTTGACTTTCTTGGTTATATCCTCAGAATAATTCTGCCTATAACCTCCTTGTCTTATTCCAAGGGGTGATCCATTTCGCTTGTTATAAACATCATTGGGTTCTTGGTCTTCCCATTGGTCAAAAGCATGGTCATATTGGGGCTCAAAGATCCCAAGAGGGGAATCCCTATTGTGTCTACTTCTACTCCCATTTGGCGATTGATGATTTCCACTGGGTTGTAGGGGTATCTTTGACTGACCAGAGGGATGAAGGTGGCCACTTCCTAAATTAACTTCTTTACTAGCATTAGGACTTTCAAGTATGCCTCCTTCACTCTTACCCCTAAGTTGCCTAGTTATTAGCCTCATTGATTCCATCATTTCATCATACATCTGCTTGAACTCACCATCCCTACGGGTTGACTCAGTTTGTAGAGTATCTCTCAAAGATTCAATTGCACGGTCCACATACTCTTTAGTATTCCTTTCAGATTCCTCAAGGGTTTGTTGGGTAATTTGGTTGGATTTAGGCATGGTGGAATTTATGGTAGTGAATTTATGATCTATAGAGTCTTGTTTGTCATAAAAGGATCACACAAGATAGGATGTAGGAGGAAAAACATAATTACAAAAATGCTGAGTAGACATTAGTCACTATTAAATAATGAATCGATATAAAATATAAAGATGGCCACTTTCAAAATTTTAAAGAAAACATTTTTTTTTTTAACAATAGAAGAACATTATCAAAACACTGAAAATAAGTTGCAAGCTCAACTAGAGGTCCTATAGCCCTAAGAACTAGCCCCAAATTTTTTTTTTTTTTTTTATAAGATAACCTCCTAAAAAAAACCAAACAAGTCACAGTTTAATTAGAGGGTCATCGGCCTTACCAGCGTAACTTTAAAAGCTAAAGAAGATATTGTGATTTACCCCCAAATATGCTTCCAGTAGGTGATTTTTACTTCTTAGATTGGCTGGGATTGAGAGCCACGTGAAACAGTGCAAAAATAGGCAGAAAAACCAGTTCTGGAGGTGGTTGTACGGCGGCGCGTGTGGCAGCGCGTGTGGCCACGCGCAGGTGACGCTGCTGCGCGTGGAGGCGCGTGCGGCGTCTTACGGTGTCGGAGCTTGGTGGACGGGCCGGGTTTTGGACGGAGAACACGGTGGTGGTGGTCGTTTGGCGAGATACGTTCGGGAAGCTGGGTTTTCGGACCTGGCAGTGGTGCTCTGTTTTTTTTGGTAACGTTTTGTTCTGGTCTCTCCGGTAACCGTGGCAGCCTAGGATCACTCAGAGCCTAGCTCTGATACCAAACTGATGCAGGACCGGTGTTCGGTATGGGGAGAGGCAAGGGAGAGAGAGAGAGAAAATTGAGAGAGAGACGAGAGGGACGAGAGAAACAGAAACAGAGGGAGCGAAAGGAAGAGACGAGAGGGAGAGACACATCTCAAAACATTTATCATTCATTCATAAGCTATCCTTCGTACATAACTAGCATACATATATATAGAAGGAAGATTTCCTTCTCATGAAGAAAGCTCAAGTTGATCAAGTTGGTCTCAAGTTGATCAAGTTGATCTGCTGTTCTGACTACTACCTCTGACATGATGATAAACTACAACAGAAATACAAGTTGCTACAAGCCTAAATGTTAATAAAATAATCATTAAAACATAAAACTGATTCTTTTTCTTGAATAGTATTTTCCATATCTTCTATCAGCTCATTATTACAATTTATAGATGAATTATTCAACTTATCCATGTGATAGGTTATTGCTACAGTTCTAGTATAATCATGCTGATGCTATTGTAGTTTAATTATAGGTAATATAACTGCAGAGGAAAAAAATATATAGTTAAAAGGAAAATAGAAACTTTTCATTCAGTGAAAATCTTTCAATATTCCCATGATCTATTTTGTTCTACTCAACCTAACGGACTTGCTAGCGCAGCAGTGTTTAAATCATACAGGTTACCCTGGAAACACCATATTTGCAACTCACTATAGACACCTCACTTCTAATGGTTAATTTTCTGTCAATGCTGTAATAAACCTTCCACTCTGAGATTCCCATTGACCATAAGGGCTAAGCACAATAAAATCCCCTTGGAACTCGGAGTACTTTCTCTTAAACTCGTACCACAACTCCCATGTAGCTTCTTCCTTAGCTAAATCCTTCCATTTTTTTCATTTCGCTTGTCACAGCCTTGTTCCTTCTTTTAACAACCCTTCTTTGTAGAATTTTCTCTAGTACCATACTAGTAAAAATGATTTCAGGTTGTGGATGGCTTGGAGTCACTTTAGGCATAGACATCTCTTGAGCAAGGAGGCATGGAAAGTAGGTTGAATAGCATAGAGGTGTCTTAAATGTGTTGTTGACCTGCAGTGTATAGCAGACCTTACCCAGTTTCCATTTGAGTAAAATTCAACCTTGTTTTTCATTTCTTTTTGAGAATGTTCTCTTACTAGGAGTCTAGTCTTTTTCATGTATCTAAGAATCTTATAATCAGATTCTAGATGTTTCTCATTAGGCTTTTAACTGGAATCCCATGTGTTATCCCCCATATTTTCTCGTGTAGCATTTTCCTCTAATAGAAATATGGATAATATTTAATTGTAATTATGTGTGTTAGAGAATAATCTACAATTATTCCTCTCTACAATGTGAAATATATTATATTAGGATGTGCCTCCCACATATGAATAGGTTTGAGATTGTGTGGCAAGACATACCTTTTATCAATCTCACCCCAGTAGTTCTGGATCTGCAATTAATAGCCTGACAGATTATCGATTTGGTGAGGCAAATGATACAGGGATAATTTTATACTTTTGTCCCACAATATTTTTGAAATGTGTAGATAATCGTGGATATTGTACTTTGACATTGGACGGAATAGTTAAGTAAAGCATATGTCTTTTGACTCTCTCTCTTATACATAAAGATATTGTCTCTATAAATAAAAATGATAAATAGGGAAAAGCATGTGTGTAACTTGCTTAAAACATTATATTCTCTTTTGTAAAATTACTGCAATTTACCTTGCTTAGTCCTTGTGATAATACTGACAGTTTTTGCCTTAAAATTCTTAATAAATTCAGGGATGCTTCTCGTGCATTTGTCTCTGGAAACTTCACAGGTAAAAGAATTATATAGTTTATTGTCCCAAAAAATAAAATAGAACTACATAGGCTGTTTTGATTTATTCTTTCTAATGATTGAATAATCCAACTCTTGAGGTGCCGTTGTGGTGGTTGCATATGGAAAATTCCATTGCAGCCCCAAGAACCAATTTTTTGTTAGAACATTGTAGATTGTCTTAGTTCTTCTCCCCTTGCTTCTGCAGGAGAGGGACTCACGGATTCATTGCGTGGTTTATCTAGCACTGAGGTAGCCACTGATGTTTAAAGGTTTCCAAATTCATATATGTTGTTGGATGAGTAGGTTTAATTATAATATCTGTTAGCTTGGACATGGTTTCACATGAATCTCATTGTTGGTTATTTTAACACTTGTGGCTGCCTTTATTTTGAATGCTTGACACTTTTCTTTGGTTCAAGAGGAAGACACCCATGCAAACAATGTATGTAGGAGCTTTGGAAAAATAAAAGATATAAACCAAATTTGCATGATCATAGGATGGTTTGTATTAGTGTGACTGCTAAATTTAAATATATGCATCTACAGATAGTGGTTTGAGCTTGTACTTGGCGTAAATTTTATAATGATAATAAGGCTGTTGTTCTTAAAGTTTGGAAATCTTGTTGAGGCCTCATGTATGGCTAGGGATGTGATTTTGCTAAATCCTTCACATGCCTTGTTTTAGTGACCAAGGGAATCCTGGCTTTAAGGGTGGAGGTGGTGGTCCAGGAGGTTGTGAATCAATGGCATTGTGGCTAGTGATGATGATGCCCCATCATTAATTAACTTTTATTATGATTTCTGTCCGTGGTTTCTTGTTCTTTCCACTGTTATGATGCTGTGAGTTCTTCCGCTAGATATAATTGTTTCCTAGCAAGTTCCAATTTATAATTGTTTTCCTTTCCCCTGCGCAAAAATTGATATATGTATTATCTATTATACTCTTGAGAGAAAATTTTAAGTAGGTACCATGGAAGAAACATATTTTCAGAGTGGTACCTGACGTTGGAAATCTATGTGAATCAGTCAAAAATTTGTGTGCATCAATTGTTCATGGGTAGCATTTTGGAAATATGTTTCCTCAGTGGTACCTACTTGGAATTTTCCCTATACTCTTTCTATCAGTACTTAATAATTACTATCTCTTTCTATTACTTCTTTTTTTTTTTTTATTGATGGGCAAAAGAAACTTTTTTTTATCTACAAATTCACTTTTTTTTTGTTTATTCTATTTCATTTTGCATACCAAACAACCCCGTAACGTAGGAGGCTTTATAGCCAATCCATTCTCATTTTGACCATTAACAGAAGCAGATTTTAGAGGAGAATAAAAGGGGCTATGCTTCTATCAAATTCTGATTCATTGACATTGTGTTCTTAGCCAAAGCCCCTAGTTGACTTCTCTATTTCACGTAGTTTTTATCAGATCATTTGTGTCTATATTCTCATGTGGAATGAACAAAGAGAAAAGCTGCCAATGGAGGTGTTATGCTAGAGATGAGCCAGTATCCAAGGTAAAATCTGTAGAATCAGTATCAGTAGCTAATATCTGCAAATGGAGAAGACTAAAGTGATGATTCTATCTGAAGAAACAATTTGATGATGTTACCCACAAGCTCCACTTGTTACTGTATGCAACATGGTGATGGGACTAGAACTCTGGCTATAAGCACTGCCTTATATAACATGATGTAGAGAATCCTGATCACTCCGATGCTTTTTTCCAGCATCTGCTTCAATAGACGAAGCTAATTTATTATAAAAATGCACCAGCATTCCTCTCCAAGTACCTTTTTGCCAACTTGGGAGTCCCTTTGTGAAAGCCATGCTTTTTTGCACATGGAGAGAGGGTTAATGGAGGAGATGAGGACAAGGGCAAATGTGTATTAAACAATGGGAAGGATATTTTAGTATTTTACCATACTCAAAGTTAGATTTAACAATTAATTTAGATGGTGAGGGGATTATTGCATTGGTGCTGATAGCTTAGGATGTAAATTGCAACTTTTTGGGTTAGGGGGAACATTGCAGTCAAAGGCAGAGATGAAAGTGGATAAGTGAAATAAATTGATATAACGTCCAACTCAGATGGTGGGGGGTTATTGTAATGGGGCTTATGGGTTAGGGTGGAAGGTGCAACTTTTTATAGGTTAGGGGAGGCTTGCACTTCAAGGCAAAGATGAGGGCGGTTATGTGCAATTTCCTGTTTTTATTATCATAAAGAATAAATTAATTTCCCCTTTGCAAAGAATAAAGCAAAGAAAGAGAATGATTTGAAAAGCCGGGAGGCTTATGTTACAGATATTAGAGAAAAGGTTGTATAGCTAGAGATAAAATCATGGTGGCACTTCTAAAGTTTCACTAAACAAAAAAGAATGACAAACTAATGCTATATTCTAACAATGATTATATCTAATATATCTCATTAGACCAAAATTCCTTTTGCTTGATGAATGGACATAGCATGTGCTGTCTAAATTGTCTGCTAGAAGTTAATTTTAATTAAGTGAATAGGGGATGATAAAGATGAAACTCCTAATTGGGGGTTCTAATACTTTGTGAATGACCATTTCAATTCAAGTCTAGGTTATTAGATGTGTGAAGAAAGAGCATGCCCAGTAATTCTGTTTAGTGCTTTTTTATACCACCATTTATGCCTTATTCCCTTTGGCACACCAAATAAGGCCTAAGTTTTGTCTTAGGGGTTTTGGTATCCAAAGTTTGACATGCATTGGCATGCATCTAGTCATTTGATAATTATTTGTATGATTTAGTTATATTGTGCATACAGGTGAAGAGCATTGTTGAATGGAGGGACTTCTACTTTAGAACCTATAAGTGAGTCATATTTTCTGCAATCTAC
Source organism: Adenanthera pavonina (assembly GCA_026686845.1). NCBI lineage: Eukaryota > Viridiplantae > Streptophyta > Magnoliopsida > Fabales > Fabaceae > Adenanthera > Adenanthera pavonina. The sequence continues at coordinate 32,983,703 of JAIVEN010000015.1, forward strand.
TATTTTGTTTTAATTTGCTATTTAAATAGGTGAGATTACATCCAACATAGAGATGATTGTATGGCCATTTCATGCTATGCTTGTCAAATGGTTAATTACTTTAGCTTTAAGATATAACATTCCATTAGGCATGTAGACTTCTGGATTTATAGTGTAATTTAATCTTGCATTGATTTTGAAAATTCTCACAATGGGGAAATTTTACTTGCTTTAACTTTGCTAAAGTTTTTGTTTTTTGTTATTTATGTCTTTGATCATTAAGTCGAGCTTTATCTTAAAGATTCTAGATAGTATGACATGTCTATCTTCTAGTCATAGTTGATTTTGCTTGTAAAACTCTATTAACTTACAGTCTTTATGGATTAGATGTAAAGGTGATAAAAAGATATGAATATCCAACCCATTTATAGATAGCTATTGCACCTTGATAATTTTGTATCATGTAAAAGATGATAGTAAAACAATTGTTTTTCCTCAGGGTGACAAATTTGTTTTCTCCCCCTATATACGACATCTCCAAGCCCTTTGTAATGCTTTACTCTCAACTGCTTTTGATTGTGATCAAACTCCCAAACTACAAATGGTATTAAAATGCTGAAAACCACAAGAAAACACAGAAATACTCTCTCTCTCACATTCACACACACCACACACACACACACCAATTCTCTAGTATTTGAGAGACTAGAGACTCTCCCACAAACCACTCAATTTCCTTGCTTGCCCTCATTTTGACCCCACCCACAATATATATCCCATGTGCCTTGCTCTCTCTCTCTTCCCTTGTCACACCTCACGTGAGCCAACCTTGGCCCATTATTGATGGGCCTATCAGATTGTTTTTTACATAAGATGATCTTGTTGAGTTAATCATTGTATATCCATCAGCTATAAGTGGTTGGAACAATTTGTCTACACTTGAGATTGTTTCTGGTTTATTGATCCTATATTGAATTCTGAAGGATAAAAAATGTGTTACTCTCTCCCTTTAAGCACCAAGATCTGTATTAACTAGACTTACAAAAATATCATTTCTAATCATCAATTTGTCTACACCATATGGAAATAATAAAAGATATTACATTGAAGAATATAATGTATGTCTCTTAGATATTCACTGAAGTCCAAAATTTATATTGGACAATGATATCTCTATCGTGATCAAATGATCCAATGTCATTGATGATTAAAGCAACAACTTTATTAGGACATGGTAGATTTTACCTTCTCCCATCAAAATCATGTTTAGGTTCTAGTCTTATTTTCTAAACGTCATATTCATTTGTAGCTATACTATTCTTTGTTTGAAAAGAAAGACAAGGTAGAAGGGGTCAAATTGTTTAGGCCCAACACTTTGCTTGACACCATGAGGATTGTGAAGTTACAGAAGCTTAATTGTGGTTCTTCTAGCAAGAATGAAGGAAGCAAAGGAGTATTGGGAATTGAATTGAGGGAGGTCAATTTTATGGTAGTCTAAAAAGATTATCTGCTATAAGAGCCATGATTACAGGGTCTATGATTTTTTTTAAGTAGGAAAAGTACCAACGGCAATTGTGTTGAGTGGAAAAGGCTCAGTATCTCTTAAGTAAGATATTAAATTCAAGTCTTGTGAATGGAAAAAAGATAAAAAAAAAAAAAAAGAAAAGGAAAACATGTTTAGAGAGAGTTTCCTCTCATTTGGGGCTTGACGGCTTGAATTTGGATTAGCCAGTAATACTAGACTTGATGCCCCTTTATGGTTTTCAATAAATATCCTAGTTTTTATAGTCACCCTTGCCTCAAGGAGGGGAGTATTATTAGATATACTATGAAAGTAGATGAGAAATTGTTATAGTTGTTTGTAGTTATGATTTGTGATGTTGGTCAGTTAATTAGAATCTCAAATCTTTTAGACCTTGTAAGCTGAATTGAGAGAAGTTATGTGAGTTGATGATGAATTCTGATTTCTAGTTCTCTTTCCCTTCACTCTTCTATCATTCTATTCTCTTGTCTCCTAGCAAATTCTCTCCTTTCACTTTTTCTTAGCTTCCTTTTCATTCCTTTTTTTCTTTTTTCTAAATTTTTTATAACTGACTGATTCTAGATAATGCCTCTAACAACTTCCACATGTTTCATAGCCCCTCCTTATTCTTTTCGAAACCCTTACAGCCTATTTTTCCCTTTTTGCACTGACTTTCCTATTTGATGGAATCTATTACAAATAAAGGAAAGTAAGTAGGGCTGAATTGTTTTTCTTCAGCTCCCAAATTTTGCTGATCATAATTTTCCATTTTAACTGTAAATTTCAATATGGCAGATGTTTTGGTTCTCAGAGGAAAAACTAAATTTACATTATGGGTGTGAATAGTGAAAGAAAGAGAGCGAGTAGTTTGGAAAGCCTTCTTTTTCCTTCTGTTACTGCTTATATGATACCATATGAAATGAGAGGTAGATGGAGAAAACCCTTTGTGAGAACTGTAATAAGAGAAAAGGGCCGCTGAAACACAGTACAGCAGGGAGAGTGATTGGAGTGATACACTACCAAAGATAAGGCCTGTAAAGAACAGCAAGTAGAGTAGAGTGACATGCTATCAAAGAAAAGGGCCGTCTGAATAAAGCACAGAGAGAAGAGTAGATGGATTGACATGCAACCAGAGATAAGGGCTACCAGAATAAAGCATAGTGGGAAAAGCAACTTGAGGGACATGCATCCTGTTGTCAGAACAAAGCATAGCTGGAAAATCTGTTGGAGTGTTATGTAGCTGAAGAAAAGTTGTCAAAATAAAGCATCAAGAGAAAAATAGGAGAAATGGCCTAAAAATTACTAAAAAAATTGTCAAAGTTCAATTGTCAAAGTGGCTCAAGCACAATTTAAGGTGGCCAAAGGACTACCAAAAAAGGTGGCTGGAATACCATTGGAGAAGGTGGCCAGAGGACTACTGAAGGTGGCCGAAGGGCCACCATACAGGGTGACTGAAGGACATGAAGAGAGGGTGGTTCAAAGGATGACCGAAGGTGGCCAGAGGTCAACCACGGAAGTTGGCTTGAGGGTCACCATATAAGGTGGCTGGACATCCATTAGAAAGTTGGGGCTTTGTTGGAGATCTAGCACAGATCCAGCCCTAAAAACTCGCTGGGCCCGTTTGGTACAGAGAATATGTATTGTTGGAAAGGATTGGAATGACGAAAAGGAAATCAAATTGGCTTCCCTTTGCTTTGGCCTATTTTTGATAAACTAAATGGGCCCTCGAAGCTTACTCTTCTCTCCTCCCAAGCTCTAATACCACGTGAAGAATGAAATAAAGGGAGAGAAGGCTTTTCAAAGCATTCACCCTTTTTGGTTCATTATATCGGGAGTCACAGGAAACAAACGGTTTGGGGTCAGGAGGCCTAGCTCAGAAAGAAGACATAAATCCAATTTTTAGTCCTTTCCTACTTGGATAGTAAATTTTTTCACATGTTAGAATTCTTTTACAGTTGCATAGTCCTGCCCTCTTGAAGAAATTATTCAAAGGAGGAATGATAGTTAGAAACTAAAATTATAATTATAAATTAATTATAATTTCAGATCAAAACATTTTAAAATTTGGGCCTTACTACTTAGTTTTGGTCTCTAACTGCCATTTCCCTGTGTCCAAATTTGGGCCTCAATGTTATAATTTTTCTTTTTATTTTTCCATTTGGATTTCCATGATTTTTGGGAAGAATCACATGGGATGTTAATGGGTCATGATTGATGAGTATTTAGTTTCCAGAAACCCGGTGGTTTATTGTGGGTTAATGGGCTATAGTCAAAATGAGTTTATTTCCTTATTTGCTTCATTTTTTTGAGTGTTAATTTTATATTCATGTTCCCGTTTGTTCCCTTTTCTGGTTGAGGATGATTGGCTGAACCTCTGTGGCCTAGTTCCTTTTATAAAGTTAACAAATTTCTGGAATTCTCCATATTCAAATGACGGTTTTAAGTTATTGAAAAACTGTGCTCTATTTAAGTAAGTTGGACTACGCAAAATAAGTTGGACTAGGCAATGGTCTTTAGAAATTAGTGCTTTTATCATATGAATATCTATACGCATATAATTTCTTTTTTAATATTGAAATTATACCATTTGATAAACAACTTAGCAAATAGTGGTCAGTTTTCTCCAGAATGCAGTTTTATTTACCTTTTAATATGGATTATGGAAATTTGAAATTATGCATCTCATTGTTATGGATGGATTTTTTGTTGATAATTAATATAATTTTAGCTATTAAGTTAATTTACTTCTGAAAACTTGGTCATGAATTCAAATTAATTCTTTTAACCAATTTTATATGATTTATGGAGTAGCATATTTATGTGTTATAATAAAATTTTTATTTGCATTATTTCAGAACTGCATATTTTCTTGTGTTTTACATTTCCAGTTAATCCTTCTTGTTCTTTTCAACTTAATGCTTTTTTAATCAAGTTATGTTCTGGAATTCTCTTAAGTGATGGAAAATGCTGACATTGATATGTTTTTGCTTTCTACTGACGATATCTTTGCATAAAGGAAATTAAATATATCATACACACTCCTCTCATCCATCTCAAAACGTGTTTTTTTTTTCTTGGTATAGGTATGTTGGTAAGCTAGTTGGTCGATACTATGACAATCAAGGGAATCCAACTAAATATTTGAAAGGGGTTGAAGCAAAAGCCGCTAGAGGCGCACAACTTTTGGAAAAGCAGAAGATTGAAGAGTCTAAACAACCTAGTTGTAGTTCAAGATGGAGTCAAGATGAGGGTGGAGAGGTACATAACTACATGATGCTGCCTACCTTCATATCTCTGTGCTATGAACAGAAGAACTTAAATAATATCATACCTTATTAATTAATTTTGGTTGTTTTATTATAAACTGCTGACTGATTCCTGCTTTCTGCAGCTGTAATTACATTCATTATGTAATTAGCCATAATTTGCTTGTATATACTTCAGCATTAACTCTACGAGAATGTAACTAGAAGTGGTATATCAAATGCTAGTTAAGGATGACATGTAATTAGGCACAATTAATCAAGTTGTATACATATTTATCTTGGGAAGGAAATCCTATTGCTGCTTTTATGAAAAGGAACGCTAGTGTGTGTGTGTGTATTTTTCCCTGGAGTCCTTTTGAAAGGCAATTTCTTGTCGGAAATGAGTCATTTGAGCATTGAAAGTGATTTTATGGTGTTAGTTTGGTACCTACCAAAACTGAATTGAAGTGCTGAGAATATGCAGCATATGGGAAGTTACTAAATGCATCTGGTATTGTTTTAATTATTATATGACAAATCTTCTGTAGTGTAATCTTTTTTTTGTATTACTAAAAGTGATTAGTTTCTTTAACCACACATTCACGCTTGTCATGAAATTCTTTCCAAAGGTGACAACTTCAATGCTCATTTTTAGATCACTAGAAATTCAGTATTGAATCTTCCGGCATAGATGTTTTTTCGGTTTTCTCAAACAAGCCTGTAGTTGTGTGAAGCATATGAAACTTGGGTTTCTGTAATAAGAGTTAAGCTGTTATGACTTGAATTGTCATTGATTGTGTAAATTAATGCTTCATTATAAGCCACATTTATGTTCGATGGAAATATACTTGAATCGACTCAGTTGTATAACACAGTTTGCACTTTTGATCAGGTATGGTGTGATTCCGGCTTCCCAAGGCTTGTTCAGAGGCCTCTAGAGATTGCTTTGACTGGAAAAATGAGTAAACGTTGTGCCTGCTTTGATGAAAATCAACTGAGCCAACCAGGTTTAGAGGTGTATGATGGGTGTGATTACCATGCCAAAAGGTGCAAAGTCTAATCTGGGCTGACATAGGATTACTTATTGGGGTGTGTACCTTTGTGGGATCTTGGGTTTGTATATTATGTGAAACTACAAGTTGAAAGCTTAATATTAGAAGATTAACTGGTAAAACGATCTACTTTAGTACTTGTAATTTGTTTGGTTGCATTTTAGAGAGACTGTATTTTTTTGTCTTTCGACTATACATGCTTCATTCATTTGGTTTTTGAATTTCAGAAACGCATGACCTGTAGAGTCTTTGAATCTTTGTGATACACTATCTGATACCTGATGGTTTTTAACCAACTACATTATGATTGTTCGTACTTTGTTTTTGTCCTATTTTTAACTTGACTATTTTAAAAATTGGACTAGATGTTAAATCAAGAAAAGGAGCAATTTATGATTCAATTAGAAACATTTTCTCATGTATCGTGTGAAATCTAAAAAACAAATTATGGTGTGGATGATTTATGATGAACAAGATTTATTATAAATTTTTTGTTTTGGATCAATATTAATGGTTAAATCTTAACAAAATTGAGATCAAATTGACACACATATACACACAAAATATTTTCTATATGACAAATTAATATTATATATATTGATTAAAATTCGTGTTGTAGAAAGTTGAGGCTCTTCAACAAGATATAAAAACAATTTCTAATGGATTCAACTATAAATTATTTTTTTTTAATAATTTATAATCTTTACACCTCAAAAGAGAATAGTTTTTATTTGTTAGTTAAGTGATACTTTTGGTGTTCACAGAAAATAAATGAATAAGATGGGATCCAAGACAAAATTTGAAACTATTTAATCAATCTTACTTGGCAAGGTGAATTTAAGAATAAAAGGTAGATTAAAGGATGGTATATTTAGTTATAGAAGCAAGGCAGCTGCTTGGTCAATCAGTCCAGTTCCGTATTTTCATATTCTCTCTCAGGTAATTTTATTATCCGCAAAGGAAAGAAAAGTATAGTTAAAAAAAATAAAAAAAAGGCCTGGTGTTACAAACCTTTAGATTCATCATGAATCCCAAATTCTCTCTTGTTTATTCCCTCCATGTCTCTCTTGATTCAACAATTTGAAGGATGCTAACTTGAATGAGTAAAAAACCCAGGTAATATGCCTTACTTATACAATTTAACTAACTATTTTTCTTCTTAATTTTTTCATTTTTTCCTCATAATAAAAAAATTTAAGTGAATTTGGTCTTAATAGCTTATCAACAACAAGAACAAGACAAGTCACATAGTTTAAAGAGCACTTTACACCCTTGGGAGTTGTTGGCTCTTATTAGTTTCTTATTTGTATACATATATAATGGAATTTTCTTTTGAAGAATTTACAGAAACAAAGGAGTAATACATTAATTTACTCTTGATGAAATTAAACCCGGCTTTGGATAACCTAAATTTGAAAATCACTTGATTTTGTTCAGCCGAGGTAGGTTCACACTTCATTGGTATTGTCTATAATCTATAGCAACAAGCAGTCACCGATTGAGTGCTTACTCATGAGCCATGACTAATTTACTGGCAAGCTAATTCAATCCTAAAAGATATTCAATGAGCCATCAAATCCACCATAGCGTCTAACTCAAACCCATTCCGAAATTTGTAGACTGATAAAATGAAATAATTTCTTTTCTATCCTACTAACTATTGTTTGATTATCACACACCCTAATCATGCAAACCAATCCCATGTTACCTCCGCCCTATTTAAGGTCCACATATGACAATGAATTTCACTATTCCTGAAATTTAAACTTCAAAAATACAAGAGGTCTATGTAATTTAACAAATACAAGAGAGATAATATAATATACTATTTGGTTTTAAGAGAAAATTATGTAAGTTCTAAAAATAGAGAATATATATATATATATATAATTTTACCCTCAAACATAAAAAAAAAAAATCCCAAAAGGGCATAATACAGTTTAATAGTATAAAATAAAAATGTACTATTACCAATGTAGAAATTTAAATACTAAAACAATTGAATCAAATAAATGGTCTCGGTTATATTAATACATCAAAGAAACCAGGTGGCAGGAGATATATTTCAATCTGAATCTCTTGCATTCACAAAAATAAATATATGTTGTGCATTTAGAGAGAAATAAAGAGAAAAAAGATATGAAAACAATGATGAGGATGTGAACTCAGTACAATAACATTTCCTAGTATTACTCCCTCCCTCTCTCTGAATGTATCCATATTCATAAATATAGGGAATCTAATTTAGATACATTCCCCGTCCCCATATTTCAGGCAGAGAGAAATCTATTCTCATTATTGTCTTTATATGCCATAAATTCCCCATGTAAGAATGTCCCCACGAGAATCCCCACAGACAGGAAAAATTGCTTTCACTAGTGCACACACAGTTGAAGCTTCCTTCGGTTTAGTTATCGAACCCTTCAAGGTTCACAAAATTAACTGATGGCATTTTCATCAGACTGTGAAACAATGCATATGACAAGGGAAGCTCAGGTATAACTGAAGGCTAGCAGAAGAATCCTCAGCAATGCCATGCATCGTAAATACCAGCAAGGGGGACAACCTATCACCTCATAAGATATTAATCATAGAAATTTTTTCAATATCAATTGAAATAAATTAGATATATGCGGAATGCCCAATACTCTCTGAACTGGTTAAAGGAATCCACATCGCGGGGCAGAAATATGAACTAAACTAAGCTAGTTATACAAAAATCATAAACAAATTATAAATGGCATGATGAAACCTGATTACTCAAGGCATGTCCTAATAAACCAAACTTTAAGAAGAGCTTCTTCTTATTACAGTCCAGCATTTCACTCAGGCTACAATTTACGTTCCTTTGCTTTAGAAATTTGTGCCGCAACTCTATTTCTCTCTTCAGACCATGACGAAAGAAGCTAGGATAGTCAACAACTTCATGGATTTGTCTCCCCATCACATCTACTAAAAACCTGATCTTGGGCTCTAGAGAATTTTGGATGCTCTTGATCAGGATTGGAGGAAATCCAACTACCAATGCAACTATCTGCCTATCTTGAAATCCACATTTCTTTAAATAGGTATATTTGGGTTCCAAAACCCTCTTCACATCTCTACTCAAGAGCTCTGGAAAGTTCACCGCTACGGCTTTAAGTTCGAGATCGGTCAGACCTATTAACTTCAGAAACTGTGTAGTAGGGCGGAGTCTTTTATCAACACTATAGCCCATAATAAATGGGTTCCTCACTAAAATTTTTCCAATCATTCCATCTTTATTGAGACCAAGGCTGGCAAGGAAGTTCACAATTTCCGTGAGCTTTGTTTCAATGCTGTAGCTGATAAGCCTTGGATTGAGCAGTATTATTTTTCCAAGTCGCTTCTCAGGGATGCCCAATGCCTGGAAGAAGGCCAAAAGAGGACAAAGCTTCTCTTCCACACTGTGTGAGAGTAAATGAGGGAACTTGGCTATGGCAGAAGCAACTTCATTGGGTTTTGTTCTCAGTGTCTTGAGGCACTCGACCATGGGAACTATCTTCTCATTAAGACCAAGCAGAAGAATCTTGGGACATTTTGTAACAATGGATGGGAGTTTCCTCTCTTGAATGCCAATGCTTCTCAAATAGGCCCAATTCTCAGATGCTCTTTCTTGATGCACACCCTCAAGGCGCTTGCACTTTCTGAACATTCCTTCTATGCTTTTATCATCAAATCCTCTATCCTTAAAAAACCACATCATGCTGCTGCCATTATAGTTGCTAGTGACTTCCATATTATTCTATAGATCTGTAAAAGGATTTTCAATTTAATAGATGTACAAATATTAGGAAAACCACAGGACAAACTAGCAGAAAAGAAAACATTGAGTACAGCTTCTGCAACTCGAAAGCAAAACAAAATTTCATTTTAAGAAGAAAAGTTGTTGGGAAAACATGTATTCCTCTAAAACTAACTGAAAAGATGACAATAAACATATTTCAACGGTGGATAGCCATAAAATACAATCTGAAACTCAGCAATACTGATAACAATCAAAGCATATAGCCCTGAAAGATTTCAATAGCATCAATTAAGATTTTTAAAGATGCCATCAATTTAGTCCTGAACTCTTACTGCTTTTAATAAAGATCATTGTACTCCTAATATTGAATAAGTTACGTACTAACTTGAAGCAATAAAATTTCCATGACTCTATTAATAGCGAAAGAAGTTTATATTAATTTAATGTCATAGTGATACCACATTCAGAAATTCTAGCATTAACAAAGATAGAAATTCATATAAACCATGTAAATTGCACATGCATGCTGCTGCTGACCGAAATTAAAATTTATTTCCTATCCCAAGTACCATTGATTTCCACGTAAAACGAAGCTGAGACTCACAACGAATTTTTTTTTTCCCAGCAACGGAGAAATTAGTGTCCACTGTCTAGCAACAGAAATAGGTACGGCACTCACCAATGGAGAAAACTTACCCTCACGAAAGAATTAGCGTTTGCGTGATCTGCCCCGGCTGAAGCTCTACTACGTCACTAAACACAATGTCTTCAAATGTTCTTGACCAATTTATCAATCTCCCAAGCGAAATCGAGTTCGACAAATTCAAATGCCCAAAGATTTGTGCAGCGCAATCAATATATGACTCGGCAATTCGCTATATTTGATGCAAACAAAGTCCGAAGAGCTGGCGATAGAAAAAGCAGTGAAGCAAAGCTTTCGTTGGTGATAACGATGGCAGAGGTGAAAGAGAAGAAGGGCCAAAGGTTTATGGCTATGAAAGTGGAAATGAAGATAGGGTTTACAGATATGGCAGAATAATTGGAGCAGTCTCTGAAGAACTCTCGAGTATGAGAGGGAAGGGGATGACAGAAGTGGATTGGGGAGTGTCCTCGAACAAGCAAGCAAGTAGCACCAAACATTTCTTAAAATTAAGAAAACAAAAATCCTAATTATCTTAATTAAAAAAAGTATATTATTTAGAAATTAAGAAAAGTGAAGTCAGCCTTAATTAAAATTATTTTAATATACTTGAATGAATTGTAAACTAGAATTGTGATTGCAAATTTTACAATAATATTAATGTTAATAACATGCATCTTATGAGTAATGATGATCATTATCAAATTTTGATATAAAATATAAAAGTAGAACAAAATGCATTTTTTATAAATCAGAGGTTTATTATTTAATAACTTTGTAATATATATGGTTTATCTAATTTTAAATTATTTATACAATATATAACTAAATATTAAGTGCAGCACATTGCAACAAAGAAATTAGTCAATGACTTTTTTTTTTTTGGCCAAATAGTCAATTACCTTTGTAGTTCAGTATTTCAATTATCACACTAAATATTAAATTGGATAAAATACTAATTTAATATTTAATAATTTAACTAATCTTATTGAGGTCACATATATGAATATTAAAAAAAAAACTTAGACTACTCATCATTCCAGCTTTACTAATTTTTTTTATAATATGAGTATGAAATAAGTCCATTGACATTATATGATTTATATATCTGATATTACTTAGTAGAATAATCTTAATATTATTGTTGTTGTTGAATATGAAATGAAATAAAGTTAAATATTAAAAATAATGAGCATAAAATAGAATAAATTAGAAATAAATATTTTCACAACACACTAACAAGTCTCACAATTAAATAAATTTAATGACTTAATTAAAATATTAATTTTAATTTTCTAAATGAGTTTTAAGTTAAATAATATTAAATTACATATACTAACATATATTTGAAAAAAATTAAGAATTAAGCATAAAAAAGTACTTTTTATTAATTAAGATTATTTTAAATTTTTTAACATGTGAATTTTATTTATAAGAATGAAACACCAAAAATCTTTGAATTGTCTTCCCACTATTCATTCATGGATATCTTTATATTAAATGAATTAATTAATAATTAATAATGCTTTAAAAGATTGTGCTTTTCAAATAAGTCCCCAAATCCATGACCATGAGACAAACTAGTACACGACTAGAAGTCTAAAACTTGAGAAAAAGATACTTGTGAACTTGTTAGGAAAAAAGATTATCCTATATGACTTCAAAATTTCTAAAATCTCTATATAAGGATTTAGGTCCTTGGTAGAAAAAAAATGCTTTTGAATGCATAAAAATACCACTAAAATATGCAATGCTAAAACTTTTGTGATGAATTGAAATTTTTTTAAACTTAACTTGAAAATTTTGGTTACCCAAGTGAGAATATTTTTGGGAGAATCATATTTAAGGACCAAAATAATAAATTTATTACAAGTGAGATCTTGTCACTATTTATTTTTCTAGTTTGACTACTTAATCTTGCAATTTTTTTACCACTTTTACTCAAGAAATGCTTTTATTTGTAATTAATTCTCTCAACTAGTCCTAAACTATAATTCCCCCATTATTTTTTCTCAAAACTATTTTTCTATACTAAAATATGGAAAATCATTATAATAATAAGAAAACTTATATGGTTTTCCTTATATATTTTTTGTTTTGTTCTCAAATTAAAATTTAATATGTAGACTTTCTAAATAAATTTATTAAAGTTTAAAAAGCTAATACTTTTGGTGTATGATTGATGACTAAATCTATAATATATTTTAAAAAATCCATATATTAACTTTTAATTAAAAAATAACATAAAAAACATGTATGGAAAAGCAATATATAAGCTTTTCTTTATAGTAATTAGTTGAGATGAAAAAATTAAACAATTCTTAGAATAGGCTAGTTTAGTATATGAAATTGCTTTTATATAATTTTTTTAAACACATTTTTACATTTTTTTACTTAAGAAAGTCATACAGGAGATCCACACAAGCATTCATCGTTCAACATGAAGGAAAGGGAGTACAGAATGTTATTTCACATATAAAAAAACAAATATATCAGTAACATTATCCATAAGACTAGGGTTTTTCATATCCAATTTTAGCATCCAATTCCTTTTCTCCAAAGACTTGTTCTGTTTTGATCAAATCTTTTCTTATTATCTCAACACTGTGTACTGTATCATCTAGCTTTTCCTTTGAAAGCTTCATTTCTGTCTCCAAAGCAACCAAGTTTTCCTTTAACCTTTTCACTTTCTCTACCTTCTCTTTATATCCTCTCATATTTACAGCAGATTCAACAAAAGGCTTCAACCAACAAAAGGCTTCATTTCTGTCTCATCACATGCTTCCTCATTCATATCTTTCCACTTCTTATTCTTCAGAAATTGAAGAACTCGACCCAAAGCAGTAAACGCCCACTCAGTAAACTTACAACTTCTGTTCTTCTTACATTCCATTAGTGAAGGGTGCAACAAACAAACTTCCTCTAGAAGTGGAACAAATGATTTCTCTATTTTTCCCAAATCCTTGAAATCAACGACATCTTCCTCATAAGCAAGCTCTCCAATAAGCTCGATGCCTTCAGATCTTATTGTAGAAATTTCAACTTCGACAATACATTTTTCATTTAAAATGTAGCCATTAGATGGGTCCTCAAGCATAGTCAAGGACATAATATAAGAATCCCGATTTGATTTATTTGCAGAGAACTTGTGTTCTAGATCTGCATTCAATTCCTCAAAAGCAAAGGAACATCAATCAAAGACTATTATAAGATTCCCCGATATCGATCTCGTCCCAATTTAAAGGAGTAATAAATAATGATTAAGCATGAAGCAATACCTTTTCTTTCAGAGTTTTCCTTTGAAAGTTGATTGACCACCGTTAAGCTGGACTCTACATATATGCTCCACCCTTGAGGCAAGCTTTGAAGGGTCAACTACTTCCAAAACCATAACCAGAGAGTACTCAGGTCGTCCTCTATATAGAGCAATTCTCCTAAAACATTTCCCCACCCCCAAAAAAATTACATTAATATGTTAATTAATTGTTTTATACCTTTACTCCTTTCGCTATGCAACATTTTCATTTTGGCCATCAACGAATTAGATTTTTTTTTAAATTTTACCCGAATGCATAAATAGTATCCTATTGAACAAATAAACATGTATGACAACTGAAAAGTGCAGAAGAAATTAAGGTATCTACCAAGCATAATGGTCCATAGTGAACACCTAAGAGCGTTATTTGGTATTGGTCTTCAATGTACTGAAGTTTGTAATTGTCCATGCTACTTTCTTCGGTTCTTGATTCTTCATCGTAGAATCACCTTGTGATATCTATATATATATAATCAAAACCTGAATACCTGTTAATCCATGAGACAAAATGAAACTTGAATTTTGGAATTAATTCACATATCACAAGCAAGATGAAATTTTAAATCAAAACGTTAATCAATTTCAATAGTTTATATTCAATTATTTATTCATTGAACTTAAAGAGATGAATTCACTCAAATGTACATAAGCTATATATTATTAAAGCTATAATCGAATAAACAAAAATACATTTTTTCTTCTGGAAGCTCGTCTACAAAAACTATTAATTATCAACTACTTCCTCCATTTTGCTATATAAGGCTCCCTGTAGGGAAATTTATGTTTCATACTATAAGGAATTTTACAGATTAGGGTGTGTTTGATTTCCTTTTACCTAAAGTGTCCTTGAAAAAGAATAGAATTTAATTAATAATTGAGAGTTTAATTTATAGGTCAACCATATTAAATGAGGGTAATTTAGAAAAATGGTGAAAAATTTTCAGTTATTAATTATCATCATTGATATTTGGAGTAGTTAAAAGTGTTTTGTAAATTAGAATGAAAAGAGTAAAGAGTAACACAGTAATAGTAAATTATATTTAAAAAGCAATAACAAATTCACATTATTATGAATTTTTTTTTTTGGAGTAAAGGGAAAATATAATTTAACAACTAAGTAGGGCTGGTATAGTATACGGAGGAAATTGGTTCCTCTACATCATCATACATAATTTTTTGAAAATTTACTGGAATTGTTAATTGTTAATTTTAGCCACAGCACAGAACTACCTTCATCTTTTACTTTTTCTCTTCTTTTCTTTTCTTTCCACATGTAATGTATGAGAGTTGAATGCACAAATCTATTAATCTCCCACAAATTCATTGGTCCTAGATGGACGCGCTTTTTTTTTCTTTAACTTTTTTTGTTAAGATTTTTTTAAATAAAAAAACTTGCGTATGTGGGTGCCTTAGTTAGCTTTAATGGTTGTACATCAAACAAGACAAATCATCTACTGGGCTTAATCTATTTGTCTTGGAAATTTAGTTCAATTAATTTAAAAATTTAGTTTAGTATACTTGGAAATTTAATTTATTTTACTTAAAAATTTAGTTCATTCTTGATACTTGGAAAAAAAAATATAAGAGTAATTTTATCCAATAAATCTTTTTTCTTTCTCTGCGAAGGACTTGGGATCTTTAGAGGGATTGAAAAAATTGTCAAGCATTGAGTGGGAAATATTTTTCTTATGAGATCCTAATGTGTCTTTTTCCCCAACAATGTGGGGGAGGGATATAAAACCTCAAATGTATTGAGACCATGGCTGTTGAAATAGTTATCTCCAATTTTAATTTAATTTGGTTAATTAAAGATATTGACATTCTCAGATTTTCCATGTGACCTAACTTTATATATATTTGTCTCTGATGTGTGGCATGATCCTTTCTATTGATATAATTGGATGATTCACATTGTCAAAATTGAAGAGAACCATCATAGTAGCTATAGTCCACTATAAGACTATTATAATTGAGATTTTAAATCAAAATTCAACTATATCATTATTGTTTTGGGAAATTTTAGGAAATAACACTGCATGGGATCTAAATTCGAGAAGAAGATATTTGAGGACTTATTATTAATGAAAAAAGTTCTCTTAAAACTTTAAAATTTGTAAATTCCCAATAAAGATTTGGGTCCTTAGTAGATTTTTTTTTTGAGTGAACAAAAATGGCCCTAAAATATGATGAAAATTGTATTCAAATACTACTTGGGAATTTAGTTACTCCAATTAGATTTTTTTTTTCAAAACTACTTTTTTCCATGCTAAAATATGTAATGCTAAAATCTTTTCTCCTCAATTGAAAATTTTTTAAACATGACCTGGAAATTTTGGTTACACAAGTTAGAATTTTTTTTTTAATCTATTTTTTCTATACTAAAATATGGAAAATAGTTATAAAAAGAAGAAGACTTATATGTTTTTCGTGATGTTTTCTAATTAAAATTTGACATGTATATTTTTTAAATAAATTTATTTAACTTGAAGAAGTTAATACTTTTAGTATATGATTAATGACTGAATCTAATGTGCATTTAAAAAAAAATTCCACTTGTTAACTTTTAATTAAAAAGATAACATCGAAAACATATATGAAGAACTCTCGAGTGTGAGAGAGATGGGGGATGACAGAAGTGGATTGGGGAGTGTCCTTGAACAAGCAAGCAAGAAGCACCAAACATTTCTTAAAGTTAAGAAAACAAAAATCCTAATTATCTTAATTAAAAAACTATATTATTTAGAAATTAAGAAAACTGAAGTCAGCCTTAATTAAAATTATTTTAATATACTATAAGAATAAAAAGTAGGGAAGATATACATACTGATTGAGATACTGACAGAATGAGAAACGCCAAGCGGTTGGAATAAAGTCACTCGAACTTTATTCATTGATTCACCGTAGATACACTTAAGAGGAAAGAATTGAGAGGAAAGAGTGAGAGCAATCCCCACACAGGGAAGAGAGAGAAAGAGTCTCAAAGAAAATTGAGTGCGTTTCTTTTTGGAAGAGATGGTCATTAAAGAAAATAATGCTCCATCCCCTTCACGTATGCACACACATGATCTCTTAATTTCCTCAACCGTGCGGTGTGTGGGAACGGTTAACATTAACTGTTCCCTCCCTCTCTTTAATAAATAATTAACAAAAAATTATAATTTCTATTTATTTGAGCTTGGGCCCTCTTTTAGATTTTGGGCTCTTTAACTTTCACGCATCAAGGATGCAACCCAACATATACTTCAATGAATTGTAAACTATAATTGTAATTGCAAATTTCACAATAATATTAATGTTAATAACATGCATCTAATGAGTAATGATGATCATTATCAAATTTTGATATAAAATATAAAATTAGAACAAAATGCATTTTCTATAAATCAGAGGTTTATTATTTAAAAAATGTGTAATATATATGGTTTATCTAATTTTAAATAATTTATACAATATATAACTAAATATTAAGTGCATCACATTGCAACAAAGAAATTAGTCAATGACTTTTTTTTTGGCCCAAATAGTCAATGACCTTTGTGGCTCAGTATTTCAATTATCACACTAAATATTAAATTGGATAAGGTACTAATTCAATATTTAATAGTTTAACTAATCTTATTCAGATCATATATAAAATATTAAAAAAGAAAAAAAAACTTAGAGTACTCACCATTACAGCTTCACTAATTTTTTTTTTTATAATATGAGTATGAAATGAACTTATTGGCGTCATATAATCCATATAACTGACCACACTTAGTGGAATAATCTTAATATTATTATTGTTGTTGTTGCTGTTAAATATAAAATGAAATAAAGTTAAATATTAAAAATAATGAGCATAAAATGGAATAAATTAGAAATAAATATTTTCATAGCACCTTAACAAGTCTCAAGTTTAAATAAATTTAATGACTTAATTAAAATATTAATTTTAATTTTTCAAACGAGTCTCAAGTTAAATAATATTGAATTATATATACTAACATATATTTAAAAAAATTAAGAATTAAGCATAAAAAAGTACTTTTTATTAATTAAGATTATTTTAAATTTTTTAACATGTGAATTTTATTTATAAGAATGAAACACCAAAAATCTTTGAAATGTTCTCCCACTATTCATTCATGGATATCTTTATATTAGAAGAATTAATTATTAATTAATAATGCTTTAAAAGATTGTGCTTTTCAAATAAGTCCCCAAATCCATGACCATGAGACACCACGACTGGAAGTCTAAAACTTGAGAAAAAGATACTTGTGGACTTGTTAGGAAAAAAGATTATTCTAAAGGACGTCAAAATTTCTAAATTCTCTATAAGGATTTAAGTACTTGGTAAAAAAAAAAAAAGCTTTTGAATGCATAAAAGTACCACTAAAATATATAATGCTAAAACTTCTGTGATGAATTGAAATTTTTTTAAATTTGACTTGAAAATTTTGGCTACCCAAGTGAGAATTTTTTGGAAGAATGACCAAAATAATAAATTTATTACAAGTGAGATCTTGTTACTATTTATTTTTCTAGTTTGACTACTTAATCTTCCAATTTTTACCACTTTTATTCAAGAAAAGTTTTTATTTGTAATTAATTCCCTCAACCAGTCCTAAGCTATAATTCCCCCATTATTTTTTCTCAAAACTATTTTTCTACACTAAAATATGAAAATAATTATAATAATGAGAAAACTTATGTGGTTTTCCTTATATATTTTTTGTTTTGTTCTCAAATTAAAATTTAATATGTAGACTTTCTAAATAAATTTATTAAAGTTTAAAAAGCTAGTACTTTCAGTGGATGATTAATGACTAAATCTAGAATATATTTAAAAAAATCCACATATTAACTTTTCATTGGAAACAACATGAAAAGCATATAAAGAAAATCGGATAAGTTTTTTTTTATAATAATTAGTTGAGGTTAAAAAATTAAGCCATTATTTGAAGAGGCCAATTTAGTATATGAAATTGCTTTTATATAGTTTTTTTAAAAAAATATATTTTTGCATCTTTACGCTTGAGAAAGTTATATAGGAGATCCACACAAGCATTCATCATTCAGCAAGAAGTAAAGGGTGTACAGAATGGTATTTCACACATAAAAAAGCAAATATATTTGTTACATTTTCCATAAGACTAGGGTTTTCCATGTCCAATTTTATCATCCAATCCCTTTTCTTCAAAGACTTCTTCTGTTTTGATCAAATCTTTTTTTATTATCTCTACACTTTGTTCTGTATCATCCAGCTTTCCCCTTAAAAGCTTCATTTCTGTCTCCAAAACAACCAAGTTCTCCTTTAACCTTTTCACTTTCTCGGCCTTCTCTTTATATCCTCTCATATTTATAGCAGATTCAACGAGAGGCTCCAACCAACTCAACTCTAATCTGCTAATCTTAAGTTCCTCCCATAAATATCGAAGCTCATCACATGCTTCCTCATTCATATCTTTCCACTTCTTATTCTTCAGAAATTGAAGAACTCGACCCAAAGCAGTAAACGCCCACTCAGTAAACTTACAACTTCTGTTCTTCTTACATTCCATTAGTGAAGGATGCAACAAACAAACTTCCTCTAGAAGTGGAACAAATGATTTCTCTATTTTTCCCAAATCCTTGAAATCAACGACATCTTCCTCATAAGCAATCTCACCAATAAGCTCAATGCCTTCAGATCTTATGGTAGAAATTTCAACTTCAACAGTACATTTGTCATTCAAAATGTAGCCACTAGATGGGGCCTAGTCAAAGACATAAAAGATGGAAAACCCCAATCGAATGTATTTGCAGAGAACTTGTGTTCTAGATCTGCTTTCAATTCCTCAAAAGCAAATTGACATAAATCAAAGACTATTATAAGATTCACCCATATCAATTTCATCCCAATCTAAAGGAGTAATGAAAAATGATTAAGCATGAAGCAATACCTTTTCTTTCAGAGTTTTCCTTCGAAAGTTGATTGACCACCGTTAAACTAGACTCTACATATATGCTCCACCCTTGAGGCAAGTTTGAAGGATCAACTACTTCCAAAAACATAGCCAGATTCTTCCCATCTTGTCGTCCTCTATATAGAGCAATTCTCCTAAAACATTTCCCCACCCACAAAAAAATTATATTAATATGTTAATTGATTATTTTATACCTTAATTTACATCTTTTGCTATGCAACATTTTCATTTTGGCCATCAACGAATTAGATTTTTTTTTTAAATTTTACCCGAATGCATAAATAGTATACTATTGAACAAATAAACATGTATGACAACTGAGAAGTGCAGAAGAAAGGTATCTACCAAGCATAATGGCCGATAGTGAACACCTTAGAGCGGTATTGGGTATTGGTCTTCAATGTACTGAAGTTTCTAATTGTCCATGCTACTTTCTTCGGTTCCTGATTCTTCATCGTATAATCACCTTGTGATATCTATATATATATATAATCAAAACCTGAATACCTGTTAATCCATGAGACAAAATTAAACTTGAATTTTGGAATTAATTCACATATCACAAACAAGATGAAATTTTAAATCAAAACGTTAATCAATTTCAATAGTTTATATTCAATTATTTATTCATTGAACATAAAGAGATGAATTCACTCAAATGTACATAAGCTATTATTAAAGCTATAATCGAATAAACAAAAATACATTTTTTCTTCTGGAAGCTCATCTACAAAAACTATTAATTAACAAGTATTCCCTCCATTTTTCTGTATAAGGCACATTTTGGAGAAATTTATATTCAATAATATAAGGGATTTTATGGATTACGTAGTGTGTTTAATTTTCTTTTACCTAAAATACCCTGAAAAAGGATGTAATTTAATTAATGATGGGGAATTTAATTCATGAGTTAACTATATTAAATAAGGATAATTTAAAAAAAGAATGAAAAAATTTGTAGTTATTAATTATTCTGTGCAATAGTTGAAAGTACTTAATATAAGTAATACACCAATAGTAAATTATATTTAAAAAGCGAAAACAAAGTGGGTGAGGGATATATAGAAAAAGTCAACTCCCTTATTGATGAATCTCACAGCCCCTGGACGCAGAAAGCCTAGTCTTTCTGGATATTAATTGCAGCAAGAAATATGCATACAGAGAAGCATGAAGAGGAATTATAAAGGAAAAAAAGAAGGAAACAAAATGCAGGAAATAAGAATGAAATTAAAAGGGATAATTCTTTTTTTTTGCCGGCAAGGAAGTGACTGAAATATTCTCACTTCCTTGAGGATGAGAGGTTCCAAATGGAGAGTATTTTCTCGGTAATTCTTTACCAATACCAAAGTAACGTTGCGTAACCCAACTAATATTCCACTATTATTAACCAGATTGATATCCTATCCGATGCACGCACGGGATTTCTAGGTAATATTGACCCATTAAAATTTTAAAATCTTATCAAATCTTTATTTTAACTATATGTATAATTTATTTTGTGAGCATCAATGGTATTCTTGTAGACAGGCTGATATAATTTTTTTTTTTGTTATATTGATAATTAGAATAAACTTTATAAGAAGAAATAAACTTTACATTAGGCGGCAAACAATACAAACTATAAAATGAGAAGCAAAATCTCATAACATTTAATGCCAAATTCACATTATTATAATTTTTTTTTGGAGTAAAGGGGAAATATAATTTAACAACTTAGTAGGGCTGGCATAGTATTCGGAGGAAATTGGTTCCTCTACACCATCATACATAATTTTTTGAAAATTTACTGGAATTGTTAATTGTTAATTTTAGCCACAGCACAGAACTACCTTCATCTTTTACTTTTTTTTTTCTTTTCTTTCCACATGTAATGTATGAGAGTTGAATGCACAAATCTATTAATCTCCCACAAATTCATTGGTCCTAGATGGACGCGCTTTTTTTTATTTAACTTTTTTTGTTAGGATTTTTTTAAATAAAAAAAACTTGCTTATGTGGGTGCCTTAGTTAGCTTTAATGGTTGTACATCCAACAAGACAAATCATGTAGTGGGCTTAATCCATTTGTCTTGGAAATTTAATTCAACTAACTTGAAAATTTAGTTTAGTCCACTTAAAAATTTAATTCATTTTACTTAAAAATTTAGTATACTCTATTTGAAAATTTAGTTCATTCTTGATACTTGGAAAAAAAATATAAGGGTATTTTTATCCAATAATTTTTGTTTCTTTCTCTGTGAAGGACTTAGGACCTTTAGAGGAATTGAAAAAATTGGGAGTCTTGCATAGGA
The DNA here is from genome assembly GCA_026686845.1 of Adenanthera pavonina. Taxonomy (NCBI): domain Eukaryota; kingdom Viridiplantae; phylum Streptophyta; class Magnoliopsida; order Fabales; family Fabaceae; genus Adenanthera; species Adenanthera pavonina. The sequence continues at coordinate 33,005,464 of JAIVEN010000015.1, forward strand.
AATATTTTTCTTATGAGATCCTAATGTGTCTTTTTCCCCAACAATGTGGGGGAGAGATATAAAACCTCAAATGTATTGAAGTCCTATAGTAGACCATGGCTATTGAAATAGTTATCTCCAAGTTTGATTTAATTTGGTTAATTAAAGATATTAACTGCCTTAGATTTTCAACGTGACCCAACTTTATATATGTTTGTCTTTGATATGTGGCATGATCCTCTCCATTGATATAATTGGATGATTCATATTATCAAAATTAAAGAGAACCATCACGACAGCTATAGTCCACTATAAAACTCCAATATAATTGAGGTTTTAAATTAAAATTCAACTATTATATTATTATTTTAGGAAATTTTAGGAAATAACACTACATGGGATCTAAATTCGAGAAGAAGATATTTGAGGACTTATTGTTAATGAAAAAAGTTCTCTTAAAACTTTAAAATTTGTAAATTCCCAATAAGGATTTAGGTCCTTAGTGTTAATTCAGATGGTTTTGATGATTCTAAATAACAATGAGTTTGGAAATCCAATATCAAAGGAACACAAGTAAAATGAAGAACAAAGTTGGAGCTTCCTAAGGATTGAAGAGTTGTTTCATTAATTTTAGGAATCCAATTTGCAAAAGAAGATAGTTAAGCTTTAAATTTTACTTCACCCAACATTAAATGAGATATCCATTTGAATGATTAATGATTAGCTCATGATTTCAAAATGGTTTTCATGAAAAGAAGTACCTTATGAGGATAAAGTCTCAATTTCAAAGATGTTTCTAAGTGTTCACCTTATTTTCATGAAAATGTCTTACTTTATGCACATAACCATTGAAGGTTATGAGGATAAAGACTTAATCTCAAAGCTTTTCTAAGTGCCCTTTCTTCAATTTCATTAAAAGGGGTTGAGGTTATCCAAATGACATAGCTGTGCACCATGTACTCAGATCTGTCCAGGGATTATCCTGATAAGGTGGGTAACTTATTCGCATAAGAGAGTGAACAGTGAAGGCCAATTGTACTATGTAGCCTATTATTCGCATAACCTAGGGAGGTTATCCGTATAATGTGTGTTACAGAGCACTTGGACTCTGCTCTGTTAATAGGTTATTCGCATAACCTATATTTCAGTGCCCTTGGATTTTCCTGGGTTAAATAGGTTATCTGCATAGCATAGGGACATTATCCGCATAACCTATATTACAAAACTCATGATCCTTCTTTAGCAAAATGTGTTATCCGCAAAACCTTGGGAGGTTATCCTGATAACCTAAGTTTTACAAAAGCTTAGTTTGAGAAAAACTTAACGTTATCCTAACAATTGAGCAGGTTTTCATGAAAATGTGCTTGAGCTAAAACTTAATTATTATGGGATGAACATTATCCGCATAACCTAGCTAGGTTATCCTCATAACGAAAGCTCTACGTTGAAAACAAGAGCCAACGGTCATCTGTTATTCGCATAACTTAAGGAGGTTATCCACATAACCTCTATCAGATGCATTTTATGTGATTGGTGAACGGCTATTTTTCTGAGAGTAATGGCTAATCCTTGTTTCCAACGGATAGTTTTGTTCTAAAACTATAGATAGGATCTCATTTAAGTTGTTGGGTAATGAGGAAAAACATATAAACATCAAACCTCTGCAAAATTTATTACTAAATCTTTCAAAGCTTACTTACCATCTGTTTAGCTCATTTATTGTACTTAAACTTTTATATCCACTCTTTGAGAGAGAGTTTTCATACTGTGATCTGTATATTCCTACACACATTTAGATATTGCTTAGTGTGAGAATATACTAAGAGAGTTGTTATTACTCTTGAGTGAGAAGAGTGAGAGAGTCTTGTTCAGCTCAAGGTTCGAGCTGGGTTGTACTGCGGTGTTTACAAGAACCCATTCAAATCTTGCAAAGGATAGTGAAGAAATCTCAAGTGGTGGCTTGAGGACAGGACGTAGGTCGAGTGGAATAGACCAAACCAGGATAAATCTCTATGTCCTTTTCTCATTGCTCTTTATTCTTATACTCTGTTTTTTAGTAATTTTTTATTATCACTATTATATTTCGTTTTTGCAGAAAAATTCAAACTTTCCAATTCACCCCCCTCTTGAGAAGCCAGCTAAACTAACAAGTGGTATCACAGCTTGGACTCCTAGCTGAAGGATCTAACAATCTAGGAGAATACATGGCTGGCTTTGGTGATGACATTCTTCCAGAAGGAAACAAGACCAACAGATCTCCTAGCTTTAGTGGAGAGCATTATGGATATTGGAAGATGAGGATGCAAATCTATCTTCAGTTCATTGATTTGAATATTTGGTTCGCCATCCAAAAGGAAGACTGTGTCTCGAAGAAATTGCAAGATGACAGGAAGTACAAAGAGAAACCTAAAGAGGAATGGAACGAGGAGGCTAACAGAAGGGTTCTCCTCAACTATAAAGCTAAGCAATGCTTGGTCAATGCCCTCAACTAAGATGAATTCTACAGGGTATCCCAACATACAACAGCCAAAGGTATGTGGGACACTTTAGAGATTGCTCATGAAGGAACAACCGGGGTAAGGGAAAATAAAGTGAATTCGTGCATAGGAGAATATGAAAACTTCAAGATGAAGGAAGGTGAAAATATCAAGGATTTGCAAAAAAGATTCACTCTCATTGTGAATCAACTGAAGAGCCTGTGGAATCAAGTGTTTTGATGATTCCAAACCAACTTTCTAGAGCTTGGAAAGAAGAAATCAAAGGTGCACAAATGATCTCAAGTGGAGAAATTCAAGAAAAACCAGCACAAGAATCTACAGCCACGTTTAAATTGAGTAAAAGACTTTGAATTGGCAAAAAGATGTTTTAGAACTATGATTCTATGTTAATCCATGGAATATTTGAAAAACACCCACAAACAGACGAACTTTGAAATGTTCATACTGATATGGTGTTTTAAAAATTCAAACTTTGTCTTTGGAAATTTGAATTTCGTATTGAAAATGAACAAGTCTGAAAAGAGCCTTCTCTGACAGACGAACTTTGACTGCAGAAATTCGAATTTTGAATCTTGTCTAAAAAGAGCTTTCTCTGACAGACGAACTTTGGATTTTGAAAATTTGAATTTTAGACAAAATACAACTTATGAAAAATGAAAAATTTGTCTGAGGAAATGTCAAAGTTCATCTGAAATCTGAGTTTGGAAAGAGCATCAAAATGACTCACTGACAGACGAACTTTGAACATGAAAATTCAAATTTCAGAAACAAAGCTTGTGAGTCTGTTATGATGATATGTTGACATACAAATGATAGTATTCATAAATTCAAACTTTGAAGTAAGTCTGAAAAGAGACCTCTCTGACAGACAAACTTTGCATTTTGAATATTCAAATTTTGAACAGATAAACTATTGTGCCTTAATTGAACTACCCACTGATAGACGAATTTTTGGTATCAAAATTTGAATTTCGAAGGCACTGTAGCAAAATGGAATAACTGTTCATACTTTCCAGAAGAACTTTAAACTTGAAAATTCGTATGTTCCAACATAGAAACATCTTTCAAAAGATCAAAATTTGAACTTTGCTTCATGACAGACGAACTTCGAATGTTCAACGTTAAAGTCTTTAGCTTTTTGTTTCTGTCAAATTCGTCTGTTGACCAACCAAAATTTGAACTTTGGATGTCATAAGCATTAAATGCGGTTGGTGAACGGATAGTTTTTCAGAGTAATCGTTGGGTAACTTCTCCAATGGATAGATTTTGTCTCTAACATATAGTTAAGACCTAAATCTATAAATATAACATCATTTGAAGTTGTGGGTAACGATTTTAAATTTGTATATACTGAAACTCTGCCAAATCATCAACTCAAAGTCTCTTACTCTCATGTACTTCATTCTTTGTACTCCAACTTTCATATGCACTCTGATTAAGAGAGTTTATTCATTGTAAACAATCTTATCTTCATCTGGAAGAAAGATTTTCTTGTGAGGGGATATCACAAGGGATTGGGGAAGCACTTAGCTAGAGTGCAAAGAGCATCATAGCTGTACTGTGGCATTTGCAAGAAGTCCACTGAATTCTTGCAAGATAGTTGAAAATCTCAAGTGGTGGCTTGAGGACTGGACGTAGGTCAAGATTGAGAGACCGAACCAGGATAAACATCTGTGTCTTCCCTTCTCTACTACTACCTTTACTTGTTATACATTTATACTCTGTTTTACAATCACCTTGCCTTCTTCACTTTATTGTCATTTTGCAGAAAATTTTAATCTTCCCAATTCGCCCCCCTCTTGGGAAGCCAGCATATCTAATAGAGCCTTGGAAAGGAATTCACTCAATCTGAAAAAGTCAGAAAAATTCTCAGAGCCTGGCCCATTGAGTGGCAACCAAAGGTGACAGCAATAGAAGAAGCTAGAAGGGAATTAATGACATCTGTCCTAACCCTCTTTGGAAGTCTTGAAGAATATGAAGGGAAGCTGAAGGCTCTTAAAGAATCTACATCTTATGATAAGAAAAAGAAAAGTCTGGCTTTCAAGGTAGAATCAAAAGATGATGATGATTCAAAAGATGCTGAGCTAGATGAAGAGACGATGGCTATGCTTGTGAGAAGATTTGGTAAAATATATTGAAAGAAGAAATTTAGAAGATTTGCAAAGAAAGATGGAGCCAGCAGCAGCAAGAAAGAGAACAAAGATTCCATCATATGCTACAAATACAAGAAACCTGGACATATTAAATGGGAATGCCCTTTGCTGAGCAAGAAACATGGAAATGACAAGAAGGCTGACAAAGGGAAAAAGAAGAAAGCATTCATATCTTCCATCTGGGGAGATAGTTCAGATGAAGAAGAAGTAGCAGAAGATGATGAAATTGCCAATCTATGCCTAATGGCTCAAGAGATTGTAGAGAAGAAGAAGAATGACAGTGACAGCGATTCTAAGGTAAATGATTCTAAACCTTCCTACTATGAACTACATGATGCATTCAATGAATTGATGGTAGAATTTGTCAAAGTATCTAAACAGTTGAGTCAAGCTAAAAAGAAAATACACTAGCTTGAAAGTGAATCTCATACATCCTGCACTACTTTACAGTTTTCTTCTTCTTCCACCACTTCTGTTTGTGCCTTATACATTGATTTAAGAGATAAGAATAGTTATCTCCACAAGACTCTAACTAAACTCATTAGAGGTGAGGACATGCTAAAAGTGTTATTGAGAAACCAGGTTGTAAGTCAAAACAAAACTAGTCTAGGATATGACCCATGTGTGGTCAAGGAGAAACTGAAAATCAAGAAACAAAATCTTTATGTAAGAAATTTTGTGCATGCTAATAACATTAAACCAGCTCAGAGCATAGAGTCATTCCCAGCTCCTAGAAACCAAAAGGATAGATACTATCATCATTATTTCAGACATGCATCTCTTTCCTCTAGCCCTTTCTCCACTTGTCACTTCTGTAACAAGAAGGGCCATATGTCCTCCACCTATATCTACAGGAAGGAAGGAAATGACAATGGGATGAAATAGGTTCCCAAGGATTCCTCTACTAACAAGAAATGACCCAAGCAAATATGGGTACCTAAAAGAAAGAACTGAAATTTGTAGAGAAAGATATTCAGGAGAAAGATAATGAATGTGAAATTAATGAAGGAGTGTCTCAAAAACTCCCTAGAACTTGGAGATATCAAAGGAATCATTCAGTGAATCAAGTTATTGGGGATGTTAAGGAGAGAGTTAAAACTAAAAGACAACTTAGGGATCAAGTGAATAATTATGTATTTATTTCTCAAATTGAACCTAAGTGTACTGAAGAGGCTTTAACAAATGAATACTGGATTTTAGCTATGCAAGAAGAACTTAATTAGTTTGAAAGAAGTCAGGTTTGGGACTTAGTGCCTAAGCCCAAGGACCATCCTATTATTAGAACTAAATGGGTTTTTAAGAATAAACTTGATGAAACTGGAATAATAATAAGGAATAAAGCTAGACTATTGGCTAAAGGATATAATCAGGAGGAATGCATTGATTATGAGGAAACCTTTTCCCTATTTGCAAGATTGGAGGCAATAAGGATTCTCTTAGCCTATGCCTGCATAAAAGGTATTGTGTTGTATCAAATGGATGTGAAAAATGCTTTTCTAAATGGATATATCATGAAAGAAGTTTATGTTGATCAACCTCTAGGTTTTGAGGACTCAACTAAACCAAATCATATATATAAACTGAAGAAAGCTCTATATGGCTTAAAACAGGCACCTAGAGCATGGTATGAGAGATTGAGTAATTTTCTGATTGAAAAAGGTTTTAACAAGGGAAAAGTTGTTACAACCTTAATTACTAAAAGAGAAAATAAAGACTTGCTTATTGTATAAATTTATATTGATGACATTATATTTGATACTACTAATGAGTCTTTGTGCAAGAACTTTTCTAAGCTAATGCAAAGTGAATTTGAAATGTCAATGATTGGGGAGCTGAACTTCTTCCTTGGACTACAAATCAAATAATGTGATGGTGGCATCTTCCTCAATCAATCAAAATATCTCAAGGAGCTGCTAAAGAAGTTTGGAATGGAACATGCTAAACCTATGGGAACTCCCATGGCCTCTGCAACTAAGCTTGATATGGATGAAGAGGGAAAATTCTTTGATATAACCCAATATAGGAGAATGATTAGTTCCTTACTATATTTAACTGCAAGTAGGCCTGACATCATATTTAGTGTTTGCATGTGTGCTAGTTTCCAATCATGTCCCAAAGAATTCTATGCAACAATTGTGAAGAGAATTTTCAGATATTTGCTAGGAACATCACAGATGGGACTTTGGTTCTAAAAGGCAATGGAGAAGAACTCATGAGTTACACAGATGCTGATTTTGCTGGATCCAAAACTGATAGAAAGAGCACAAGTGGAACTTATTAGTTTCTAGGAGGCTCTCTAGTATCATGGTTAAGTGAAAAGTATAATAGTGTAGCTCTCTCCACAGCAGAAGCTGAGTATGTTGCTGCAGGTAGTTGTTGTGCATAAGTCCTTTGGATGAAGTAGTAGCTGGATGATCTTGAGATTGAAATGAAGGAAATCCCAATAAGATGTGATAATCAAAGTGCTATCAACATCACAAAGAATCCTGTCATGCATTCAAGAACAAAACACATTAAAGTAAGACATCACTTCATAAGAGATCACGTTTTGAAAGGGGATGTCAAGTTAGAGTTTGTTCCTACTGAAGATCAGCTTGCAAACATTTTGACAAAGCCACTTGTAGAAGATAGATATGGTAAAATCAGAAGAGAATTGGGAATTGTAAATCCCAATGAGTTATAAGTATTTTCTGAAATCTCTCTTAGGCTTATGATTCAGTTGATAATAATACTAACTTAAACATCAGAGTATCTAGAAATTTGTTTTGCAGGATTTCTTGATTTGAAATAATGAAAATCTAATAAAATGAAGTACCCTACACATTGAAATGAAGTTATGATGAAAAGAAAAGGCTTATGGGGATAACACAGATATCTGTAAGTGTTTATGAGTTTTTCAAATATGCTTATTCATATAACCCCGTAGCCTTATGCTGAAAATGAATTGATTTTCTGGTATGCATAGCCTCTGTGTTTGAGGTTATTCGGATAAGGTATGAGGCTTTTCATGAAAATGAGAGCTTTTGTGAACCTCCGGTCTTTGTGAAGCTCAATTTTCAGATAAGGTCATCACCTTATGCGCATAACCTGCCTTGTTTGTTTCATTGTATGTGTATTATGAAATTCAATATCAGGATAACTTGCCTACCTTATCCGCATAACGTTACGTCTAGAGAAGAAGTTCCCAAAAGTAAGAACATTATTCGCATAAGATGGCAAGGTTATTCGGATAACATATTGTTTGCCAATTTTTTGTGTGCTTTTTGTGAAACTTCTCTTCTCCTTTCTGTCTCAAATTGATTATGCGGATAACCTGAGGACCTTATCCACATAACCCAAGCAAACCGTGCCCCTGCATATACTCTTTGAACTCGTTATTTGTATAAACCCCATATTTTCTATGCATAACCTTGAGACTATATATAAGAATCTCTAATTTTCAGCAGTCTCTTGTGTAGGAAACCTAGCCCTATCATGAAAACCTTCATTCATGCTCCTCAAGCTTTCCAAAATCTCCCAAGTTCTATTCTATTCCTTGAATTCAAACTACTTTTCGGCCTATTCTAAACCTCTTTCACCATCCCAAATCATCTGGAATCACTGCTATGGCTAAGACTAAGGGAAAAAACCAAGGGGAACAACCATAGGGTAACATGAAGTCCAAATATGCAACAAAATCACCAAGCTAAGGGAAAAGGAAAGCTGAAGCTGGACCGAGTGTTCCAACAAAGAAACCCAGAACACCAAAATCAAAGGAAATCCCAGAATCTGAGCCTCAAGCTAACACTCACGTAAGTTCATCTGCTACTGAGTCTGAGCAAGCCTTAATTGCAAATGAGCTTATTAGCATAAGAATTTTGAAGGAATCATATGAGGCTGATTTTAAGAAACGTAAAGTAGTCAAGCCTCATTTTGTTAAACTAGAAGAGTTTCTTGTAAGGAATAAATTTGAATCTGCTGGGAAGTTTGAAAACTATAGAGGGTTGATAGAATTGAAGGAAGAATATGATGAGGAGGTTGTGTGTGCATGGTACAATTCCTTAAGGATAAATAATGAAACAAAAGTGCTTGAAGTGAGGCTAAGGAAAAGATGGATAACACTACATCTTGACTTACTTTCTGAGATTTTGAACTTGCCCACTGGAGGAATCAGAGTCAACATTGATACTACAAAGTATCCCTCAAAAAATAAAAATGTTGATGAAGACATTAGAGAAGAAGCAAACTATAAATGGAGCACAATTGTATCTAAATGCTCAGGCAAAGACAAAATGTGCCTTCTGAAAGAAAGATAGCTCCAACTCATTTGAGTACTAAGAACAGGGTCCTCCACTACATTGTTTCACGTATATTCTTCAACAAGAGTGAAGGCTACAACTATCTGTTCAGAGGAGAATTCCAAGTCATGGTACTGCTGGTGAAGGGGAAACCAGTGAATGTGGTTGATATCATCTTGCAGAGAATGTGGAAGGTAAGAACTTACAGGAAGGATTCACAATTGCCATATAGGCATCTCATCACCGGAATCCTAAAGTATTACAACATTCAACATATTGAGAGAGGACCTACATTGCTTCCTGAAGAGTTCAATGAGAAAGCACTGCAGAAGATGGGGATAAGTTTGACAAATGGCAGATGGGTTGACAAGAAAAGGGATACTGAAGAAAGTGATGCAGGTTTTGAATTAGTAGATGCAGTCAAGAGTCATGAAGTTAGTGATTCCAGTTCCTCTTCCTCCTTACCTACTGATCCTCCACAACCTTTGCACCCTGAACCACATACTCCCACTCCTACACCAAACAAACCTAATGAAACCCCAACCACTAGCCTGCCTACACCTTCTGACATTCCTTCCCTATATCAGAATCTATTTCAATAGCCATGGCCACCAGGAAGGAACATAGAGAAGATATCATCAATCTTGGGTACCTCATTGCTGAGATGCAAGAGAAATTTGAAGCCAAAATTGAAAACCTTACCCAAGAAGTGAAATTCCTGTGTGAACAGATAGGCTCTGGTGTATCTCAGCCTTCCTTATCACCAATCCAACCACCTCCTCCTACCTACACTGGACCTACTACTTTTCCTGAGACTTCTGCAAAGTCTCCATTAGTTGATGCTACTATTCCTTCCACCTCTAAATCTCTTGCTTTATCAGAGGATCTAGGTCCTAACTTGCATTATGGACTTGAGGATAACGAATCAGATCAAATAGTGGACACTGACCAGGATTAGGATAGAGCTTTAGTTCCTCTACCGAAAGGGAACTTCATTCACCATATTTATCTCTAACACCGTAGACAAGAGATTAATGCTCTCTTTCCTCCTCCATCTTACCCAATTTCCTTTGAGGGCATCAATTACCTAGCTAAGGTAGCTGTGCAAGAAATAATAACCATTCCCTCTGATATTGATCCCTCTCCTATACTCCATCCTACTGTCTCACCTCCTCTAGTGATGCCAGAAATTCCCTTTATCCCTATGTTTCCCTTTGCTTCTCTTGTCCATACTGGTGTGCCACTACAGGCTATTCCAGTGTCCTCAATTCCAGCTCCTTCTCCAACATTCCCTTTGTCCCTAGATGAAAGACTTTGACTGATTAGGGAAAGGAAAGCCAAGATTAATCAGGAGATTACTCAGCTTGATGCAGAAGAAGTTAAATACTCCTCAATTGCTGATGACAAAAAGGGAGAGAAAAAAGAGAAAGAAGATAAAGAGGAAAAACAAGACAAACAAAAGGAAGAAAAAGAGAAGAAGGAAAAGAAGAAAACTAAGAAAAAGTCTACCCCTTCAAAGAAAGAGACTTAATTGGACTTGTTTTTGTTGTTATGCTCCTGTGTGCTTGTATATTTTCTTCAGTTTCTGTGTCTATTTTTATGTTGATGATATGTACACTCTCTCTATTGTAATGACTACCTATAATAGAATTCTTTTCTGTGAATTTTATCCATTCTTGGTTTTCTTTGCTCCAAAAAATGTGCACTGTATTATCTAACTTTATTTATACTATGCACATATTGAGGGGGAACTTTATACAAACCCAAGTACCAATAAAACTTTTAAGTTGTTTTGTCATCATCAAAAAGGGGAAGAATGTTAATTCAAATGGTTTTGATAATTCTAAATAACAATGAGTTTAGAAATCCAATATCAAAGGAACATAAATAAAATCAAGAACAAAGTTAGAGCTTCCTGAGGATTGAAGAGTTGTTTCATTAATTTTAGGAATCCACTTTGTAAAAGAAAGTAGTTAAGCTTTAAATTTTACTTCACCCAATATTAAATGAGATATCCATTTGAGTGATTAATGATTAGCTCATGATTCCAAAATGGTTTTCATGAAAAGAAGTACCTTATGAGGATAAAGTCTCAATTTCAAAGATGTTTCTAAGTCTTCACCTTCTTTTCATAAAAATGTCTTACCTTCTGCGCATAACCATTGAAGGTTGTGAGGATAAAGACTTAATCTCAAAGCTTTTCTAAGTGCCCTTTCTTCAATTTCATTAAAAGGGGTTGAGGTTATCCACATAACATAGCTGTGCACCATGTACTCAGGTCTATCCAAGTGATTATCTTGATAAGGTGGGTACCTTATTCGCATAAAGGAGTGAACAGTGAAGGCCAATTATACTGTGCAGCCCGTTACTCGCATAACTTAGGGAGGTTATCTGCATAACTTGTATTACAGAGCACTTGAACTCTTCTCTGTTAATAGGTTATCCGCATAACTTAGGGAGATTATCCACATAACCTATGTTTTAGTGCCCTTGGACTTTCCTTGGTTAAATAGTTTATCTACATAACCTAGGGATATTGTTCACATAACCTATATTACAGAACTCATGACCCTTATTCAGCAAAATGTGTTATTTGCAAAACCTTGGGAGGTTATTCTGATAACCTAAGTCTTACAAAAACTCAGTTCGAGAAAAACTTAATGTTATCCTAACAACTGAGCAGGTTTTCATAAAAATGTGCTTGAGCTAAAACTTAGTCATTATAGGATGAACGTTATCCGCATAACCTAACTAGGTTATCTGTATAATGAAAGGTCTACATTGAAAACAAGAGCCAACGGTCACCTGTTATTCTTATAACCTTAGGTGGTTATCTGTATAACCTCTGTCAGATGCATTTAATGTGGTAGATGAGCGACTAATCCTTGTTTCCAATAGATAGTTTTACTCTAAAACTATAAATATAACCTCATTTAAGTTGTTGGGTAATGAGGAAAAACATATAAATGTCAAAACTCCGCAAAATTTATTACTGAATCTTTCAAAGCTTACCTACCCTCTATTTAGCTCGTTTATTGTACTTAAACTTTCACATCCACTCTTTGAGAGAGAGTTTTCATACTGTGATCTGTATATTCCTACACATATTTAGATAGTGCTTAATGTGAGAATACACTAAGAGAGTTGTTATTACTCTTGAGTGAGAAGAGTGAGAGAGTCTTGTTCAGCTCAAGGTTCGAGCTGGGTTGTACTGCGGTATTTGCAAGAACCCATTCAGATCTTGCAAAGGATAGTGAAGAAATCTCAAGTGGTGGCTTGAGGACTGGATGTAAGTCAAGTGGAATAGACCAAACCAGGATAAATCTCTGTGTCCTCTTCTCATTACTCTTTATTCTTATACTCTATTTTTTAGTAATCTTTTATTATCACTATTATATTTTGTTTTGCAGAAAAATTTAAAATTCCTAATTCATCCCCCCTCTTGGGAAGCCAGCTGAACTAATGCTTAGTAGATTTTTTTTTGAGTGAACAAAAATGCCCCTAAAATATGATGAAAACTTTATTCAAATACTAGGGAATTTAGTTACTCCAATTAGAAATTTTTTTTCAAAACTACTTTTTTCCAAGCTAAAATATGTAATGCTAAAATCTTTTCTTCTCAATTGAAAATTTTTTAAACATGACTTGGAAATTTTGGTTACGCAAGTAAGAATTTTTTTTTAAATTTATTTTTTCTATACTAAAATATGGAAAATAGTTATAAAAAGAAAAAGACTTATATGCTTTTTGTGATGTTTTCTAATTAAAATTTGACATGTATACTTTTTAAATAAATTTATTTAACTTTAAGAAGTTAATACTTTTAGTATATGATTAGTGACTGAATCTAATGTGCATTTAAAAAAATTCCACATGTTAACTTTTAATTAAAAAGATAACACCAAAAGCATATATGGAGAAGCATAAGTTTTTATAGTAATTACTTGAGATGAAAAAAATTAAAGAATTATTAGAAGAGGTTAGTTTAGTATATGAAATTGCTTTTATATAATTTTTTATATAACTTTTGTATCTATTCACTTAAGAAAGTCATATAGGAGATCCACACAGGCATTCATCATTTAACATGAAGGAAAGGGTGTACAAAATGATATTTCACATATAAAAGAGCAAATATATCAGTTACATTATCCATAAGACTAGGGTTTTCCATATCCAATTTTAGCATCCAAATCCTTTTCTTCAAGGACTTCTTCTATTTTGATCAAATCTTTTCTTATTATCTCTACACCTTGTTCTGTATCATCCTGCTTTTCCTTTGAAAGCTTCATTTCTGTCTCCAAAGCAACCAAGTTTTCCTTTAACATTTTCACTTTCTCCACCTTCTCTTTATATCCTCTCATATTTGTAGCAGATTCAACAAGAGGCTTCAACCAACTCAACTCTAATTTGCTAATCTCAAGTTCCTTCCATAAATATCGAAGCTGATCACATGCTTCCTCATTCATATCTTTCTAGTTCTTATTCTTCAGATATTGAAGAACTCAACCTAAAGCAGTAAACACCCACTCAGTAATCTTATGACTTCTATTCTTCTTACATCTACAAATGAAGGATGCCATGAACAAACTTCCTCTAAAAGTAGAACAAATGATTTCTTTACTTTTCCCAAATCCTTGAAATCAACTGTTATGCATGTGGCTGATCAAACTAAAAAACATGATGTGTTATTCAACCCAATTGTTGAGGAGGATCAGTTGCATGCAAATGTGATAGGTGGCTTAAGAAGGAGTAACCGTACCAAGAAGCACTACTACACATAAGACTTTCAAGAACGATTAAAAAGAACTTTCAAGGATGGTTCTTGTGCAGTGGTAAAAGTGGCAGTGATAGAAAGTTAGATGTTCCAGGACAGTTGTTTAACCGTCTTGGAAAGTGAATTTCAAGGATGGTTATAGTAAGATTCGTCCTTAGAAAATGCAAAAATAAAAATTAAATGTATATTTTAATTCACTTTCAAGGACGGTTATATTGAATAACCATCCTTAAAAATGACATTTAAGGATACAAATTTCATTATATATATCCACCTGTAATCACATTCATCCAAAATACTGAAATATATGGATAATCAATTTACATCTAGCTAGCACCTAAACTACCTTACATAACCATTAACTCCCTAAAAATACCTTTAATAGTTACATATATCCAACAAAAGTTCATGGACATTTGGAACACAAGGGATAAAACTCAGCTTCAAAATTTACTAAACTATAACTCAATTAGTGGCAAGTCCCAAGAGTTAACGTTAGAAGAAACTAACCCACATGTGCAATGCCTTTGACCTTTAAGATGAAGTTTTCTCAAGAAAATAGCTTGCCAAAAGGCTACAAATGTCATTAATTTCCTTATCAGAAAAAGGCTCTGGACAAGTGAACATCTACAAGTTCAAGGCATATAAAAACATGATTAACTCATAAAGGAACATGACCAAGTTCAAGACTCTATGAAATGTCATTTGTTACCTCTTCGAATGAATCAATAACACCTAAAGTGATGATATCAAACATATGTTTCATGGCATAGTATCCATACTCTGTATTTCCTGGTTGTTTGCAACACTACAAAAGAACAAAGAATGGCTCAAATCAGAAAAAGGCAAATGATCAGTCCAGAAAGTCTCAAGTTCTAACCACTTTTACCTTAGGGTAGATCCATCCAGCCTTTTGTAGTTGACTTGAGTGCTTACCCCTCATGACATGGTAAGAGTTCATAACTCTATGATGAAATACATATACAAAATTATATTATAGACTAATCAACATCACAAAGAAAAATGTTACACAAACATACTTACGTGTCAACCCACTGCTTCAATTTCAAGGGCGGATAACCCCATGTGGAATAGAACCAAATGACAAGATTTTGCAGGGGACAAATAACCATAAGCGACCAATGGTTCTTATGAAATAGGGAATGAATTACATAGAATCGCAATATCATATAAATTACAAAATTTTTCTTACTTTTCATGATACAGTACCAAGAAACATTGTTTGTTGCCTTCCCGAATCCTAGATGAAATGTAGCTTTTTATTTATTTTGGCTCAGTCACTTTATTGTGGATGTGGTTAGAGGAAATGAACGCATACTTATTAGCTTGTCTTGATAAGTTGCAAAGGCGATGTAGATACCTATGATATTGCAAGTATATTAGTTTTAAGAGTCAAATGCATAGATATCATTTATAATGAAAAATATACTTACATCATAAACAATTGCAAAATCTATATGTCTAGCTTCTCTAGCATCAAGATGTCCATAACATCCTTATGGTCAATATAGAAATTGTACTCTAACTCATCACCCACAATCCATGGAGGCATGTAGATCTCTATAGCCTTCTTGATTTTCCTTGATGTTATAAGCAAACATCCTAAGGTATCCGTATGAGGTTGGGTATTTGGCGTTGATGGAGAAATTT
The DNA here is from genome assembly GCA_026686845.1 of Adenanthera pavonina. Classification (NCBI taxonomy): domain Eukaryota; kingdom Viridiplantae; phylum Streptophyta; class Magnoliopsida; order Fabales; family Fabaceae; genus Adenanthera; species Adenanthera pavonina. The sequence goes on from JAIVEN010000015.1 coordinate 33,020,819, forward strand.
GCTAAATAATTAAGCAATGATGTAGAAAAATCACATGCTATATCAAATGATGTATACGGAAGATTATAAGAGTTTTCATGCCTTATTTGGAATAACTTGTACTAGTTTTTTTGGCCACAAAATAAAATGATTGATAGCCTGCCCCACCATTATAATCTTATCGCTGGGAAATGGGATAAAAGCATCTGCAACTTCTACTTGTTCCACTGCCACCTTCATTTGATCTTGTTTTATTTGTTGGTGATGGATTAATTGTCCCATGGTGTAAAATTTCCCATATACGACTAAACGCCTGTAAGGATCCTCCAAATATAGCCCACATGCTTCTCCAGTATTTTTTTTGGAAGAACCTTCTAGTACTAGTTCAGGAGCACAACTATCTTTTGTGCTATAAATTCTAGGTGAATGGGTTGCTTCAGCAGGTGTGCTAACTTGTATAGGCATCCCCATTGAGCTAAATATAGACATAATTTTCTCTTTTCAAGCTTCCATCTTTTCTTCCATTATCATCTCCATCTCCTCCCTTGTCACCATTTTTTATCTATGGCGTGAAGGCACTCCAAAGTACTCCCTAATGCCTACGCCACATCCAACTCCCCTGACACAGCCAGGGTGCTCCTCTTTCCCAATAGCAGTGACCAAGATATCTTTCCTTCCAACAGGAGTGAATTTTCCCTAGGAGTATTGTTCTTGAAGACAATGCTGTAGCATAGAAATAATAAACATAATGATCCCTTGCATTAATTACTAAAGCCAATAATAATTTTGATTGATGCTAAATTACTTACAATCTTTTCAATAACTACACGAGCCTTCTCGGTGACGAACTCTCATTTTTATGTAATCTGCGCTCTCTTCCATTTCTCATGTCAAATGGGTGGAGATAGAGGAGAAGTAACAGTTGATGAGTCAGTTTGAGCCTTCAACTTCTCCTGTATTATCTTCTCTTCAAGCCCCTGATAACCCCCACGAGACAATGTGTGGGGGCACAAATTTTTCTCTTGTGCCTCTTGACCTTTTTTTCTTTTCTCCTGTTAACAATAAATGGAAAGTTTTGGTCAAGAAATTAAAAAAAATAAAAACATGAAGTCAATTCATTTACTCATTCTTGGGATACTAACCAAAACTATAGGATCTCTTTTACTTTCAACAAAAGCCTACTAAGTCTCTTCGTCAAGAAACTGAAAATTGTCACAAGGATTACAGCCTTTTATCTCCCTAAAAATGTATCTACCTAGATTGTTCTTAAATTCCTTCCAACGCTCCCCTGCATATTGGATCATCTTCGTCCTCAAAATTTCATTATTGGGAACATCATAAGTGAGCTATAATATACACGGGAATAAGAAAATTAGTGATATAGTGATTTGGACAAATATTCTAGTTACAAAAAAGATAACAATATAGTGTGATATACCGTTATACTTTCCTAAATATTCTTCTTCAATTGGATAGGTACTTTTTCCTACTTAGGATACAAGATGCTGGCCTTGTTGCGTCCTTGTAGGGAGACAAAACTATTAAATTTGATACTATTAGGGCCTATAGCATTCCAACTCGAATCAATGCTTGTTAATTCAAATGTTTTGATGATTCTAAAACAAATGAGCTTGGAGATATAATATCAAAGGAACATAAGAGAAATAAAGAACAAAGTTGGAGTTTTCTAGAGATTGAAGAGTTGTTTCACATGTTTTAGGAAACTATTTGTAAAGGAAGGTAGTTAAACTTTGAATTTCAATTCACATAACAATAAATGAGATAACTAACTGAATGATTAATGAATAGCTCATGATTTCAAAATGGTTTTCAAGAAAAGAGCTATCTTATGAGGATAAAGCTTCAATTTCAAACTGATTCTAAGTATTCAATTGGTTTTCATGAAAATGTTTTAGCTTATGGGGATAAGATCTCAATTTCAAAGATGTTTCTAAGTGTTTACCCTATTTTCAAGATAATGTCTTACCTTATACGTATAACCATTTAAGGTAATGGGGATAAAGACTCAATCTCAAAGCTTTTCCAAAGTCTGTTCTTCAATTTCATGAAAAGGGATTAAGGTTATCTGCATAGTACAACTTGGGGATCAAGTTCTCAAGTCTATTCAGGTGGTTATCCTGATAAGGTTGGTGCCTTGTCTGCATAAGGATGTGAACATTGAAGGTAAGTGGTACTGTACAACCCGTTATTCACATAACCTAGGGGGGTTGTCTGCATAACGTGTGTTACAGAGCACTTGGACTCTTCTCTGTTAAAAGGTTATTTGCATAACCTAGGTAGATTATCCACATAACTTATATTTCAGAATACTTGAACTTTCCTCAAGTAAACAAGTTATCCGTATAACCTTGGGAGGTTATCCTGATAACCTAAGTTTCACAAAAACTCAGTTTGAGAAAAACTTAACATTATCCTAATAATTGAGTGGGTTTTCAGGAAAATGATTTTAAGCTAAAACTTAGTCATTTTGTGTAGTATGTTATCCGCATAACCTAGCTAGGTTATCTGCATAACGAAAAGCTCTACGTTGAAAATAAAGGCAAACAATTACCCGTTATTTGCATAACCTGAGGAGGTTATCCGTAAACCTCTGTCAGATGCATTTAATGATGTAGGTGAATGACTATTTTACTAAGAGTAACAGCTAATCTTTATTTCCAATGGATAGTTCTACCCCAAGACTATAAATATGACCTCATTTCAGTTGTTGGAGAATGAGAAAAACAATATACACGCCAAAACTCTACTGATTCATTTATTGATTTATTCAAAGCTTACCTACCCTCTGTTTTACTTATTCATTGTATCTCAACTTTCATATCTACTCTTTTGAGAGATTTTTCATTCTATAAAATATTTACACACTTGTAGAGAGTACTTAATGTGAGATTACACTGAGGGAGATAGTCTTACTCTTGAGTGAGAAGAGTGAAAGAACTTGTTTCAATCCAAAGTTCAGGCTGATGTTGTATTGCGGTCATTGCAAGAACCCATTCAAATCTTGCAAGAGATAGTGGAAAAATCCCAAGTGGTGGCTTGGGGACTGGACATAGGTCAAGTGGAATAGACTGAACCAGGATAAACTACTGATTTTTCTTCCCTTTGCTTGTTATTTCTTATACTATATTTTTAGTTACTTTTTTAGTATCTGTAATATCCCAACTTTTATGGGATATTATAAAATGAATAAAAGATAAGAAATGAAGTGAGACGAAAAGGTTATATATAATCGGGCTTTAGAAGGAATTAATTTCTCATCTAATTTTCTGGAAGAAGTTATGCTTGATCCTTAATTGGAATTAATTTTCCATAAGTTCCTTAGCAGAAATTAATTCCAGAACTTACCCCGGAAAATATGCAATATACCACTTGAATGAAAGCCTGCTCCAAGCTGAGCGTAATGGTATAAGTATTGCATGCCTGGGAGGTCTAAGTTGAGAGATAGACCAATTTGAAAGTTAATGTGAATAGTGAAAAGGAAATAATAAAAAATTGGTCTTTGGGTGAAATTACAAGAAAGTGCCCGAAAGAATGGATAATTATATTTTTGACCCGGCTTAAGGGCAAAACGGTCATTTCCACATTAGAAGTAAAATGTGAGTAATGAATTGAAGACCCAAAAATGAAAAAGTTGATATCATAAAATGCATGAGGAATTGAAAAAAACGGAGAGACACCGTTAAGCATGAAGAAGGGCAAAGAGGTTATTTTTCCCAGTTGGATGGAAAAATGAGAAATTATATTTTTGCCCCCAAAGAATTATTAAAAGGATATCCATGTCCTTAAAGTCATAAAAATTACGTTGAATGAGTATGAGAAATGTCTTGGGGAAAATTACACCTAAGGACCCGAAAGTTTTAAGAATTATAAATTAGCCCCGGGTCAAGGGCATTTTTGTAAATATGAGAAATTATAGTCAAAATGAAGCTTTTAATGAGTTAGACCCAATGAAATATAGTATGGAATTTATTAAGGTCAAAATAATATTTATTGGGTAATTAGAGTTTAATATTAATATTTTACCCGATAAAAGTCAGTTTAGACTGCAGGAAAATGCAGTATTGATCCAAGAAAAATGATTGGACCTTAATAAAATATATTTTGGGTCTAGATAATGATTTTGGACCAAAAATAATTACTGTATAGTCCTGTACCAATTTAATGACAATCTTGGCAAAAATACTTAATCGGTACGAGTAAATTTAATCGGTAAAGGGTATTTTGATCCATTAAAGTTATGATGCAATTTTTGGCCAAAAAAGGAAGTGAGCTACGTATGAAGTGAAGAATAGATACCAAGGGAATTTTGACAAAAGCTTTATTAGTCAAAAAGCAATCAAAGTCAAAGTTTTAATTAATAAAAGTCACTTTATTATTGTTTAACACTTAATCACCTTAGTTAAAGTTTCAGCACGTCTTCTTCAGCCTTCATCACGTCTGGAAGTGCAACAAGAAGAGGAGAGAAGCACGAAAAGAAATTGAAGCCAAGAAGCAAGAGAAATAAGAAAAGTTTGGCCCTCAAACTTCTAAGGTAGTTTTCTATGGTCACCACCTTTTACATACTTGAGTATTGTGGTGTTTTATGGAGTATTTTCTCCTCTTTCACCTCTGAAAGTTTCAGCCTAGAGAGAGAGTAGAGAGAGAAAATCAAGCCATGAAAAAAGTGATCCATGAAAAGTGATGTATAGGCTTCAAGGATTAAGAATATGGCATTTGATTTCAAATTGATCGGATAGTTTTTTTTCTACATTTTTCTGAAATTTCTGCCTATTTAGGGTTTGAAAAGGAAAGGGAATTTCATGATTTTGACCCCAAAAATGGATTCCCCATGGTCCAAAATCTTAAGAACAAGTGTGTTGTACAAAGAAAGATCAAAGGAACACTAAGTGAAAAAGTTAGGGTTTAGTGTGCATGGCATTGTATAATTCCGAAAATCAGTGGCTTAATGGATTAAATGATGATATGTATAGGTTCAAGGAAGCTTAAGCAAGCCAAAGAATAGGTGCACAAAGTTTGAAAAGGAAGGGAATACATAAAGGTAGCATATTTCCATTCTATGCATTATATTGTCTTATGAATGTTTGTGAACTCTATGACTTGTTTGATGCCATGATTAATATTTTGTAATGTCCATTGATTGTTGGCTGAGTTGTTTAAAGGGGCTTGAAGCTCCGGAATGCCCAATTTACAAAGTGAAACTCTGCCGAAATTTTCATAAAATTGTTATGGCATTATATGAATTGATGAGTTTGCTTGATAATCTATGTGAAATGTGATGATATATGTGTGTGATTGGATGATGCTACTGAGATTCTTTGAATCTCACCCCCCTTCAATGACTAACCATGCTAAGGAAAACCAATGCAAAAGAGTTAACGAAGGATCAAAAGGCATGAAGAAGGAAATGATGTTGCAAGCCATTGTGTTATAGGGTGAATGGTTATTTGTGTCTTGCTTTGTATGAAATTATAAAATAGTGAATAATATGTTAATGTTGTAGAAAGTGTATGAAAATTTCCAGTTCTGTATGTTGGGATATGAAGTTATATTCTACCAAGTTACATGCCAAAATGAGTTCATTTGCAAGGGTTTTGGCAAGGAAATTGCAATGTAGACTGAAACAGGGCATTTTCCCAACATGTCTGTTTCATTCGCCCTTGTGCTATACTTAATGTGAAGGTAAGTTTATGATATTTTTATACCAGATATAGGGAATCTCCAGCTTTAATATGACATCTAATTCACCCCATTTGGAGTTGGGTACAATTAATGGTGAATTTTCTAATTCAGGGTTCAGAACAGGGCAAGAATGGGAAAACTGAAAACTGGAAAGTAAGTACTGGAAAATTCAAAAGCTTATATAAAATCGTAAAAAGCTCCAAAAATTCAATGGTTTATATTTATGGAAATTTCTATGTTTTGAGTTTCATATGCCACTGATTTGGAGGTAATTGGAGCTATATGATAGGAGATATGGAGGTTTTCCCAAAACTATTCCAGCAAAAGTGGAATTCTGACCCTTTATGATTTAAGTTAACACCATGTCCTGTGCAAGTTGAATAAATGTAGAATAAAAATATTTATATAAACAGACTCACAGGGCTTTCATATGACATAAGGAATGTTTGATTTGGCTCATGGTAGAGTGAGATATGAATTTTTAAATATAAGGCCAAAATCCTGGGGAAGAGAAAATGACCAAATATACAGTAAATATTTAAGGAATAAACTGTATAAATTGGTCAAGTAATTGCTCAGTTTCATATTTTTTCCATGTAAATTAGGTTTTTATCTATTGTTAAAGACTTGAATCACTATGAAATGATTTTTATATAATTATTTATGAATTATCAAAGTTCAGTCAGTAAAGTGGAAACTACCATATGAATAGTAACCAAAAATTTTTGAAATTCTGATTTTCATTCTTATGTGATTCAAGCTTAGAATCAAGTATAATTAGACTTAAAAGGAGTCTAATTCATGAGAAATAAGTCTAAAAGTAAGGTGTTATAGTATCACTACTGTATTTTGTCTTTGAAGAAAAAATTCAATCTTCTCAATTCAGCCCCTTCTTAGGAAGCTAGCTGAGCTAACAAGGCCAACATGTATCCTTTGCTCATTTCCTTGGCCGAGGGTCAAGTCCTTCAACCATGTGGCACGTCCACCCCTCTTACGGATAGACTTTTTGGATTCCATGTACCTGTTTAGAGAATAAGATAATTAAGGTAAGTAAACTGAAGATATTAAACTATCAAACTTTACAAATTATAAAATTCAATTTTTTCATGTAGAGATATTTAAAAAATCAGAGAAGATAAATAACAAACTTATTAAAATTACTTATACTATTTCAATTTTTTCATGTAGGTATATTCTCCCATATCCCTTCATCATGATCATATCTTGTGACATGTACTTCATCTACTTCATCTTCTTCATTCAATTAAGGTAGCCTTGATAAGAAAGGAGGAGTCTCACAAATATCAAAACTTAATTCATCATTCTCATCGCCAGCAATTACCATTTTCCCTTGGAGAACCACAAACTATCTTTCATCAGCTAGATCAGTGATATAAAAAACTTGTTTCGCTTGGAATGCCATGATAAAGGGCTTATCCTTATAATATACCCTATTAAGATCCACTAATGTGAATCCTAAATCATCTGTTTGGAAACCATTATCACTATCAACCTATTTACATTTGAAAACAGGAACTTTAAATTTCATATAATTAACCTCCAAAATCTCTTCAATAACCCCAAAATATGATATGGCTGCCATTACAGGGTTTTTATCTTTTGAGCTAGAAAAATGCATTGATTCAACTACTATCATAACCCCACTATTTTCCATAATGCTCTTATCATCCTGGGCCTTTGTATAGAAGGAATATCCATTAATGTCGTATCCACTCCAACATATGACCTCAAATTGAGGCCTATTGGCTAACCATCTTATTGTATCAGAAACATTATTATCCTTCATAACCTGTTCATTAAACCATGATCTAAAAGTCCTATTGTGCTAATTCACCAACCATTTATAATTCTTCCAAGGATTTTTATCCCTTACAATGCTTTGATGTGTAGCTAAGTAAGGTTGAACTTTATCAGTGTTATTCAAGATGTATAGATGTGCTTGTAGCACTTCGTCACGACCCATGGGTTTCACTTTTACCCCTCGTGTACCCTTACCTACACCTCATCCCTCGTGGCGAGACTTAGGAAGTCCAACAGCTTCTGCTTCTGACAAGTATTCCACACAAAACTTAATAGCTTATTTGGCAACATATCTCTCAATAATAAATGCCTCAGGCCAATGTGGATTCTTAACATACTCGTTTAGGATTTTCATATATCACTCAAATGGGTACATCCACCGCAAATATATAGGGCCACATAACCTTATCTCGCTCACTAGGTGGACAATTAAATGCACCATTATGTCAAAAAATGAAGGTGGAAAGTATATTTCAAGTTGGCATAAGATAATGGCAGCATCATTTTCTAATTCATCTAATTTATAAGGTTCAATGACTTTGCAACATATAGCATTGAAAAAGAAGCATAGTCTGGATACAGTGTCTCTCAATTTTTTTTGGCAAAATATCCAGAATTGCTACAAGTAGTAGTTATTGCATCAAGACATGGCAATCATGAGACTTTAAGCCTACTAATTTTAGATCTTTCATTGACACAAGCCTTTTAACATTTGAAGAATATCCTTGGGGAACTTTGACACCATGTAAACACTCACAAAAACTTCTTTTCTCATTTTTGGACAATGTATGACAAGCTGGGGGCAAATAATTCCTCCTACCTCCTTCTTGCGGAGCTAACTCTACTCGTATTCCCATTTCAACCATATCTCATCTGGCATTCGTACCATCCTTTGTCTTTCCTTGTATGTTGAGAAGCGTTCCAATAAGACTATCACACATGTTTTTCTCCACATGCATGATATCAATACTATGCATGACCTCAAGACTTCGCCAATATGGAAGCTCAAAGAAGAAGAACCTCTTTTTCCATAAATTTTTTTCAGTTGTAAGCTTTTGAGTCTTACCGAAGAAAACATTGATGTTGTTCAACCGCTGATAAACTTGCTCTATAGTTAATACCTCTGGAGTATTTTGATCTCCTTGTAAGCCATTGTAAGCTTTTTTCAATCTATGATATGGATGGTTTCATCTGAGCCTTCCTTCCAAATTGAAGTTGTTTGTAACATGTGCCTTCTTGACATATAGGGCATGTTGTATGCACCTTAACATTGTATCCAGAAAGATTTCCATATGCTAGAAAGTTATTTATTGTGTAGAAGATCATGGCACACATCCTAAAAGACTCTTTGTGATACACATCAAACACATCCACACCTTCTTCTCATAGCATTTTCAAGTCTTCAATTAAAGGTCTCAAGTAAACATCTATGTCTTTTCCTGGCAGTTTCAGGTCCGAAATCATCATAGACAACATGATGTACTTGCGTTTCATGCAAAGCCAAGGAGGTAGGTTGTAAATCACCAATAGAATAGGCCATGAACTATGTTTACTACTAAGGTTACCATAAGGGTTCATTCCATCAGTACAAAGTGCAAGCCTAAGGTTTCTTGCCTCATTTTCAAACTCTACAAACAATTGATCGACTTTTTTCCATTGACGAGAATCAACCGGGTGTCGAAGCTTTCCATCAGTTATCCTCTCATCAGCATGCCATCTCAAGTTCTTTGCATCCCTTGCATTAGCAAACAAGCACTTGAACCTTGGTATTATTGGAAGATACCATAACACCTTCATAGGAGGGTCCTTAGTGATCTCATCACAACTAGTGCCATCATTGTCCTTTGCTCTGTAGCGTGATGCCCCATATTTCGAACACACATGCAACCATTCATTCTCATTTCTATACAATATGCAGTCATTAGGGCAAGCACGCATCTTTTTATACTCCATACCCATCGGGCACAAGATTTTCTGTGCCTCATAGTAACGATCCAGTAGTTCATTATCTTCTGGAAGCATAATCTTAAACAACCCAAGCAAATCTGTAAAACTCTTATCACTCCACCCATTTTTCACCTTCAAGTTGAACAATCTCAACACTGCTGATAGTAGTGTAAATTTAGTGCACCCTGGGTACAAAGGCTTCTTTGTATCACTGCATAGGGTATCATATATATGTGCTTGCTCAAAGGCCTCTACTCTAACATCACGAATCATGTCCTCTAGTCAATCATCCATATCCACATCAACTTCTCCCATTTGAGATACAATTGGTGTTTCTAATAATTCACCATGCCATATCCATCGTGTATACCTCTTGTTGAACCTGTCACAGAGTACATGCTCTCTTATTTGTTCAGCACTCAATCGCCTCTCATTCAAACACTTGACACAAGGACAAAAAAACCTCCCATTGCTATTAGAAACATTTCTTTGAGCAAATGCTAGAAACTCCTCCACCCCATTCTCATATTCATCACTTGTTTGTTGAGCGTTCATCCAACTATGATCCATGACTAATTTAAACCACCACCAATTAGTAGGAATACAACTCATTAGGAAAAAAGAGATGTAACTTGACCCATTACCAACTAATTAGAAAATAGAATAATTAGGGACTAAATTTAAAAGACTGTGAGAAAAACCTGTCATTATAATTTCACTAAATTGAGAGAGACATGTAATTTCATTCACAAAGTAATACTTAATAGAAAATCCTACTGCCATACCTAACTTTTTACCATAATGTAGCATCAATTTAGCATTAAACAACCACCACACCCTACATACAACTACTATATGAACAAGTTTAAGATGGAGAGAAATTACCTTGCTCTTGCCTCTACTAGGTGTATAGTCTCAAGCAACTGGAATGTTTTCGAACCTGGTGCCCTACACACTGAAAGAAAGCAATATCATAGCTTCTGTGAAATTTAATAACAAAACCTACTTTTAACTAACTTCCTTAATCACGTGAAGTAATTAAAAGTGACTTTTATAGTAAACATTTGAAAAGCTTTTGCACACCCACTTTGATGGACTTGCAGTGTAACTGATCTTGACCTAAATTCAATTCTATATTATGTAAAAAGGGAAATTTGAAAAGCAATAGGAAAAAAATTTAAAGAAAAAAAGAGAGACCACTACATCCATAGATTTTATTTGATTTTTGGGAAACAAAAATCTAAAGCTAATTTTCTATTCATTGATGGGCCTAGTGTTACTAAAGTTTACAATAGAAGAAAAAGAAGGTAGTTTTTTTTTGTGTCAAAATAAGAACAGTAAAAACAAGAAGGTAGTTGTTTTTAACCTTTTTTATTATGTCCATAATATCTTTTTGTGTCAAAATAAGAACATTAAAAACAACTTTTACACTCTGCACACAGCTCAGCATTTGCCAGAATTATTCAGTTTTTAGTTTTGCTAATCCTCTAACATACTTTTTTATCTTTTTGTGGAAAATTATTTTATCACTGAATTCATATATATAGTTTTCTAAAAGGTAAGAGATGGTTTGGAATAGTTATAAGACCTTCAAAGTTGGGATATGTGTGTTTATGCTTTATATTTATATACTGATTTAAAAAAATAAAAATAAGAGAAACAAATTAACTAGCTCTAATCTATAACTTTCTAATTTTTATGGTGAGAAGAGAAGACTGGAGACCAAAAGCTTTCAAAGCCATATTATTAATATAGATATGTTGACATAATTGGAAAACTGTTTATTGTTTTCCAAGTACGATGAAGGGTCAAACATTTCAACTGCTAAAAGCTCATTTACTTTCTGAAACCCAATTCTGTGTTAATTGTCAATTGGTTAGTGTTCATGCCATAAAAGTCCTAGGAAATATTTTATTTTTTATGGTTTGCTTCTCCCTGCTTTACTTACTTTCAGTGGGGTGTATCTTATCTTTTTTCTTTTCTCATTATAAATTCATTTTTTTTAGCATCACCATTCATTATAAAGTATAAGATCAAAAGGAAACTGAAAGAAGAGAAATATGTTACTGTATTTAGATTCCTATGATGAGTAGATGGGAATTTCATTGTACAAGAGTCAGATGTTAACAAAGTGTGTAGTGAGTGGCTTAGTGGACTTTATGCCATAACAAAACTATTCAAAAGGATGAAAACAAACACAAACGCACCCTCATGTTTTAATACATAGCAAAACTTAATATGAAAAGAAATATATATTATAAAAATTTGAAAAGCAAAGACAGTAATGGCTGCACAGACCCAAAAAAATGACCAGGGTTCAAAACACCACCTACATCCCCCATACGCATTCAAGAAGCATTCCTCTTTTGAGGGAACACCTTATAATAGTTTAATGATCAGTATTGCATCATTTCAAATGGATATTATTTATAGTTTATAGTTGACTTATGACAGGTAATGTCATAGACAACAATAAATGAAGTGCAAGAAAACTCATCAAACATCATTGCTGGAATTGACATAAAATTTTTTTATAATACATTTGAGACTCAAACAATTTTTTATTAATGATTTAACTATCTATAAAGAATCTTCTCAAATAGTGACTGGAAATTTGTATATTTTAAAGGTGTACGAGGCTTAATGAGGTTTTGCCACTTTTCAAGTTATGAATAGGCACAAATTTCCAGCAAGTGCAAAGAGATATACATATAAATACTATTGTATAAGTAACTAAAATATTTATTTGCATATCACCAATACACTAACATATACATCAGCTAGGGTTAGACAAACTACAGACATGTGTTAAGAAGTTCAAGCTAGTAAAGTAAACAGAGGAGTGGTAACAACAAACGCAGGAATTGCAGCCATATATTGCACAAGAAGGTGGTAAGAGCATGATAGGCCATACTTCTTACAATTTTTTCAGCAGGGAACATTTAATACACTAATCGAATAACTTTTTTGTCAGAAATGAACACCCTTGCCAACATTCACTGTGAAGTTAATCCTATAGGAGGAATCCAGCGTGATTTTATTGGATGAAGGCAAAAGAGACATAAGAAAAAAATATGAGTATTGACTAGTGAAAAGCCCAACAAAATCTTGTTGATTGAAAGCAAAAGAGAAGCGATGCTAAGATACATATAAATCCTGGACCAGATAAATTTTTTGCCTCTTGATGAACTGACTTTGGTATATGAATGCATCATGGCAATCCCATCCCTAACCATAAATTACAGTTGTAAAAATTAACTAATAAGAGATTAAAAAAATGGATGAAATTATAAATGAAAGGACATGAACCACAGAATCATCATAGGACATGCCAAATGATCTTAAACAGCAAATGGTTGACCATGTAAAACCTTATAAAATGTTATTTATGGATTCTTTACTAGGAAACTAGTTATAATGCGCTCACCATAAGTAATAGTTATGTTATTATCATTGTCAAGGACTACATCAACTCAAAAGCTTAAACTTTGTAAGTCAAGGATCATAAATAATTTTATTATAATTTATAAAACACCCCCTGCACACAAACTGCTTTGAATTTAAAGTGAGGACAAAGCACAGACCCATTATATGTTCATTCTATAATTTTATTTTATATTTTTAGAACCCACACTAGTTAAAATAACTTATTTTTCTGACTCCCCATAGAACCCACACCAGTTAAAGCACAATAGACCATGAAATGATTGGATATAATTGAGGGCTCCACATCATATGATAAATGAAGAAACTTTCAAAGAATTGAACTTTTTTATTTTATTCGAAACTGTGAAGAACTTATATATCTTACCCAAGGGAAACTTAAAAAGATAGGAATTGATAATGGAAAACGTGGCCCATCTCTTATTGAAAAACAAATAAAACAAAAAACAAAATACCTTCACAAATTTGAACAAACTAAGCATTGAGTCATTATTCCTTTTTTTTTTTATATAAATGAAGAGACAAACAAACAACTAAGCTCCACTGCATAGAACGAAAGCTATTCCTATAGCTAGGATTAACAATAAAACTCATGACATATTTGGCAAGCGAATAAATAGGAAGAATCCTAAATTCTTTACTAAGGAGTCAGTAGCTTGATTTATTTCTAAAATGATGAAATCATAGAAAAACATGACATTAAACTTTTGAAGCATTATTCTACAAAAAAAGCACCACACCGTAAAGTAGAGGAACAAAACACAGGAATGGCAATGACTAAATATTCACTAATCACTACAACTGGACCTTTCACTAATCACCATCAAAAAGCAACATAGCACTAGAATGAGAACAAGTCAGTAGACACATTACAAAGGAATGGCAAAGAAACAAGAATGATAATGAAAGCCTCAAATGGGAACTAGAACGAGAAACAGAGTATGGGAAAAAGAATGAGAAATAGAGTACTCAGTGATAGCTTTAAAACCATTACCTTCTTCGATACGTAAAGCTTTGCAATGTGTCCTCTAAAGACGACGGCCGATGGAGGGAGTGAAGCTAAGATCGAGGAAGCTGAAAATCAAAGGAGGAGGGAGAGAGAAGCTGGAATGAAATTGAAATGAAGAAGATAGAGCACAGTAATCATGACAGAGCAAGAGAGGAGTTGAAGAAAAAGGCCGATACAGTAGGTTTTCACCAAAATGAAGAAGGCTTGGGTTTTTGAGTGGATCTACAGTAGAGCACAGTGGGTTCTTGTTGGATTGAAGAAGACTTACTGGAGCACATAGGTTTTTGTTGGAATAAAGCAAGATTGCCTGAATGATGAGGTCTGTGGGTTTTGGAGTGGAGGAAACAGTAATGAGCTGTGGGGTTTTTGGGTGGAGGGAGACCGCAAATTGGCAAATCTAAGCAATACTAATCATTATAAAATTATATAATGATATAATACTTAAGAGGACAGTTCCTATATAAACCATCCTCTTATATCTGGTTTCAGGGCATAGAAACAGGGTGGGTTGTGGGTTTTCAGGTGGAGGGAGGCCGAAAATTGCAAAATCTGAACACTACTGATCATTATAATATATTAAAATGTCATTATAAAATTATATAATACTTAAGAGGATGGTTCCTATTGAAACTGTTCTCTTATGTATACTTAAGAGCACGGTTCATCTAGCCACCATCCTTTTAAGTCCAAATCATTACAACTTATTTACCAAAAATGCCACTAGTCATATTTTAGAGGATTTTTCCTACACAAACTTCCTCGTATGTCATTCTAGAATAGCTTTTTTGTACTAGTGAAGTTACCATGGAAGTTATGAGAATGGGATGAATAAGTGGGTGTAATCTAACTGAGGGGGTGTTTGGAATTTGTCTTAGGTGATTTCCCTCTGTATCCTTGTTTCCCTCTGAATATTCTCTCTCTTCTGTGACTGAAGTTCTTCTTATAATAATGTCCCCATTATAGTCGTACCCCATCACTATCAATAATAAGAGTGTAGTTCTATCATTTACGTGCTTGCCCTCCTTTCTTGTGTTATCTTCTTAATTGTAGGTTTAACTATTACATTTGGTGCTGTCATTGAGAGATATGGCAGACAATACATGCATCAAGGATCTATCTTCAGAACTAAAACACTTCTCAAACATGGTTGGTCATTCCAATCAAATTAATGCTGCCATATTAGAAAAGTTGGAGAGTCCATTGGGATTTGTAGATTGTTTGGAGACTTCTCTTGATGTGATTACTAGGGGAATGGATGCATTGACCAGAAGCATGGATTGTCTTCAACAACCCGTGGGCAACACATCCATGAATTCAGATTCTGGTACATCGTCAACACCTTAAACGTCTCAACCTCTTCACATTCATCAAGTGAAGCTAGACTTTCCCAGATTTAATGGCACGGATCCTCTTAACTGGTTTTTTTTAGCAGAGCAATTTTTCTCTTATTATGATACGCTTGACCCTCAATGCTTGACAATTACCGCAGTGTATATGGAAGGGTCTGTAATTCCATGGTTTTAAATGTTATGAAAATGTTGATCAATTACTTCATGGGCTGCATTGCTCGAAGCAATTGAGCATCAATATGGACCTTCACAATTTGATTCTCCCTAGGCCCAATTGTTCAAATTATCTCAAATTGATTCAGTTGCTTCATATTATGAAAAGTTTACTATCTTAGCAAATAGAGCCACTGGGTTATCTGATGAAACACTTTTTGATTGCTTTATTAGTAGGCTCAAGGCTCACATACAACAAGATGTTGTGGCCCAATCTCCTTCAACTCTTTTACAGGCTGCTGATCTTGCTTGCTTATTTGGAGACAAGGAAGCCACAACCTCATACTCAGTTAGATCCAAGACTATGAGTGTTTCCCCTAGGTCCTTTAATTTGTACCCTTCATCAAATGTTTTGTCGGCCACCACCAATACTCATAAAGCCAAGATTACACCTTTGCTTCCTATGCCTTCCACAAAACCATTACCACCCATCAAACGTATTTCACTAGTGGAGATGCAAATCAAATGCGAGAAATATCATACCTTACTCCAACAAACCTCAAACTTGACCTTACTTCAAAAACCAACCAAACAAAACCAAAACACCTCGACTTTACCTTCCAGAACATTATAGCAGCTGAAAAACACAACATGACACCTCAAGAACACCAGAACAGCTGAAACAGAGTGTAGGGCCATGGTTGCTATAGTACTGCTGCATCGTCGGTGCTCTTGGGTTTCAATTTTATCAAAACCGTGGGTCTGGCACTGTGGCGCCCCATGTCGATACTATATCAGTAAATTTCAAAGTTTCGACTTCTGATTGATCTGATTTCAACTCCTCTACAAGTCAATCTTGGCCTAATCAACCCATAGACACCAATTTCACCTC
The DNA here is from genome assembly GCA_026686845.1 of Adenanthera pavonina. Lineage (NCBI taxonomy): Eukaryota > Viridiplantae > Streptophyta > Magnoliopsida > Fabales > Fabaceae > Adenanthera > Adenanthera pavonina. The sequence goes on from JAIVEN010000015.1 coordinate 33,037,113, forward strand.
AATCTGACTCCGTATGGAGATTTTGGATACTCGACACCATTTTGGTTACTTTTGATCAAAACCTACAACTTTCCCCTTCCAATTGCCACCAAAGGCAATTTGACTATTCTGAACCATACACACCAGTCGTAAATGACTCAACCAACTTGTTCAAAAAGGTTTCATCTCAAAGGGACCACTCCTATGAGATTTGACCCCCTTGAACCCCAAATTCACCAAATGGGTTAAGTGTCCCAAAACATACTAACAAGGTCCAAATCCACTATGGACTCACACATGACCAATTCAACCCACAAATACATACTCCAACCATACATGACCAATATTATCACCACCATCATTATATAACCATCACATATCATCCATATCATTCCATATCATTCATTGCCATTACATGTTATTCATCATAATTGACATTTTACATCCAACATCATCACAACATTATTGTCATTACATGGATTAAAAATATTATCCTACTTGGCATAACATACATAGACAATACACACATACATTACTATAACTTGATATTCCCAATACTGGAGTAGATATGCTTCCCTCATCTTCTCTGAACTAGTGTCAAGACCTTCACCTGAAAGGTTAGTTCATGGGAAAGAGGGTGTGAGACAGAGTCTCAGTAATTGGGGACAACCACAAGCATATATATATATATAATTCATACAATAATGCCATGAATGCAATATGAAATGGAATGCATATCTCCCTCGCACACAGCTAGAACCACAAGTTGTCATCATAACATGACATTTCATATAGGTGACTCCCTTTCAACAGTCAGTGCAGATAGATTCCGGTGTTAGCAAGGCTGACTTCCCAAGAGGGGGGGTGAATTGGGAAGATTGAAATTTTTCTGCACAAAGTCAAATGGGTGAAGAAAGTAAAGTGTAATAAAGCAATGTAAAAATAGAGTAAAGTGAAAAGTATTAATAGAGAGAAGAACACTCAATGATTTATCCTGGTTCGGTCTATCCACTTGACCTACGTCCAGTCCCCAAGACACCTCTTGAGATTTTTTTACTATACAGCAAGAATTCAATAGGCTTCTTGCTAATGCCTCAGTACAACGAGTATGCTCTGTTTTCTGGAGCTTTCTCAATCTCTCTAAGCACTTCTACAATGTGCTTCCCAATCCCCTTGTGATTTCCCCTCACAGGTAAATCTATCTTCCAGATGAAGTGTAGATTGTTTACAAAGATATATCTCTCTTGAATAGAGTAGATATGAAGGTTAAAGTATAGATATTGAAGTTAGAGGGTAAAAGCTTTTGAGAAGATGATTTAGCAGAAATTCAGTATATACACGTTTGATTCATTACCCACAACTTCAAATGATGTTGTATTTATAGAATTAGGTTCCAACTATTCGTTAGAAACAAAATCTATCCGTTGGGGAAGTTATCCAACGGTTATCCTGAAAAACTATCCGTTAACCAACCGCATTTAATGCTTCTGACATACTGAAATTCAAATTTTGGTTGGTCAACAGACGAATTTCGAAAGAACCGAAGGTTAAAGCTTCCAACGTAAAAATACGAAATTCGTCTGTTCATGAAGTGAAATTCGAATTTTGAAACTTGTAAAATGTTTTCACATTGTGACATACGAATTTTCAAGAAGAAAGTTTTTCTGTTAAGCATGAACAGTGTTTTCAATTTTCTACAGTGCCCTCGAAATTCAAATTTTGGAAGCCCAAAATTCGTCTGTTCCCAGTACGTTCAAGGAGGCACAGTAGTTTACTTTCTTCGAAATTTGAATGTTGAAAGAGTGAAGTTCGTCTGTCAGAGAGAATCTTTTCAGACTAACTTCAACATTCGAAGTTACAAAACTCTGTCATTCGTATGTCAACATTTCATTCCAACAGACTCACAACCTTAGCTTCTGAAATTCGAATTTTAATGTTCAAAGTTCGTCTGTCAGAAAGCAGTTTTGAAACTTAAATTATTCTTGATTTCAGATGAACTTCAACATTGTTTCAGATGAATTTCTTCCATTTTCATAAGTTGTGTTTTGTCTGAAATTCGAATTTTGAAGACTCGAAGTTTGTCTGTTTCAAAGAAGCTTCTTTCAGACTTGTATGAAAATTCGAATGTTGGAAAGCCAAAGTTCGTCTGTCAGATAGTATTTTTGAAACTCAATTTCTTCTTGATTTCAGATGAACTTCAACATTTTTCAGACGAATTTCTTTAGTTTTCACAAATTATATTTCGTCTGAAATTTAAATTTTGAAGATGCGACGTTCGTCTGTTTCAAAAAGGCTTCTTTTAGACTTAGATGAAAATTCAAATTTTGGAGAATCAAAATTCGTCTGTCAGAGAGACATCTCTTCAGACTTATTCAGTTTTAGCTCGAAATTCGAATTTCCAAAGGCAAAGTTTGAATTTCCATATGACAGTTCAGTTTAAACTTCTCAAACTTCGTCTGTTTGTGGGTGTTTTTCAAATAAGTCAAGATTTAACATAAAATCAAGGTTTGAAAACATTTTTTCTTAAAATCAAAATCTTTTACCCTCATTAAAACATAACAAAAGATCCTACAGAAGATCTAACAGCTATTACTCAAAAATTCTTCACTTGAAACACTTTGATCTCCTTTGATATCTTCAATCCAAGCTCTTGATTGTTGCTTTGGAATCATCAAAACTCTTAATTCAACATCCGGGACATCACCAAACTTACCTCATACTAGTGCACTAGGCCAAAAGTAATACTAATGCTTAGATCATGATTTTCCTTCCCCTTTCCTACTATGAATTGGTGATGATTTAGGAAAGGTGAAGTTCACTACCCGCCTTTCCCTCGTAGCCATAGAAGGAGATTTAACTGCAGGGATCCCATCCTTATTTCACCAATATCGTATATCAATCATATCATTTCATCATATATCATATCATCATCAACACCCGATCACTATATACCTCATAATGCTATGTGGTGATGTTCATGCTATATCATCACATAATCATCATCATGACCATGTTTCAATGTCATGCTATCCAATCATGCCATATCATATCATCATCATATGTAATCATCATCAAAATCTATATAGTCTAGTCGTGTGCATACCACGATATATAGAAAAACCATACACACACATAACAATAGCATGGTATAAATGGAAATATGCATACACACACATATATTAACATATGTTACAAACAATACAAACACTCAGTTATCTCAAGTTGTTACTACCACACACACGTGATTCCATGAGCTTCTTAGGTTATCTAGCACACTTGTACTCCTCAGGTCAACCAAATAACCTCTACAATATAATAAAATCCTCAATTAACATATAATACAATTATCCAAATTCCACAATTCAACCATTTAGGCCTAACCTAAGGTTCCAACACCATTTTCATACATTATTGAGCTCCTAAAAACCATTCAAACTCTAATCAACCACATACATTTCAAATTTCCAATTTCCTCAACCATACATAACCTAGGGTTAAGCTTAAATCATGCATACTCCCTCTAAAACTCACACCCAAGCATCATAAACACCAAATCACACCTTATTAAACCCATTCCATCCATTTTAATCGGTGAATTTCGGCTGAAATCGAAAACCCAACTATATACCTAAAAAATCCAACTTAAAACCAAAGAAAAATGGATAGGGAGGAACAAAAATACTTACCAACAATTAACCAAACTTCCAAAGGTTGCAAACCACTCCTAAGGGTTGGATTTTCAAACCCTAGCATCGCTCTCTTGATCTCTCCTTCATTTCTTTTTTTTTTTTTCTGTTCATCTGAAATGAACCTGATTTAAACAAAATTTATGACGCTCGCCACGGCACCAGTAAGTTCATCGTGGCGTGGATGCTCTCAGCTTAAAAAATATTCCCAAAATTGTAGCTTGCTCATTGCCGCGTGGAGCTCTTCTGTCTACACTTTGATTTTTTCCTCTATCCTGGTCCTTCCGATACTGTACATAACACTAATTACACTTGGTTAGCTAGAGACTAAGTTTGGGATAATGTAATGAGGGTTATTATATTCTCCCCTCCTTATAAAAATTTTGTCCTCAAAATTTCAACTCTTAACTCAAGCATAAATATCTGGATACCTCTTTCACATGGATTCTTCTATTTTCCACTTGACATGATAGGATGTCAGGCCTCTCCACAGTACTTTTACTAACTTAATAGTCTTATTCCTCAATTTTTTCTCCCTTACATCAATAATTTTGTAGCGGCGTAACCTCAAAAGTTAAATCCTCTCGCAGTTGAACTTCCTCATTATCAATTGTATGAGATTGATCCAGATGATATTTCTTGAGTTGAGACACGTGGAAAACATCATGCCCAGCGAGATTAGGCAGTAGCCCCACTCAATATGCCACTAGCCCAATCCGCTCCAGAATTTAATATGGACCTATATACCACAGAGTGAGCTTCTTCACTCGAATTGATCTCCCAACACCTGTGGTAGGAGTGACCTTTATAAATACATGATCTCCTACATCAAACTCCAATGGTCTCCTCCTTCTATTTGTATAACTCTTGTGCAGACTCTGAGAGGTCAAAAGTTTTTGTCAAATACTCTCTAATTGTTGAGGGGTTTGATTCACAATATTCGGACCCAAAAGACTCCGTTCACCAAGTTCAACCCAACACAACAGTGATTTGCATTTTTGACCATACAATGCTTCATATAGAGCCATTTGCAAACTCAAGTGGTAGCTATTGTTATAGGAAAATTTGACCAATGGTAGCTATTAATCTCAATTGCATTTATTCTCCAGAACACAAGCTTGCAGCATGTCTTCCAAAGTTTGAATAGTCTTTTTAGTCTACCATCAGATTAAGGGTGATAAGCAGTACTGAAATTTAACTTTGTCCCCATGGCCTTCTGAAGAGACTTTCAAAACCTGGATGTAAACCTGGGATCTCTATCCGATACAATGCTCATTGGAATCATGTGTAATCTCACAATCTCATTTATACAAAACTGGGCTAACTTCTCCATAGTAATAGTCTCCCGAATAGAAAGAAAATGAGCTGACTTTGTCAATCTATCCACAATTACCCATATTGCATTGTGCACTGAAGAGGTCCTTGGTAATCCCATTATAAAGTCCATGGAGATGCTATCTCATTTCCACTTAGGGGTTTCCAGAGGTTGTAAAGTACCTATTGGCAATTGATGCTCAATCTTCACCTTCTGACAAACTATACGTTTTGCTACATATTCTGCAATATCCTTCTTCATGCCTAGCCACCAATACCCTCACTTCAAATCTTGGTATATCTTAGTGGTACCTGGGTGAATAGTATACCTTCTCTTATAAGCTTCCTCTAGAATGATTTCTCGTAACCCTGCAACATTTGGCACAAAAATCTGACCATGGTACTGGATGATACCATCCTCCAATATATCAAAGTCTAAGGTTTTCACCATTTTAATTCACTCTTGAATGCCCAAAAGATAGTTATCCTCCAATTGAGCATAATAGAGGTTCCTCAACAAATCACTTGATACATTGATGGAGCCTATTACTAGTACTCCATGATGGACATTGATGAATAACTTCATATCTCTTAGGCCTTCCAGCAATTGTTGTTCCCTCATAATCATGGTGGCTATATAGATCGACTTTCTACTTAGTGCAACTACCACTACATTGGCTTTCCTAGGATGATACTTTAATACAAATTCATAATCCTTCATGAATTATACCCATCACCTTTGCCTCATGTTCAACTCTTTCTGATAAAAAAGATACTTCAAACTTTTGTGATCACTGAACACCTCGAACTGAACACCATAGAGATAGTGCCTCCACAATTTCAAGGCAAACACTAAAGCCGCTAGTTTAAGGTCGTGAGTAAGATAGTTCTCCTCATGAGGCTTCAACTGCCTTGAAGCATATGCCACAACTCTTCCCTATTGTATTAATACATACCCTAGACCTTTCTTAGAGGTGTCTGTGTAGACTGTGAACGGCTCAGATGGGTTATGGATGATTAGCACTAGGGTGGATGTTAGACGAATCTTCAGTTTTTCAAATGCTCTCTCACACCTATCATTCCAAATGAAAGATTGATCCTTACGGGTGAGTCTATTCAATGACATAACAAGTTGAGAGAATCCCTTGATGAACCTTTGGTAGTAACCAGCCAATCCCAAAAAGATTTTGAATTTTGGTCACTGATTGCAATCTCTCCTAGTTCAACACTGCTTCTACTTTACTAGGACTCACCGCTACACCTTCTTCAAAAATCATGTGACCTAATAATTCACCTCTCGTAGCCAAAACTCACATTTACTAAGCTTGGCATACAATTGGTGATCCCGTAACATTTGCAATACGATTCAAAGATGGAGTGCATGCTTTTCCTTACTCTTGAAGTATATCAGAATATCATTAACAAATACCACCACAAACTTATATATAAATGGTCAAAAGATCATGTTCATATAATCCATGAAGACTGCCGGGGCATTGTTCAACTCGAATGGCATCACAAGGAACTCATAATGCCCGGATTGAGTTCAAAAAGCTATTTTAGACACATTTTCAATACACACCTGTAGTTGATGATATTCCAACCTCAAATCAATTTTAGAGAAAAATGAGGCACCGACCAACTAATTAATCAAGTCTTTAATCTGTGGTAAAGGATATTTATTCTTAATTGTCACTCGGTTTAGCTTCCTGTAATCAATACACAATCTGAGGCTACTATTATTCTTCTTAACAAATAACACTAGAGCTCCCCATAGTGAGATACCCGATCTAATAAAACCTCTTTTTAACAAATCTTCAATCTATTTCTTGAGTCCTTTTAATTTAGACGATGTCATTCGATATGGAGCTTTAGAAATAGGACTTGTACCTAGTACAAAATTAATGGAAAACTCCAGTTCTCAAGGTGGTGGCAAACCGGTAATCTCCTCTAGAAACACATTAGGATATTCATATACAACCAGATATCTTTCTATACCTCCTTTGACATTCACATTAACAGAGAAAAAAATAAGAAACCCATAATTTGTGCAAAGATTTGAGGCACTACTTGAACTATATTAGGATGATGCTGAGTCTTTTCTTACAAATTCACTTTGATTAGAGCTCCTTTGATCAAAGCCTCCTCTATAAAATTGTTCCCTGCCAAACCAACCTCTATTGGATTGTTCTCTATCAAACTTGCCTCTTCCTCTGCCATGACGGCCTCTATTATGAAGGCATCTTCCTCCACTAGAATCACCGTTGCCACTGCTACTACCAAATCAACTTCCTTTACTAACACCTCTTGTAGGTCCTAAATGGTAAAAGTCTCAGATCATTGAATTCCTCCCCTTTTCCTCTATTTCTCGCATTTACCTGGAGAGCATTCACATCTTTGCACATAAGTCTTCAAAGGACACAAATTCCACCATTGATTGCTGCCCCTTAATTTCTGGATAGGCTTCCTCAAACAACCTTTGAGCCTTCCACCTGTCATTAGGGTAATTACTCAGGTAGGTGGAGCATTTGGCCAAATCTAGGAATAAATCAATATCATTATCGGCCAGCAGATTCCTGTTAGATTTAATATAATATAAGTTTTGATGATGACAAATGCAGAGTAATAAGGAACAAATTCATCATATCTATTTAACATATATGTTATTCCTATTTGAAGTAAAATTAGCATTAGTATGTATCTAATTGTGTTTATAATGCATATATCATACTAATATATCCACTATGCTTTTATATTTTGGATATATAAATTGGACTAACCACTTGGCTTATGAGTGTAATACATTAAATGTAGAATTGTCCAACAAGGAAGAGTGAGCATTAGAATAAAGAAAAGAAAATCAACATCATGACTCACTCAAAGAAGAAGAAGGAAAAGGATGCTCCAAGATGTGAAGAATTCAAGTGTCAAAGAATTGAAGATTTGGAAGCTTGGTTGCATCAAGATAGCCTTTGGAATTTGATAGGTATATACTTCATAGGCTATGAGTTTTCATGTGAAACTCAATGATTTATAATTGCATTTGATTGGCTCAAGAAGTTTTGGTTATCAAAGTAATACATCTTTTCTTTTAAACATAGTGAAATCTGGTTTTCAAGAATCAAGAGTTTGACCTTTGATTATTTTTTTGAGATATCTCTCAAAATACATATGCCCTTAATGTAAAAGTTATTTCATATGAAACTAGACTTAATAAGATTTTAAAAGAAGATTATTTCACTCAAAATAAATGTCATATGAAAAAGTTATGGTGATTTAAATTTGAGTAGTGAGATATGGATTTTCAGTTTTGACCTCTTATCATTATTTTGATTATATATCACAAAATAGATTTCTTGTTAAAGTAAAACTTCTTGAATTTGAAAATAGACATTGAGATCTTTCTAACCATAGGTCATTTGCTTAATTTGGAGTTAAGATGAGATAATTATATCTTCTGCAAAATTGTCTATAGTGCAAAGTTTGAAGTTACAGAGGTTCCGTCTCTGATAGACAAATTTTGGCTTCTAAAATTCAAATTTCAAGTGTGATAGACGAATGTTGACTTTGAAAATTTGAATTTTGAATCAACAGAATGTGAAAATGTTCTTAAATAGTGAATAGTTGAATTTGCACATCCAAAATACAAATTTCAAGTCTGATAGATGAATGTTGGTCTTCCAAAATTTGAATTTCAAATCTCCAAAATGTAAAAATGCTTCTAGAATAGCCAACAGTTGAATTTTCATATCCAAAATTTGAATTTCAAATTTCCAAAATGTGAAAATGCTCTTTGGAATGACCAACAGTCAAATGTCCACACCCAAAATTTGAATTTTGCAATTGCAGACACCTTGTAACTGCTAGTAATGACTAGTTTTTGTATCTAACGGCTATATTTCATCATTTCCTATAAATATGATCTTCCAAACTCATTTTTACAACTCTCTTAATATATATCAAGCTAGAATATGATCTAAAACATCATTTTGATTCTTACAAAGAGAGAAACAAAAATCTTGAGCTAACCCTTGCAAAATCTACGTTCTTTGAGTTCTTAGAGCTATATTGTATCTATTCACTCTTAGAGAGAGTTCAATCATGATCTGTTCTTTATTCTTCTTGGAGAGATTACATAAGGTGTGGCATCCTTGAGGGGATTGGGTTGCTCTTGAAAGGAAAGAGTGAACCTAGGAGTTGAAGACTCAAGAGGAGTCTTAGTTTGTATTGTGGCAGTAGAAGCCCATTGAATCTTGCAGAGATTGTAGAAAATCTCAAGTGACAGCTTGAGGACTAGACGTAGGCCAAATGGTTTAGGCCGAACTAGTACAAATTATTGTGTCTTGTTCTTCATTTTCTTATTTCATCTGTTTACTTTGTCATATGCTATTCACCTCTGTTTTACTACAACAGTTGGAGAAATTAGGCTGCACTTCAAAAGAGGCAAAAACTTATATTACCCAATTCATTCCCCTCTTAGGTGACCAGCTAACCTAACAATTCCCTTGTTAAAAAGCGATAAACTCAGACTCCTTTTGCATCTTTAGGGTTGGAGGGAAGTAGTATGCAAAGAACCATTCCTTAAACTGTTCTCAGGTTATCGGAGCACCCACCGCTTGAACACTTGGGAGAATACTCCTCCACCAATGCTTAGCCTTCTTTTCAAGCTTAAACACTACTAGTTGCACCTTTTGTTCAGAGGTGTAGTCGATCACAGCAAATATGGTTTCCAAATGCTCTATCCATTCCTCAGCCAATGCAGGATCCATTGTACCTTCAAAAGCTTGGGGATTGAACTTTTGAAAGTCTTTCAACTGGGAAGAAATACCCCTTCTTTCAGATCTTGAGGCTCTCAGGTTCCACCTCATTCTCATTCTCATAAACCTAACCTCACACTAAGTACATAACAAGGGTGAACTAAATAGACACATTTGGAAAATGCCTGTTTCAATCTATATTGCAATTTGCTTGCCAAAACCCATGCAAATGAACTCATTTTGGCATGAAACTTGGTAGAACATAACTTCATATCACAATATCCAGAACTGGAAATTCTCATACATTTTGTACATCATTAACATAATATTCACTATTTTACAATTTCATACAGAAGCAAGGCACCAAGTACCATTCACATTATAACATAATGGCTTGCAACATCATCTACTCATCATTAGCTTCTTCATGAAATTAGCTCCTTCCTTAGCCCTTTTTCCATTGTTTCCCTAGCATGGCTAGTCATTGAGGAAAAATGAGATTCAAAGAATCTCAGTAGTAACAATCCATTCATACAATTATGTTATCACACAATTCATGGAAACATCAAGAAAACATCAAATTATCACTTGAAACTTTTAATGCCATGCATTTCGTAAAAATTTCAGAAAAGTTTCATTTTAAGATTTGGACATCTAGAGGTCATAAACCTCATCAATCAACTCAGCCATTCATCACAAATGATCACAAAGCATCATTATATACATATGGCATAGCAACAAGTTCATGAAATTCAAGTTTGATAACAATAAGTATAAATAGGTAAATTACTACCTTAATGTATTCCCTTCCTTTCCAAACTTTGTGCACCTATTCTTTGGCTTTCTTAAGCTTCCTTTAACCTATACATATCACCATTCAAGCCTTTTAGCCACTAGTTTCAAGAATTACACAACACCATACACACTAAACCCTAACTTTTCGATTTAGTTTTCCTTTGAGTTTTTCTTGAGTCCATCACTTGTACTTGACTAATTTGGACCTAAGAAATCCATTTTTGGGGTCAAAAACATGAAATTCTAACTCTCAAAACAACCCCTTTCTGATCGAAATTCATGGAAAAATTTAGAAAAATATTTTCTTCCCAAAACTTGCTTCAATCTATGGTTTCATGCTACTTGGTACCTAGTATTGCCTTTTCCTTTGATTATTTCATGAAAGCTTCACTTTATCTCTCCACCTTCTCTTATGGAAAAAATTTTTAGAGGCTAAAGAGGAAAGAAAACTCCATAAAACTCTTCCTATATGCTTGAAAACACAAGATGGAGATGGTAGAATTTTACCTTGATGCTTTAGCCTCCAAGCCTTGCAACTTTGCCTTCTCTTTTCTCTTCCTCTTTCTCTCTTTCTTTCTTGTGTTTTTCTCTCTGTGTTTTGCTGCTGAAGGCCACATTTAGAATAGATAGGAAAGAGAGGGATTAAATGTCCTAATCATTCACTAATTACTCACTTAACATTAATCACTTTCATTAGCCAAAGTCAAGCCTTCTTCAACAAGTAGTTTGGCCAAAAAAATCCAAGCCTTCTTTGAGAAGTTTTGGCCAAAAAAGTGAGCTGTCTAGACGCCTAGAGAGATTGTTTTAAGTATCCAAAATTGTTCAATTTTTCCTGATCCAGATATATCCTAAACTGAGTAATTTTTAATTGTACCGATAAAACTGCTTTTTATAGTAAATTAGCATTTTTGGGCTACATGACTATTCCAATTTTATTTTTATATTTTCTTAATTATCCTGTCCCAAATGGTATTTATGTATGGCCCATATCCTGTCCCAGATACCTTTTAATCATCAGTGGGGCCCACAGTTTATTTTATCAGTTTACTAGTACTTTTGGACATTCAGCACTGATTATTTCTTCATTCTTGAATATTAACCCTTAGTTCCATATATCATTGGACTTCTCTCGTCGAGCGCTTCATTTTGACAATAATTTTACATATTTAAAAAATTACCCCTGACCCAGGGTTAAATTATAATTTATGAAACTTTTGTGTTATTAGTTGTAATTTTACCCAAGGGCTTTTCTCTTTCTTGCCCATGTTATTTTTATGAATTTAGGGACATATATGTCATTCTTATAATTCTTTAAGGGCAAAAACATAATTTCTCATTTTTCCGCCCGACCGAAAAAAATGATCTCTTTACCCTTTTTCACGCAAAACAGTGTGTGTCCATTTTTGCAAATTTTGAATATATTTCTTGATATTTTAACTTTCTTAGGATGTTATATATACTCCCTCTAAAAATCACACCCAACCATCATAAACACCAAATCACACCTAATTAAAGACATTCCATCCATTTTAATCGGTGGGTTTTGGCTAGAACCGAAAATCCAACTATATACCAAAAAAATCCAACTCAAAACAGAAGAAAAATAGAGAGAGAGGAACAAAAATCACTTACCAATAATTAACCAAACTTCCAGAGGCCTAAAACCACTCCCAAAGGTTGGATTTTCAATCCCTATCACTGCTCTCTTAATCTCTCCGTAATTTCTTTCTTTTCTGTTCGTCTGAAATGATCCCGATTTAAACAAAATTTTCGACGCTCGCCTCGGTGCTAGTAAGCTCATCACGGTGTTGATGCTCTCAGCTTGAAAAATATTCCCAAAATTGCAGCTTGCTTGTCATGGTGACCCTGTATCTCACCACGATGTGAAGCTCCTCTGTCTCTACTTTGATCTTTTCCTCTGTCTTGATCCTTCTGATACTGCACACAACGCCAATTACATTTGGTTAGCTAGGGACTAAGTCCAGAATAATGTAATGAGGATATTTACAAGAAAGGATTGTGTTACAATTATGATGAAAAGTTCACTTCGTCACATAAATGCAAAAATCGTCATTATATGTTATTATTTACAAATTTGAAAGAGCCTAAAAATTCACCATCAGATGAAGGAGGTGAACCACATGCACCAACGAATAATACTTATGTTATAGTAGTCCCACATCTCTCATTTCATGCTTATCAAGGTTCTACAGGTGTTGCTACTATCCATTTTTCTAGGCATATTAATGAAACTAATGTACAGGTGCTATTAGATGGGGGTAGTTCTAACAACTTCATAACTCCACGAATAGCACATCATTTGCAATTACCTATTGAACCTACCCCATCTTTTCGGGTATTAGTAGGTAATGGGAATTATCTGGAGAGTCAAGGAATTGTTTATGCTTTGAAAGTTATTATCCAAGGTCATTACTTGGAATGTCCAGTATATGTCCTTCAAGTGGCAGGATCTAATGTTGTGATGGGTGCTTCATGGTTAGCCACTTTGGATCCACATGTGGCAGATTATAGTTCTTCCGTCATTAAGTTTTACTTTGATGGGAAATTTATTAAATTGCATGGGCATAAATCCAATGTACTGGCTAAGGCCTAATTTCATCAATTTAAATGTTTACAATCTGCCCATGCTATTTCTGAGTTGTTTATTCTTCAATCAAGTGTTGCTGAAGATGATACTCCTTTATCCTTTACCCTTCCAATGGATATTCCCAAAGATTTTGCCACCATTTTGAAAAAGTTTCATGTTGCTTTCTCTATTCCTCGTGGTCTTCTGCCTTCTAGAGGACATGATCATGCCATTGTTTTAGAACTAGGCATAGTTGCTGTCACAGTTCATCCTTATAGATAGCCCTATATTCAAAAGTCGAAGATAGAATGCATGGTGAAAGAAATGTTATGGGAGGGGTTGATTCAACCCAGCACAAGTCCTTTTTCAGCCCCTGTACTACTTGTTAAGAAGAAAGATGTCACTTAGCAATTTTGTATTCATTATAAGGCACTCAATGCTGTCATTGTTAAGGATTCCTTTCCAATTCCAACTATTGATGAGTTCCTTGATGAGTTATAGGGATCAATTGTGTACTCTAAGTTGGACTTACATTCGGGCTATCATCAAGTATTAGTTCGACTAGAAGATCATGAAAAGATAGCTTTTAGAACTCATAATGGCAATTATGAGTGGTTGATGATGCCCTTTGGTCTCATCAATGCTCTAGCAACATTCCAATCACTAATGAATGATATATTTCATCCATTTCTTCAACTGTTTGTTCCTATATTTTCTGATGATATACTTATATATAGCCTATCGTGGTCTTCTCATCTTGAGCATCTCACTATAGTTTTGGAGCAATTATTGCATCATCAACTTTATGCTAAATTATCTAAATGTTCTTTTAGTCAATCCCAAATTGATTATCTAGGACATGTTGTGTCATCTTCTAGCATTGAAATGGATGATTCTAAAGTGGAGGTAGTCATGAATTGGCCAATTCCTTATACTACAACTCAACTTCGAGGCTTTTTAGGCTTAATTGGCTATTATAGGCATTTCATACGCCAATATGCTACTATTGCATTTCCTCTTATCCAGTTGCTCCAAAAAGACAACTTCTATTGGTCTCTGGATGCTCAATGTGGCTTTGAGCAATTGAAACACGCTCTTTCTACAACACATGTTTTGGCTTTGTTTGATTTTTCCAAGCCTTTTTTTATGGAAACTAATGCTTCTTGGTTTGGTATTGGTGCTGTTCTCAATCAAGACAATCACCCTATAGATAGTTTTCCATAAAAATATCAACTCACATGCGTGTGTAGTCAGCCTATGCCCGAGAGTTGTATGTCATCATAGAGGTTGTTGCAAAGTTTCGACCTTATCTTTATGGTCATTATTTCATCTTTCACACAGATTAATGAAGCTTTAGGCATCTTGCAGATCAAGTTATACAAACCCCCGAATAGCAAGAGTGGCTTCCCAAACGGATGGGCTATCACTATACAATTGAATGTAAGCCAGGTAACCAAAATCAAGCTGCTGATGCTCTTTCTAGATCTTGTTTTCTTGCACTTTTAGTACCTCACTCTTCTTTTATTGATGATGTGTATTTGGAGGTTCGAGGATCTTTCGAGTTGCAGAACCTTATTCAAAAGTACCATGCAGACCCATCATGTGCGTTGCCTTATTCTGTCTGTGATGGATTATTACTTTGGAAAAATCGGTTGGTGATTCCTCAAAATGCACGCTAACTTATTGACATAATTTTGAAGGAATTCCACTCCTCTTTCATTGGTGGTCATTCGATTTTCCTCAGAACCCATGCATGCATAACAACTTATTTTTATTGGAAAGACATGTGTTCTGATGTACGTGCCTTTGTTCAACAATGCTTGGTTTGTCAACAAGTAAAAGTGTCTCAGTTGCATCCTTTTGGGTTGTTAAGCCCATTGCCTATTCCAACTCAAATTTGGAAACATGTGGCTATGGATTTCATCAACCATTTGGCAATTGCTAAAGGATTTTTAGTGATAATGGTTGTGATTGTTAGGCTTTCCAAGTATGCTCATTTAGCACCCTGTGTGCCAGTTTCACAAGTTTCCAAGTGGATGAATGTTTCATGCAAACTGTTGTCAAACATCATGGAGTACCTAAATCCATTGTATCTGACCGGGATAAGGCTTTTACCAGTGCATTTTTGCAGTATCTTTTTCGATTGCAAGGAACCACTTTATCTATGAGTTCTTCTTATCATCCACAAGCTGATGGATAGTCTAAAGCTCTTAATAAGTGCATTGAGATGTATCTTAGATGTTTTGTGTGTGAGTATCCAAATTTGTAGATCAAATTCTTGCCGTGGGCAGAGTTTTGGTACAAATCCTCCTTTCAAAAATCCATCAACATGACTACTTTCAAAGTTGTACATGGTAGGGACCCACCATCTATACTTCGTGCAACTCCCTCTAATGATACTCCCTATGATGTCTGACACCAGTTATAGCTTTGAGATGCCCTTCTTGATCATTTGAAGACTAATTTGAAGTGAGCTCAGGATCGAATGAAGCACTTTGCAGATAAATGTCGTACTAAAATTCATTTTCAAGTTGGTGATTGGGTCTTTGTGAAATTACAACCCTACTGTCAACATTCCATGCAGCTACATAAGTCACAGAAATTGGGTTTACGATATTTTAGAGGATTTTTCCTACACAACTGTCCTTGTATGTCTTCCTAGAATAGCTTTTTTATACTAGTGAAGTTACCATGGAAGTTACAATAACAGGATGAATAAGTGGGTGTTATGTAACTAAGGGGGTCTGTGGAATTTGTCTTAAGTGATTTCCCTCTGTATCCTTGTTTCCCTCTAAATATTCTCTCTCTTCTGTGACTGAAGTTCTTCTTATAATAATATGTTCCTATTATAGTTATACCCCATCACTATCATTCATAAGAGTGTAGTTCCATCCTTTACATGTTTGCCCTCCTATCTTATGTTATCTTCTTAATTGTAGGTTTAGCTATTACATCAACCACATCATCCTCATTTGTATTTGTGGGAACTTCTTTGGATTTATTAGATAAAGAAGTATAAGGATGACTAGGAGGCTCAATGCCTTCAATTCTCATTGCAAAAATTTCAACTTCAACAATACAATTATCATTCAAAATGTTGCCGTTAGATGGGTCCTGCAGCTTAGTCAAAGCCATGAAAGATGAAAAACCCCAATCAAATTCATTTTCATAGAACTTATGTTTTCAATCTACATTGAATTCCCCAAAAGCAAAAGAACACCAGTCAAAAATTGTTATAAGATTCACATATCAATCTCATTAGTCTTCCATTCCAAAAATTTTGTTGTTTAAGGTTTTGACACATAAATGAATAAATCATTAATTATTGTATATATTAATAAAAATGCCCTCATTTAACTAATATTTATTGTAACTAAGAGAGAGATAAAATAAAGAGAATAACAGTAATGAATAAGAGAATAACTGAAAAATGAAATCTTGAAATTCTAAAACTACAAAAGATTTGGAACAAAATGAAAAGTTTAAAACAACAAAAGTTTTGGAATGAAGAGAATATAAGAGTAATACATAATGATTAAGTACGAAGCAATACCTTTTCTTTCAGAGTTGTCCCTCGAAAATTGATTGACCACCGTTATGTCAACTCTGCATATATTCTCCACCTATGTAGCATTGATATGAATATGTGTATAGGATACAATACATCATGATATGAGAGATACGACAATTTTTAAAATTTTAGGATACCGGTACGGGAGATATTTATACATATATAATATTATTTCTGTAATTATTTATATATATAGTTAATAAATCTATCAATTAAGATAAAAATTGGTATTAATTATTCTAAAAATTATAGTATAAATGTTAAATAAACTCTAAAATATTTATAGTAACTTCAAATATCCCTATTTTAATGTAAAAATTTGAAGTGGTACAAATGAATATAAAGTAGTATGGATGGATATGTATGTATAAGTATGATACGCATATTGTATCGTATCGTATCGTATGGATGGATAAGGGGGCATTTACTTTTTTGAAGTATTGATGCTTTATAGTGCTCTGTCCTTGAGGCAAGTTTGAAGGGTCAACTACTTCCAAAAACATAGCTTGATTCTTCCCATTTTTTTGCCCTCTATATAGAAGAACTCTCCTACAACAATTCCCACCCTCAAAAAAATTACATTAACATGTTGATTAAATATTTTATATTACTTCTTTCCCTATGCAATTTTTTTCATTTTGGCTATCAGCAAATTAGATATATATATATATATATTAAATTTTACTCCTATGTAAAAATAGTATATCATTGAAAAAAATATATGACAATTGAAAAATGCAAAAGCAAGAAATAAGGAATTGTTTTATTTATATATAGAAGAATAATTTTTGAACAAGATGATAACAGATTTAATTCAATTACCAAGCACAATCACCAATAGTGAAAATCTCATAATGGTGTTCGGTATTGATCTTCAATGTACTGAAATTTCTAATTGTCCATGCTACTTTCTTGCATGTTATATCCTTTGGTTCTTGATTCTCATTGTAGTATCACCTTGTGATATCTATATATATAATCAAAACCTAGAAATTGTTAATCCATAAGACAACATTTAACTTGAAATTTCGAATTAATTCACATATCACAAGCGAGATGAAATTTAAATCAAAACATTAATTTCAATTTTGTATTCTATTCTTCGTTTATTGAACAAATCAATAAAAGTGTATATCACATTTCATGATTTACTTATTGAGCAAATTAGCGAACATTCATCAGGGTGAGCTAACACCATAGTAAATTATTTAAAAGTAACAACAAAGTGGGTGAAGGATATGTAGGAAAATGTAACTCCCTTATTGATGTGTCTCACAACCTTTAGACGCAGAAAGCCTCGTCTTTCCAGATATCAACTGCAACATGAAATTAATATACAGAAAAAGATGCATAAAGAGGAATTATAAAGGAAAATAAAGGGAAACTGAAATGAAGATGGAAAGGTATAATTCTTTCATGTGGCTAGCAAGGAAGAGTGTGACACCCTACTCCAATACCCCTCCTGTCTTGACCAAATACTTTAAAATCCAACCAAACACAGCCCAAACACATCAAATTTACCTTCCAAAACACAGAGCAAAGGAAAACACCACAAAACACTTTGAAAAACACCAGAACAGTAGAAACAGAGTGTAGGGCCGCGGTCGCTAAAGTACCGCTACTGCCCTGCTGCTCTTGGGCTCCAGAGAAAACCAAATAGAGGGACTGGCACCGCGGCCTAGCCCTGGTGCCGGAGTACCCCCTGCTGATTTTATACTAGCAAATTTTCAATATCCTGAAGAGAACTTCCGACAAGCATAACTTCATGTTCTAACCTCCAATTGACCTGATTCTAACTCCCACAAGTCAATCTCATTCCCATCTATCCATAAACACCAATTTAACCTTAATCCATCTCTATATGGAGATTTTGGACACTTGACACCATTTTAGCTACTTTTCACCAAAAACACCACTTACAACTCCCATTTGCCACTAAAGACAATATGACCATTCACACATGTCTCGTTTGACTAAATCGACTTGTCTAAAGAGGTTTCATCTCAAAGGAACCACTCTTCTGAGTTTTAATTCCCTTGAACCCCATATTGACATAATGGACTACTTGCCCCAAAACACACAAACAAGGCCCAAATCCCTCTTTGAGCTTACATGCACAACCATACTGACTCCTCAACACCCCAAACCATACCAACAGCATCCTATCCATTACAATCACAACATCAATGTCATCACAATACATCATATGCATCATGCAATACAATTCCACATCCATATTATACCAACAACATCAATACAACCATCTAGAATCTCTTGGCAATTACAAACACTATCCTACTTGGCATAAAGTACATAACCCTACATATATACATTACATAGACTTGATAATCCCACGTCTGGTACACTACTCCTTGTCTTCTTCAGACTAGTGCTAGAACCTTCACCTGGAAATGTTAGTTCATGTGAAAAGGGGTGTGAGATAGTGTCTTTGTAACCAGAAACAACCACACACAACATATAAACTGATCCACACAATTGTGCACATGATGCAATGAATGGTATGCATGTTCACCCTCATATATGGCTAGAACTACGAGTTGTTGTCATCACAAGATATTCAATAGGAGATTTCATTCCAACAGTTGGTGAAGACTGATTCCAGGACATCACGAAGCTCACCTTACCCTAATGCAACCCGGTCAAAGGCTATTCTAGAGCTTGAACTGCGGCTCTCTTTCCCCTGGACCACCGTGAATTGGGGGTGATTTAGGGAAGGTGCATCCCCAAATCCACTGCCACTTGGCTCTCCTGGCCATGGGAGAAGATTTAGTGACAAGGATATTTCATCATATCATCTTATCCTCTGCCGTTTGGCTCTCCCAATGAGAGGATTTACCGACAGAAATCTTTTATCATATCTATTGGAGATTGTGCCCTAAACCAATTATTGTATTATGAACATTGTGTTTCATTATTAAAAAAAAAGGTGTTTTTTTTCTTACATTATTATATTGTTTGCTGTTTGCATGTTTTTCTTTATAATAATATCCTTGATAAGTTATTTTATCCTAAATATCCCTAGTCAATTCTCTTTGTGGGAACAATGATGAATTAAGGCTAGTATGATTTTGATTGATAATTATATGATAATTATGTATGAAGATACAAATCAATATCATAAGCTCCTGTTAGAGAATAGGCTGTGGATTGACCCATCATGAGATTGCTGCATCGATCAAGTCATAAGCATATCTCATATATAACCATGTCACTAAGCCCTCAGACCTGAGATCAACGTGGCTTCCTACATGGGGAACACTATACTTTGGCATAGTCAAAAGTCACCTTTAATCAGGAGATCATAAAGGCTATGATCGAGCATAATGGAACTCGTGTGGAGGAAGATGAATGGTCAAGATGGAATTTGTCCCTTTAATTAATGGAGAGATAAATCTGGGCCCCTCGATGAGTAAGACTGAGAAAATACATGGCCATGCTCAAATGGAAGAGTTTCCATTTGTTCTGTTAGTTTACTAGGAGATCGAGAAAGTGATGGTCGAGTAAAATGAGGATGACATTTCCATGCCTCACACTTGACCTATATATCATGAGACAAAAGGGATGTGATTGAATTATATGATAGGTTGTATCGGATCACTGATCTCATATGATTTAGGTAGTCATAATGTCTTGCTAGAGGCCACTTGTGACTTATGGATCCAATAGTGTTATTAGCCCACTGCCAATATCATATGAGCCTATAGGGTCACACACAAGAATAGGCCAACTCGAGCTAGAATGTCGAAATTCATTGAATCTAAAATGTGTCTAAATTCATTGAATTTAATATTCAATTTAGGGTGATAGAATTATATATATATATTTGATATATATGTTTGATATATTATATATTTGATATATATTTCAAAATATATATATTGTTCAAATTAATTCAAATTAGTTAGTTTTAAATTTAATTCTATATGATAGATTTAAATTTAAACTAATGTCATAATCTAAATTTGATTTAGATTGGATTCTAAATTTGAATTTAAACTAATAATCTAAATTTGATTTATATGATAAATTAAATCTAGATTTGATTCTGGATATATATTAGATAGTTAGTTTAAATTTAATCTATTATATAAATTTAAATTCAAACTAATCTATTTAATTAATATTTGATTTAGTTTAAATTATTGATTTAAATTAAATAAATACCGAATCCTATCTATATATTGATATAAACTATGATACAGAATCAATAGAATTCGAACTACCCTAAAGAGAGAGTGGACGTACACTTAGAAAGAAAAAACTACATGGACGAACAGTGAAGGTGTACAGACTTGTACGGAATTGTACGGACATCACAAAACTAGAGGTGCTAGTACGCCATTCGAGTTGGACTCACCGTTCGTATGGATACCGGTAGAGGAAGCTAACTAATCGTGTTAATTCCTGGGATCCAATGAAATGAAAAAAAACACCAAGGGATGCACTGGAGGTAAATTCTTTTTTTACATCTCAATCTAAACAACGTTGACGGATCCTTGGGAGGGAATTTCTTATAGTTTTTTCCACTGCGTGTATAGTGAAATTCCTAACAGTGGTATCAGTGACACATCAATGATTGTTTAAATTGAATTCTTGAGTATATATGATTGCATATATGTGATATGTGCGAACTCAATTTGTCCAATTCGGTTTTTCAAATCAGTTTTCAATTTTTGCATGTAAATCTACCATATATATATATATATGTGATATATGTATTTAAAAAATCTATTCCCCAAATCGGTTTCTAATCTAACATTATATATCTATGCGAAATATGGTTTTTGAAACAATTGTGAATCTATTTAAATGATTTCATTTTCTGTTGATATATGACGTGATGAGATTCATGTGATTTTCATATGTGATGTGATATGTTTCTGCATATGTATATGAGAATCTGTTGTTGCAAATAGAGGGTGCTCAATCAATTTAAGAATATGTTTCGTATACGCATGTATTCAGTTTCTGTTTTGTATGACGCGATTAGATAATCCTATGTAATTCAAGTTTGAAAATATGTTTTGTACTAGTATGGATTTGTTTCTGTTTTTCGTATGACCGATTCAATTTTCGTATGTGAATCTGTCTTCGTATGTGACATGTTCATATATTTGTGAAATATATGTTTTCATGCATAGTGTGATAAAAAAATAGCATATGCGAAACAATTTTGGTGGATGGATTTTCAATGAGATTGATGAATCTTTGGGGTTTTTCTTAAGGCAGCCACTCATTCAAAAGAGTGAAAATTTAAAAATTTTTGTGGGGCTCAGTTCCCCCACCCCGCAAGGGGTGCTGCCCCTTGACCCCGCCTACTAACTGACTAGCGGACCGCCGTGGCTATCTAGTCGTAGCGTAATATAATCTGATTTAATGTTAAAATTGCAAAGTTTACAGCTTTTCATTAGATAAGATGTTTGTTACATGTTGTGATTTGTTTGTTTGAATTGGATGGGTATGGTGCATGATATGGCCCTAGGATGAATTTGTGGTTTTAAATACGGCTTGTGTGTCGTGCCTCTCTCTATATTCTAGATGTACATTCTCTTCTTACCTCGCTCCCCTTGAATGTTCAATCGAGGTTTCTTTTACAAGTGTTATATTAGAACAATCCTTTCATTGGCTTGGGAGGATATAGGTTAGATGGGCCATATTATGACACATTTATTTTATGCTTTATGATGAGATCATATGCATGTATGGGATGGCACTTTTATATATGTTCATGTGATGACTACATGTATAAATAACAACAATATAATAAAATTCCTCGAATTAAATTTTAAGTTTAAATGTCACCCATTAATGAACACCTGTCAAGGCTTTGATCGCCTAAATGTAGGATCCACTAAAGTGGGATACACTTAGGTTATCTTAGTGAGGCAGTTTGGGTAATAGTGATACTCATAAGGGTTCATGATGGTATGACTTAATTGAGACTATCAAAATGATCTTAGGTCTCAAGGCATTAGATGAGATTAAACATGCCGGGTCATATGATGACAGGATCCCATAAAGATCTAAGAGTTACATGAGATGTAATTGGTAAATAAGTTACCTACCTAAATAATTTAATTTTAAGCATCTTGCCAAAGCGGACTTACCATTAGGTGAAATATGGGTCTTAGCTTGCTAAACTAAATTGAGGGTTAATTTTTAGTAGGAAATTAATAATTTAATTTTGCATATTTTGTTGTAGAAAATGTCGACGAGTAATTCTGCTACACTATCATTGCGATCTGTCCTTGAGAAGGACAAACTTAATGGGACCAACTTTCTTGACTGGTTTAGGAGCTTGAGAATTGTTCTCAAGCAAGAAAGAAAGTCATATGTCCTAGATGAACCCATTCCTAAGGAGCCTGCAGCCAATGCTCCAAGAACCCAAAAGGATGCTTATAATAAGCATCTTAATGACTCTGTGGATGTCAGATGCCTGATGTTAGCCACCATGATCCCAGAACTTCAGAGAGATCTGGAACATATGTAGGCTTATGAGATGATTAGGCATCTTAAGGAAATATTCCAACAACAGGCAAGGCAATAAAGGTTTGAAACCATGAAAGCCTTACAATCCTGTAAAATGACTGAGGGTGCATCAGTTAGCTCTCATATTTTGAAGATGAAAGGCTACATTGATCACCTTGAAAGGCTTTGATTTCCCATAACCCAAAAGTTAGCTATAGATTTGATCTTAAACTCACTCCCGGAGAGTTATGACCAGTTTGTCATGAACTACAATATGAACAACATGGAGAAATCAATTTGTGAACTGCATGCAATGCTTAAAACTGTTGAACAAAACATCAAGAAAAAACCGAGCAATGTTTTAATGGTTCAAAAAGGAAAAGGAATGAAAAAGAAATGTAAAGGTAAGGGAACGGGAAAAGGCTCGGACAATAAGTCCAAGGAGCAAGACAAGCCCAAGCCCAACCCCAAATCCAAGCCTGCAGCCAAGAAGGCAAAGCCTCCTAAGGAAGGACTCTGTTTCTTTTGCAATGAACCTGGTCATTGGAAGAGGAACTGTGAGCTCTACAAGGAAGATATAAAACAAAAGAAGAATAACAGGGCTATTACTTTAGGTATTTAAGTTATAAAAATTAATCTTTCTACTTTTCCAACATGGGTATTAGATACTGTATGTGAAACTCACATTTGTACAAATGTGCAGGGTCTCAAAAGGACTAGGAAGCTGAAAAAGGGTGAAATAGACCTACAAGTCGGAAATAGAGTAAGAGTTGCTGCTTTAGCCGTAGGCAATTATGAATTAATTTTGCCCAGTGGGCTTTTGTTAATTTTGAATAATTGCTATTATGTTCCAGCTTTGAGTCAGAATATTGTTTTACTTTCTTATTTAGATAAGGTTTTACTTCAATTATTGGGAATAAAAAATGTTCTGTTTATTTTAATGACATCTTTTATGCGGATGGAGATTTACATGGTGGTCATTATTATTTGAACCTTCAAGCTCCTAATAAGGAACATATCTATAACATATCTGCCAAAAGGATCAAGTCAAACGATTTGAATCTGACATACTTATGGCATCTAGGCCATAAAATGAGAAACGCATTTCAAAGCTCCATCAAGATGGACTTCTCAATTCATTTGATTTTGAATCATTTAACACTTGCAAATTTTGTTTATTGGGAAAGATGACAAAGGCACCTTTTACTGGACATAGTGAAAGGGCCACTGACTTATTGGGCCTAATACATACAGATCTATGTGGTCCGTTAAGTGCAACTGCCAGAAGTGGTCACCTGTACTTCATTACTTTTATAGATGACTTTAGTAGATATGGATATATCTATCTAATGAGACAAAAATCTGAATCTTTTGAAATGTTCAAAACTTTCCAAAATGACATACAGAATCAACTTGGTAAATCTATTATAGCACTTCAATCTAATCGAGGGTTTGAATATTTGAGCCAATAATTTATTGACCATCTTCGAAATTGTGGAATTTTTTCACAATTAACTCCACCAAGAACACCACAGTGGAATGGTGTTTCTGAACAGAGGAATCAAACCCTATTAGATGTGGTTCGATCTATGATGAGTCAAACAAATCTTCCACCATCCTTTTGGGGCTATACATTAGAAACAGTTGTGTTCACACTAAACCGTGTTCTATCTAAGGCAGTTGAAAAGACCCCATATGAGATATGGACTGGAAAGAAGCCCACTTTATCTTTTCTCAAGATTTGGGGATACGAGGCATATGTTAAGCAACAAGCCTCAGATAAGTTAGCACCTAAATCTATAAAATGCATTTTTTGTAGGGTATCCCAAGGAAACTAAGGGATACTACTTCTATAATCCCACTGAGAATAAAACATTTATTGCTTGGAATGGTATCTTTCTAGAAAAAGAGTTTGTCTCTAAAAAAACCAGTGGGAGTAAGATAAATCTCGAAGAAGTTTGAGACCCACAAAATCGCATTGAGCTAGAGATAAAAGAACGAGAAGACTCACAACAAGTTAATGAGCCTACTCAAGTAACACAAGGCCCAAGAAGGTCTGATAGAGCATGACATCAGCCTTAAAGATATGGATTTCTTTTAACTGATAGTCATGATGTGTTGCTCTTAGATCAAGAAAAGCCAACCACCTATCAAGAGGCCATAATGGGATCTAACTCTGAAAAATGGCTGCATGCCATGAAGTCTAAGATGCAATCCATGTATGATAATCAGGTATAGACCTTAATTGACCCACCTGAAGGTATAAAAACCATTGGGTGTAAATGGGTTCTTAAGAAGAAAACTGACATGGATGGCCAAGTGCATGCCTTTAAAGCACGATTGGTTGCAAAAGGATTCAAGCAAACTCATGGTATAGACTATGATGAAACCTTTTTGCCAATTACCATGATTAAGTCAATCAGGATCCTTCTTGCCATTGCAGTGTACTATGATTACGAGATTTCACAGATGGATGTCAAAACAACATTCCTTAATGGAAAGCTGCTTGAGGATGTACACATGATACAACTTGAGGGTTTTGTACGTCCAGAAGATTCTGCGAAGGTTTGCAAGCTTTAGAGATCCATTTATGGATTGAAGCAAGCATCTCGTAGTTGGAATCAACATTTTGATGAAGTAGTCAAAGAGTTTGGATTTATCCAAAATGTTGATGAACCTTGTGTTTACAAGAAGGTTAATGGGAGCACAATTGTATTTCTAGTGCTTTATGTTGAAGACATCTTACTCATTAGGAATGACATTCTTACCTTGCAGAATGTCAAGACTTGGTTAGGAAAGTGTTTCTCAATGAAGGACTTAAGAGAAGCCACCTATATTCTAGGTATTAGGATCTATAGGGATAGATCCAAGAGGCTAATCAGCCTAAGTCAATGCACTGATATAGACAAAGTATTGCATAGGTTTAGTATGCAAGACTCAGAGGAGTTACATACCCATGTCTCATGGAATCAATCTCAGCAAAGCTCAGTGTCCTTGTTCACGAGATGAGCGAGAATGCATGATCAAGATTCCATATGCTTCGGTAATTGGATCTATTATGTATGCCATGTTGTGCACTCAACCGGATGTCTCATATGCCTTGAGCATAACTAGTAGATATCAGTAAGATCCACGTAAGAATCACTGTCTACTATCAAAAATATTCTGAAGTACTTAAGAGGGACTAAGGATGTATTCTTGGTGTATGGGGGATTAGAAGATTAGCTGGTTGTAAATGGTTACACAGATGCAAGTTTCCAATCTGACAAAGATAATTCTAGATTACAATCAGGATTCCTATTCTCCTTGAATGGTGGAGCAGTTAGTTGGAAGAGTTCCAAGCAAAGCACTGTAGCTGATTCTATAATAGAAGCTGAGTACCTAGCAGCATCAGATGTAGCTAAGGAAGCTGCTTGGATTAAGAAGTTCATCACTGAGCTTGGAGCGGTGCCTACCATCTCAAATCTGATAGATCTATTTTGTGACAACAACGGTGCAATAACACAAGCTAAAGAGCCTAGGTCACATCAAAGAACCAAACACATACTCAAGCAATATCATCTCATCAAAGAAATCATTGATAGGGGTGATATAAAGATATGCAAAATACCAACTGATGACAATGTTGCTGATCCTCTTGCTAAGCCACTTGCACAGATAAAGCAAGAGCGTCATGTTAGGTCAATGGGTATTAGATACATCAATGATTGGGCCTAATGCAAGTGGGAGTTGTTAGAGATTGTGCCATATGTCAATCATTGTATTATGAACATTGTGTTTCGTTATAAAAAAAGGTGTTTTTTTCTCACATTATTATATTATTTGCATATTTTTCTTCATAATAATATCCTTGGATAAATTATTTTATCCTAAATATCCCTAATCAATCATCTTTGTGGGAACAATGATGAATTAAGGTTAGTATGATTTTGATTGATAATTATGTATGAAGATACAAATCAAAATCATAAGCTCCTATTAGAGAATAGGCGCTGGATTAACCTGTCATAATATAGCTGCAAGAATCAAGTCATAAGCATATATCATATATAACCATGTCACTAAGCCTTCAAACCTGAGATCAACATGGCTTCCTACATGGGGAACACTATACTTTGGTATAGTGAAAAGTCACATTTAATTGGGAGATCATAAAGGCTATGATCGGGTATAGTGGAACTCATGTGGAGGAAGATGAATATTCAAGATGAAATTTGTCCCTCTAATTAATGGAGAGATATATCTGGACCCCTCAATGAGTGAGACTGAGAAAATGCATCGTTGTGCTTGAATGGAAGAGTTTACATTTGTTTTGTCAGTCTACTCAAAGATCGAGAAAGAGATGGTCGAGTAAAATGAGGATGATGTTTCCATGCCTCATACTTGACCTATATATCATAAGACAAAAGGGATGTAATCGGGTTATATGATAGCTTGTATCGGATCACCGATCTCATATGATTTGGGTAGTCACAATGTCTTGCTAGAGGCCACTTGTGACTTGTGGATCCAATAGTGTTATTAGCTCATTGCCAATATCATATGGGCTTATAGGGTCACACACAAGAAAGAGCAAACTCAAGCTAGAATGTCCAAATTTATTGAATCTAAAATGTGTCTAAATTCAATGAATTTAATGTTCAATTTAGGGTGATAGAATTATATATATATATTTGATATATATATATATATATGTTAAAATTATATATATTTGATATATATTTCAAAATATATATTGTTCAAATTAATTCAAATTAATTAGTTTTAAATTTAATTCTATATGATAGATTTAAATTTAAACTAATGTCATAATCTAAATTTGATTTAGATTGGATTCTAAATTTGAATTTAAACTAATAATCTAAATTTAATTTATATGATAAATTAAATCTAGATTTGATTATGGATATATATTAGATAGTAAGTGTAAATTTAATCTATTAGATAGATTTAAATTCAAATTAATCTATTTAATTAATATTTGATTTAGTTTAAGTTATTGATTTAAATTAAATAAATACTGAATCCTATCTATATATTGATATAGACTATGATACAGAATCAATAGAATTTGAACTACCCTAAAGAGTGAGTGGTCGTACACTCAGAAAGAAAAAGCTGCACGGACGAACAGCGAAGGCATATGGACTTGTACGGACATCACAAACCAAAGGTGCTAGCACGCCATTTAAGTTGGACTCACCATTCGTGTGGATACTAGTAGACGGAGCTGACTAATTGCGTTAGTTCCTGGGATCTAACAAAATGAAAAAGAACACCAAGGGACGCACCGGAGGTAAATTCTTTTTCTATATCTCAATCTAAACAACGTTGACGGATCAATGGGAGGAAATTTCTTATAGTTTTTCTACTACGTGTATAGTGAAATTCTCAACAATATCAACATCTAATCTCATATCATCATCATCACCTAAACATCAATCTCTCACTATGCAATCATATGGTGATGATGTAAATGCCATGCCAACATACCTCCAAATGCATACATATATATATCATCGCAATCATCATATGGACATGCTAGCATGCAATGGTATGGGGATACTACAACATCAAACTTATCCTATCTCAACTAGCTGTATGCATACCACGATATGTAGAAAGCCATACATATATACAACCAATATTGTGGTATGTAAATGAACATGCATATTTATATATCAACATATAATCACATAATACAAACACCCGGTTACCTTAGGTTATCAATTCCACACACACGTGATTCCACAAGCTTCTTGGGATGTCCAACATACTTGTACCCCTTTTAGTCAACCAAATGCCTCAACAATATGATAAAATCCTCAATTAATATACAATCCAAATTCCATAATTCAACCATTTAGGCCTAACCCATGGTTTCATACTCCTTTTAGCAATTTCAACCTAGAGTTAAGCTCAAATCATGCATACTTCCTCTAAAACTCATACCCAAGGATCATACACACCAAATCACACTCCATTTATCCCATTTCATCCATTTTAATTAGTGGATTTCAGTCAAACCGCAAACCTAACTATATATATCCGAAAACCTAACTCAAAACCAAAGACAAATGGAGAAGGAGGAGTAAAGATCACTTACCAATAAGAATCCAAGCTTCCAGAGTCTGAAAATCACTCTCAATGGTTGGATCATTCAAGCCCTAGAAGATTTTCTTCTTTCTCCCTCTGTTTCTCCTTCATTTGTTTGACTGAAATGCTTCCATTTTAAACAAAATTTTCTCCATTCGCTGCAGCGCCAATGATCTCGCTATGGCGAAGAGCTTCTCGACCTAAAATTCTCCCCAAAAATTACAGCTTGCTCGCCTTGGCGGTCCTGTCTTGCACCGCGGTGTGGTGCTCCTTTTCCCTACTTTGATTCTTTCCTCCATCCTAGCTCCTCCGATTCTGCATACAATGCCAAATATGCTTAGTTAGCTAGAAACTAAGTTCGGCATAATGTAATGAGAGTTGTTACAAAGAGACTCCAATCTTGCATTCTTGAACATGTGAAATTCCAAGTTCAGACTATGTACTAGGTAATTCCTTACCAATACACCAAAGAAACTCAATGATTTATGTAACCCAATATTCGGATATTAATTAACAAGAAAATATCCGTGCCATACATAGGATTTTTAGGTACTATGGATCCATTAATATTTTAAAAATTTATCAAATCTATATTTTAAATATATTGAATTTTTTTCATTTTAATCATTAGAACAAATTTTATAAAAGAAATAAAGCTTTGTAATCTCTTGATCTGCACAATGTATGAGAAAAATAATGAGTAAGAAAAATATAATAATAAAAGAATAATTGATCTTTAATATTTGAATTATTTTAAAATACAAAAAAGATTGTAAAATGTAAAAAAGGAAGAGAACACAGAGCAATGCAAATAATTTTGTTATTTACATATTTATAGAGACATCATCATGCAAAATAGATGCGTAAGGATTCAAAATTTCAAATAGAACAACTTTTGGACAAATAATTTTGGATAATTACCGTACAGTAGGCGGCAAACAATATAAAACATAAAATGAGATGCAAAATCTCTTAACATTTAATGGAAATAATACAATGTCAAAGCTCACATTATTGTGAAAATTTAATAGATTGTTAATTGTTAATTTTAGCTATAGAACTTCCTTTATCTTTTTTTCTTCTTTTTTTTTTTTTACCTTTTTCAATGTAATGTACGGACAAGGATTGAATGCACAAATCTATTAAACAATCCCTCACAAATTTGTTGAACTCAATTTTTTCTTCTTAACTTCCTTCAGTACTAAATATAAGGATTTTAATTTGTGATTAAAAAAAGGCATTTTAACTAGGTGTAAATTTAGAACAATATTATGAAGTTTAACAATTATTTTAACATCTCTGAAATAATTTAAAATAACTTATATTTAAAACCGGATATAATACTTTTTTTTAGCGGTAAGCATGTCTACATAAACTATTAATTAAAAATATTAACAATCTCAAATTTACCACATAGCCCAACTTTATATCAATTTGTCTCTGTTATGTGATATGATCCTCTATATTGATATGATTAGATGATTTACATTAACATAATTAAAGAGAATCATCCCAGCAAGCATGGACCACTAGGACTTCAATATGGTTAAGGTTTTAAATCAAAATTCAACAATATCTGTTAGCTTTAGAGTAAGAGAAGCGTGCCTTTCATTATACTCTAGACAACCGTGGAACCCAATGGTAAGGACTAGATCACCAAAATATTGGAATATAACCATACACCCATAGCAAATACACCACCCTCTCTCTCACAAAGAAGAAGAAAGGTCTCTCAATTTGCAAGACACACTATCTCTTTGGTTATTCACGCTCTATAATCGACCGAATGGGAGAGACTTTAGTTTTATTATGGTTATTCAACTAACTTCCTTGAATCCCATATAATTAGGGAGAATATCATCATAAAAAAAAAATTCTTTTACTTGGTCAATTTTATTCAAAATACACTAACCAGATAGGTTAACTAAACCCTAATGGACTTTTACCTATTATGACGCATCAAGGGCCAACTAAAAAAAAAGTCCAATATCTCCTACCCGCACTTGATGGGATGACTATTTCATCCCATTGACCTTTCTTTTCCATACTAGGTGTTCTATCATGATTGTAGGGGCATGACTTCTCCACTAGGGTGTTCATGTACTAGAAATCTCATTACAGGACCAACACAAGAAGACAACCCATGTATGCTTGTTATGATGTGCCACCAATGTCTAGATTTATCCATACACTGTTCTCATGGCCAATTTGATCCCTCTTGAGTGATTTGCATGACTCAGATTGCTTTTTCATATACGTAGTGTCCATACTTATGTTGTTAACTAAAAAAACTACATAAGGGACATGTCTCAGACACTAGCATATTAGTGTATTCCAAGATAAATCTTCCTCCTCCCCAATTATCAATCAAATCTGACCCTATCACTTTCCCAACATATGCCTTTTAGATTGTGTCAGTCATGACCATAAGACATACATTAAAGTAGTAGTCATAAAAGACAAATTATCATGACATTGTCTAAGTCTTAAGGGCATCATGAAAGGAATATGTTCCTTTCTGAGACTTACACTACAGTAAAGCAGGGATCCATTCACATGCTTCCTGTTTGTGGTCTTATGCACATGTAATATGAATTGCATGCTACAGTGTAGCTCTTTTCACAAGAGTGTATGTTGATTTTTATTATTCACAACACCATATAGACTTAAGTTCTGGATACTCACTGTGTCCAAAACCGGAACCTTCTTTCTCTCATTACTCATGACATTACATTTGAGAAGGATTCATTGTCTGACAATAGGTCTCATGGATAGTGGGAATCCATGATTCAATCCACTCATATACTTGGATCTCATCTCAATGCTCTTTTGTTGAGCCGAGATATAATATCTTATTTTATCCACTCCTCATTAATCTTAAAAGGTTGTTGCTTGCATGAGAAAGCCAACCTCATATACCTATACGACATACTTGACATTGTATGTACAACCATACACATGATAATAATAAAAAAAATGAATTTATTCACCCTAAAGATTTTACATGCCCAAAGAACATACTTTGCTCTATAGTCTTTTTAAGGGGGTCTACAAACATATTATGCATAGAGATATATTGAATAATAACATTCTTTTGTGTAATGACATCTCTTACAAAATTATATTTTGCATCTACTTGCTTTGTCCTACTGTGATACTTGGGGTCTTTTGTGTAAGCTATAGCTGCTTGACTATCACAGTGTATTAGTATAGGACTCATCCTTTCATTACCAAGATTCAGATGTTCTAAGAAATTCTTCAGCCATATTGCTTCTTGCACTATGGCAGAAGCAGCTACGAATTTCACTCCATGGTTGATAATACAATACATGTCTACTTCTTGTTGCTCCATGAGATGGCTCTATTATTTAGCAAGAATGTGTATCCAGAAGTTGATTTTTGCTCATCTAAGTCTCTACCCCGGTGAGCATCGGAGTATCCAACTAGATTCAAATAACTTCCTTGATAATACAATACATAATCAACAATGCCCTTTAGGGACCTCAGAATTCTTTTTATAGCTTTCCAGTATGCATGACCAAGATTAGACTTGTACCGACTCACAAGTCTATCCGCATAACAAATATCCAATCTAGTACACATCATAGCATACATCAAGCAGCCCATGACACTTGAATAAGGGACTCTTTTCATAGTCTCTTTTTCAGATTCTGTCTAAGGACACATTTCATGGCTCAAATTCTCATTTTTGGTCACAGGGGTATCCATGGGTTTGTAGTCTTTCATGTTAAATCACTTAAGTATTTTCTTAATATAAGTCTCTTGTGAAAGAGACATTAACTTCCTGGAACGATCTCTTTGGATCTTAAGTCCAAGAATATATTCTACTTCTCCCATATCTTTCATCTCAAAATTCAAGGATAACCATTCCATGATTGTCTTAATTGAAATTAGACTATTCTTAGCCAATAATATATAGTCCATGTAAAAGGATAATATGACAAAATTGTCATTAAACTACTTTATAGAACCTCAAGTACTACTACCTAGATGATTGTTTGAGCCCGTAAATGGACCTCTAGAGTTTACACACTTTGTTCGCCATTGGTTCTTTGACAAAAGCTTATGGTTATTCAAGGTAGATTTCTTCATCTAGTTCACGATTTCAAAATGCGGTTTTTATATCCATATGATGTAATTCTAGGTCTAAACCTGCTACTATAGCCAAGATCAATCTAACTGAGTTAAAATGTATAACAAGTGAAAAAAGTATCCTCATAATCAATACCATCCTATTGAGTGTACTTGTTCTCAATTGCCTTTCAGCCAGGTGGCAAATTAACCAATTCCCAAACTTGGTTTGTCCTTATTGAATCCATTTCCTCATCTATTGATTTCTTCTACTTTTTCTTAGCAGGACATGAAAGTATAACACCATACTCCCAAACACCTCCTGACTTGACCAAAAACTACAAAAACCAACAAGACACGGCCCAAACATCTCAAATTTACCTTCCAAAACATCAAAGTAGTGGAAAACACCATAACACACCTCAAGAAACACTAGAATAGTGTACAAGGCTGCGACTGCTATAGTACTGCCACGACTCTGGTGCTCTCGGGTTGACTGGCACAGCATCTTGGCCTCTTGGCACCGCGGCGCCCCCTCACTGATACCATATCAACAAAAATTCATTTTCTGGGGCAAACTTCTGACGTGCATAACTTTATTCTCTGACCTCCGATTAACCTGATTCCAACTCCTACAAGTTAATCTTGTCCCAATCTATCCATGGACACCAATTTGACCTCAATCCATCTCTGTATGGAGATTTTGGACATCTAACATCATTTTGGCCACTTTTTGACTAAAACTCACAACTAACAACTCCCACTTGCCACTAAAGGCAATTTGACCATCCGGGACCATTCATACAGGTCCAAATCCACTTAACCAACTTGTACAAAGAGGTTCCACCTCAAAGGAACCACTCCTCTGAGATTTGACCCCCTTGAACCTCAAATTGACTAAAAGGTCTATATGTCCAACAACACACCAACAAGGCCCAAATCCATTATGGGCTCACCCACGTGACCAATTCACCCCACGGATACACACATTGACTATACACAACCCATAACAACACCATCAACACATAACCAACACATTCAACCACCATTCCACATCAATAACATTACAATCATTCCAAATCTCATGTCAAACCTCACTAACATACATCCATTACAATCATACTATCTTACTTAGCACAAAATACATAACCCTATATAAAACATTACATAGACTAGATATTCCCACACACGATACGCTACTCCCTTGCCTTCTCCAGACTAGTGCCAAAACCTTCACTTAATGGGAAAGGGGTGTGAGACAAAGTCTTAGTAACCGGAGACAACCATACACATATATATACATAACTCATACAATCTCATGAATGCAATATGAAATGGAATGCATGTCTCCCTTGCACACGGCTAGAACCACGAGCTGTCATCATAATAGGATATTTCATATAGGTAATTCTCTTCCAATAGTCGGTGAAGAATGATTCCGGGACATCACTAAGCTCACCTCCCATAGATAACACTAATATTTGGATCGTGACTCTCCTTCCCCTAGACCACCTCAAATCGATGGTAATTTAGGGAAGGTGCAGTCTACTGTTGCCTGGCTCCCCTAGCCATAGGAGAGGATTTAGTGACAGGGATTCCTCCTCCCTTATCATATATCATCATATCATATCATATATCATCATCATCACTACCCAATCACCATATTCCTCACAATGCCATGTGATGATGCTCATATTATATCATCAAATAATAATCATGATCTCAATGTCATGCTATGCATCATGTAATGTCACATCATCATCATCATAATCATCATCTAGCTGTTGCATACCACGATATATTGAAAACTATACATACAAACATATCAATATCATGGTATAAAAGAAACATGCATATATACACAAATATACATAATATTATACAATACATAGATAATAGGCCGCTGACCTTCACAGTCTTAAGATACTCAAATTCAGTTTATGACCTATCTATAACTCGTAGGGAGTAGAAGTGACTGATTTGGAGGGCACACAATTAAGTATAAAGGTTGCAGTCAACAAGGTATCTCCCGAATTTGAAATAGGTCAGTTTCTTATGCCATCATACACCTAACCATGTCTAAAAGTGTTCTATTCCTCCTTTCAGCTACAACATTTTGTTGTGGGGTACAATGCATTATTAGTTGCCTCACAATTCCTCTTTCTTCATAGAGCCCTTTGAACTAGTTAAATTTGTATTCACGTATACAATCTGTTCTTAATGCTTTGATCCTCTTATCTATTTGGTTTTCCACTAGATTTATATATAGTTTGAAACACTCTAATACTTATGATTTGTGGGAAATCAAATAAATATGACCATATCGTGAATAATCATTAATGAAAGTGATGAAATAGCAGGCTCCATATCTTGCCCTCATACTCATAGGTCCACATATGTTGGAATGAACTAATTGCAATGAATGCTCAGCTCTAGTTCCTTTCCCAAAAGGTTTCCTGGTTGCTTTACTAGCTAGACAATACTCACAAAGAGACATTTCCATTTTAGTCATGTTTCCTAGCATACTGTCTTTTGCTAGTTTAGTCATTCTTTCTTGATTTATGTGTCCTAGTCTAGCATGCCATATGTCAAAATTAACATTAGAATTCAAAGCAAAGGAAATAGTAAAGCAATCATTTACATGAGAATTATGCAAAGTATCTAAAACAAAGAAAACTTTTGAAAAATAACTAGAACCATAACAGATAGTCCGTTTATTAATATCAATTGAATAGACATAGAAGTTCACACTTAAATCAATTTTCATATGAGAGCTAATGGAAAATAAATTAAGACGAATGTCTAGAGCATAAAGAACATTATTCAAAATAAGGGTTCTTTTACCATGTAAAACTAATTTTCAAGTTCCGATCCCTTTTACTTCAACTCTTGCATTATTCCCAACATAAAGCTACCAACTCCGTGCAGGTAGCCTATGGAATTCAATGAAAAGATCATGATCTTTGCTTATGTGGTCTGTGGCACCTAAGTCTATAATCCACACAGGATCAGGATCAATTTCTACCAGAAAAATAGAACTAGAAACAAAAGAATAATGCATAGAATTGGTATTTTCTAATACCTTATTTTTCTCTAGACAATCTTTAGCAAAATGTCCTTTCTTTTGTTAGGCAAGACACTTGACCTTTAAAGGATCAAGTTTCCTCTCACCACTCTTGGCTCTCTTCTTCTTGAAGGTCTACTTGCCTTTCTTAATGTTAGGCTATTTCTTTCCCTTTTAGAACCCTTTGCCTTTCTGAAACTTGGGTTTGGTTCCTAAAACTCCAACTCTCTTAGCCATATAGGCTTGACTAGAGGATTTAGCTGCCTCTACGCCTTTCATCTTCAAGCTCAAGATGACATGCAATGTCATTGAAAGTCACAATGCTCTCATTGTGGGTCAAATTGACCTTCATATGCTTCCAACTTGAAAGAGGATACCTTATTATTGCCTGCCCCTATTGCTCTTAGATAGTGGATGCCCAATTGTTTTTAGCTCACGTATCATATTAGACATATCTCATAGATGTTGCCTAATCAAGGTATTAGGTCTTAGTTTGTACGTATCAAACTTAATGGTAATACTTCTAAGCCTAGTGGCAGAAGCGCTACCAAACTTGTCTTTCAAAGCAATCAAAATTGCTTGCACAATTGGGTATCTCTCATAAGCACACATAATGTCATCCGCTATAACGCTCAACATAGTAATGTCTGCTATACTGTTCTTTTTCTTCTAGGCCTTAAATGCCTCCATGTCTCTCCTATGTTGAGTATTGTCCTACTTAGGTTCAACCATGACTTGATTTAGTGACTTAATGACATCTTTTTCCTCAAGAATGTATGATATCTTCCTATGCCAGATATCCCAATTTTTACCATTGAGCTTGTCTCCCCTGTTAAGCTTAAGTATGATGTTCTTAGTTGCCATATGATTCATTATTGAAATTGGATATAGCACAAATTAATCATGTATATACAATGTCATTTAAATTCACATTAGTTCTCAAATAGTTCTAATAAAGCTTTATTAGGTATGACAATCAAAAGCTGATAGAGTCTCATTCCATCACTACGCCAAAACATCACTACACCAAAAAATGACTTTTAATGGCGATCAATAGTTGCCATTTTTAAGAAAAACGCTAATAAAAAGTGAACGGGAGAACTTTAGTTGGCGTTTAAACTGAAAACACAAACTAAAGTTAACAACTTACGTTGGCTTTTCATTAAAAAGCACCAACTAATATTTTTAAAGATAATTTAAAAATGAAAAAAATGGTGAGAAATAGTTGAGTTGGCGTTTTGGAAACGCCAACTATATTGATAACATTAATTTTAAAAAAAATAAAAACATAAGTCGGCGTTTAAATCATAAACACCACTTATTATTTGAAAATGAAAAAATAAAAAAAATAAAAAATATTATGTGGATGAGTTAAACACCAACTAATATTTATATGGAAATTAAAATAAGTAAATAAAATTCAAAAGCTCAGATGGCGTTTACGTATCAAATGCCAACTAAATGAGTATATTTTAAAAAATTTTAAAAAAAATTAGGTGACTTAGTTGGCTTTTATATAAAAAACGCCAACTAAAGTGATATATTATATGGCGTTTATTTATAAAATGCCATCTAAATAGACATATTATATGGCATTTTTTATAAAACGCCATCTAAAGTGACATATTATATAGCGTTTATTTATAAAATGCCAACTAATGTTAGTATTGTTGGCGTTTAGTTTTAAATGCCAATGAATGTTATTTAAAAACATCTCTGCTTTAGGTTTCATTTTACCCCGCGGCGCCATTAGAGAATAGGGGCTGATATCGATATCTTGCGAGCTCTGTCTTCCACTGTATCACTTTGTTCTCAACCCCATCGAAGCTTACCGTTGGCTTCTCTCCGTAGAAGTTTTGTGCTGTCTATTGAGGATTCATTGTCTCCATTGAAGCTTGGTCCAGATCTCCATCGAAACTAAAACCCTAAATCATCGGTACACTCTGTCGTCTCTCTTTCCTACACTTCAGTTTCTTAAATTGATTTCTATAGTACGCTTTACTTTGAACCTAAACCCTAAATCATCATGCTCTCCATTTTGTTCCTGTTGCCGCCTCCCTCCCTCGTGGCTGCGAGCTGTGACTCCATCGTCGAAGCTATCCACCGTGGTCCTCAGGTGAGTTCTCTTCAATGTTTCTAGCTTGCTGGTGGTAAAAAAAAATTTTCTATTTTTTTTATTTTGTTGCAACATGGAACTCTATTCTCTTCTTTTGGCTGTGACTTAAAAGCCATTTTTACTGGGGCTATGCTCTTCTCGTGTATGTGACTTTCCTTATAAAGATAATTTGATTGTGAATCTTGCTCTTGCTTGTTCTTTATCGCTGCCCTTTTGCTTCTAAATTCTTTTCTTTATCATTTCAAGTCTGCGAGTCTATTCTTTTCTTTTGACTATGACTTAGGAAGATGGTTTGTTTGTGTCTCTGCCTCGTTCTACAGGAACTTTATATTGTTAAGGCTTTTCATAGAATTTTCTCTATCGGAAGCATAAAATTTGCAAAGAAAATAGAAAAGAATATTTCCCCTGTTTTCCTAAAGATCTGAATGCACAAGGGATTTGTAGGCTAAGGTTATAACCAAATTAGTACCATGGTTAACTGTCTTGTTTTAAGGAAAATATATATATTAAGAAAAAGATGCTTTCCGATGGAGTGAAGTTGCGCAAAAGTATTTCCAGTGGAGAGTTTCAGGATTGAGTTGAATTGTGTAGACTGTGAAGATTGATGTCTAAGGGATTGCTTGTGTATATCAGTATGTTGAAGTTTTTAATTTACTAGACACTATATCAGAATTGAACAAATCTATATCTTGCTCTTCCTTTTCATAATATTTTGTCTTACACATTCGCACTTACTTGAAGGCAAGTTGGTTAATTAACTACCAACCCTTTTATGCTTACCTTCCATTACCAATCTTGTTCTAATATCCCAAGTATTTTGCAGTTAACTGCTATTGATATTAAGGAGATTTCTCTCTTCTACTTCTCATTTTGTTGTTTTCTTAAATTTGGGAGAGTAAGAGGCGGAGGAAATTTCCTAATGTTGCTGAATTCAAGAAAGGCTCATGTTTAGAGACATTGGTTCCAGGATTCTTATTTGGGTTAATCTATAGTTTCCTATTTGCAAGCTGGTGCTTCCTTAGAGTCCCTTGCAAAAGGTGTAGTGCAGTTTTCTCGAAGATCGACCATTAGAGAAATACAAGACCGTTGGTATTCTCTACTCTATGATCCTAGTATTTCTGAAGAAGCATCTGAATGCATGAATAATGTTGAGCTTTCTGCTTTGTCTCTTCCATCAAAACTCAGTAATTTTGGGCATTCAAAAGAAAGAAAATTGACTCCTATTAAGAGAAAAGCTGAGAGTGCTCATAATTCTTACTATATCATGTGTAAAGGAATCTTAGTGGCATTTGACTGTTTGCCTTTACTTGCTAATTAATTGGTAATAAAGTAAAAATTTTGTTGAAACAAGAATTGTGATGTGAATGCCCTAAAGCACATTCAAAACATAGCCATTCATGTTGATATGCCTCACTACATCTTTGCTTGTTTTCAAAACATTATGCCATGACAATAAAGCTAGTCCTAAAGGTGCAGATGGAACTGGTGGTATTCACGTATAGGTTTTAACTTCTCAATTTGTGCCTCTAAAAGATGACTATCAACCTCATTAACTTGTCTTTTTATTTCAAGAAGAAATGGAAATGATTGTATATTATCCATGCATCTGAGAGTCATTGATGAAGCATAGAACAAATAAATGGTTGAATTTCTTGATATGGGCCATTTTATAATATCAATATCTTTTATTATCTAGTAGTCTACTTCGATTGGATGGTTTGTTCATCATACTCTATGCTCTTGATGTATCTTAAGAAGTTTATCAACTGTATGTATTATTAGATTATGGAACAGTTTATCTACTTCTATATCTCCTTCATGAGTATATATTCTCCATCATATATACATATATATATATCCTCATTATAACTATGTATGCATCAGATGTGATTTTGATTCTAAAATGTCAATTTCTGCTCAAAAGTTTGAATGTGAATGACTATATGTAAATTTTCCATTAATTTCACCCTGGATATGAACCTTTTTCTATAAAAGGAAGTAACTTCACTTGGAAATCAGGGTGGTCTATGTTATTAACGCTGAGTTGACCTTATTTTGTTCTAACTTCATATGAAGTTAAAATAAAAATGTTTCATGTCTTTTCAGGCCTCATTGTTACTGTGCTTTGAAGTAAAGGAGACTTCTAAGGTAGTATCATCATGATTCATCTAGTAGAATTTGATCAAAGCTTTTTAGAATTACTTCTACTTTTTTTTCTGGTTAATATACTCTCTTTATATAAGCTCTCTATTCTGTGTACTTTAGAATATTAGTTTCTTTAGCCATTCTTTGTGCTTTCACTATGATGACCCAAATTATAAGTGAGGAGAGATGATAAGAGAAGGAGCCAGAAAGAGAGAGAGAAAAGAGGGGGAGTTGTTTTGTATGTGTACGTCAACTTATGAGAAAAAGGAAACGAGGGGAGGAAGAGGGGACCATAGTATGGAGACATGAAACCCAAAAGTTGTGGTGCAAAAGCCAGTGCCCACTACTAAGTACATACTAATTAGTTAATGGCCATAGATATATAGTAATTTTCATTTGATTTATATATAAATTTCAAGTGTGGGGTTCTCAATATCTCTTACATTAGTTCTAATATTCTTTTTTCAAGTTCATTTGAGGGTATACCCAAATCATCTAATGGTCAATCTAACTTTAAAATTTACTTTTGGCTCAATTAACATGTGATCAATAACTCTTGGAAGAGTTCAAGTCTTTGGTGTTGGTGATCAAATTCATAGCTTTTAAGGTACATCGTTTAAAAAATATATGGCTACTAGTTAGATATTTATCTTGATTTTTATAGTGCTTTTTATAGCATTGATTTATATATAAATTTCAAGTGTGAGTTTCTCAATTTCTCTTACATTAGATCATTTATGTCTAAAATTCTTTACATATTAGTTCGAAATTCCTTTTAGATATTAATTCTAATTTTGTTTTTTTCAAGTTCATTCAAGGGCATTCCCAAATGATCTAATGGTCAATTTGATTTTAAAATTTATTTTTAGCTCAATTAATGTGTGATCAATAATTGTTGGAAGAGTTCAAGTCTTTGGGGTTAGTGATCAAGTTCATAGCTTATAAGGTACATCAATCTTACTTTAACTCACTAAAATCGGTGATGTCAATCTATATTGTTGTTGTGATTGGTTGATATTTATATAAAACTATATGTGCCGATTGGATGGATTAGTGGTTAAAAGCTATATATGATTATACAAAGTTTTGTTTAGAATCACTTTGAAACATGATTTATTGTGTTGTGATATCTAACTTTGTTAAAATTCAATAATTAAGTGTAAGAAAAGAGAGCTTGAGGCTTGAGAAACTCTTAATTTTTAAGCTGTTATACTGCTAGTTTCTCTTTGGAAATTGGCATATGGTTGCTTGAAATAGCTTAATTTTGGTATATGGTCACTTGAAATTAGTATATGGTTACTTGAAAATTAGTAATTGGTAGTACAATTAACAAGTCATAGGGTCATCATATTTAACTTCTTGTGAGTTGTTGTTATAGAATTATTGGGAGGCCCAAATTTAGGGGAGATTCTGCTGAAATTTATACACAACTTAAATAGAAGCATGGATCAGAAATGGATGTCTACAAATTGTTTGACTCGAGAATATTGTGATGGAGCAAAAGAGTTTGTTAGCTTTGCAATTAAGCATGTTGGTAACCCCGACAAAATTATATGCCCTTGCTTGAAGTGTTGCTTTGGGAGGCGAGTTAGTGTAGTTGACTTGCAGTCACATTTAATTTGTAATGGAATTGACCAAAGTTACACATGTTGGACAGGCATGGTAAGACGAATGATGAGTATAGCAATAATAGGTATAATGAGAGCTTTGGATTGAATGATTTTGACACAAGTACATTCGAGGGTGATCATCTTGAAGAGATGGCAATGGTGATTGAGGATGAACTTTAGGATTGTCCAAAGATGTTTAACAGGTTAAAAAGTGATGCAGAAAAACCATTATACTTTGGTTGCACTAAGTTCACAATATTATCAGCTATGTTGAAGCTATACAACTTGAAAGTAAGCAATGGATGGAGTGATAAAAGCTTCATAGAATTGCTTGCACTTTTAAAGGATATGCTGCCAGAGGATAATGAGCTTCCTAGCCAAACATACGAGGCTAAACGAATGATAAGCTCTATTGGGATGAGCTACGAGAGGATACACGCTTATCCTAATGATTGCATTTTATTTTGGAAAGAAGTTGCATCATTAGACAAGTGTCCTAAATGCAATGCCCCACAGTATAAGAAGAAAAAATCGAGCCCAGTGAAGATGGTATGGTATTTTCCTATCATACCTAGATTTAGACGCATATAAACAATGTGGAGAATGCAAAGCTCTTGACATGGCATGTGGATGAAAGAATTAAAGATGGGAAGTTTAGACATCCTGCAGATTCCCCGCAATGGAAATTAATTGATCGTGACTATGAAAACTTCGGTTTAGAAGATAGAAACCTACATCTTGCATTATCTACTGATGAAATGAACTCGCATGGTATGCAAAGTAGTACCCACAGTACATGGCCTGTGATTTTGGTGATTTATAACTTGCCTTCGTAGCTATACATGAAGCGGAAATTTATGATGCTATCTATGTTAATTTCTGGACCTAAACAACTAGGAAATGATATAGATGTTTACTTGGCTCCACTAATTCAAGACTTAAAGCTATTGTGGGAGAGGGGTGTGGAGGTGTATGATAGTTATAGGGAGGAACCATTCAAATTGAGAGCTATGCTTTTTGGTAGGATTAATGATTTTCTGGCATATGGTAATTTGTCTGGATACAGCATCAAAGGAGAATTTGGGTGCCCTATATGTGAAGAAGGCACACAATCCATTCGGTTGGAACATGGTGGGAAATTTATCTTCCTCAGGCATCGGAGATTTTTGCGTCAAGTACATCGTTATAGGGGGTGGAAAAAAGCTTTTGATGGGAAAATAGAAGAAGGAGGAGAACCTATGCCGTTAAGTGGTAAAGACTTGTTTTGTAAGGTACAGGATGTGAATAACAACTTTGGGAAACCTTTTGCTAGACACATTGGGACAAGTGAGTGGAAGAAAAGGTCAATTTTCTTTGAATTGCCATATTGGAAGTCCTTGTTTGTGAGACACTTCCTTGATGTGATGTATATAGAAAAAAATGTATGTGATAGCATTATTGGTACGTTACTCAATGTGAACGGGAAGACCAAAGATGGTAAGAAGGCAAGATTGGATTTGGTTGCTATGGGAATTAGAGGAGAGTTGGCACCGATGAAGGAGAAACGATGTACTTATCTTCCTCCGGTAGCTAATACTTTATCTAGGAAAGAAAAAATCATTTTTTATGAATTCCTTCATGCAGTTAAAGTTCCAGAGGGGTATTCCTCAAACATTAGAAACCTTGTATCTATGAAAGATTTGAAGTTAAAGGGTCTAACGTCTCATGACTGCCATGTTTTGATGGAGCATATGATCCCGGTGGGTATACGGTCCATTTTACCGAAAAAGGTATGAGGGACAATCACAAAACTATGTTTCTTTTTCAAGTCTATTTGCAGCAAAGTCATTGACCCTACGAAGTTGCCCACATTGCAAAAACAAATTGTTGTCACTTTGTGTGAGCTTGAGATGTATTTCCTGCCTTCATTCTTTGACATGATGGTGCACCTAATAGTTCACCTAGTTAGAGAAATACAAATGTGCAGCCCAGCTTATATGAGATGGATGTACCCGATTGAGCTTTACATGAAGGTATTGAAAGGGTATGTGAAAAATCGAAGTAGACCAGAGGGTTGTATTGTTGAAAGGTACATAGCGAAAGAAGTTGTTGAAT
Source organism: Adenanthera pavonina (assembly GCA_026686845.1). Lineage (NCBI taxonomy): Eukaryota > Viridiplantae > Streptophyta > Magnoliopsida > Fabales > Fabaceae > Adenanthera > Adenanthera pavonina. Next base: position 33,081,508 of record JAIVEN010000015.1, read on the forward strand.
TTTGTACCGAATACTTATCAAATGTTGATAACATTGGGCTTCTGAAGTCTCGTCACTTAGGGAGAACATGCGGTGAAGGGATTTGGGGAAGTCAAATAGTTAGTATCTCTAGGATACAATAGGAGTACAATGTCTTACACAACTCAGATGAGATTGATGAATATGTGGAAATGCACAAGGAGAGAATTAGAAGCTTAAACCCTAATAAGAATGAGAGTTAGATATCGAAAGAACATAATCAGTTTTTTATAGATTGGTTGCGAAATCACATTATCTTGGAGTTGAATAGGAATGCTAGTTCAGTTTCAGACAGGTTGAAACAATTAGCTATGGGTCCAAGCAGGTATGTACTCTCTTACACTGGTTATCTCATTAATGTGTACACATTCTATAAAAAAAAGCAAGATGATAAGAGTACAATGCAAAATAGGAGGGTAACTCTTATAGCTTAATCAATGCATATTTTTAGTGTCAAAGACAAAAACCCTATTTTTGCAAACATGTCATACTTTGGGGTAATTAAGCACATATGGGAATTGGACTACATCTTATTCTGGGTATCTGTCTTCAGTTGTAAGTGGGTTGACAATAACAACAGTCTTCGAGTTGATGATTCAGGGTTCATTCAAGTGGATCTTAATAGGGTGGGTATAAAGATGAGCCTTTTATTTTAGCATTTCAAGCTCAACAAGTGTTTTTTTTCCCTGATCCTACTAATAAGAAGTGGTCCATTGTTATGCTTACGAGCAAAATAATTGACAACCTAGATGATGGCCAAGACTATCAAGATGCAAATATTGAGGATGATCCTTTCCATGGGACATCACTTGATACTGATCTTGGTGGAGATGATGCTCTTTACGTTAGAGATGACCATCAAGAAGGTACTTGGATTGTAAAAAGGGGACGAAGTAGTCAACATTTGATAGGAAAGAGGAAAAGGTTTGATTTACCAAATATAATTTATTGTTTGTCTTAGTTTGAATTTTATTTCCTTCAACATGTATAACTTTTTGATCTTTTAATTTTTTTGCATGTTTCATATTTACTTTAAATTCTTTTTCCATCTCTGATATCTTATTGTAGTAAATGGCATCTCCTTCTGGTCATGGTGATGATCATGGTCAAAATGAGTTAGAGAAATATATCGAACAGCACCAGCGTGGCTTGACTGTGTTGAAAGAGGTAATACGTGCCCGAGATACTCAGCAGAAAAAGAGTGGAATCGCAAAGGCAATCCAATATGAAAGGGTGGACAAAAATTGAGCAGCTACATTGGGGTCACTGTGAAGTTCAAGGTTCCAATCTCCCATCCTTACAAGGATTGGAGGAAAGTCCCTGATCCTATGAAGAATAGCATTTTTGAAGATATAGAGGTAATAATATAATATATCATTTGATTATAATATGTGTATATATATAGACAATAATTCTTTTGGGTAATGTATGTTGTAGTCTGCTTTTGACATAAATAATAGTTACAAGCATCACATATATATGAAGGCTGGAGTGGCACTATGGAATTTCCGATCCATTCTCACTAGATTCTTCATGAGAGATGAAGCAGGCAATTTCCTTGCTCATCGGCCTCAGTTGTTTGAGTTATACATTACACAGGAACACTGGGTTGCTTTTGTTGCGAGGCGTCATGAAGAATCTTTTTAGGTAAACCATTTTTCTCATTGTTGTTCTTCATTTAATTTTAATACATATATTTAGTTGTTGAATAAAATTCTGGTTTGGTGTGTGCATTAATAACATAGTATGTCATTTGATTATAATCTCATTGTGAAATTTTTGTTAGACTATACCTAATCATATGTACCTTATCTTAGTTTTTGTTACACTAAAGCTAATTTCGTGCATTACTTTACAGAAATTAAGTCAAGCTAATAGTGACAGAGCCAAGAAGCAGCAAAACCCCTATAGAGGGGGTCGTCAAGGATACCACGGTATAGAGGATAAGATGGTACGTGCTTTTATAGCTTATTTCTATGAATGACACTTTTGTTCAAATACTTACACATTTACTTATTTGTGATCATACATTAGAAATCAAAGGAAGGGTCAGAAAGTAGGGAAATAAAATGCCATGAGCTATGGATAGAATCTTGCAAGAACAGGGATGAGATCATTGACAATGAAAACATTCGAAAAGTTGTTGAGTAAATAGTTAGTATTATTTTATTATATATTTTATTTACATATATATTTTCAAATACTTATTATTTCGTTGCAAATATTTTTATTTTGTTTCTCTTTCTTCCACAGAACGAACTCTCCAATTCCACGCCTCAAGCTAGTGAGGAGGAAAGCATTGGGTAGGATATACTTGGTTGGGCACTAGGGGTCCCTGAGTATCCTGGTTATGTTAGGGGTGCAGAGTTTGGTGTGACACACAAAGCCTTTTTTGGGGCTCAACCATCATTAGACGCTGCAAAGGTTGCCGGATTGGAGGCTATTGTTGAGGAACAACATCAGACTCAATCTCAAATGCAGCTCAAATTATTTGAATTGATGAACATGGTGCTTCAAATGTAGTCAACACAAGGGACACCACTAGCGGCAGCTAATGGTAAAGATAGTTGCACTGTTACCCCTCAGGAACTCCCTCAGGTAATTGCTCTCATTAATAAATTCAGAGATAATTTTTTTACCCCTAATAAATGGTTGATTTCTAATGCATTGATTGGAATAGGGTCAATCATATTGTCAGTTATGGTTAGATACACTTAATCAGTGCATGATTACAGAGAGGTATGTGCATAATAGCCCTGAAGGGATGCTTCAAAATGCACCTGTACCTGCAAATCATCTAAAAGTATCGATTGAGGTAGCTAGGGAAGAGGGTGCTATGTTGCCTGTTCCTGTGGGGGACATGGAAACAGTAGGAATGGCATTAGGCAGCTTCATAGCATGGCCTGCACACCTCATCACTGCTGCTCCATTGGTAAAGGTATGTTAGTTGATAGTATGTAAGACTTTTTGTATCACGCTGCTACATGACTCAGACCCTTTTAGACTTGCTTTGGCTTTATGTTTTGATGTTTGTGGTAACTAAAAGGATTAAAATATCATGTTTTGTGTTGTACTCTTTCTAATGTTTGCCTGCCAAGTATTTAGAAATTCTTGTAGTTGAGTTGATGATTAAGGGCTGATTTGGGTGGATTTTGGGTTAACTGTGTGTATATGGAAATTATAAGACTTAAGAGTTTGTTAATTATATAACCAAAAGAAAAGTCATAGTTGTTTCCTGCAATGGTTGTTTTATACTTTCAGCTCTAATGTACACTTTCAAAGACAAACTAGATGTATGCTATCTGTTTGTTAAAATGCATCTTTAGTTCTCATGTGACACTAAATTGATACTAGATGTATTGAACGAGCTACTAGATACTGAGATTGTGTTTAGAGGACCTATAGATATATACTATTGTATTGTGTATGATCTTTATGTGAAATTTCATAATATGATAACCATTGGAATGTGTGATAAACAAGATTTTGAAAAATGATAGTGTGAACCTTTGTTGCTTAGTTGAAGGGGAAGAGTAATGTCCCAGGGTCAAGACAATCAAAGGAATCAGTAGCTCTACCACTCATGCAACCGCCTAAGCATATTGTTCCAGACACTTTTCGAAGGATGATTGTCAAGTTTCTACCACATTCGCTTGAAAGTATCATTTATAATAAGGTGGTATTTGAAAGTATCAATGCTGAAATTGTTGATTACATCATCCATCGGAAGTGGATCAGGATTACGAATGTTAACTTGTACATAAGCTACTTCATATTAATGTATTTTTTTTAATTTTTTTCACTTTAGGCCTTCATATTAACCTATGTTTCTTTTTCATTTTGTTTCTATTCAAGATACCTCTACGAGACATTGTTGGTGCCTCGTAATCTTACAAAGAAATTTATATTCATCCATCCCCAAGAGAAAACTGTTGTTGTTAGCAAATTGCCGGATAGTAAGATTACTGAACAGCAGCAGTTAATTGCGGATGCATTCACTGCACGGGCTAACAAAGATGTCTTATTCTTGGTTCCGTATAATAATGTGCAAGTAAACTTACAAAACTTGCTAATGACACTGGTTAATTTTACGTCATCTGCTTAATTATAATTTGCTAATAACACTGGTTATTTTTTTCATAGCGGACACTGGATGTTAATTGCAATCAATCCATTGGAGCCGACTATCTATTTTTTGGATCCTTTGAATCATGATCTGGAACTTCACAAACAAATGATGGGGATCATTAATAAGTAAGAATAATATATTTATTTCCCAAGTATTTAATGTTTTACACTTATATGTAATAATTCAAATTAGGTTTTGCTCAATCTAAGCTTTTTTATATTTTATGGTTAAATAGTGCTGTGTCAATATTTCGAGCGGCCCAGGGGTGTAGAGATAATCATAAGGGCAAAATGGTAAAACCCTTAGCTTCCTCGTTATATAAATGGAAGAAGATACAGGTATGTATAAATTTGTATTCAATTAACAATTGTTAAGATTAACATTTCTTTATTGTATAATTAATAAAATTTTTCTCTTTAGTGTCCAAAACAACCAAATGATAATAATTGTGGATACTATGTGATGTTATTCATGAAGGATATTATCACATATGGTCATAGCATAATCCGAAACACGGTATGTAATTTCATATTTACATTAATGCTTATAAAATTTTGCCAATTTCACTTATGTAAAATATTAAATTTACAGTAATTCCCTAATACCTCTTATTGCAATACCCTGATACTCAAATTGAGGAACTCATGGAAGAGTGATGTAACTTCATCCTTGATAAGTGCCTATTAATAAAGAGGTAAACTTAACTTGTTTTTATTATGATTAACTTTGTAAAAAAATTGATCTATGTCAATATAACATTTGTTAATATAGTGCAGGTATGGATGTTGTGAGGAAAAGGTGAAGCATCAAAGGATAAGGTAGTAGTGAGGGAACAATAAGAGTAGGTGATAATTTTGGTGGACATGCTTATACATATGCTAACTTGTTGGTAAACTAAGGTGGACTTCGTAGTTTTAGACATATTCTTGTTGGTAGTTCTTGGACATGTTATTCTTGTTAATTTTGGACACATTTTTGTTGTTATAGTTGTTTAAAACTTGAGTATAGTTTTGTAAGTAAAGTTTATATCTTAGTTGTTGAAAAAAGTTTCTTAGTTTTGTTGAAAATATTAGAAACTGTCTTAGTTGTTGATGATGCTACCATACTGATTGGGAAGAAAATACATGTTGTATGCTTGCTAGACATATATTAGAAACTGTCTTAGTTGTTGATGATGCTACTAGGACATACTGATTGGGAAGAAAATACATGTATGCTTGCTACAGATTGTGTAAGTATAGATTAAAAGAACAAAGTGGCAAAGTAATATAAAAGAAAATATCTTTCGTTGGCGTTTATCTATTAAACGCCAACTAAATTATTCATTGAAATCACAAAAGTTGGCGTTTATGTAGAAACGCCAAAGGAAAGCGCCAACTAAAGATACCTTCACAGGAAAGCGCCAACTAAAGATTGGACCTTAGTTGGCATTTCCCTGTGAAATGCCAACTAAATTCTGGACCTTAGTTGGCGTTTCCATGTCCAGGCTTTAGTTGGCACTTATTAAACGCCAACATTTTTTGTCGGCTTTTATCAGCACGTTATTACTTGGTGTTTTGGAAACGCTAACAAAGGTTTAAAAAAATGCCAACTATTTCCATTTTTGGCGTAGTGCATCTTATTTTTCATAACGCGGTTTTATCTTCCCATTTTGATCTTCTATGTAAACTAGGACCCCATTGAAAATGACTTTTAGGTTACTCATAACCTTAAAACTGCTACTCAAAAAAAGATTTCACAATTATAATAGGAAGAAGAGAAAAAAATAATAATCTTCCTTATGTAATTCCAAAGTTCAATAATAAAAAAATTTAAGGAAATAATAAACTAATAAAAAAACACTGAATAGGCATATTCTTTAATGGTTCATCATCCTCCCTATGACCTTCTTCTATCCTATAATTGTTCAAGGGATAATTTTCAAGGTTGAGTGCTCACTTTCCATGTTTTAGTAATCCCTTTAAGTGAATTCTCTTTTCTGATGGGGCTTTCCCAAAGTTTTTACCACTCCTTAAATTTGTAAATTGGGAAAGCAGGACAGGTTTTTGAAGATTTCGTGTTAATCGACACTTTTCCCAATATTCTAGCTCAACTGCACATCACCAGAAATTCATACCTTTTTCTCCCTTTTCTTTATTTGGCTTGCATTTATCTATAAGTTCTGCTTTGATCGCAATCCAATAATTAGTATCTGGGAGGGAGTTGATTAAGCCTGGAGCCTATTCAAAATTTCAAAGTTTGTGCCTGCCTTTATGTTCAAGATAGATTTCCCTCATTTCATAAATGTGTCTAGCAAAACTTATCTCAAGGTCCATCTTATGATCCATTATCTTTCTAGACCCATTATTTTCCGAACTAAATAAGAAAATATTTTAATATAATATTTTTTAAGTCATTAATGGACACATAATGCATTAAAACACATTAAAAACTTGCCCAAAACAAGGAAATAGTCATACCATCAGATAGAGCACAAATTTAGAAATTTTCCAAAAGATACTGTGCCCGAAAAGGATTATTCATGTGCCTCCAAGCGCCTCTAGAAGATTTTGTTAAAAAAAACAAAAAAAATAGGAAAGGCCACGCGTTCTGTCAACACATGTCACTCACACGCTATTGTATACTGCTCTCTAGCTTGCACGCACCACTAGGCCAATCTCCACTCACCGCCACCTTTTAACTGCTATGGTCCACGTGTCCATGGAGGGCACTAGTGGCTCCCATGCGCCATGTCATCGTTAGGAGAGAAAATAAAATAATTAATAATTATTAATTATTATTATTATATTTTTAAAATTGAACCTCAGCCAATTAAGTCAGATCGGTTCATACCCGACCCAATCCAAAACCCGATCCAACTACCCTTCTTTTTTTTCCTCTTTTTTTTTAAATAATTTAATTGGGCCTCAGCCCATTACAATTCAAGTTGGGTTTGTCGTTGACCTAAGCCGTGACTCCCTCTCCTCCCTTTTCTATAATTTTTTTATTTATTTGGCCTGAAACACATTTCATTAAATGAAATGCTGCATTTCACCAATGTAGTTGCTAGCATGTCAATTAAAAGGCATGCTGTTTGCTGTGATAGGTTAATCGATGAGTCATTTTGGTCGTCTTCAACCTCCGTCCGAGTTGCTTCGACCTAGATCAAAACCCGATGGCAGACTTGCAGATCGACTACTATTTTTCACCATTTTCTCTCACCTCTGACATCCTTTTCCATCAATTTTGGTGTCTTTTGGATTGTCTCCTCCTTCTCTACACATCTATCGGCTTTATTTCACCAAAAAATAATTTTAAATTTAACCCCAATTTTTGTTTTAGTCTCAGTTTAATCATGCCTTCGTAAATAAATGATACTAACATGTGAGGGACAAATCTTAAATGAGACTATAGAGGGAAAAATATTTTTTTATTAATTTTTAAATTGAGAGAAAGGGAAACATCAAACTCACAATAATCCAAAGGATGATGAAAACAAAAATAAAATGACAACAAGGGGAAGGAAAAAAAAAATATATATATATATATAGCCTAGGAAACCACCTTTACTTAAACTCTAAACAACCGTGGAACCCAACGCTAATGACTAGATCACCAAAATATTGGAATCTAGCTGTATACCCATAGCAGAAATACCACCTTCTCTCTCTCAGAAAAGAAGAAAAGTCTCTCAATTTGCAAGGCATACTATCTCTCTGGTTACTCATGCTTTGTAACTGACCGAATGGGAGAGACTTTAGTTTTATTATGGTTATTCCACTAACTCCCCTAAATCCCACAAAATCACGGAGAATATCATCACATAAAAAAAAATATTCTTTTACTTGGTCAATTTTATTTAAAATACATTGGCCAGATAGGTTAACTAAATCCGAATAGGCTTTCACCTATTATGGCCCATCAAGGGCAGACTCATAAAAAAGTCCAACAATATCATTATTACTTTACGAAATTTTAGGAAATGACACTACATGGGATCTAAATTTGAGAAGATATTTGAGGACTTATTCTTAATGAAAAAATTCTCTTAAAACTTTAAAATTTGTAAATTTCCAATAAGGATTTAGGACCTTAGTAGAAAAAAATTTGAGTGGACAAAAATACCACTAAAATATATTGAAAAATTTTTTCTAATATTATTTGAGAATTTTTGTTACTCCAATTAGAAATTTTTTTCAAAACTACTTTTTTCCATACTAAAATATATAATGCTAAAAACTTTTCTCATTAGTTGAAAATTTTTTAAACATGACTTGGAAGTTTGGGTTACACAAGTTGGAATTTTTTTTAAAAAATCTTTTTTTTTCTACTCTAAAATGTGGAAAATAGTTACAAGAGAAAAAAAAGAAAACTTATATGCTTTTCGTGATATTTTCCAATTAAAATTTGACATGTGCACTTTTTAAATTAATTTATTTAAGAAATTAATATTTTTAGTATATGATTTATGACTAAATCTAATGTGTGTAAGAAAAATCCATATGTTAACATTTAATTAGAAAATAACATGAAAAACATATATAGAAAAACATATCAATTTTTTTTTCTTATAGTAATTAGTTGAGGTGAAAAAATTAAACCATTATTAGAAGAAGCCAGTTTAATATATGAAATTGCTTTTATATAATTTTTTTTAATTAAAAAATATTTTTGTATCATTTCACTTAAGAAAGTCATATAGGAGATCCACACAAGCATTCATCATTCAACATGAAGGAAAGGATTTACAGAATGGTATTTCATATATAAAAAAGTAAATCTATCAGTTACATTATGCATAAGACTAGGGTTTTTCATATCCAATTTCAGCATCCAATTACTTTTCTTCAAAGACTTCTTCTGTTTTGATCAAATCTTTCTTATTATCTCTACACTTTGTTCTGTATCATCCAGCTTTTCCTTTAAAAGCTTCATTTCTGTCTCCAAAACAACCAAGTTTTCCTTTAACATGTTCACTTTCTCTACCTTGTCTTTATATCCTCTCATATTTATAGCAGATTCAACAAGAGGCTTCAACCAACTCAACTCTAATCTGCTAATCTGAAGTTCCTCCCATAAATATTGAAGCTCATCACAAGCTTCCACATTCATATCTTTCGACTTCTTATTCTTAATTTAGAAATTGCAAAACTCGACCTAAAGCAGTAAATGCCCACTCAGTAAACTTACAACTTCTGTTCTTCTTACATTCCATTAGTGAAGGATGCAACAAACAAACTTCCTCCAGAAGTGGAACAAATGATTTCTCAATTTTTCCCAAATCCTTGAAATCAACGACATCTTCCTCATAAGTAAGCTCATCAGTAAGCTCGATGCCTTCAGATCTTATGGTAGAAATTTCAACTTCAGCAATACATTTATCATTCAAAATGTAGCCACTAGATGGGTTCTCAAGCCTAGTCAAGGACATAAGATAACAACCCCAAAAGCTTGTATTTGCAGAGAACTTGCGTTCTAGATCTGCATTCAGTTCCTCAAAAGCAAAGGAATATCAATCAAAGACAAATATAAGATTCACCCATATCGATCTAATCCCAATCTAAAGGAGTAATAAATAATGAATAAGCATGAAGCAATACCTGTTCTTTCAGAGTTTTCCCTAGAAAATTGATTGACGACCATTAAGCTGAACTCTGCATATATGCTCCACCCTTGAGGCAAGCTTGAAGGGTCAACTACTTCCAAAAACATAGCCAGATTCTTCCCATCTAGTAATCCTCTATATAGAGCAATTCTCCTAAAACATTTCCCCACCACCAAAAAAATTACATTAATATGTTAATTAATTATTTTATATCTTTACTCCTTTCCCTATGCAACATTTTCATTTTGGCCATCAACGAATTAGATTTATTTAAAAAAATTTTACCCGAATGCATAAATAGTATATCATTGAACAAATAAACATGTATGACAATTGAGAAGTGCGGAAGAAAGGAATCTACCAAGCATAATGACCGATAGTGAACACCTTAGACCGGTATCGGGTACCCTTCTTCAATGTACTGAAGTTTGTAATTGTCCATGCTACTTTCTTCGGTTCCTGATTCTTCATCGTAGAATCACCTTGAGATATCTATATATAATCAAAACCTAATCCATAAGATAAAATTTAACTTGAATTTTCGAATTAATTCACATGTCACAAGCAAGATGAAATTTTAAACCAAAACGTTCATCAATTTCAATAGCTTATATCCAATTATTTATTCATTGAACATGAAGAGATGAATTCACTCAAATGTACATAAGCTATTATTAAAGCTATAATCAAATAAATAGAAATACATTTTTTTTATTTGTAAGCTTGTCTACAAAACTATTACGAACTACTCCCTACATTTTGCAATATAAGACATCTTTTGGAGAAACTTATATTTCATAATATAAGGAATTTTACTGATTACATAGTATATTTAATTTCTTTTTACCTAAAATACCTTTAAAAAAGGATAAAATTTAATTAATATTAGAGAGTTTAATTTATGGATCAATTAAATTAAATAAAAGTAATTTAAAAAAGCGTGAAAAATTTTTCACAATTATCAGTCTCAAATGTGGGGTAGTTAAAAATTTTCAGTTTTTAATTTTTTAAATTATGTTTAAAAAGCAATAACATAGTGGTAATTGAGGGATAAATAGGAAAACTCAACTCCCTTACTGATGAATCTCACGGCCTCCAGACGCAGAAAGCCTGATCTTATCCTTCTGGATATTAATTCCAGCAAGAAATATGCATACAGAGATGCACGAAGAGGAATTATAAGGGAAAAAAGAAGGAAACAAAACGCAGGAAATAAAAATGAGATGAAAAGGGATAATTCTTTTTTGTTGCCGACAAGGAAGAGACTGCAATATTCTTACTTTCTTGAGGATGAGAGATTCCAAACGCAGAGTATTTTCTCGGTAATTCCTTATCATACCAAAGTAACGTTAGGTAACGCAATTAATATTCCGCTATTAATTATAAACCAGATTGATATCCTACGTGATGCATGGGATTTCCAGGGAATATTAACACGTTAAAATTTTAAAATCTTATCAAATCTTTAATTTAACTATATATATAATTTATTTAGTGAGCATCAATGGTATTCCAGCTAGTAGGCTGATATAATTTTTCTTATAATGATAATTAGAATTAACTTTATAGAAGAAATAAAATTTTGTAATCTCGAGCGTTCCTTATAATGTATGGGAATAAAAACAATGAGTGAGAAAAAATATAATAATAAAAGAATAATTAAATTAAAAATTTCGTGCCAATTTCTTTAATATTTGAATATATAAAAGGAAGAAAACATAGAGCAATATAAATAATTTTTTTATTTACACAAATTCAATGCTCATTTTTTTATCACTAGAAATTCAGTATTGAATCTTCCGGGGTAGATGTTTTTTCGGTTGTCAAACAAGCCTGTAGTTGTACGAAGCATATGAAACTTGGGTTTCTGTGATAAGAGTTAAGCTGTTATGACTTGAATTGTCATTGATTATGTAAATTAATGCTTCATTATAAGCCACATTTATGTTCGATGGAAATATACTTGAATCGACTCAGTTGTATAACACAGTTTGCACCATTAACAGAAGCAGATTTTAGAGGAGAACACGAGGGCCTATGCTTCTATCAAATTCTGATTCATTGACATTGTGTTCTTAGCCAAAGCCCCCAGTTGAGTTCTCTATTTCACATAGTTTTTATCAGATCATTTGTGTCTATAATCTCATGTTGAATGAACAAAGAGAAAAGCTGCCAATGGAGGTGTTATGCTAGAGATGAGCCAGTATCCAAGGTAAAATCTGTAGAATCAGTATCAGTAGCTAATATCTGCAAATGGAGAACACTAAAGTGATGATTCTATCTGAAGAAACAATTTGATGATGTTACCCATATGCTCCACTTGTTACTGTATGCAACATGGTAATGGGACTAGAACTCTGGCTATAAGCACTGCCTTATATAACATGATGTAGAGAATCCTGATCACTCCAATGCTTTTTTCCAGCATCTGCTTCAATAGACGAAGCTAATTTATTATAAAAATGCACCAGCATTCCTCTCCAAGTACCTTTTTGCCAACTTGGGAGTCCCCTTGTGAAAGCCATGCTTTTTTGCAAATGGAGAGAGGGTTAATGGAGGAGATGAAGACAAGGGCAAATGTGTATTAAACAATGGGAAGGATATTTTAGTATTTTACCATACTCAAAGTTAGATTTAACAATTAATTTAGATGGTGAGGGGATTATTGCGTTGGTGCTGATAGCTTAGGGTGTAAATGGCAACTTTGTGGGTTAGGGGGAACATTGCAGTCAAAGGCAGAGATGAAAGTGGATAAGTGAAATAAATTGATATAACGTCCAACTCAGATGGTGGGGGTTTATTGTAATGGGGCTTATGGGTTAGGGTGGAAGGTGCAACTTTTTATAGGTTAGAGGAGGCTTGTACTTCAAGGCAAAGATGAGGGCAGTTATGTGCAATTTCCCCCTTTTATTATGATAAAGACTAAAGTAATTTCCCCTTCGTAAAGAATAAAGCAAAGAAAGAGAATGATTTGAAAAGCCGGGAGGCTTATGTTACATATATTAGAGAAAAGGTTGTATAGCTAGAGATAAAATCATGGTGGCACTTCTAAAGTTTCACTAAACAAAAAAGAATGACAAACTAATGCTATATTCTAACAATGATTATATCTAATATATCTCATTAGACCAAAATTCCTTTTGCTTGATGAATGGACATAGCATGTGCTCTCTAAATTGTCTGCTAGAAGTTAATTTTAATTAAGTGAATAGGGGATGATAAGATGAAACTCCTAATTGGGGGTTCTAATACTTTGTGAATGACCATTTCAATTCAAGTCTAGGTTATTAGATGTGTGAAGAAAGAGCATGCCCAGTAATTCTGTTTAGTGCTTTTTTATACCACCATTTATGCCTTATTCCCTTTGGCACACCAAATAAGGCCTAAGTTTTGTCTTAGGGGTTTTGGTATCCAAAGTTTGACATGCATTGGCATGCGTCTAGTCATTTGATAATTATTTGTGTGATTTAGTTATATTGTGCATACAGGTGAAGAGCATTGTTGAATGGAGGGACTTCTACTTTAGAACCTATAAGTGAGTCATATTTTCTGCAATCTACTATTTTGGTTTTAATTTGCTATTTAAATAGGTGAGATTACATCTAACATAGAGAGGATTGTATGGCCATTTCATGCTATGCTTGTCAAATGGTTAATTACTTTAGCTTTAAGATATAAAATTCCATTAGGCATGTAGACTTCTGGATTTATAGTGTAATTTAATCTTGCATTGATTTTGAAAATTCTCACAATGGGGAAATTTTACTTGCTTTAACTTTGCTAAAGTTTTTGTTTTTTGTTATTTATGTCTTTGATCATTAAGTCGAGCTTTATCTTAAAGATTCTAGATAGTATGACATGTCTATCTTCTAGTCATAGTTGATTTTGCTTGTAAAACTCTATGAACTTACAGTCTTTATGGATTAGATGTGAAGGTGATAAAAAGATATGAATATCTAACCCATTTATAGATAGCTATCGCACCTTGATAATTTTGTATCTTGTAAAAGATGATAGTAAAACAATTGTTTTTCCTTAGGGTGACAATTTTTTTTTCTCCCCCATATACGACATCTGCAAGCCCTTTGTAATGCTTTACTCTCAACTGCTTTTGATTGTGATCAAACTCCCAAACTACAAATGGTATTAAAATGCTGAAAACCACAAGAAAACACAGAAATACTCTCTCTCACACATTCACACACACTACACACACACACACACCCCAATTCTCTAGTATTTGAGAGACTAGTGACTCTCCCACAAACCACTCAATTTCCTTGCTTCCCCTCATTTTGACCCCACCCACAATATATATCCCATGTGCCTTGCTCTCTCTCTCTTCCCTTGTCACACCTCACGTGAGCCAACCTTGGCCCATTATTGATGGGCCTATCAGATTGTTTTTTACATAAGATGATCTTGTTGAGTTAATCATTGTATATCCATCAGCTATAAGTGGTTGGAACAATTTGTCTACACTTGAGATTGTTTCTGGTTTATTGATCCTATATTGAATTCTGAAGGATAAAAAATGTGTTACTCTCTCCCTTTAAGCACCAAGATCTGTATTAACTAGACTTACAAAAATATCATTTCTAATCACCAATTTGTCTACACCATATGGAAATAATAAAAGATATTACATTGAAGAATATAATGTGTGTCTCTTAGATATTCACTGAAGTCCAAAATTTATATTGGACAATGATATCTCTATCATGATCAAATGATCCAATGTCATTGATGATTAAAGCAACAACTTTATTAGGACATGGTAGATTTTACCTTCTCGCATCAAAATCATGTTTAGGTTCTAGTCTTATTTTTTAAACGTCACATTCATTTGTAGCTATACTATTCTTTGTTTGAAAAGAAAGACATGGTAGAAGGGGTCAAATTGTTTAGGCCCAAAACTTTGCTTGACACCATGAGGATTGTGAAGTTACAGAAGCTTAATTGTGGTTCTTCTAGCAAGAATGAAGGAAACAAAGGAGTATTGGGAATTGAATTGAGGGAGGTCACTTTTATGGTAGTCTAAAAAGATTATTTGCTATAAGAGCCATGATTACAAGGTCTATGATTTTTGATAAGTAGGAAAAGTACCAACGGCAATTGTGTTGAGTGGAAAGGACTCAGTATCTCTTAAGTAAGATCTTAAATTCAAGTCTTGTGAATGGAAAAAAGAAAAAAAAAAAGGAAAACATGTTTAGAGAGTTTCCTCTCATTTGGGGCTTGACGGCTTGAATTCGAATTAGCCAATAATACTGGACTTGATGCCCCTTTATTGTTTTCAATAAATATCCTAGTTTTTATAGTCACCCTTGCGGCAAGGGTTCCTCAAGGAGGGGAGTATTATTAGATGTACTATGAAAGTAGATGAGAAATTGTTATAGTTGTTTGTAGTTATGATTTGTTATGTTGGTCAGTTAATTAGAATCTCAAATCTTTTAGATGTTGTAAGCTGAATTGAGAGAAGTTATGTGAGTTGATGATGAATTCTGATTTCTAGTTCTCTTTCCCTTCACTCTTCTATCTTTCTATTCTCTTTTCTCCTAGCAAATTCTCTCATTTCACTTTTTCTTAGCTTCCTTTTCATTCCTTTTTTTCTTTTTTCTAAATTTTTTATAACTGACTGATTCTAGATAATGCCTCTAACAACTTCCACATGTTTCATAGCGCCTCCTTATTCTTTTCGAAACCCTTACAGCCTATTTTTCCCTTTTTGCACTGACTTTCCTATTTGATGGAATCTATTACAAATAAAGGAAAGTAAGTAGGGCTGAATTGTTTTTCTTCAGCTCCCAAATTTTGCTGATCATAATTTTCCATTTTAACTGTAAATTTCAATATGGCAGATGTTTTGGTTCTCAGAGGAAAAACTAAATTTACATTATGGGTGTGAATAGTGAAAGAAAGAGAGCGAGTAGTTTGGAAAGCCTTCTTTTTCCTTCTGTTACTGCTTATATGATACCATATGAAATGAGAGGTAGATGGAGAAAACCCTTTGTGAGAACTGTAATAAGAGAAAAGGGCCGCTGAAACACAGTACAGCAGGGAGAGTGATTGGAGTGATACACTACCAAAGATAAGGCCTGTAAAGAACAGCAAGTAGAGTAGAGTGACATGCTATCAAAGAAAAGGGCCGTCTGAATAAAGCACAGAGAGAAGAGTAGATGGATTGACATGCAACCAGAGATAAGGGCTACCAGAATAAAGCATAGTGGGAAAAGCAACTTGAGGGACATGCATCCTGTTGTCAGAACAAAGCATAGCTGGAAAATCTGTTGGAGTGTTATGTAGCTGAAGAAAAGTTGTCAAAATAAAGCATCAAGAGAAAAATAGGAGAACGAAATGGCCTAAAAATTACTAAAAAAATTGTCAAAGTTCAATTGTCAAAGTGGCTCAAGCACAATTTAAGGTGGCCAAAGGACTACCAAAAAAGGTGGCTGGAATACCATTGGAGAAGGTGGCCAGAGGACTACTGAAGGTGGCCGAAGGGCCACCATACAGGGTGACTGAAGGACATGAAGAGAGGGTGGTTCAAAGGATGACCGAAGGTGGCCAGAGGTCAACCACGGAAGTTGGCTTGAGGGTCACCATATAAGGTGGCTGGACATCCATTAGAAAGTTGGGGCTTTGTTGGAGATCTAGCACAGATCCAGCCCTCCTCGCTGGGCCCGTTTGGTACAGAGAATATGTATTGTTGGAAAGGATTGGAATGACGAAAAGGAAATCAAATTGGCTTCCCTTTGCTTTGGCCTATTTTTGATAAACTAAATGGGCCCTCGAAGCTTACTCTTCTCTCCTCCCAAGCTCTAATACCACGTGAAGAATGAAATAAAGGGAGAGAAGGCTTTTCAAAGCATTCACCCTTTTTGGTTCATTATATCGGGAGTCACAGGAAACAAACGGTTTGGGGTCAGGAGGCCTAGCTCAGAAAGAAGACATAAATCCAATTTTTAGTCCTTTCCTACTTGGATAGTAAATTTTTTCACATGTTAGAATTCTTTTACAGTTGCATAGTCCTGCCCTCTTGAAGAAATTATTCAAAGGAGGAATGATAGTTAGAAACTAAAATTATAATTATAAATTAATTATAATTTCAGATCAAAACATTTTAAAATTTGGGCCTTACTACTTAGTTTTGGTCTCTAACTGCCATTTCCCTGTGTCCAAATTTGGGCCTCAATGTTATAATTTTTCTTTTTATTTTTCCATTTGGATTTCCATGATTTTTGGGAAGAATCACATGGGATGTTAATGGGTCATGATTGATGAGTATTTAGTTTCCAGAAACCCGGTGGTTTATTGTGGGTTAATGGGCTATAGTCAAAATGAGTTTATTTCCTTATTTGCTTCATTTTTTTGAGTGTTAATTTTATATTCATGTTCCCGTTTGTTCCCTTTTCTGGTTGAGGATGATTGGCTGAACCTCTGTGGCCTAGTTCCTTTTATAAAGTTAACAAATTTCTGGAATTCTCCATATTCAAATGACGGTTTTAAGTTATTGAAAAACTGTGCTCTATTTAAGTAAGTTGGACTACGCAAAATAAGTTGGACTAGGCAATGGTCTTTAGAAATTAGTGCTTTTATCATATGAATATCTATACGCATATAATTTCTTTTTTAATATTGAAATTATACCATTTGATAAACAACTTAGCAAATAGTGGTCAGTTTTCTCCAGAATGCAGTTTTATTTACCTTTTAATATGGATTATGGAAATTTGAAATTATGCATCTCATTGTTATGGATGGATTTTTTGTTGATAATTAATATAATTTTAGCTATTAAGTTAATTTACTTCTGAAAACTTGGTCATGAATTCAAATTAATTCTTTTAACCAATTTTATATGATTTATGGAGTAGCATATTTATGTGTTATAATAAAATTTTTATTTGCATTATTTCAGAACTGCATATTTTCTTGTGTTTTACATTTCCAGTTAATCCTTCTTGTTCTTTTCAACTTAATGCTTTTTTAATCAAGTTATGTTCTGGAATTCTCTTAAGTGATGGAAAATGCTGACATTGATATGTTTTTGCTTTCTACTGACGATATCTTTGCATAAAGGAAATTAAATATATTATACACACTCCTCTCATCCATCTCAAAACGTGTTTTTTTTTTCTTGGTATAGGTATGTTGGTAAGCTAGTTGGTCGATACTATGACAATCAAGGGAATCCAACTAAATATTTGAAAGGGGTTGAAGCAAAAGCCGCTAGAGGCACACAACTTTTGGAAAAGCAGAAGATTGAAGAGTCTAAACAACCTAGTTGTAGTTCAAGATGGAGTCAAGATGAGGGTGGAGAGGTACATAACTACATGATGCTGCCTACCTTCATATCTCTGTGCTATGAACAGAAGAACTTAAATAATATCATACCTTATTAATTAATTTTGGTTGTTTTATTATAAACTGCTGACTGATTCCTGCTTTCTGCAGCTGTAATTACATTCATTATGTAATTAGCCATAATTTGCTTGTATATACTTCAGCATTAACTCTACGAGAATGTAACTAGAAGTGGTATATCAAATGCTAGTTAAGGATGACATGTAATTAGGCACAATTAATCAAGTTGTATACATATTTATCTTGGGAAGGAAATCCTATTGCTGCTTTTATGAAAAGGAACGTTAGTGTGTGTGTGTGTATTTTTCCCTGGAGTCCTTTTGAAAGGCAATTTCTTGTCGGAAATGAGTCATTTGAGCATTGAAAGTGATTTTATGGTGTTAGTTTGGTACCTACCAAAACTGAATTGAAGTGCTGAGAATATGCAGCATATGGGAAGTTACTAAATGCATCTGGTATTGTTTTAATTATTATATGACAAATCTTCTGTAGTGTAATCTTTTTTTTGTATTACTAAAAGTGATTAGTTTCTTTAACCACACATTCACGCTTGTCATGAAATTCTTTCCAAAGGTGACAACTTCAATGCTCATTTTTAGATCACTAGAAATTCAGTATTGAATCTTCCGGCATAGATGTTTTTTCGGTTTTCTCAAACAAGCCTGTAGTTGTGTGAAGCATATGAAACTTGGGTTTCTGTAATAAGAGTTAAGCTGTTATGACTTGAATTGTCATTGATTGTGTAAATTAATGCTTCATTATAAGCCACATTTATGTTCGATGGAAATATACTTGAATCGACTCAGTTGTATAACACAGTTTGCACTTTTGATCAGGTATGGTGTGATTCCGGCTTCCCAAGGCTTGTTCAGAGGCCTCTAGAGATTGCTTTGACTGGAAAAATGAGTAAACGTTGTGCCTGCTTTGATGAAAATCAACTGAGCCAACCAGGTTTAGAGGTGTATGATGGGTGTGATTACCATGCCAAAAGGTGCAAAGTCTAATCTGGGCTGACATAGGATTACTTATTGGGGTGTGTACCTTTGTGGGATCTTGGGTTTGTATATTATGTGAAACTACAAGTTGAAAGCTTAATATTAGAAGATTAACTGGTAAAACGATCTACTTTAGTACTTGTAATTTGTTTGGTTGCATTTTAGAGAGACTGTATTTTTTTGTCTTTCGACTATACATGCTTCATTCATTTGGTTTTTGAATTTCAGAAACGCATGACCTGTAGAGTCTTTGAATCTTTGTGATACACTATCTGATACCTGATGGTTTTTAACCAACTACATTATGATTGTTCGTACTTTGTTTTTGTCCTATTTTTAACTTGACTATTTTAAAAATTGGACTAGATGTTAAATCAAGAAAAGGAGCAATTTATGATTCAATTAGAAACATTTTCTCATGTATCGTGTGAAATCTAAAAAACAAATTATGGTGTGGATGATTTATGATGAACAAGATTTATTATAAATTTTTTGTTTTGGATCAATATTAATGGTTAAATCTTAACAAAATTGAGATCAAATTGACACACATATACACACAAAATATTTTCTATATGACAAATTAATATTATATATATTGATTAAAATTCGTGTTGTAGAAAGTTGAGGCTCTTCAACAAGATATAAAAACAATTTCTAATGGATTCAACTATAAATTATTTTTTTTTAATAATTTATAATCTTTACACCTCAAAAGAGAATAGTTTTTATTTGTTAGTTAAGTGATACTTTTGGTGTTCACAGAAAATAAATGAATAAGATGGGATCCAAGACAAAATTTGAAACTATTTAATCAATCTTACTTGGCAAGGTGAATTTAAGAATAAAAGGTAGATTAAAGGATGGTATATTTAGTTATAGAAGCAAGGCAGCTGCTTGGTCAATCAGTCCAGTTCCGTATTTTCATATTCTCTCTCAGGTAATTTTATTATCCGCAAAGGAAAGAAAAGTATAGTTAAAAAAAATTAAAAAAAGGCCTGGTGTTACAAACCTTTAGATTCATCATGAATCCCAAATTCTCTCTTGTTTATTCCCTCCATGTCTCTCTTGATTCAACAATTTGAAGGATGCTAACTTGAATGAGTAAAAAACCCAGGTAATATGCCTTACTTATACAATTTAACTAACTATTTTTCTTCTTAATTTTTTCATTTTTTCCTCATAATAAAAAAATTTAAGTGAATTTGGTCTTAATAGCTTATCAACAACAAGAACAAGACAAGTCACATAGTTTAAAGAGCACTTTACACCCTTGGGAGTTGTTGGCTCTTATTAGTTTCTTATTTGTATACATATATAATGGAATTTTCTTTTGAAGAATTTACAGAAACAAAGGAGTAATACATTAATTTACTCTTGATGAAATTAAACCCGGCTTTGGATAACCTAAATTTGAAAATCACTTGATTTTGTTCAGCCGAGGTAGGTTCACACTTCATTGGTATTGTCTATAATCTATAGCAACAAGCAGTCACCGATTGAGTGCTTACTCATGAGCCATGACTAATTTACTGGCAAGCTAATTCAATCCTAAAAGATATTCAATGAGCCATCAAATCCACCATAGCGTCTAACTCAAACCCATTCCGAAATTTGTAGACTGATAAAATGAAATAATTTCTTTTCTATCCTACTAACTATTGTTTGATTATCACACACCCTAATCATGCAAACCAATCCCATGTTACCTCCGCCCTATTTAAGGTCCACATATGACAATGAATTTCACTATTCCTGAAATTTAAACTTCAAAAATACAAGAGGTCTATGTAATTTAACAAATACAAGAGAGATAATATAATATACTATTTGGTTTTAAGAGAAAATTATGTAAGTTCTAAAAATAGAGAATATATATATATATATATATATAATTTTACCCTCAAACATAAAAAAAAAAAATCCCAAAAGGGCATAATACAGTTTAATAGTATAAAATAAAAATGTACTATTACCAATGTAGAAATTTAAATACTAAAACAATTGAATCAAATAAATGGTCTCGGTTATATTAATACATCAAAGAAACCAGGTGGCAGGAGATATATTTCAATCTGAATCTCTTGCATTCACAAAAATAAATATATGTTGTGCATTTAGAGAGAAATAAAGAGAAAAAAGATATGAAAACAATGATGAGGATGTGAACTCAGTACAATAACATTTCCTAGTATTACTCCCTCCCTCTCTCTGAATGTATCCATATTCATAAATATAGGGAATCTAATTTAGATACATTCCCCGTCCCCATATTTCAGGCAGAGAGAAATCTATTCTCATTATTGTCTTTATATGCCATAAATTCCCCATGTAAGAATGTCCCCACGAGAATCCCCACAGACAGGAAAAATTGCTTTCACTAGTGCACACACAGTTGAAGCTTCCTTCGGTTTAGTTATCGAACCCTTCAAGGTTCACAAAATTAACTGATGGCATTTTCATCAGACTGTGAAACAATGCATATGACAAGGGAAGCTCAGGTATAACTGAAGGCTAGCAGAAGAATCCTCAGCAATGCCATGCATCGTAAATACCAGCAAGGGGGACAACCTATCACCTCATAAGATATTAATCATAGAAATTTTTTCAATATCAATTGAAATAAATTAGATATATGCGGAATGCCCAATACTCTCTGAACTGGTTAAAGGAATCCACATCGCGGGGCAGAAATATGAACTAAACTAAGCTAGTTATACAAAAATCATAAACAAATTATAAATGGCATGATGAAACCTGATTACTCAAGGCATGTCCTAATAAACCAAACTTTAAGAAGAGCTTCTTCTTATTACAGTCCAGCATTTCACTCAGGCTACAATTTACGTTCCTTTGCTTTAGAAATTTGTGCCGCAACTCTATTTCTCTCTTCAGACCATGACGAAAGAAGCTAGGATAGTCAACAACTTTGTCAGATTCAGAAGAAAGAAAAAGAAGGAGAATTTTAGAAGCAATTGTGAGAAGCTTGCTTGATTATCTTCACTGTACAGAGAGCAATATATACACGGGAAAGAGAGATCGAGGGGAATAATTACAATTAAAGAATATCAATCTAAATCCCTAAAGAAAAGGAAACTATCGAGGGAAAAAGGGAAATCTAAAATAATTACAATCAAATCAAATCATATCAATTATAATTAACAAATCAAATCATATCAATTATAATTAACATCCCCCCTCAAACTCAAGATGGAGGAATGACAGCCATTTTGAGTTTGTTCACTAAAAGTTGAAAGCAGCCTGGATTATGGGACTTGGTGAACAAGTCAGCTGGTTGATCAGCAGTCCGGATGGGAAGAAGTTTTAGAATGCCTCGGGTAACATGCTGCCTAGTGAAGTGACAATCAATTTCAATATGTTTAGTCCTCTCATGAAAGACATCATTGTGAGCAATCTGCATAGCACTCTGATTATCACAATAAAGAGTAGTAGGAGAGGTTTGACAAATGCCCATGTCTTCAAGTAACCATCTAAGCCAGAGTATTTCAGAGGTAGTGTCTGCTAGTGCTCGATATTCAGATTCAGTGCTAGATCGAGAAGCCAAAGTTTGCTTCTTACTCCGCCATGAAATAAGAGAGGTACCGAGAAATATGCAAAATCCTGTGGTTGAGCGACGATCAGTATGATCACCGCCCCAATCAACATCAGAATAAGCCTGTAAGGTAAGATGTGAGGTGGCGGAGAAATGTAGACCATGAGATAGAGTGCCATTAATATATCGAAGAATGCGAAGAACCGCTGCATAATGAGTAGTACGTGGTGCTGACATAAATTGACTAACAATATGAACAGCATACGCTATATCAGGACGAGTTACAGTGAGATATATGAGACTTCTAACCAACTCACGGTATAGAGTAGGATTATCCAGTGGAGTCCCATCAGTAGGTGTAAACCTAGCATTGGGCTCAATAGGAGTTTTCTCAGTTTGATCATCAGGAATTTGAGCTTTGGAAATCAACTCAGAGGCGTACTTAACTTGAGAAAGAGAAATACCATCAGTCAATGTCAATACTTCTAACCCAAGAAAGTAACTTAAGTGCCCAAGGTTCTTCATTTCGAAGTGTTGCCCGAGAAAATTTTGGAGTTCCTGAATACCTGTGGAGTCATCACCAGTAATGATCATATCATCAACATATAAAAGTAATAGAACAACCCCTCGATCAGTTCTACGAATAAAGAGTGCAGTGTCGTGGGGGCTACATGAGAATCCAAGTTGATTGATTGTAGAACTAAATTTGGCAAACCAAGCACGTGGAGCCTGTTTAAGACCATAGAGAGCTCGACGAAGACGACAGACTTTGTTTCCCGAGTAAAGATAGCCAGGTGGAGGTTTCATGTATACCTCTTCCTCTAAGTCACCATTCAAAAAAGCATTTTTGACATCCATTTGATGAAGAGCCCATTGCTTTGCAGCAGCAATGGCAAGTAGACTTCTGACTGATGTAATACGAGCAACCGGAGCAAATGTCTCCTCATAATCTATGCCATACTCTTGAGTAAAGCCTTGTGCCACTAAGCGAGCCTTGTATCGCTCTACAGACCCATCAGAATGAGTTTTTATTTTGTAGATCCATCTGCTTCCCATGAGAGTTTTATCTGGTGGAAGCTCAACCAAATCCCAAGTGTGCATTTTCTCTAAAGCCTGTAATTCATCTTGCATTGCTTTCTGCCAACGAGGGTCACTAGAGGCTTCTTTAAAAGACTGAGGTTCATGCAAAGAGAGTATGGTAGAAAAGCAATGATAATCACGAAGATAAGAAGGAAGATGTCTTACTCTTGTAGAACGAGTGGTGGAAGATGAAGGCATGTCGGGTGCAGGATCTTCAAGAGGGGCAGAATCATTGGTGAGGGGCGAATCATCGGACGTAATGGGAACCTGATCTAAACTTTCAGTACCTGTGTCACTGGGAAAAAGATCAGCAGAAGGATTGACAAAAAGAGGAGATGAGGTTGATGGAATGGAAGAAAATTGGGATAGACTAGAAAACATGACATGTTCCCAAAACACAACATGGTGAGAAATGCGAATGCGATGAGATAGGGGATCCCAACAACGATACCCTTTATGCTCAGAATCATAACCTAAGAAACAACAGACTCGTGCTCGGGCCTGGAGTTTTGTGAACTCATGGGAAGGGAGAAAAACAAAACAAGTGCAACCAAAAACTTTAAACATAGTATAATCAGGGGGTGTACCATAGAGACGTTCAAAAGGAGAAATATTACCAAGTATAGAGGAAGGAATACGATTAATAACATAAACAGCTGTAAGAGCTGCTTCTCCCCAAAAACGCTCAGGACAAGATGATGAGATAAGAAGAGCACGAACAATGTCAAGAATGTGACGGTGTTTTCGCTCAGCTCTACCATTTTGTTGAGAGGTATAAGGACAAGAGTATTGTGAGAGAGTACCCTGTGCATCAAGGAAACTAAGGAGTTGGGAGTCACGATATTCCATAGCATTATCACGCCTAAAAACCTTGATATTTCTGGAAAACTGAGTGCGAATCATATTTGCAAACTTAATATAAATCGCAGACAATTCAGAACGAGTTTTCATCACATATATCCAGGTAAAACGTGAATAATCATCAATAAATATCACAAAATAATGCGATCCTCCCATGGAGGAAGTAGGAGCAGGGCCCCAAATATCAGAGTGGATTAAATCAAAAGGAGACTCAGAAACAGAAGTACTTTTATTAAAAGACAATGCTGGTTGTTTTGCAGTCTGACAAGAAACACATTCTAAAGATTTTTCAATAACATTGCCTAAAAGTCCATTTGAAATTAAAGATGATAATTTATTGATGGAGCAGTGACCAAGACGATAATGCCACAACTCAAAAGAAGAGGTAGGGGAAGCAGCACATAATCGAGTTGATTTTGATGGAGGAATATGCAAGGAATTCAGCTCGAACATACGTCCAACTTTACGCCCCGTTCCAACAATCTGTCCCGTCCGAGGATCCTGCACACGACAACCATTAGAGGAGAAGATTACATCATAACCAAGGTCAACTAACTGGCCAACAGATATAAGATTGAAAGAAATAGCAGGAACATAATAAAGGTCATCAAGAGATAGATTTGACAAAGAAACAGAACCAGTATGACTAACAGACATCAATGAACCATCAGCAGTGTTGATTGGAGGGGTAGCGGTACTAGGAGACCAAGAAGAAAAGATCTGTGACTGACCAGTCATATGATTATAGCAAGCAGAATCAAAATACCAAGAGGGGTTACCTGAGGGAGTGGCTAAAGCAGTAGGTGAAGAGGAGGTACCAGCAAGTAATTGCTTGAGAAGAGCCTCAAGATCACTGGAGATTGGTGGAGTGGATACATCGTTGGCAGTAGCTGTAGAAAAAGCAGGCTTGGGTGGTTGACTGGATCGTGAGAAATTTCTATTCTGATCAGATCTGGGAGGACGAGTAGGGCAATGCTCAATGACATGACCATTCTTCTTACAGTATCGGCATAGGAGAGAGGGGCAGTTTGCAGCAATATGACCTTTCTTCTTACAAGTGCGACATTCAATCAGAGGACACTCAGAAAATGCATGAGTGGATTGAGGACAGCGGCGACAAAGTTTGGAGTTCTTCTCAGTCACAGCAAAGGTCATGTCAGTGTTACGTCTTAAAAGTCCCAATCTAGTTTCTTCAGATTTTAACCGAGGAAGTGCATCCTCAAGAGTAGGAAGTGGGCTCTGATGCAGTAAAGAGGCTCGAACAGGCTCAAAGTCATCAGTCAATGCCATCAGAAAGTGAATAAGTCTAAGACGATCACGATAAGAGATAAAGGCATTAGTATCACTGTCACACTTGAATGTTGGCTCAGAGTATGCCAATTGATCCCAAATAAACTCCATTTTTGCAAGAAACTCATAAACAGGCTGGCCAGGTTCTTGTTTCAAAGCACTTAAATCCTTCTGAAGCTGAAATTGATTAGAGAGATCAGAGGACGTATAACGACTGGCAAGATGATCCCATACCTCTTTGGCAGTCTCATAACGCCCAAATTGTTGATTGATGCTGGTGATGGAAGTATTCCGAAACCAAGTGATAATTTGATGATTCTTACTGTCCCATTCTTCCAAGAGCTCAGCAAATTTAGCGGCCGTTTCTGATTCAGAACGAACAGGATATGGGATGTCACCTGTGACATATCGCCATAATTTGCGACATTTGAGAAACCCTCACATGCTCTCTAACCAGTGACAATAGTTAGATCCATTGAGCAATACAGAAATTGGCTGTGAAACGTCGATTTTATCCATAACAGTAGTAGAAGTCAAAAAAGGAGCAAGATTTTGTAAAAACAGAGGCCAGAAATGAAAAGAACACACCCAAAAACCTTAGGAACCGGTCTAACTCGTTCAGAACTCGGTCTGGAAAGCAGCGACTCGGACAGACGAAGAAAACTGAACGTTTTGGGAGCACCGGCGGTGTGGCGGCGCGTGGCGGCGCGTGGAAGCTTAGATCATCGTGAAAATTTGACAGGAGCCTCCTGAGACGTCGACGGACAAGATGGTCAGGCGCGTGTGGTGGTTGGACTTCGGTAGAGGCACGAAACGGAGATGAACAGTAGCTGAATCGGAGTGCAACGGAGGGAAAACATCAGATCTGGATTGTCCTCGGAGAATGAACAATCAGACACGGAGTAACTGGAAGAAAATCTCTGATACCATGTCAGATTCAGAAGAAAGAAAAAGAAGGAGAATTTTAGAAGCAATTGTGAGAAGCTTGCTTGATTATCTTCACTGTACAGAGAGCAATATATACACGGGAAAGAGAGATCGGGGGGAATAATTACAATTAAAGAATATCAATCTAAATCCCTAAAGAAAAGGAAACTATCGAGGGAAAAAGGGAAATCTAAAATAATTACAATCAAATCAAATCATATCAATTATAATTAACAAATCAAATCATATCAATTATAATTAACAAACTTCATGGATTTGTCTCCCCATCACATCTACTAAAAACCTGATCTTGGGCTCTAGAGAATTTTGGATGCTCTTGATCAGGATTGGAGGAAATCCAACTACCAATGCAACTATCTGCCTATCTTGAAATCCACATTTCTTTAAATAGGTATATTTGGGTTCCAAAACCCTCTTCACATCTCTACTCAAGAGCTCTGGAAAGTTCACCGCTACGGCTTTAAGTTCGAGATCGGTCAGACCTATTAACTTCAGAAACTGTGTAGTAGGGCGGAGTCTTTTATCAACACTATAGCCCATAATAAATGGGTTCCTCACTAAAATTTTTCCAATCATTCCATCTTTATTGAGACCAAGGCTGGCAAGGAAGTTCACAATTTCCGTGAGCTTTGTTTCAATGCTGTAGCTGATAAGCCTTGGATTGAGCAGTATTATTTTTCCAAGTCGCTTCTCAGGGATGCCCAATGCCTGGAAGAAGGCCAAAAGAGGACAAAGCTTCTCTTCCACACTGTGTGAGAGTAAATGAGGGAACTTGGCTATGGCAGAAGCAACTTCATTGGGTTTTGTTCTCAGTGTCTTGAGGCACTCGACCATGGGAACTATCTTCTCATTAAGACCAAGCAGAAGAATCTTGGGACATTTTGTAACAATGGATGGGAGTTTCCTCTCTTGAATGCCAATGCTTCTCAAATAGGCCCAATTCTCATATGCTCTTTCTTGATGCACACCCTCAAGGCGCTTGCACTTTCTGAACATTCCTTGAATGCTTTTATCATCAAATCCTCTATCCTTAAAAAACCACATCATGCTGCTGCCATTATAGTTGCTAGTGACTTCCATATTATTCTATAGATCTGTAAAAGGATTTTCAATTTAATAGATGTACAAATATTAGGAAAACCACAGGACAAACTAGCAGAAAAGAAAACATTGAGTACAGCTTCTGCAACTCGAAAGCAAAACAAAATTTCATTTTAAGAAGAAAAGTTGTTGGGAAAACATGTATTCCTCTAAAACTAACTGAAAAGATGACAATAAACATATTTCAACGGTGGATAGCCATAAAATACAATCTGAAACTCAGCAATACTGATAACAATCAAAGCATATAGCCCTGAAAGATTTCAATAGCATCAATTAAGATTTTTAAAGATGCCATCAATTTAGTCCTGAACTCTTACTGCTTTTAATAAAGATCATTGTACTCCTAATATTGAATAAGTTACGTACTAACTTGAAGCAATAAACTTTCCATGACTCTGTTAATAGCGAAAAGAAGTTTATATTAATTTAATGTCCTAGTGATACCACATTCAGAAATCCTAGCATTAACAAAGATAGAAATTCATATAAACCATGTAAATTGCACATGCATGCTGCTGCTGACCGAAATTAAAATTTATTTCCTATCCCAAGTACCATTGATTTCCACGTAAAACGAAGCTGAGACTCACAACGAATTTTTTTTTCCCAGTAACGGAGAAATTAGTGTCCACTGTCTAGCAACAGAAATAGGTACGGCACTCACCAATGGAGAAAACTTACCCTCACAAAAGAATTACCGTTTGCGTGATCTGCCCCGGCTGAAGCTCTACTACGTCACCAAACACAATGTCTTCAAATGTTCTTGACCAATTTATCAATCTCCCAAGCGAAATCGAGTTCGACAAATTCAAATGCCCAAAGATTTGTGTAGCGCAATCAATATATGACTCGGCAATTCGCTATATTTGATGCAAACAAAGTCCGAAGAGCTGGCGATAGAAAAAGCAGTGAAGCAAAGTTTTCGTTGGTTATAACGATGGCAGAGGTGAAAGAGAAGAAGGGCCAAAGGTTTATGGCTATGAAAGTGGAAATGAAGATAGGGTTTACAGATATGGCAGAATAATTGGAGCAGTCTCTGAAGAACTCTCGAGTGTGAGAGGGAAGGGGATGACAGAAGTGGATTGGGGAGTGTCCTCGAACAACCAAGCAAGTTGCACCAAACATTTCTTAAAATTAAGAAAACAAAAATCCTAATTATCTTAATTAAAAAAAATATATTATTTAGAAATTAAGAAAAGTGAAGTCAGCCTTAATTAAAATTATTTTAATATACTTGAATAAATTGTAAACTATAATTGTGATTGCAAATTTTACAATAATATTAATGTTAATAACATGCATCTTATGAGTAATGATGATCATTATCAAATTTTGATATAAAATATAAAAGTAGAACAAAATGCATTTTTTATAAATCAGAGGTTTATTATTAAATAACTTTGTAATATATATGGTTTATCTAATTTTAAATTATTTATACAATATATAACTAAATATTAAGTGCAGCACATAACAACAAAGAAATTAGTCAATGACTTTTTTTTTTTTGGCCAAATAGTCAATGACCTTTGTAGTTCAGTATTTCAATTATCACACTAAATATTAAATTAGATAAAGTACTAATTTAATATTTAATAATTTAACTAATCTTATTAAGGTCACATATATGAATATTAAAAAAAAAACTTAGACTACTCATCATTACAGCTTTACTAATTTTTTTTATAATATGAGTATGAAATAAGTTCATTGACATTATATAATTTATATATCCGATATTACTTAGTAGAATAATCTTAATATTATTGTTGCTGTTGAATATGAAATGAAATAAAGTTAAATATTAAAAATAATGAGCATAAAATAGAATAAATTAGAAATAAATATTTTCACAACACACTAACGAGTCTCACAATTAAATAAATTTAATAACTTAATTAAAATATTAATTTTAATTTTCTAAACGAGTTTTAAGTTAAATAATATTAAATTACATATACTAACATATATTTGAAAAAAATTAAGAATTAAGCATAAAAAAGTACTTTTTATTAATTAAGATTATTTTAAATTTTTTAACATGTGAATTTTATTTATAAGAATGAAACACCAAAAATCTTTGAATTGTCTTCCCACTATTCATTCATGGATATCTTTATATTAAATGAATTAATTAATAATTAATAATGCTTTAAAAGATTGTGCTTTTCAAATAAGTCCCCAAATCCATGACCATGAGACAAACTAGTACACGACTAGAAGTCTAAAACTTGAGAAAAAGATACTTGTGAACTTGTTAGGAAAAAAGATTATCCTACATGACTTCAAAATTTCTAAAATCTCTATATAAGGATTTAGGTCCTTGGTAGAAAAAAAATGGTTTTGAATGCATAAAAATACCACTAAAATATGCAATGCTAAAACTTTTGTGATGAATTGAAATTTTTTTAAACTTGGCTTGAAAATTTTGGTTACCCAAGTGAGAATATTTTTGGGAGAATCATAATTAAGGACCAAAATAATAAATTTATTACAAGTGAGATCTTGTTATTATTTATTTTTCTAGTTTGACTACTTAATCTTGCAATTTTTTTACCACTTTTACTCAAGAAATGCTTTTATTTGTAATTAATTCTCTCAACTAGTCCTAAACTATAATTCCCCCATTATTTTTTCTCAAAACTATTTTTCTATACTAAAATATGGAAAATCATTATAATAATAAGAAAACTTATATGATTTTCCTTATATATTTTTTGTTTTGTTCTCAAATTAAAATTTAATATGTAGACTTTCTAAATAAATTTATTAAAGTTTAAAAAGCTAATACTTTTGGTGTATGATTAATGACTAAATCTATAATATATTTTAAAAAATCCATATATTAACTTTTAATTAAAAAATAACATAAAAAACATGTATGGAAAAGCAATATATAAGCTTTTCTTTATAGTAATTAGTTGAGATGAAAAAATTAAACAATTCTTAGAATAGGCTAGTTTAGTATATGAAATTGCTTTTATATAATTTTTTAAACACATTTTTACATCTTTTTACTTAAGAAAGTCATACAGGAGATCCACACAGGCATTCATTGTTCAACATGAAGGAAAGGGTGTACAGAATGTTATTTCACACATAAAAAAGCAAATATATCAGTTACATTATCCATAAGACTAGGGTTTTCCATATCCAATTTTAGCATCCAATTCCTTTTCTCCAAAGACTTGTTCTATTTTGATCAAATCTTTTCTTATTATCTCAACACTGTGTTCTGCATCATCTAGCTTTTCCTTTGAAAGCTTCATTTCTGTCTCCAAAGCAACCAAGTTTTCCTTTAACCTTTTCACTTTCTCTACCTTCTCTTTATATCCTCTCATATTTATAGCAGATTCAACAAAAGGCTTCAACCAACTCAACTCTAATCTGCTAATCTTAAGTTCCTCCCATAAATATCGAAGTTGATCACATGCTTCCTCATTCATATCTTTCCAGTTCTTATTCTTCAAAAATTGAAGAACTCGACCCAAAGCAGTAAACGCCCACTCAGTAAACTTACAACTTTTGTTCTTCTTACATTCCATTAGTGAAGGATGCAACAAACAAACTTCCTCTAGAAGTGGAACAAATGATTTCTCTATTTTTCCCAAATCCTTGAAATCAACGACATCTTCCTCATAAGCAAGCTCACCAATAAGCTTGATGCCTTCAGATCTTATTGTAGAAATTTCAACTTCGACGATACATTTATCATTCAAAATGTAGCCACAAGATGGATCCTCGAGCCAACTCAAGGACATAATATAAGAATCCCGATTTGATTTATTTGCAGAGAACTTGTGTTCTATATCTGCATTCAATTCCTCAAAAGCAAAGGAACATCGATCAAAGGCTATTATAAGATTCACCCATATCAATCTCATCTCAATCTAAAGGAGTAAAAAATAATGATTAAGCATGAAACAATACCATCTCTTACAGAGTTTTCCCTGGAAAATTGATTGACCACCGTTAAGCTGAACTTTGCATAGATGCTCCACCCTTGAGGCAAGCTTGAAGGGTTAACTACTTCCAAAACCAAAACCAGGGAGTACTCAGGTCGTCCTCTATATAGAGCAATTCTCCTAAAACAATTCCCCACCCCCAAAAAAGTTACATTAATATGTTAATTAATCATTTTATATCTTTACTCCTTTCCCTATGCAACATTTTCATTTTGGCCATCAATGGATTATATTTTTTTAAAAACATTTTTACCGGAATGCATGAATAGTATATCATTGAACAAATAAACATATATAATAACTGAGAAGTGTAGAAGAAAGGAATCTACCAAGCATAATGACCGATAATGAACACCTCAGAATGGTATTTTGTATTGGTCTTCAATGTTTTGAAGTTTCTAATTGTCCATGTTACTTTCTTCAGTTCCTGATTCTTCATCGATCGTAGAATCACCTTGTGATATCTATATATAATCAAAACCTGAAACCTGTTAATCCATAAGACAAAAATTAACTTGAATTTTGGAGCTAATTTGCATATCACAGGCAAGATGAAATTTTAAATCAAAACGTTAATCAATTTCAATAATTTATATTCAATTATTTAATCATTGAACATAAAGAGATGAATTCACTAAAATGTACTTAAGCTATTATTAAAGGTATATTCGAATAAACAGATATACATTTTTTGTATATGTAAGCTCGTCTACAAAAACTATTATGAGCTACTCCCTCTATTTCGCTATATAAAGCATCTTTTGGAGAAATTTATATTTCATAATATAAGATATATATGGATTATATAGTGTATTTAATTTTCTTTTACCCAGAATGTCCCTAAAAATAATAAAATTTAATTAATATTAAAAAGTTTAATCCATAAATCAATTATATTAAATAAGGGTAATTTAAAAAAGGGTAAAAAATTTATTAATTATTAATTATCACCTTAATATGTGCTGTAGTTAAAACTCCTTTATAAACTCGAATGGAGAAACTATCATGCCAGTAGTAAGTTATATTTAAAAAGCAATAACAAAGTGGGTGAGGGATATATAGGAAAACTCAACTCCCTTATTGATAAATCTCACAGCTTCTAGACACAGAAAGCCTGATCTTGCTGGATATTAATTGTAGCAAGAATTATGCATACAGAGATGCATGAAGAGGAATTATAAAGGAAAAAAAAAGAAGGAAACTAAACGCAGGAAATAAAAATGAGATGAAAAGGGATAATTCTTTTTTGTTGCCGACGAGGAAGAGACTGCAATATTCTTACTTTCTTGTGGAAGAGAAATTCCAAATGCAGCGTATTTTCTCGGCAATTCTTTACCAGTAGCAAAGTAACGTTCCGTTCATATTCCACTATTATCAACAAGATTGATATCTTATACAAGATTGATATCTTACGCGATGCATGGGATTTCTAGGTAATATTGATCCATTAAAATTTAAAATCTTATCAAATCTTTATTTTAACTATATATATAATTTATTTTATGAGTATCAATGGTAATATTCCAGCTGAGCTGACGGGCTGATACAATTTTTTTTGTTATATTGATAATTAGAATAAACTTCATAGAAGAAATAAAATTTTGTAATCTCGAGCATTCCTTACAATGAATGGGAAAAATAATGAGTGTGAAAAATATAATAATAAAAGAATAATTGAATTAAAAATTTTGTACCAATTTATTTAATATTCAAATTAAAAAAGGAGGAAAATATATATAGAGCAATAAAAATAATTTTGTTATTTACATAAATATAAAGAATAACTTTTCATGATTACCAATGGGTAAGGATCATACAAAAACAAAAGTGCAAAGATTCAAATCCGAACGTTTTTTTTTTTGGACAAACAATTATATATAACAACCTTACCGAAGGCGGCAAACAATACAAAATATAAAATGAGAAGCAAAATCTCATGATTTTTCAGATTATTATGATTTTTTTTTTGAGTAAAGGGGAAATATAATTCAACAACTAAGCAGGGCTGGCATAGTATACAGAGGAAATTGGTTCCTCTAGCAGCTTCATACATTATTTTATGAAAATTTACTGGAATTTTTTTTTTGTTAATTTTAGCCATAGCACACAGAACAACCTTCATCTTTTACTTTTTTTTTTCTTTGCTTTCCAGATGTAATGTATGAGAATGGAATGCACAAATCTGTTAATACCTGTTTGGATTATATTTTTTTAAAAGGTCTATTAGAAAAATTATAACTTATAAAAATGAAATTTAGATAAAAATAAAAAAATTTACTACAAACCTCATTGAATTAAAAAAAATTATTAGAAACCATGAACGTACCCTTAATCTCCCACAAATTTGTTGGTGTTAGATGGACGTGCTTTTCTTTTTAACTCTTTTTTGTTAGGATTATTTTTAAATAAATAAACTTGCTCATGCATGTGGGCCTGAGTTAGCTTTAATGGTTGTACATCAAACAACACAAGTCATCTAGTGGATTTAATCTATTTCTCTTGGAAATTTAGTTTAATTAATTTAAAAATTTAATCTAGTCTATTTAGAAATTTAATTTATTTTATTTAGAAATTTAGTTCAATTTATTTAAAAATTTAGTTCATTTTTTATATTTGAAAAAAAATATAAAGATAATTTTATCCAATAATTCCTTTTTCTTTCTTTGCCAAGGACTTAGAACCCCCTTGATTGAAAAAATTGGGAGTCTTGCATAGAAATATTTTTTATACGAGATCCTAATGTGTCTTTTTTCCCAACAATGTGGAGGAGGGATATAAAATCTCAAATGTATTGAAGTCTTATAGCAGACCATAGCTGTTGGAATTGTTCTCTCCAATTTTGATTTAATCTGACTAATTAAAGATATTGATAGTTTCAGATTTTCCATGAGACCTAACTTTATATATGTTTGTCTTTGTTATGTGGCATGATCATCTCCATTGATATGATTGAATGATTCACACTATCAAAATTGAAGGAAACCTATAATCTACTATAAGACTCTAATACAGTTGGTGTTTTAAATCAAAATGCAACTATATCATTACTACTTCAGAAAATTTTAGGAAATAACACTACATGAGATCTAAATACTTATTGTTAATGAAAAAAAATGCTCTTCAAACTTTAAAATTTGTAAATTCCCAATAAGGATTTAGGTCCTTTGTAGATTCTTTTTTTTAGTGAACAAAAATACCCCTAAAATATGCTGAAAACTATTTTCAACTATTACTTGGGAATTTTAGTTACTCCAATTAGAAATTTTTTTCAAAACTACTTTTTTCCATGCAAAACTATGTAATGCTAAAAACCTTTCTCATCAGTTGAAATTTTTTTAAACATGGCCTGGAAATTTTGGTTACATAAGTTGAAGTTTTTTTTTAAACATATTTTTTCTACACTAAAATATGGAAAATAGTTATAAAAAGAAAAAAAAACTTATACTTTTCATGATATTTTCCATTTAAAATTTGACATGTATACTTTTTGAATAAATTTATTTAAGTTTAAATAGTTAATACTTTTAGTATATGATTGATGACTATATTGAATGTGCATTTAAAAAAATTCACATGTTAACTTTTAATTAAAAAATAACACAAAAAATCATATGTGGAAAAGTATATAACTTTTTCCTTATAATAATTAGTTGAGATGAAAAAATTAAACAATTATTAGAATAGGCTAGTTTAATATATGAAATTGCTTTTATATAATTTTTTTAAATATATTTTTGCATCTTTTTACTTAAGAAAGTCATATAGGAGATCCACACAAACATTCATCGTTCAACATGAAGGAAAAGGTGTACAGAATGTTATTTCACGTATAAAAAAGCAAATATATCAGTTACATTATCCATAAGACTAGGGTTTTCCATATCCAATTTTAGCATCCAATTCCTTTTCTCCAAAGACTTCTTCTCTTTTGATTAAATCTTTTCTTAATATCTCTACGCTCTATTCTGTATCATCCAGCTTTTCCTTTAAAAGTGTCATTTGTCTCCAAAACCAAGTCTTCCTTTAACATTTTCACTTTCTCTACCTTCTCTTTATATCCTCTCATATTTATAGCAGATTCAACAAGAGGCTCCAACCAACTCAACTCTAATCTGCCAATCTTAAGTTCCTCCCATAAATATCGAAGCTGATCACATGCTTCCTCATTCATATCTTTCCAGTTCTTATTCTTCAAAAATTGAAGAGCTCGACCCAAAGCAGTAAACGCCCACTCAGTAACCTTACAACTTCTGATCTTCTTACATTCCATTAGTGAAGGGTGCAACAAACAAACTTCCTCTAGAAGTGGAACAAATGATTTCTCTATTTTTTCCAAATCCTTGAAATCAACGACATCTTCCTCATAAGCAAGCTCTCCAATAAGCTCGATGCCTTCAGATGTTATTGTATAAATTTCAACTTCGACAATACATTTATCATTTAAAATGTAGCCATTAGATGGGTCCTCAAGCATAGTCAAGTACATAAAAGGTGAAAAACCCCAACTTGATGAATTTGCAGAGAACTTGTGTTCTAGATCTGCATTCAATTCCTCAAAAGCAAAGGAACATCAATCAAAGACTATTATAAGATTCCCCGATATCGATCTTGTCCCAATTTAAAGGAGTAATAAATAATGATTAAGCATGAAGTAATACCTTTTCTTTCAGAGTTTTCCTTGGAAAGTTGATTGACCACCGTTAAGCTGGACTCTACATATATGCTCCACCCTTGAGGCAAGCTTTGAAGGGTCAACTACTTCCAAAACCATAACCAGAGAGTACTCAGGTCGTCCTCTATATAGAGCAATTCTCCTAAAACATTTCCCCACCCCCAAAAAAATTACATTAATATGTTAATTAATTATTTTATACCTTTACTCCTTTCGCTATGCAACATTTTCATTTTGGCCATCAACGAATTAGATTTTTTTTTTAAATTTTACCCGAATGCATAAATAGTATCCTATTGAACAAATAAACATGTATGACAACTGAAAAGTGCAGAAGAAATTAAGGTATCTACCAAGCATAATGGCCGATAGTGAACACCTTAGAGCGGTATTTGGTATTGGTCTTCAATGTACTGAAGTTTGTAACTGTCCATGCTACTTTCTTCGGTTCCTGATTCTTCATCGTATATTACCTTGTGATATCTATATATATGTAATCAAAACCTGAATACCTGTTAATCCATGAGACAAAATTAAACTTGAATTTTGGAATTAATTCACATATCACAAGCAAGATGAAATTTTAAATCAAAACGTTAATCAATTTCAATAGTTTATATTCAATTGCTTATTCATTGAACTTAAAGAGATGAATTCACTCAAATGTACATAAGCTATATATTATTAAAGCTATAATCGAATAAACAAAAATACATTTTTTATTTTGGAAGCTCGTCTACAAAAACTATTAATTATCAACTACTTCCTCCATTTTGCTATATAAGGCTCCTTGTAGAGAAATTTATGTTTCATACTATAAGGAATTTTACAGATTAGGGTGTGTGTTTGATTTCCTTTTATCTAAAATGTCTTTGAAAAAGGATAGAATTTAATTAATAATTAAGAGTTTAATTTATAGGTCAACCATATTAAATGAGGGTAATTTAGAAAAATGGTGAAAAATTTTCAATTATTAATTATTATCATTGATATGTGGAGTAGTTAAAAGTGTTTTGTAAACTAGAATAGAAAGAGTAAATTAGAGTAACACACCAATAGTAAATTATATTTAAAAAGCAATAACAAAGTGGGTGAGGGATATATATAGGAAAACTCAACTCCCTTATTGATGAATCTCACAGCCCCTGGACGCAGAAAGCCTAATCTTTCTGGATATTAATTGCAGCAAGAAATATGCATACAGAGAAGCATGAAGAGGAATTATAAAGGAAAAAAAGAAGGAAACAAAATGCTGGAAATAAAAATGAGATTAAAAGGGATAATTCTTTTTTGTTGCCGGCAAGGAAGTGACTGAAATATTCTTACTTCCTTGAGGATGAGAGATTCCAAATGCAGAGTATTTTCTCGGTAATTCTTTACCAATACCAAAGTAACGTTGCGTAACCCAACTAATATTCCACTATTATTAACCAGATTGATATCCTATCCAATGCACGGGATTTGTAGGTAATATTGACCCATTAAAATTTTAAAATCTTATCAAATCTTTATTTTAACTATATGTATAATTTATTTTGTGAGCATCAATGGTATTCTTGTAGATAGGCTGATATAATTTTTTTTGTTATATTGATAATTAAAATAAACTTTATAAAAAGAAGTAAACTTTACATTAGGCGGCAAACAATACAAACTATAAAATGAGAAGCAAAATCTCATAACATTTAATTCCAAATTCACATTATTATGATTTTTTTTTGGAGTAAAGGGGAAATATAATTTAACAACTAAGTAGGGCTGGTATAGTATACGGAGGAAATTGGTTCCTCTACATCATCATACATAATTTTTTGAAAATTTACTGGAATTGTTAATTGTTAATTTTAGCCACAGCACAGAACTACCTTCATCTTTTACTTTTTCTCTTCTTTTCTTTTCTTTCCACATGTAATGTATGAGAGTTGAATGCACAAATCTATTAATCTCCCACAAATTCATTGGTCCTAGATGGACGCGCTTTTTTTTTTCTTTAACTTTTTTTGTTAGGATTTTTTTAAATAAAAAAACTTGCGTATGTGGGTGCCTTAGTTAGCTTTAATGGTTGTACATCAAACAAGACAAATCATCTACTGGGCTTAATCTATTTGTCTTTACTAACTTAAAAATTTAGTTTAGTTCACTTGAAAATTTAATTTATTTTACTTAAAAATTTAGTACAATCCATTTAAAAATTTAGTTCATTCTTGATACTTGAAAAAAAAAATATAAGAGTAATTTTATGCAATAAATCTTTTTTCTTTCTCTGCGAAGGACTTGGGACCTTTAGTGGGATTGAAAAAATTGTCAAGCATTGAGTGGGAAATATTTTTCTTATGAGATCCAGATGTGTCTTTTTCCCCAACAATGTGGGTGCGGGATATAAAACCTCAAATGTATTGAGACCATGGTTGTTGAAATCGTTATCTCCAATTTTAATTTAATTTGGTTAATTAAAGATATTGACATCCTCAGATTTTCCATGTGACTCAACTTTATATATATTTGTCTTTGATATGTGGCATGATCCTTTCCATTGATATAATTGGATGATTCACATCATCAAAATTGAAGAGAATCATCATAGCAGCTATAGTCCACTATAAGACTAATATA
Source organism: Adenanthera pavonina (assembly GCA_026686845.1). NCBI lineage: Eukaryota > Viridiplantae > Streptophyta > Magnoliopsida > Fabales > Fabaceae > Adenanthera > Adenanthera pavonina. Next base: position 33,120,684 of record JAIVEN010000015.1, read on the forward strand.
ATTGAGGTTTTAAATCAAAATTCAACTATGTCATTACTACTTTGGGAAATTTTAGGAAATAACACTAGGTCGGATCTAAATTCGAGAAGAAGATATTTGAGAACTTATTGTTAATGAAAAAAGTTTTCTTAAAACTTTAAAATTTGTAAATTCCCAATAAGGATTTAGGTCGTTAGTAGATTTTTTTTTGAGTGAACAAAAATGCCCCTAAAATATGATGAAAATTGTATTCAAATACTACTTGGTAATTTAGTTACTCCAATTAGAATTTTTTTTTTCAAAACTACTTTTTCCATGCTAAAATATGTAATGCTAAAATCTTTTCTCCTCAATTGAAAATGTTTTAAACATGACTTGGAAATTTTGGTTACGCAAGTTAGAATTTTTTTTAAATCTATTTTTTCTATACTAAAATATGGAAAATAGTTATAAAAAGAAGAAGACTTATATGTTTTTCGTGATGTTTTCTAATTAAAATTTGACATGTATACTTTTTAAATAAATTTATTTAATTTGAAGAAGTTAATACTTTTAGTATATGATTAATGACTGAATCTAATATGCATTTAAAAAAATTCCACTTGTTAACTTTTAATTAAAAAAATAACACTGAAAACATATATGAAGAACTCTCGAGTGTGAGAGAGAGGGGGGATGACAAAAGTGGATTGGGGAATGTCCTTGTACAAGCAATCAAGAATCACCAAACATTTCTTAAAGTTAAGAAAACAAAAATCCTAATTATCTTAATTAAAAAACTGTATTATTTAGAAATTAAGAAAACTGAAGTCAGCCTTAATTAAAATTATTTTAATATACTGTAAGAACAAAAAGTAGGGAAGATATACATACCGATCAATATGTATTCTTCCACTGACAGAATGAGAAACACCAAGCGGTTGGAATAAAGTCACTCGAACTTTATTCATTGATTCACCGTAGATACACTTAAGAGGAAAGAATTGAGAGGAAAGAGTGAGAGCAATCCCCACACAGGGAAGAGAGAGAAAGAGTCTCAAAGAAAATTGAGTGCAGTTCTTTTTGGAAAAGACGGTCATTAAAGAAAATAACACTCCATCCCCTTCACGTACGCACACACACAATCTCTTAATTTTCTCAACCGTGCGGTGTGTGGAAACGGTTAACATTAACCGTTCCCTCCCTCTCTTTAATAAATAATTAACAAAAAACTATAATTTCTATTTATTTGGGCTGGGGCCCTATTTTAGATTTGGGCTTTTTAACTTTCACGCGTCAAGGATACAACCCAACATATACTTCAATGAATTGTAAACTATAATTGTAATTGCAAATTTTACAATAATATTAATGTTAATAACATGCATCTAATGAGTAATGATGATCATTATCAAATTTTGATATAAAATATAAAATTAGAACAAAATGCATTTTTTATAAATAAGAGGTTTATTATTTAAAAACTGTGTAATATATATGGTTTATCTAATTTTAAATAATTTATACAATATATAACTAAATATTAAGTGCATCACATTGCAACAAAGAAATTAGTCAATGACTTTTTTTTGGGCCCAAATAGTCAATGGCCTTTTTGGCTCAGTATTTCAATTATCACACTAAATATTAAATTGGATAAGGTACTAATTCAATATTTAATAGTTTAACTAATCTTATTCAGATCATATATAAAATATTAAAAGAGAAAAAAAAATTTAGAGTACTCACCATTACAGCTTCACTAATTTTTTTTTTATAATATGAGTATGAAATGAACTTATTGACATCATATGATTCATGTAACTGACCACAATTAGTGAAATAATCTTAATATTATTATTGTTGTTGTTGCTATTGAATATAAAATGAAATAAAGTTAAATATTAAAAATAATGAGCATAAAATGGAATAAATTAGAAATAAATATTTTCATAGTACCTTAACAAGTCTCAAGTTTAAATAAATTTAATGACTTAATTAAAATATTAATTTTAATTTTTTAAACGAGTCTAAAGTTAAATAATATTGAATTATATATACTAACATATATTTAAAAAAAATTAAGAATTACGCATAAAAAAGTACTTTTTATTAATTAAGATTATTTTAAATTTTTTAACATGTGAATTTTATTTATAAGAATGAAACACCAAAAATCATTGAAATGTTCTCCCACTATTTATAATAGAAGAATTAATTATTAATTAATAATGCTTTAAAAGATTGTGCTTTTCAAATAAGTCCCCAAATCCGTGACCATGAGACACCACGACTGGAAGTCTAAAACTTGAGAAAAAGATACTTGTGGACTTGTTAGGAAAAAAGATTATCCTAATGGACTTCAAAATTTCTAAATTCTCTATAAGGATTTAGGTACTTGGTAAAAAAAAACAGCTTTTGAATGCATAAAAGTACCACTAAAATATATAATGCTAAAACTTTTTGTGATGAATTGAAATTTTTTTAAACTTGATGTGAAAATTTTGGTTACCCAAGTGAGAATATTTTTGAAAGAATCATATTTAAGGACCAAAATAATAAATTTTTTACAAGTGAGATTTTGTTACTATTTATTTTTCTAGTTTGACTACTTAATCTTTCAATTTTTAGCACTTTTATTTAAGAAAAGTTTTTATTTGTAATTAATTCCCTCAACTAGTCCTAAACTATAGTTCCCCCATTATTTTTTCTCAAAACTATTTTTCTACACTAAAATATGAAAAATAATTATAATAATGTGAAAACTTATGTGGTTTTCCTTATATATTTTTTGTTTTGTTCTTAAATTAAAATTTAACATGTAGATTTTCTAAATAAATTTATTAAAGTTTAAAATGTTAATACTTTTAGTGGATGATTAATGACTAAATCTATAATATATTTAAAAAATCCACATATTAATTTTTCATTGGAAACAATACGAAAAGCATATAAAGAAAATCAGATAAGTTTTTTTTATAATAATTAGTTGAGGTTAAAAAATTAAGCCATTATTTGAAGAGGCCAATTTAGTATATGAAGTTGCTTTTATATAGTTTTTTTAAAAAATATATTTTTGCATCGTTACGCTTGAGAAAGTTATATAGGAAATCCACACAAGCATTCATCATTCAACAAGAAGTAAAGGGTGTACAGAATGATATTTCACATATAAAAAAGCAAATATATTAGTTACATTTTCCATAAGACTAGGGTTTTCCATATCCAATTTTAGCATCCAATCCCTTTTCTTCAAAGACTTCTTCTGTTTTGATCAAATCTTTTTTTATTATCTCTACACTTTGTTCTGTATCATCCAGCTTTTCCTTTGAAAGCTTCATTTCTGTCTCCAAAGCAACCAAGTTTTCCTTTAACATTTTCACTTTCTCTACCTTCTCTTTATATCCTCTCATATTTATAGCAGATTCAACAAAAGGCTTCAACCAACTCAACTCTAATCTGCTAATCTGAAGTTCCTCCCATAAATATCGAAGCTGATCACATGCTTCCTCATTCATATCTTTCCACTTCCTATTCTTCAGAAATTGAAGAACTCGACCCAAAGCAGTAAACGCCCACTCAGTAAACTTACAACTTCTGATCTTCTTACATTCCATTAGTGAAGGATGCAACAAACAAACTTCCTCTAGAAGTGGAACAAATGATTTCTCTATTTTTCCCAAATCCTTGAAATCAACGACATCTTCCTCATAAGCAAGCTCACCAATAAGCTCGATGCCTTCAGATCTTATGGTAGAAATTTCAACTTCAACAGTACATTTGTCATTCAAAATGTAGCCACTAGATGAGTCCTCAAGCCTAGTCAAAGACATAAAAGATGGAAAACCCCAATCGAATGTATTTGCAGAGAACTTGTGTTCTAAATCTGCTTTCAATTCCACAAAAGCAAAGGGACATAAATCAAAGACTATTATAAGATTCACCCATATCAATTTCATCCCAATCTAAAAGGAGTAATAAATAATGATTAAGCATGAAGCAATACCTTTTCTTTCAGAGCTTTCCCTAGAAAATTGATTGACGACCATTAAGCTGAACTCTGCATATATGCTCCACCCTTTAGGCAAGCTTGAAGGGTCAACTACTTCCAAAAACATAGCCAGATTCTTCCCATCTTGTCGTCCTCTATATAGAGCAATTCTCCTAAAACATTTCCCCACCCCCAAAAAAATTATATTAATATGTTAATTGATTATTTTATACCTTAATTTACATCTTTTGCTATGCAACATTTTCATTTTGGCCATCAACGAATTAGATTTTTTTTTTAAATTTTTCCCGAATGCATAAATAGTATACTATTGAACAAATAAGCATGTATGACAACTGAGAAGTGCTGAAGAAAGGTATCTACCAAGCATAAAGGTCGATAGTGAACACCTTAGAGCGGTATTGGGTATTGGTCTTCAATGTACTGAAGTTTCTAATTGTCCATGCTACTTTCTTCGGTTCCTGATTCTTCATCGTATAATCACCTTGTGATATATATATATATATATATAATCAAAACCTGAATACCTGTTAATCTATGAGACAAAATTAAACTTGAATTTTGGAATTAATTCACGTGTCACAAGCAAGATGAAATTTTAAATCAAAACGTTAATCAATTTCAATAGTTTATATTCAATTATTTATTCATTGAACTTAAAAGAGATGAATTCACTCAAATGTACATAAGCTATTATTAAAGCTATAATCAAATAAACAAAAATACATTTTTTCTTCATCTACAAAAACTATTAATTATCAAGTATTCCCTTCATTTTGCTATATAAGACACCTTTTGGAGAAATTTATATTTAGTAATATAAGGGATTTTATGAATTACGTAGTGTGTTTAATATTTTTTTACTCAAAATATCCCTGAAAAAGGATATAATTTAATTAATGATAAGAAATTTAATTCATGAGTTAACTATATTAAATAATAGTAATTTAAAAAAAGAATGAAAAAATTTTTAGTTATTAATTATTCTGTGTAATAGTTGAAAGAACTTAATACAAGTAACACACCAACAGTAAATTATATTTAAAAAGCGAAAACAAAGTGGGTCAGGGATATATAGAAAAACTCAACTCCCTTATTGATGAATCTCACAGCCCCTGGACGCAGAAAGCCTAATCTATCTGGATATTGCAGCAAGAAATATGCATACAGAGAAGCATGAAGAGGAATTATAAAGGAAAAAAAGAAGGGAAAAAATGCAGGAAATAAGAATGAGATTAAAAAGGATAATTCTTTTTTTTTGCCGGCAAGGAAGTGACTGAAATATTCTTACTTCCTTGAGGATGAGAGATTCCAAATGCAGAGTATTTTCTCGGTAATTCTTTACCAATACCAAAGTAACGTTGCGTAACCCAACTAATATTCCACTATTATTGACCAGATTGATATCCTATCCGATGCACGCACGGGATTTCTAGGTAATGCTGACCCATTAAAATTTTAAAATCTTATCAAATCTTTATTTTAACTATATGTATAATTTATTTTGTGAGCATCAATAGCATTCTTGTAGACAGGCTGACATAACTTTTTTTTTTGTTTTATTGATAATTAGAATAAACTTTATAAGAAGAAATAAACTTTACATTAGGCGGCAAACAATACAAACTATAAAATGAGAAGCAAAATCTCATAACATTTAATGCCAAATTCACATTATTATAATTTTTTTTGGAGTAAAGGGGAAATATAATTGAACAACTAAGTTGGGCTGGCATAGTATACGGAGGAAATTGGTTCCTCTACACCATCATACATAATTTTTTGAAAACTTACTGGAATTGTTAATTGTTAATTTTAGCCACAGCACAGAACTACCTTCATCTTTTACTTTTTTTTTTCTTTTCTTTCCACGTGTAATGTATGAGAGTTGAAAGCACAAATCTATTAATCTCCCACAAATTCATTGGTCCTAGATGGACGCGCTTTTTTTTCTTTAACTTTTTTTGTTAGGATTTTTATAAATAAAAAAACTTGCTTATGTGGGTGCCTTAGTTAGCTTTAATGGTTGTACATCAAACAAGACAAATCATCTAGTGGGCTTAATCCATTTGTCTTTACTAAATTAAAAATTTAGTTTAGTCACTTGAAAATTTAATTTATTTTACTTAAAAATTTAGTGCAACCCATTTAAAAATTTAATTCATTTTTTATACTTGAAAAAAAATATAAGGGTAATTTTATCCAATAATTCTTTTTTCTTTCTCTGCGAAGGACTTAGGACCTTTAGAGGGATTGAAAAAATTGGGGGTCTTGCATGAGAAATAAAGTTAAATATTAAAAATATTGAGCATAAAATGGAATAAATTAGAAATAAATATTTTCACAACACCTTAACAAGTCTCAAGTTTAAATAAATTTAATGACTTAATTAAAATATTAATATTAATTTTTCAGACAAGTCTCAAGTTAAATAATATTAAATTATATGTGCTAACATATATTTAAAAAATTAAGAATTAAGCATAAAAAAGTACTTTTTATTAATTAAGATTATTTTAAATTTTTTAACATGTGAATTTTATTTATAAGAATGAAACGCCAAAAATCTTTGAATTGTCCTCCCACTATTCATTCATGGATATCTTTATATTAGAAGAATTAATTATTAATTAATAATACTTTAAAAGATTGTGCTTTTCAGATAAGTCCCCAAATCCGGGACCATGAAACACTCGTACACGACTAGAAGTCTAAAACTTGAGAAAAAGATACCTGTGGACTTGTTAGGAAAAAAAGATTATCTTAAAGGACTTCAAAATTTCTAAATTCTCTTTAAGGATTTAGGTACTTGGTAAAAAAAAAAAATACTTTTGAAGGCATAAAAGTACCACTAAAATATGCAATGCTAAAACTTTTGCGATGAATTGAAATTTTTTTAAACTTGATATGAAAATTTTGGTTACCCAAGTGAAAATATTTTTGGAAGAATCATATTTAAGGACCAAAATAATAAATTTATTATAAGTGAGATTTTGTTACTATTTATTTTTCTAGTTTGACTACTTAATCTTTCCATTTTTACCACTTTTATTCAAAAAAAGTTTTTATTTGTAATTAATTCCCTCAACTAGTCCTAAACTATAGTTCCCCCATTATTTTTTCTCAAAACTATTTTTCTACACTAAAATATGGAAAATAATTATAATAATGAGAAAACTTAAGTGGTTTTTCTTATATATTTTTTGTTTTGTTCTCAAATTAAAATTTAACATGTAGATTTTCTAAATAAATTTATTAAAGTTTAAAAAGCTAATATTTTCAGTGGATGATTAATGACTAAATCTACAATATATTTAAAAAAATCCATATATTAACTTTTCATTGGAAACAATACGAAAAGCATGTAAAGAAAATCAGATAAGTTTTTTTTTTTATAATAATTAGTTGAGGTTAAAAAATTAAGCCATTATTTGAAGAGGCCAATTTAGTATATGAAGTTGCTTTTATATAGTTTTTTTAAAAAATATATTTTTGCATCGTTACGCTTGAGAAAGTTATATAGGAGATCCACACAAGCATTCATCATTCAACAAGAAGTAAAGGGTGTACAAAATGGTATTTCACATATAAAAAAGCAAATACATTAGTTACATTTTCCATAAAACTAGGGTTTTCCATATCCAATTTTAGCATCCAATCCCTTTTCTTCAAAGACTTCTTCTGTTTTGATCAAATCTTTTTTTATTATCTCTACACTTTGTTCTGTATCATCCAGCTTTCCTTCGAAAGCTTCATTTCTGTCTCCAAAGCAACCAAGTTTTCCTTTAACATTTTCACTTTCTCTACCTTCTCTTTATATCCTCTCATATTTATAGCAGATTCAACAAAAGGCTTCAACCAACTCAACTCTAATTTGCTAATCTCAAGTTCCTTCCATAAATATCGAAGCTGATCACATGCTTCCTCATTCATATCTTTCCACTTCCTATTCTTCAGAAATTGAAGAACTCGACCCAAAGCAGTAAACGCCCACTCAGTGAACTTACAACTTCTGTTCTTCTTACATTCCATTAGTGAAGGATGCAACAAACAAACTTCCTCTAGAAGTGGAACAAATGATTTCTCTATTTTTCCCAAATCCTTGAAATCAACAACATCTTCCTCATAAGCAAGCTCACCAATAAGCTCAATGCCTTCAGATCTTATGGTAGAAATTTCAACTTCAACACTACATTTATCATTCAAAATGTAGCCATTAGATGGGTCCTCAAGCATAGTCAAGGACATAAAAGATGAAAAACCCCAACTTGATGAATTTGCAGAGAACTTGTCTTCTATATCTGCATTCAATTAATTCCTCAAAAGCAAAGGAACATCAATCAAAGACTATTATAAGATTCACCCATATCAATCTCATCCCAATCTAATAAGGAGTATTAATAATGATTAAGCGTAAAGTAACACCTCCTCTTTCAGAGTTTTCCTTGGAAAATTGATTGACCACCGTTAAGCTGAACTCTGCATAAATGCTCCACCCTTTAGGCAAGCTTGAAGGGTCAACTACTTCCAAATATATATCTAGATACTTCCCATCTTTTCGTCCTCTATATAGAACAATTCTCCTAAAACAATTCCCCACCCGCAAATTAGAAAATTACATTAATATGTTAATTAATTTTTTTATATCTTTACTCTTTTCCCTATGCAACATTTTCATTTTGGCCATCAACGAATTAGATTTTTTTTTAATTTTACATGAATGGATAAATAGTATATCATTGAACAAATAAACATGTATGACAACTGAGAAGTGCAGAAGAAAGGTATCTACCAAGCATAATGGCCGATAGTGAACACCTTAGAGCGGTATCGGGTGTTGGTCTTCAATGTACTGAAGTTTCTAATTGTCCATGCTACTTTCTTCGGTTCCTGATTCTTCATCGTATAATCACCTTGTGATATCTATATATATATATATTATCAAAACCTGAATACCTGTTAATCCATGAGAAAAAATTAAACTTGAATTTTGGAATTAATTCACATATCACAAGCAAGATGAAATTTTAAATCAAAACGTTAATCAATTTCAATAGTTTATATTCAATTATTTATTCATTGAACCACTGGACATTGACTAGTAATAGTCGTTCCAGTTTAATAATAGATCTTGGGTTTGAGACGTGGGAATGCAACAGCGTGGAATAGTAGGAGCGCCCACCCTTATGGTACCTATTAGGCCTTGAATCTGGATTAGTTTGGGTCACATTGTAAAGTCCTCACAGCTCAAATGAGGAAGACTCTAGGATACCAGATGCATTTGCGAAAAAAAATTATTTATTCATTGAACATAAAGAGATGAATTCTATTATTAAAGTTATAATCAAATAAACATTATGAGAAATTTTACAGATTATGCAGTGTATTTAATTTTTTTTTACCTAAAATGTCTTTGAAAAATGATAGAATATTATTAATGATAAGGAGTTTCATTCATGGGTGAACCATATCAATGAGGGTAACTTATATATAAAATGGGTGAAAAAATTTTTAATTATTAATTATCTATATGTATTGTAGTTAAAAGTACCTTATATATTATAATGAAAAGAGTAACACATGAATAGTAAATTATATTTAAAAAGCAATAGCAAAGTGGGTGAGGGATATATAGGAAAACTCAACTCCCTTATTGATGAATCTCACAGCCTCTAGACGCAAAAGGCTTGATCTTGCTGGAGAATAATTGCAGCAAGAAATATGCATATAGAGATGCATGAAGAGGAATTATAAAGGAAGAAAAAAGAAGAAGGAAACTAAACGCAGGAAACAAAAATGAGATTAAAAGGGATAATTCTATTTTGTTGTCGACAAGGAAGAGACTGCAATATTCTTACTTTCTTGAGGATGAGAGATTCCAAATGCAGAGTATTTTCTCGGTAATTCTTTACCAATACCAAAGTAACGTTGCGTAACCCAAATAATATTCCGCTATTATTAGCCAGATTGATATCCATGGGATTTCTAGGTAATATTGACCCGGCAAAATTTTAAAATCTTATCAAATCTTTATTTATTTTAACTATATATATAATTTATTTTGTGAGCATCAATGGTATTCTAGTTGACAGGTTGGCATATTTTTTTTTTGTTATAGATAATTAGAATAAAGTTTATAGAAGAAATAAAATTTTTTAATCTCAAGCATTCCTTAGAATGTGTGGGAAAAATAATGAGTGAGAAAAAATATAATAAAAAAGAACAATTAATTAAAAATTTTGTACCAATTTCTTTAATATTTGAATACAAAAAAGAAAGAAAGCATAGGGCAATATAAATAATTTTGTTATTTACATAAATATAAAGAATAACTTTTCATCATTACCAAGGGTCAAGGAAGACACAAAAACTTGGCCCAAAATAAAAGAACCATACAAAAACAGAAGTGTAAAGATTCAAATTAATCTGAACGTTTTTTTTTTGGACAAACGATTATAAATAACTACCTTAGAGTAGGCAGCAAACAATAAAAAATATAAAATGAGAAGCAAAATTTCATAACATTTAATGTCAAAGCTCATATTATTATGAGTTTTTTTTTTTGGAGTAAAGGGGAAATATAATTCAACAACAAAGCAGGGCTGGCATAGTATACGGAGGAAACTGGTTCCTCTAGCACTGTCATACATAATTTTATGAAAATTTATTGTAATTTTTAATTGTTAATTTTAGCCACAGCACAGGACTACCTTCATCTTTTATTTTTTTCTTTCCGGATGTAATGTATGAGAATTGAATGCACAAATCTATTAACCTCCCACAAATTTGTTGGTCCTAGATGAAAGCACTTTTTTTTTTAAATTTTTGTTGTCAGGATTTTTTTTTTACAAAAAACTTGCTTATGTGGGTGCCTCAGTTAGCTTTAATGGTTGTACATCAAACAACACAAATCATTTAGTGGGTGTAATTTATTTCACTTGAAAATTTAGTTAATTCTATCTATTTGGAAAAACAATATAAGAGTAATTTTATCCAATAATTTTTTTTCTTCCTCTATCAAGGACTAGGTCCTTTATAATGAAGCTCACAGCCTTTGGACGCAGAGAGCCTGGTCTTTCTGAACATTAATTGCAGCAAGAAATACGAATACAAAGATGTACGAATTAAAGAGGAATTATAAATTAAAATAGAGGGAAACTGAAATGAAGATAGAAAGGTATTATTCTTTCATATGTTGCTGACAAGAGACTCCAACTCGCTTTCTTGAGGATGAGAAATTCCAAGTTCAGAGTATGTACTACGTAACTCTTTACCACTACCAAAGTAACTCAATGATTTGCGTGACCCAATATTTGGTTACCAATTAACTATCCCGTTAATTGCACGTGATTTTTAGGAAATGTTGATCCATTAATATTTTAAAATCTTATCAAATTTATTGATGTTGATACAATGACTCAATACTCAAAACACTTACATATACAATAGAGATAAAAGACTCAAGTAGAATACAAGTTAAAGATTGTTACATCTTATATTAAAAATGTTTTTCATAAAAATTGCCTGGTTTTGCAGTATTAAATCAGTTTTTTAAAACTTGAACCAATTAAAATTTTTAAATTTCTTAGAACTGTTTTTGGTATCTTTTTAGCTCATTGTGTAGCAAAATTTCAAAATTCATAATTAAATACAAAAAAATCATTTCATAGAGATTCAAATCTCTAAAAATTGTGCATATCTTAAACTTCATAGGAAAAATATGAAACTAAAAAATAGACACTCAGAATAGTACAATTTATTATCTAAACTTTGCTGCTAATTTTTGCATCATTGTTTTTGTCCAAAATCTGAGTCTCAATTTTAAAAATTCATTTCTCATAAAATATAGAGCCATTTTGTGCTTACTTAGTATCATTGAAAAGTTTCACATGTCTACTTTCTAAAATATTTAATTTGTGTATTTATTCTACTTCTACTGTTCAAAACATTAACATAAACTATTGGGGGTGAGAAATGACTATCACTAGAGCAATTCTAGCAAAACAAGAATAACTGATATTGTATAAATCAAAATACAGCTACACTAGTGACATTTTGTTCCTTAGATATAGTTCTATCCATACATATAACCACTGAATTTTTGGAAGTACATTTGAATTTATACAATCAATCAAAATAGATAGTACAAACAGAACATAAATAGATTTCAGCAAGGTTCGATTAATATTATTTTTCATGCTCTAGATACTTCTCTTTACTATGACTTGGCCCTATAATTGGTTATTATAAGGTGAGATTGCGAAATTTCAATAGCCAACTTACACATACCATCATTGTTAATTCAGATGTTTTGATTATTCTAAAATAAATGAGTCTAGAGATCCAATGTTAAAGGAACACAAATGAAATGGAGAACAAAGTTGGAGTTTCCTGGAGTTTGAAGAGTTATTTCACATGTTTTAGGAAACTATTTGTAAAAGAAGATAGTTAAACTTTGAATTTCAATTCACCTATCTTTAAATGAGATAACTAACTGAATAATTAATGATTAGCTCATGATTTCAAAATGGTTTTCAAGAAAAGAGCTATCTTATGAGGATAAAGCTTCAATTTTAAACTGATTCTACGTATTCAATTGGTTTTTATGAAAATGTTTTAGCTTATAGGGATAAGATCTCAACTTCAAAGATGTTTCTAAGTGTTGACCCTATTTTCAAGATAATGTCTTACCCTATACGCATAACAATTTATGGTTATGGGGATAAAGACTCAATCTTAAAGTTTTTCCAAAGTCCATTCTTCAATTTCATGAAAATGGATTAAGGTTATCCACATAACACAGCTTGGGGATTAAGTTCTCAAGTCCGTCCAGGTGATTATCCTGATAAGGTTGGCACCTTGTCTACGTAAGGAAGTGAATAGTGAAGGTAAGTGGTAATGTGTTGCCTATTATTCGCATAACCTAAGGAGGTTGTCCACATAACGTATGTCACAGAACACTTGAACCTTCCTCGGGTAAACAGGTTATCTGTATAACCTAGGAAAGTTATCCACATAACCCATATTTTCAGAGTACTTGAACTTTTCTCGAGTAAATAGGTTATCCACATAACCTAGGGAAGTTGCCGCATAACCTATATTATAGAACCCATAGCTCTTCTTCAGCAAAATAGGTTATCCACATAACATTGGAAGGTTATCCAAATAACCTAAGTTTCACAAAATCCCAGTTTGAGAAAAACTTAACGTTTATCCTAATAACTGAGTGGGTTTTCATGAAAATGATTTTGAGATAAAACTTAATTATTATGGGAAGTACATTATCCGTATAACCTAGTTAGGTTACCCACATAATGAAAGCTCTATGTTGAAAACAAAGGCAAACAGTTACTCATTATTCGCATAACCTGATGAGGTTATTTGCATAACCTCTGTCAGATGCATTTAATGCGGTAGGTGAACGGTAGTTTTACCTAAAGTAATGGCTAATCTTTGTTTTCAATGGATAGTTCTACCCCAAGACTATAAATAGGACCTCATTTAAGTTGTTGGGTAATGAGAAAAATGATATACACGCCAAAACTTTGCTGATTCAATTATTGATTCATTCAAAGCTTACCTACCCTTTATTTTGCTCATTCATTGTATTTCAACTTTTATATCTACTCTTTTGAGAGAATTTTCATTCTATAAATATTTACACACTTGTAGAGAGTACTTAGTGTGAGATTACACTAAGGGAGATAGTCTTACTCTTGAGTAAGAAGAGTGAAAAAACTTATTTTAGTCCAAAGTTCAAGCTGGTATTGTACTGCGGCTATTGTAAGAACCCATTTAAGTCTTGCAAAAGATAGTGGAGAAATCCCAAGTGGTGGCTTGCGAATTGGAAGTAGGTCAGGTGGAATAGACTGAATCAGGATAAACTACTGAGTTCTCTTCCCTTTACTCTTTATTTCTTATACTCTGTTTTCAGTTATCTTTTAGTATCACTATTGTATTTCATCTTCGTAGAAAAATTTCAATCTTCCCAATTCACCCCCTTCTTGGGAAGCCAGTTGAACTAACAATCATGTTATTATAAAACATTTGAAAGCATATAAAACATAGCATATTTTTAATTAAAACATCAAAACATCCATGTTGTCCCAAGGAAATTTGACAACATAACAAATTAGTAAATAAGCATCTTGGAGCTTAGCCCTTAATATAAAACAGTCACTAATCATAGAAAACATTTATAACAGCAACATAGCATCATTTACAAATCATAATAACATAAAATATCATTAAGTAGTAACATCAAGTAAGAGCAAGAGACTACATCAAGGTTTTACTTCCTCTACTTTCAAGTTCGGTTCTTCCTTCTTGGCTCACTTCCTTAACTTGATTAGAGCTTAGAAGTATCATTAAACTTCTCTCAACAACTTAATAGCATTATAAAATCTATGCATGCTCTAGTGACCCTAAAATTTGACATTTTGGAAACCAAGTTTTATAATGAATCTCTTGACCTTTCTTGGCTATTTAGCATATTAAGAGTCCATTGGAAGCATTGTTTCATTAAAACTCACTCCCTCCCATCTTATTTTGGCTGAGAATGGCCCTTCATGAACCCTAAAGGAAAACTTAAATCTTTCACGTGTTCTATGCTGCATTTAGTATCCCTAACTTATTCCAAATATTGTTTAAATGAAACATAATACTTTGCCTCAAAGCCCTAGCTTTGGTCAAGACACCATGGGACCATGGAGGGAGGGGAAATTCTTTAAACCCTAGGCCAACTCATGCTAAATGAAAGAAAAAAAATATTAGAAGAGTTTAGGAGAAGAAGCTTGTAACAACCCTCATTACACTATCCTAATCTTTGTCTCGAGTTAATGGGAAGTGTACTTGATATTGTATGCATGATCAAAGGAGCTAGGATCAGAAGAAAGAAGCAATATGAGACAAATTCAATATTTGAGATAGAGAAGGGTCACGCCGTGGCGAGGTGCAGGGCCGCCACAATGAGACACTTGTAGAAACTCGAAAAATATTGGGACCGAGAGCACTCATGCCGCGGTGAACTTACTGGCATTGAGGCGAGAGTTGCAAAATCTATTTAAATCAAAAACCATTTTAGTCGACATAGAAGAAAGAAATGGATGAGAAAATGAGATGCTACATTAAGGCTTCAAGAATCCGGCCTTTGGGGATAATTTTCATACTCTGGAAGCTTCAATCTAGGTTAGTAAGCGATCCCTGCTTCTCCCTCTCCATTTTTCTTTGGTTTTGACTAAGATTTTTTGAGTATATATTGGGATTTTTGGTTTTGACTGAAATCCACCAATTAAAATGGATGAAATAGGATTAATGAGGTGTGATTTAGTGTTTATGATGCTTGGGTATGAGTTTTAGAGGGTGTATGTATGGTTTAAGCATAACCCTAGGTTGTAAATAGTATAGGGAGTATGAAATCCAAAGTATATGTGGATAATTATGGTTATGATTGGTAATTGAGTCTTTTTAGGAAGTGTTAGTGTTATTGAAATCATGGGTTAAGCTTGAATAGTTGGATTGTGAATTATGGTTAATATGTGCATTATGCTAATTGGAGGTATTATGATATAGTGAATGATTGGCTAATGGGAAGCATAGAGTTTGTGATAGGTGCTCCAGAGGCTTACCTAAGCCCCTGTGTGTGTAGTGTCGGTAACTCAAGATAACCAGGTGTTTATATATGTGTATATGTTGATATATATATATATGCATGTCTCCATTCATACCATGATATCATTATGTGTATGTGTATGGTTTTTCTACATATCATGATATGCACACGGCTAGACAAGATAGTATATGATGATGATACATATATATATATGTTGATGTAACATGATGTGAACATATGATGATGATCATATATGATGATGATGTGACATTACATAATTGCATAGCATGACATTGAGAAACATGAGGATGATGATGATTACATGATAATATGGCATGAACATCACCACATGACATTACGAGGAAAAGGTGGATCAAGTGGTGATGATGATGTATGATATGATATGATATAATGAGATATGATACGGGTGAAATAAGGATGGGATCCCTGCTAGTAAATCTTTTCCTTTAGCCAGGAGAGAAAGACGATAGTGGACTGTACCTTCTTTAAATCATCACTAATTTGCAATGGGAAAGGGGAAGGAAAACCATGATTCAAGCATTAGTGTTACCTTTGGCCGGGTGCACTAGTGTGAGGTGATCTTGGTAATGTCTCGGAATCAGTTTTCACCCACTGTTGGAAGGGAGTCACCTATATGAAATGTCCTGTTATGACTCCAGCTTGTGGTTCTAGCTGTGTAGAGGGACATATGCATTTAATGACATTGACATTGCACTGTATCATTTGCATATGTGTGTAGTATTGATGATATTATAGTATGTGTGTATTTGTCCCGGTTACTGAAACACTATCTCACACCCCTTTCCCATGACTAACCTTTTAGGTGAGGACTCTGGTACTAGTCTAATAGAAGACCAAGGAGTGGTAGGTCTCTCCACATTTGGGAATCTCAAGTGTAACTAGTAGTTTGTAATATAGTTTATGTAATATTGTGCCAAGTAGGTTGTTATAGCCTGGCTATATATATGTGTATCCTGGGTGTATAAAGAGGTATGTGGTTATGCATGTTTGGGTAAAGTGATGTTGTTGTGCAGATGATGTCGAGGGATGATGAATGGTGTAGATATGGTTATATGCCAAGTTGTGGTTGATGTGCTTGGTGCAGTTTACATGCATGTGTTGATGATGTGGACTCGAGTATGGGTTATTGTCATTGGAACATATGTCGGTGAGTCGGGTTGGCCATATGAGTATGCCCAAGGGTGGTTTTAGGCTGTGTATGTATGTTTTTGATATAAAACCCATTATGTGAATTTGGGATTCAATGGGGTCAAATCTAGGAGGAGTAGCTTTCTCAGGGTGGAACCTCCTTAGATAGGTTCATGGTGTCATTTGGGACCTGTGTGGAAGGTTCATAATGGCTAAATTGCCTTTGGTGGCAATTGGAGTACTTGAGTTGTGAGTTTTTACCAAAAAGTGGCCAAAACGACATTAGACGTTCAAAATATCCATATGAAGATGGATTCAAATGAAATTGGTGTCTATGGCTAGATTGAGATGAGAGTGACTTGTAGAAATTAAAACTAAGTCAATCGGAAGTTTGACCTGGAGAGTTGTAAATTGTTGATATTGATGCAAGGGGAGCCATGGTGCTAAAAGCTTGGTCGTGGCGCCAGTCCCCTTTGTTTCTAGAAATTGGAATCTGAGAGCTTTCAAGCCGCAGCGGTACTGTAGAAGGCCGTGGCTCCAGCCCAGTTCTGGTGCCTTTTGAGTGTTTTTGAGGTTTTGATGTTCTGGAAGTTAAAGTTGGGGTGATTTGATTCAGTTTGGTTGTATTTGAAGTAATTCGTCAAGATTGGAAGTGTGTTGGTGTAGGATGTTACAAATCTTACCTCTTGGAAACCTCCTTAAACCTTCCTTTCCTTCCTCTCTTCCTTCTCTCCCTCTCTTGGCCACTCTCTCACTTTCTCTCTCTAGCACACCTTTATTCCTCTCTCTCTAACCTTCTAAAGCCTTCAACCAAATGAGCAAAGAGGGATGGGAGCTTGGGGGTATTAATATGAAAAGTTAGTGAATATGGACCATTAGATTTCATTTTGATCCAAAGGCCACTAATTA
The DNA here is from genome assembly GCA_026686845.1 of Adenanthera pavonina. Taxonomy (NCBI): domain Eukaryota; kingdom Viridiplantae; phylum Streptophyta; class Magnoliopsida; order Fabales; family Fabaceae; genus Adenanthera; species Adenanthera pavonina. The sequence goes on from JAIVEN010000015.1 coordinate 33,138,344, forward strand.
TCTTTGATTAGTTTATTTTACTTTAAGTTCTTGCCCTTGAATATTTTCCTACTTGTGAAAGAGTGGTGGATGTTAGGAATGCTGACTTCTCAAGAGAGAGGTGAAATGGAAAGTGTGAAATTTTTATGTAAAAATACAATATAGTAGTGAAAGCAAAAGTTTGCAGAAAAACAGAATATAATAAAAATTGAATATAAGAGATAAGGAAAGAGAAGACTCACTAATTTATTCTGGTTGATCCAATCCACTATGTTTAGCCCTCAAGCCACCACTTGAGATTTTTCACTATCAACAAGAATTCAGTGAGCTCATTGTAATGTCACAGTACAATACTTGTATTATATTCTAAAAACACAAAATCTCTCAATCACTCTTACTAGTGATTCCCAAAATCTCTTTGTGATTCCCCTCACAAAGTATCTTTCTTCCAGATGAAGAAAAAGTTTGTTACAAAAATGGAAACTCTCTTAAATAGAGTATATATGAAAGTTGAAGAACAATAAATGAAGTATATACGTGAAAAAGTTTTAACACAATTTCAGCAGAGTTTTTGCAATGTCAAACTTCAATTTGTTTTCCACAAGTTCAAATGAAATTATATTTATAGATTTATAGTTTAACTAGTCGTTAAACATAAGATCTAGCCTTTAGAAACATTAACCAATGGTTACTCTACAGAAATAGCCATTAATCAACTGTATTAAATGCATCTAACACACCAAAGTTCAAATTTTAGGGTTTAACAGATGAATTTTATAAAGACATAAGGTTAAGTACTTTGATATTGAACTTCAAAATCCATCTGTTACTAAGTGACATTTGAATTTCGAGTTTGCAAAAGATATCCAATATTAGTTCATGCGAATTTTCATATTGAAAATGCATATGAAGAAATTGCACAACTTCCTCAAGTTTTCACATAGTATTTTGAAATTCAAATTTAAGAAGATGAAATTCGTATGTCATAGGCATGTTCAACGTGACACAAAAGTTCTTCACTACTAAGTTTGCACTTTGAAGCTCAAAGTTCGTCTGTTAAAACTGTTGCTTTGAACTCACTTTGAACTTTACCAATAGTCAAATTTTAACTAAGTTTCATGTGAATTTTATATACTTTCACTAACTATACTTAGCCCAAAATTTGAATTTCAAAACCAAAATTCATCTATGAGAGATTAAACTTCTGTAACTTCAAACTTTAATAAGAAAAATGCGAATTTTGCACAATATGAGTATGAATCAAATAGCAAAATTCATCTATTAGCCAATATTCTTCAATTATAACACATGCTAACATCAGAAAACTTTAAAATAACTCATTTAGACACTGTGGTAATATAAATAAGTAAGATTTAAAGTTTTTTACCTAGTGTATACAGTGAGAAATTCTAAAAACTAATTTTTCACTCGATCTCTTCACTTTATACTTTCATACTCCTTTGATATTCTCTTTCCAAGCTCTAGTTATTTGAAATTATCAAAACTTCTGATTCAACAGTGGAGGGCAAAATTGTCCAACTTTTTCCTCCTAATTTCAATCAAAGAGAGGCAAGGGGAGAGGTTTTACTTTTTAACTTTTACAGATATATTTTGGCTCTGATTTGAGTACTTTTAAATCTGAGTTTTCTATTATACTCTATATCATTTCTATTTATTTTATCTGTAGGACCCATTATCTTTTTCTCTTTACTTTTTCACATGGGATCCACCTATCTTGCTTGCTTTTTACTATTCATCTTAGTAGGTCGGCATTTACTATTCACGTGGAACCCGCTTTTACCAAACTTATATTTTTCCCTCTCTAAGCCCATATACTTAGTATCACTTATACTTTTAACCTTTACTGAAGTATTACAATATTATTTTCTCTTTCTTCTTTTGTAAAATGACCATTTTACCTTTAAATTTTGGTAAAATGACATTTTTGCCCTTTTAAACCCCCCTTTTTACGATTTTAGAATATTTTAGATCTTAAACTCATTTAATTAATTATCTAGACTTCCCCAATTATCATAAATTAATACACAATAATTTAATATCATTCTTAATATTGTCTGATCATAATATATATGCATGAAAAATGGGAATGTTACAAAGATCAAAGAGTTAGAACCCATGAAGTCAAGCTACAAGATCCCTAACTATAGAAGCTACTAAGGTTGATCACTCCTCGGATAAGTCAATCTTGTATTCAAAAGAAGAACACAAGGAAAACATAAGCCTCATAGTTGTAAATAAAACACAATTTTATTCCAAATTCTCCTGAAATTCATAGGTTACAATAGCCATATATATATAAAGACACCTAGAGCCCTTTAGAATGATTAAAGAATCTTATAAAATAGATAACTAATTATTCATAAAATTGAGGACCTTCTAGAATACCTTATCTTGCAAATCAAGGTAGATTATTCTAGAAAACACTAGACACAAACACTAAATAGCAAGATGAAAAAACTTTCCTAAATCTACTAGAGTGACCTCTATTTGTAAGTCAAGAAAGATCCTTCTAGATTGATCTTAACTTACAAGGAAAGATAGAATGCTCAAGATGACATCTCACAAATTAGAAAACAATCATCTAGAAAGATATTTAAAGCCACTAAGGTCACTTTTATGACACCCACTAAAAGCTTACCTAAATTATAAGCTACTTAGAACTCAAGTAATCATAGTAGACTTAAGACTCAAGACAGTACTTTAGACTCATGAAATATAAGTTGGAACCCAACAAAATAGACACTTAAGACACATAAATATTGAACTTATTAATTAAACAAAAATTTCCATCTAAAAAGACAAATAACTAAACAAAGACACAAACGACTCCAATTAACATAATCTTGTATCATGTCTCACTTTGGGCTTCAAGAAATCTCTTCAATCCACATCTTGTAGCTTGTTGGACTCTTGGACCATCTCAATGTGGGCTTGAAAAACGTGCACAAACCTTTTGGAACTTGGTAGGACGTGCTTATACATCTTGGGGCATGAAAGGATTTGCTCATGCTTGATTTTGGCCTTAGTCTTTTAGAAAACTCCTCCTTTATTAGTCTTTTAGAAAACTCCTCCTTTAGAGCATAGAAAGGCTTTTTATTGCATTCAACCATTAATAGCTCTCCACTTATTTCCAAGGGATCCCTAGCCCCATAGTGGCTAGGGATCCCTTGGAAGCTTCCTGGATCTCCATCATCTGTATTTTAAATATTGTACAATATATGTATGAGAAAAATAATGAGTGGAAAAAAATAAATTAATAAAAGAGTAATTGAATTGAATATCTTATATTTATTTCTTTAATAATATAATTATTTTAAAATATAAAAAGATTGTAGGGTATAAAAAGGAAGAGAGCATAGAGCAATACAAATAATTTTGTTATTTACATAAATATAAAGAATAACTTTTCATCATTAGCAATGGGTAAGGATTATGCAAAAACTGGATATGTAATGATTCAAATTGAACATCTTTTGGACAAATAATTGTGGGTATTATTGTACAGCAGGTGGCAAACAATGTACTCTTCTTCTGATCCTTTATATAAGTCACTTACAAGAATTTTATGGTTTTAAATTTAAATCACTTTGTAAAAGTTTGTGGTATATTAATTGTTTTATTTCAAAAATACCTTTATTGGAAATTGCTTTATAGAGCATTAATTGTTTTAGAGAGTGCTATATATTTTTTTGAATCTATTATATTTATTAATGGTAAAGATAGAAATCAAAGTAATTTTTAGACAACTTTATTGTTCCTATAAGGTAGCTGAAAGTAACTTATGTTAATAATTTAACGGCGTAAAATATAAAATGAGAAGTAAAATGCCCATAACATTCATTGAAAATAATTCAATGTCAAAGTTCACATTGTTATGAAAATTTATTAGAATTGTTAATTTTAGACACCGAACTGCCTTCATCTTTTTTTTTTTCTCTTCTTTTTCTATGCAATATGTATGAGAATGAGATGGATCGTCAATCAAATGATTGAATGCACAAATCTATTAAACAATCTCCCACAAATTTATTGGTCCAAGTTGAACGCACATTTTTCTTTTAAATATAACTTGTTTATGCGGATGTTTCAACTAATTTAAAATATTACAAAAATCATTTTTTGAATCTTACAAAACGCCAGAATTTATAATTGTTCTAGACAAGTCTCAAGTCAATATCCTTATTTCGACCTAATATGACATTTCTTAGAATCAATACATTAATATATCAACGTAAAATTCATAGGAAAAAGTAACATTCACAAACCATGAATATCACAGCACATGTGAATATTTTTCTACATATTTCATCAAGTTCCATGCAACTTTATTTTTTAAATTCCTTTATTCTTTTTTCACTTTTTCAACTTTATTTATATGATAAAAGAAATACACAGCATAAATCAAAATACTTTTCTTTTGATTTTTTTAGACTTGTTTACATCAAATAAGCAAAAAATAAAAAAAAAAGAAAAAAAGAAGTTGGAATAAATAGTGATATATAATTTATTTGTTGAAATTTTCTCTTTAATGATAATTAAATCAATGTACATAGTGAGGAAATAAATTTCCTTTAAAGGGTTTTGGCATAATATAAAAAGCAATAAAATATATTAAAACAAATATTTTTAGTTTGAGGAACCATAAAACCATAGGAATTGACTTAGTTTAGAGGTTTTTGTTTTTTAGCTTTATTTTCTGTCAATTTCAGAAGATGAAAAGAAAAAATCTCAGAGATGAAATTAAATGTTTTAAAGAAACTTTTTTATTGTTTTTTTTCCCTTCATCATGAACATGGCTCCAGACATAATTATCTACTTTTTTTGGTAGTTAGGTAGAAAAATCCAATTTTAGGTAACTGTTGGAACATCATAAAAAATAAAAGGTAGAAATAGAACATAGGCTCAACAAAAATCTTTCTCCCCCTTATTAACCTTCGACGTTACTAACTTTTTGAGAAAAATATCAAATAAAAAAATGGATTATATCTCTGACTTTTATTATATGCTCATTTATGGCAAATGCATACAGTGGTACAATGAGGATTGAAAACAAACAAACCAAATATGGTGGCTTCCAAATTCTTTGGCAAGTTGCGGTTATATAATTTGTTCTTTTGCTATTCTTGGTCCTATGTTTGGCCATTATAAGCAGCTTTCTTTCATAATGATTTCCATCATATCCATGAAAGTGCATTCACTCATAAGAAAAACCTTTTAGCACATAAAGTAATTGTTACCATGCACAAGAAAATGAGTATAACAACATGTGCCTTGTTCGTATTTCTGGCTTCCATTGTTTCAGCTCAACAAAATGTCTTTGATATTGCAACTTATGGTGGAAAACCTGGTGGAGATATAACTCAGGTAACCCCATAATAAATTCACAGAACTATGACAGATTATTCCAGCCATTAATTTGTGCTTTAACCCAAGTGTTTTTACGAATGAATCCTCATGTATGTTTATGATTGTTAACTAAATTTATCATTTTGATTTATGCCCTTGAAGGCTATCACAAATGCATGGAAAGATGCATGCGCATCAGCTACTGCAAGCAGAATTATTGTCCATAGCGCAAATTACAAGATGGGTGTAGTGGAATTGAAAGGACCTTGCAAGGCTCCTTCAATTGAGTTGCATGTTGATGGTGTAATTCAAGCACCATCTAACGTTGCTCAAATGAAAGGAGCTTCTCAGTGGGTTACAGTTGCATACGTGAACGCCTTCACACTATCTGGTATAGGAACTTTTGATGGACAAGGTCCAATTGCCTGGAAACAAAATGATTGTGCACATAACATGAATTGCAAAATGCCTACTATGGTAAATAATAAATACCTATGTGTGTCCTTTATTGAAGTGAATTTCACTAAGTACATGCACTAACATAATGGTTTCCTGTGAAATGAACAACAGAACTTTGGTTTCGCTTTCATCAACAATTCTTATATCAAGGGTGTAATGTCAAAAAATAGCAAAAACTTTCACGTCAATGTTCTTTCCTGCAACAATGTCAACTTTGATGGCTTCAAAATTAGTGCACCTGAGGATAGCCCTAACACTGACGGAATTCACATTGGAAGATCAAATGGAGTAAGTGTGAAAAACACTGTGATTGGTACTGGAGATGATTGTGTTTCCTTCGGCGATGGCAATAAAAATATAACTGTGGAAGGTGTGATCTGTGGACCTGGTCATGGCATTAGTGTTGGAAGCCTAGGAAGATACAATAATGAAGCTCCTGTGGATGATATCACAGTAAGGAATTGCACACTAACAAACACAATGAATGGTGTGAGGATCAAGACATGGCCTGGCACACCCGGAGCTATTAAAGTCACCAATATGCATTTCGAGGATATTGTAATGAATAATGTCTCCAACCCCATCATCATAGACCAAGAGTATTGCCCATGGAATCAGTGCAACAAAAAGGTACTTAATTTAAAGCTATTGAACTTTGTTTCTCTTTATTCTTAGCCACTACCTCTAGAAAGGTCATGATTTGAATCACTAGCACTCAAAATATTACTTCTATTTATTTAATACGTAAAATATTAAGGTTCTTACTCATTCTTTTGCTTTATTATTTTTGGTGCATGCTTAATTTAATCTGTTCAGTCTGCTTCAAAGATAAAGATAAGCAATGTAACTTTCGAGAACATCAGGGGTACCTCTGGAACAGAAGAAGGAGTAAGTCTAATATGTAGTGCCAGTGCGCCATGTGAGAATGTAAAGCTAAGTGACATTAACCTCACATTCATGGGAGCCAAAGTAAAGGCTAAATGTGCCAACGTTAAACCCATTGTTACTGGAACGACACCTACTTGTTCAGCATAAGAGTCCAACACTATTGCAAAGGGTCTTCAAGAGATTTCTCTCTTTTATGTTTTGAAGATCGCATAATTTATATCCCCGTGTAAATTGAGCATGACAACTACTTTTATTCAATCATTATTATGATGTACATAAGATATGGGTTGGTCAAACGATAATGGCCGAACTCACCAATTTATTGTGTAATTTCATAAATTGATGTACCATTTTTTTAAAATTTAATTTTGAGCTATCAACTTTGAAATTAAGTAAAAGTTAGTACATTTAATTTTGTTTTTTCGTTACAAAGGGAAAGCAAATAGGCACCTTACTGATAGGTGCATAATCTTAGGAAAGCAACTCCCATTACATCATATTTAATTAAGCTACAAAGAGCATGGAGGTTATCAAGCACGTCGCATCTAAGGAACAAATTAATAGCATGATTAGCAAGGAAATTTGCTTAGCAAGTGCCTTCTCTATATATATGGCATAGACGAACAACCCAGTCAAGGTTAGTACATTTATTTAAAATAAGAAAATAAATAATGTTAACCAATGTTAAAAATTTGAAAATTGCTAGAGATCAACTTGTAGATTTGCTCATGAAGGCACAACAATGAATTATGTTGATTTCAATGAATTTTTGAAGTTCTTGAATGAACTCAAGCTTGATTTTTAACGTGTTTTGTCATGTCATGGAAAAACCAAAAAGAAAAAGCAGATTCTTTGAAATGAACCTTGCGCACTTTAAGTCTTACAATAGGTTGCAAGGTTCCTTTTGTCGATCATCTCAATTTCCTCTTTCTTTGATTTTAGTTTGTCTAAGTTGGAGAATTTCTTTCCATAGAAAATTTGTCCAAGACATCAAGAAAGAAAACACCGCATTTTTTAACCTAGATCATTGCTTGCAACCAATTGTGTATATCCCAAGTATACAGGTAAACTAAAGTAATAATAGAGTGAATAGTATATTATTTCCACAATAAATTTGATCTGAACGGTTCAATAATGAATCTCCTAATTTCATCTAAAATGAGCCAAAGCAGTATAAAACAATTTCAATCAACGAAACAATTAGCTGCAGAATTACATTTTAACATATTCTAGATGAATAAAGAGATCCTATATAATAAGATTAGTTTTCCTCTATTATATTACCTTGACTTTCAGGATAATAGAGGATCCAACTTTGATTTATTTAAATAAAATATGAGCTCATATATATATATATATATATATATATCTACGAGGGATTGAAAGTTAAATATTTGAGTATCATATCCAAGTATGCTAATATGTTCAAATAAAAATGAAAGAGTAAATTTTATTCAATTAAATTTTACAAGAATATATAATTTTGATTTTAATAACTATATTTAAGTCAAGTTTTATATTATATTTGTAAAGGCTTCATTTGTATATCTAAAGAGTTTCTTTTCAATTTAAATATTTTTTATCCAAAGTGTAAGAAATATTGGATATATGGTTGATTGATGTTTGGCAAGTGTGTGGGTCAAGTTAGGCATGTAGTCCTCCATTAAACCCTCATCAAGTCATTTTTGTGACCGTTGGAGGTATTGGAATTTGTATGAATTGGTTTGGTTGGTTTTGGTTTGCTTGAAATTAGAACTTGGTTTTGATATTTTCTTTTACCATAATGTACAAGTTTAAGGTTCAAGAGTTTAAGGTCAAACTAATAGTGGAATTTTTGGCTTGAGATTAGTGTCCATAGTTAGAGGACATCCCAAGCTTTATGTAGAAGCTGAAATCACTAAAATTTGAGGTCCATAGCCCAAACTATAGGTCCCAAAAGTTGGGATTTCTTATCAGTAAAAATCTCCCTAGTTGCTGTAATTTTCTGGTACATGGAGATGTAGAAAAGTAGAAAGAACTATCATTTCATCAAAAGACATCCATTACATTTGCATAAGGTCCTATTGATACTAATAAGAGGTTCCTAACCATCTATTTAACTACTAATATCCATAACTAACTAATATTCCCTCGTAACAATACTGCCCTCTCAAATTGATCCTTGCCCTCAAGGATCATAACAAATGCAGGAATTGAAAATTAATAACAACAATACAACAACGAAAAAAATTTGGACCCTAATTGCATCTGAATTCTCACAAAACAATGTTAGCTAAACTACCCAACATTAAAAGGTCCAAGATGCCTCAGGAATTGTTCACCCCACAAGACCAACCTCTCGCTTGTGAGGGCCATCTTCATAAAACACTGCCAGCTCAAATTGCTTCTTGTTCATATTCATTCCCTCCTCATTTGCTTGTGAGTCCACCTGTCACATTTAGTTGATCAGCTGTGGCTGCTACCCAGTTCATTTTACTGGCACAAAACAGCTGTAATGCAATATGAAGTAACCCACTCTGTTTATGTAGAATCCATAAATGCCTCTTAGTCATAGCTGAAACAAGGGGCCCCACACATTTGACTAGCTGCAAAAATGTCCAAAGTTTTCTCCCTCTTATCCGGTGGTTCTTATGTCATTTGCCCAAGACTCAAAGCATGGCAGGTAACCAAGCCTTAGATTTCAATGAACCTGAAGATATAGCTAAGAATTCGGACCCAACATACAAAACACCTTCGGTTTCTTCTACAATACTTGAAAGACACATTTCAACAAGTTTGAAAGGCCTAGTCAACGACATTTGACAGTCAAATAGGCATTCTCCCGTCAAACAAATTGCATGCTCCAAGAAGCTAGCCGTACGGAAGAGCTTAGTCGTATCATAGCTTCCACAACCCAGTTCTATAACAAAAAATTGAGGTTTGAAACCCACTAAGTCGGCAAATCTGGGTTCAACTGTAAGATTCCCACCGCTCATGAGATAAATTAGTTGGCTCACCTGAAGCTTCGGTGGTCTCCTTCCCCTTTCGAAGACTTGAAAGGCAGAATATAGGAGCTTGAGAGCAGAGCCAAGCATGCGAGAATGGCATTGAAGGGACAAAAGCGACGAACGGAGCTTTGCCATTGAAAGTATGTCTTCAAAGTGGCCAGTGGAAGTTCCAAATTCATGTTGTATAAAGAAAGTCGATGAAAGTTTTCGAATTGCTGATCAACGTGCTTCTCTGTGGCGCGACTCCAATCGAAGAGCAAGGCAATTTCTAAACAACATCATCACCACTTCCATCTAAGATTTCAGCCTCTGAGCTTCCTGAGATTCCTCCATTATCTACAAGTTCATTTGAATCTGTGATCGTTATCGTCAGTGTTTGCTTAAGAGCGAAGTGCTATAGTGCTCCCAAGATTGGAGGAGATTATTGTCGTTGCCAGGGACTTCGGTCGTCCTGGTTCTTGATCTTCAGTCTCCTCCACGGTTGCTTCTTGATACTGATTCACGAAGAGAATATTCGTTCTTCTGACTTCATCATGTTTAATTGCATCAATTTCTCCGCCAATCACGTAGTGTTCAATATCATTTCCACTGCTCTGTTGAAATCTCACTCTTCACTTCCAAATCTTGATACACAGGTTCTCTTTGAATCTTGAATTCTTCTACAATTCTCCCGCTTCTTTCGTCTTCCTTTTCCCTATTTTGCTTCTTTATGATGTATCTTTTATGAAGATCGGCGAAACAGATGGAGATAGCAAGAGTGATATTGCTAGTTGAAATCCGTATATGAAGACTCTAATGGCAGTGGATTTCAGGAGAAATGTTTCTGGTAGAACAGCTTCAAATTTCTTCGTGTAATCTTTTACTGTAGTTTCATGCTTCAACGTTGCTAATTCCAAGACTGCCTCTCGGATCGCATTTCTGGCAAGGGTGCCGAGTGGCCGGAAAATCGGCTCTGATTCCAAAGGGTACATGTAAATGTAGAAAAGAAGTAGAAAGAAGAATTATTTCATCAAAAGCCATCCATTACATTTGAATAAGGTCCTATTTATCCTAATAAGAGTTTCCTAATCATCTAACTAACTATAAATATCCACGACTAATATTCCCTCGTAACATTTTCAGTCAGCTACGTTGTAAAAAAATTTTGTACTTGTGTGTTTGTGATCTAGACATGAAACTTTTTAGTATAAAATAGACATTTAAAACTTTAAAACAAATTGTGATTAGACTAGGTTAGACATTTAGAACTTTAAAACAAATTGTGATTAGACTAGGTTTTGACGACATAAATAGTGCATCGTATTATTGGGAATAAATAAAGTCAAGAAGGCAACTGGCCTGTTTTTATTTTAGCTGATAAAATGGGATATAATAATAGAAAATCTGTTTTAAATTTAAATAGATAATATCCCTAAATAGATAACAACTAATCAAAACAGAAAAATAAATAAACAAAGAAACAGCAATAGAAAGCTTTAATTAAACTCTAATTAATTGCTGTATATTCCAACATTCTCCCTTAAGCTAGGAATATATGTTGATCATTCCTAGCTTGCTGCACATTTCTTCAAACTTTGGTCATGCTAGTGACTTTGTGAGTACATTTACAATTTGAGCTTGAGTTGGTACATAGGACAATTCTAATAAACTTGACTCAATTTTTTCTTTCATGAAGTGATGATTTATCTCCACATGTTTAGTCTTATCGTGATGAATAGGATTTTTGACTTGGCCAACGGTAGCCATGTTATCACACATTATCTTTAAAAGTCCTTTAACAATAAACTGTAGTTCCTTGAGCAACCTATTTAGCCAAAGACCTTCACAAATTCCCAATGCAAGTGCTTGAAACTTAGCTTCAGCACTGCTTCGTGCAACTATAGATTGCTTCTTACTTCGCCATGTAACTAGATTACCCGCACACAAATGTATAGTAACCAGTAGTAGATCATCTATCAACCTTGGATCCAGCCCAATCAGCATTAGAGTAAATCTTTACACTTCTGTCTGAATTTTTTTTAATATACAGCCCCTTCCAGGTGCAAACTTCAAATACCATAGGATTTTATAAACAGCCTCAAGATGCTCTTCATTAGGATCATTCATAAATTGACTAACTACACTTACTAGGAAAGCAATATCTGACTGTGAGTGAAAGGTAAATGAGTTTTCCCACAATTCTTTGATACATACCTTTGTCTACTGGCCTTTTTTCATCACTTGTTCCAAGTTTGCAGTTATACTCCGTAGGGGTTTAAGATGGTTTACACCCAAGAAATCTTGTCTCTTCAAATAAGTCCAAGGTGTATTTCCTTTGGGATACTAAAATCCCTTCTTGTGATCTAGCAATTTCCATTCCTAGGAAGTATTTTAACTTCCCAAGATCTTTCGCTTCAAATTCTGAAGCAAGCAGTTTCTTCAATCTAGTAACTTCCTCCAGATTGTTGCTTGTAATAAATATATCATCCACATACACCACTAATATAGTTACTTTACCATCAACAATATGCTTCACAAAAAGATTATGGTCAGTTTCACATTGTTTGTAGTGATTGCCTATTAATACTGTGGTGAATCTTTCAAAGCAAGCACGCAAGGACTGTTTTAATCTATATAATGATTTCTTTAGTTTGCACACCTTATTCTTTGTACTTTTAAATTCAAAACCTGGAGGAATCATCATATAAACTTCTTCTTCTAGCTCTCCATTTAGAAAAGCATTTTTAACATCTAATTGAGCTAAGGACCAATCCATATTCACAGCAAGAGAAAGCAATACTTTGATAGTATTAAACTTAACAAGAAGTGCAAAGGTTTCTTGAAAATCAATACCATAAGCTTGAGTGAAACCTTTAGCTACAAGGCAGGCTTTGTATCTATTAATGTTGTCATCTTGATTGTACTTGATGGAAAATACCTATTTGCAACCCACTGGAGACTTTCCTCTAGGTAATTCAGTAAGTTCCCATGTCTTGTTCTTTTTTAAGGCATTCATCTCTTCAAAAATTGTTGCTTTCCATTCTGCATTCTTCATGGCTTCATAGACACTAATAGGTATTTTTTTCAAAAGATAATCGACTCACAAAAGCCTACATTTCTGATGAAAGTCAGTTATAAGACACATAGTTTCCAATAGGATATTGAGTACAAGATCTCTTGCCTTTTCAGAGTACAATAGGCTAGTGTAAATCTTCCATGGATAGATCTAAAGCTGGGTTAGATGATTAGCATCGAAACTGTGAATTTTCTGGCTGTTGCTAAGCAAAATCTGTATTCATCAATGGTGCACCCTCTTCCATCCGTGACCCTTCATCTTGCACCTGTTAAGCAATTTCAGGCGTGTCTGGTGGCTGTAGAAGTGGCTGTTATGCAGAATCTATCTGTTCTGATGGATGTTCTAAAGAATCTAATTGTTCTAGTGGCTATATAGGTGGTGGAGATGGTTGGAAGGTTGACTGTACAGGCTGTCCAATGGATAATTTGTTCCAAGACATTCATTTTAATGTTAGATCATCTCGATCTCCCCTTAAATGGATGTATGAGTAAAGTAGGGCTTGTTCTCATGAAATGTCACATTGTAGGAAACAAAGATCTTCCGTGTAAAAGGGTCATAACACCTATATCCCCATTGAATAGTGGAGTAGCCAATGAAAATACATTTAATAGCCTGAGGGTCTAATTTTCCACCATGATAATTATGAACAAATGTAGTACATCCAAAAATTTTAAGAGGCATATTACTCATGAAAGTACTAGTTGGGTAGATGTCAAGAAGTGTTTATTGAGGAGTTTTGTATTTCAAAACTTTGGTGGGGCTTCAATTGATTACATAGGCCACTGTAAGAACAACTTCCCCCCAAAAATAGCTAGGAACATTAGAAGCCAACAAGAGGGATCTAGCCATGTCAAGTAGATTTATATTTTTCCTTTTAGAAATGCCATTTTGTTGAGGAGTATATGAACAGGAACTCTGATGAATTATGCCATGAGTTGCAAGGTATTTTTCAAATGAGGAGTTAAAATATTATTTGGCATTATCAGTTCGCAAAATTCTAACTTTTGTTTGGAATTGAGTTTGAACAGCTGAATGGAACTTTTCAAAAATACTAAACACCTTAGATTTTTCATTCAGCAAATAGACCCAAATTAGGCATGTATGGTCTTCAATAAACATGACAAACCAATGTGCCCCATTTAAATTCTTAGCCCATAGGGAACCCCAAATATCACGCCGAGAATTTAATGAAATCTCAAAGATCTTAAACAACTCTTGCTCGCCTGCTATCAAGAAGGAAATCAGCCTCTTAGTTCTTATTCACTACGCCTTCCCCATTTAAATTCTTAACCCTTGGGGAACCCCAAACATCACTATGTATTAAAGAAAATGGATGAGTAGGAGTATGATCATGAGAGGGATAAGAACTTCAGGCATGTTTGGCCAAAGGACAGATGTCACATTGAAACTCAAAAAATCTTTTGTCTAAAATATAAGGATACAAATGTTTAAGATAATTAGAATTTAGATGCCTTGAACAATAATGTAAAAGCTTTATTTCATCACTCTCGTGTATTGCTACAAAAACCTTCTTTACTGGATTAGCATGAATATAATATAAGCATTCAAATTCTTCACAGTTTCTAATCATCTTCCCCAACCTCAAATCATGTATAACACAATGAGTTACAACAAAGTTAGCCATACAACCATTTTGTTTTGTCAGCTTCTAGACAAAAATTAAATTACATGCCAATCTTGGAACATAAAGCACATTTGTGAGAATTAAAGTAGTCGAAATTGTTATTGTTCCCATACAAGTTACTTCAACCAATGTACCATCAGTTATTCTAACCACTAGCTTCTCTTTACACGGTGTAATATTTTCTAACTTTGTCAAATCTCTTATCATATGATCTGAAGCACCAAAATCTACAATCCACGAGTTAGGACTCATTTTCATAATACTTAGGGCAATAGATATTTTACTTGATTGTACCACAAAACTGGTTCCTACTCTAGCAATTTGTATCTTATCTTGACTATAAGTCATCTTTTGGAGCTTGTCTAGCTACTCTTTGATCTTACTTATATCAAGCTCAAATTCTTCAGTGGTAGTTACATTCCCTTTGCCTTCAATTTTCGGTTTTGACTTTAAATTGCTAGGTTTTCCATGAATTTTCTAGTAGTTTTCTTTAGTATGTCCAGCCTTTTTGTAGTGATCACACCAAGGGCGTCCGTTCCTTCTTTGTGTGAGACTTGTTCTAGTAACCAAGGCTAAATTTTCAAATTTCATACCTTCTCTGCCATATATAAGTCATTTCCTGCTTTCCTTCCTCTTCAAGAATGAAAAAGCTTCATGAACACTTGGTTAATCTATTCTACTCATGAGTTTACTCCTTACTTCTTCAAAATCTGGATCCAGACCAGTGAGGAACTTGTATACACGTTCATCTTCAACTATTTTTTGATAGTATTTTGCATCATCTATGCAAGACCAACTACAGATCTCATAAAGATCAATTTGCAACCACAAATATGTGAGAGAATTATAGTAGGAGGTAATAGGAGAGCCATTCTGTTTTAATTCATGAAGCTACCCTTTGATTTCAACAAGAACAGAAAAGTTAGAAACTAAGGAATATGATTCACGAGATGCTTCCTAGATGTCTCATGCTGTTTTGTACAACATATAATGTCTTCCAATTTCAAGGGCCATTGAATTTACCAACCAAGAAATAACTTGGTTGTTTTTTGCTTCCCATGAGGAGAATTTGGGATCAACTTCCTTTAGAGGTGGTGACTTGCTGTTGATGTTCCTTTCCTTTTTCTCGGATAAACATGAGGAAGCTTTGCGACCATTAGAGGTAATTTTCTCCATCTAATCGGTGTGCTATGATCATGAGAGAAGAGAGATCATTGGTAGGGTTTGTAGGAGGTGCAACATTTTAAGGTGTTTTTTGTGGTGTTCTTGAACCACTACTTTCGGTCTTAGTGGCTAGGGCATGATATTTTCCAAATTGAATGGGTGGAAAGTGATTTGGCTTCATGACTCTGATACTATGTGATTAGACTAGGTTTTGACGGCACAAACAGTGTATCATATTATTAGGAATAAGTAGAGTTAAGAAGGCAACAAGCCTACCTTTATCTTAACCGATAAAATAGGGATATAATCCTAGAAAAATTGTTTTAAATTTAAATAGATAATATTCCTAAATAGATAACAACTAATCAGAACAGAAAAATAAATAAACAAAGGAAAAACAATAGAAAGCCCTAATTAATTGTAGCACATTCCAACACAAATTAAGTTTAAACTAGTTTGGAGTTGTATAGTTCAATTTATTAATGTTCAAAGTTAGTTAAAAAGTTATGAAATTCTCTATTGCCTGAGAGTTCAATCTATTGAATTTTTTGTATTGTTGTGAAGATGATATGGTTCTAAAATTTTGATATGTTTCTCCTATGTTCAAATATCTCCAGTAAAAAGTTTCAAGAATTTTTCAGTCCATTTGGTTGGTTAAATAGTTAATTAAACTAGAAATTTTGATGTCATTTGGGTCTTTTTGGGGTTTCAACTATTAATCTGGTCAAAATTCTACTTTTATTGATGTAATTATATTGTAATAAGGTGTATACCCCATCCCAAAATCCGGGTATGACTGACATAGAATGTGAAATAATCTCCCATTCCACAAGCCTTCAACACATCTAAATTAATGTTTAAATCGAAAAACACAATTATGATGTAAGGGCCATAAGCATTCTTTTCACATATATAAAAAAGTTCAAACTTTTGTAGAAATTTCAGCAAAATTTTCTCAGTAAATAGAATCTCCCAGAAGTTCCACAATAGCATAACCCAATCAAAATGCAATGAATGGAGCTCTACTCTGTAAGAAAACATGTATCAACACATCAAAAGATAATGATCTTACCCATAAGTTATGTGGAGCAAATCTAAATTAGATACAAAAAACATAATAATATAAATGTTTTACTTTCAAAGTGAATTTGTCCAAAAGAGTTATCAGATTCTTCCTAGTAGCAGAAGATGCCTCTCAAGGATCTACTGGAGATACAAGGTCAATTCTACTATTTGATGCCAAAATATTTACTAGCAAATAACGTTCCAAAGTAAAAATATTGATATTAAAAATGAGGTAAAATAAACAATTGTGAATTCCACAATAAGTATAATTAAACTTGAAACTAAAATCAAACCATATAAAATTGTCATTCTTGATCACTTGCAAAGATTTGTTTACTTTAGTCAATCAAAAGTGCACAAAGCCAAGCTTAACAAATTTAATAAACAATCTTTTATAGAAATAACTGAATAAAAAATAGATGAGAGAGTCAACATGAGTATATGAAATATGATATAAAAATCTTTTGTGAAATTTAACCTAAAGATTAAAACTTTTCTTGAATTTCATTTCTTAAGAGGACTTAAACAAAGCGAAGTAACAGATGTAACAACCCTCATAACATCTTTATTGGTGTTGTGTGTAGAACCGGAGGAAACAGGACAAAGGAAGGTTCAAGTGGAGCTAAAAAGGACTCCACGCCATGGTGAGAAACAGGGCCACCGCGGCGAAAGCCAATTCCAGTGGCTCTTTTCAGCTAAAACATGGTGGCGCCGCAACGAGATGTCCTGGAGCCACGGCGAGAGTCGAGATTTTAGCTTAAATTTGAATCATTTTGGATGATTGGAAAGAAAGAAACGGAGGAGAAACTAAGGGAGCTCTGTTAGGGTTCGAGATTTCCAGCTCTTGGGAGTGATTTTCGGACATTGGAAGCTTGGATTCATGTTGGTAAGTGATCCCTACCCTTCCCTCTTCATTTTCTTCAGTTTAAACTTGGGATTTTTCAATTGTATGTTAGATTTTCGGTGTTGGGCCGAATCCCATCGATTGAAATGGATGAAATAGGATTAAGGAAGTGTGTTTTGGTGTTCTTGCTACTTGGTTATTAGTTTTGAAGGGTTTTTGCATGATTTAAGCTTAACCCTAGGTTGATTTCTAGTTGTTGAGGCTTGGGATCCGAAATATATAAGATTGATTATGGTTTAGATGGGTCAATGAGGTTCATTGATATATGGAAATGTGGTTGGAACCTTGGGTAAAGTGTAATTGGTTGAATTGTGGAATTTGGATATTTGGATTATATGTTAATTGAGGTATAATGTCATTATTAAGGTTGTTGGCTAATTGGAGGAGACTAGTCGTGGGATTGGCGTTTAAGAATGTTCGTGGAATCACGTGTGTATGTGGTATTAACAATATGAGGTAACCGGATGTTTGTATTGTATATATATTATGATAGTATATATGTGTATATATGCATGTTTCTTTCATACCACGATATAGATGTGTTTGTGTGTATGATTTTCTATATATCGTGGTATGCACATAGCTAGATGATGATCATGATGATTATGATGATGATTAGAGATAATGTTGATGATGTGACATGACGTGATGCATGCATGACATTGTGATACATGATGATGGTGATTATATGATGACATGATATGAGCATCACCACATAGCATTATGAGATTGTTATATGGTAGATTGGGTGGTGATGATATGATATACGATGATATGATTATGATGATATATAATTAGGGAGGATAACGATGGGATTCCTACAGCTAAATCGCCTCCTATGGCCAGGAGGGAAAGGCGCGCAGTGGACTGTACATTCCCTAAATCTCTATCAATTCGTGGTGGGAAAGGGGAAAGAGAACCACGATCCAACATTAGTGTTACCTTTGGCCGGGTGCACTAATGGGAGGTGATATTGGTAATGTCCCGGAATCAGTCTTCACTGACAATTAGAAGGAAATTACTTATACGAAATGTCATGTTATGACGACAATTCGTGGTTCTAGTTGTGTGAAAGGAGATATTCATTCATGGATTGTTTGAGTTATATATGTATATATATGTGTGTATGGTTGTTCCTGGTTACTAAAATATTATCTCACACCCCTCTCTCATAAACTAACATTTCAGGTGACAGTTCTGACACTAGTCCTAAGAAGACGAGGGAGTAACATCGGATGTGGGAATACTATGTTTATGTAGTTTATGTTTAATTGGTTATGTATCTTGTGCCAAGTAGGATAGCATGTTTGTAATGGATATAAGGATTCTGATGGTTGTTGTATTAAAGTTGTTATTGGTATGTTATGGATGTGATTTTGTGTTGTGCATGTTGAGTTGTGGTATATGCAAGCCCAAGAGTGGAATTGGGCATTGTAGGTGTGTTTTAAGGCCTGTAGCCCGTTTTGTCAATTGGGATTCAAGGAGGTCAAATCTCAGAAGAGTGATTCATTTGAGATGAAATCTCTTTGCATAAGTTGGTTTGGTGATTTTGGACCTGCTTGAATGATCACAGGTGGTCAATTTGCCTTTGGTGCCAAATGTGAGCTGTAAGTTGTGAGTTTTAGTCAAAAAGTGGCCAAAACAGTGTCATGTGTCCAGAACCTCCATATGGTGTTGGATTGAGGTGAAATTAGTGTCTTTGGATAGATTAGGACTAAATTGGCTTGTAAGAGTTGGAATCAAGTCAATCGAAGATCGGAGCATAAAGTTATGCATGTTGAAAGTTCACCCTGGAGGTTGAAAATCTGCTGGTATCAAAACCAACAGGGGGTGCAACGGCACCAGGAAGCAGGCCACAACGCCAAGAGTTCTAGTAGCATGAGAGATTCTGGGAGGAACCGAAGCCATGGCAGTACTGTAGCGGCCACTGTCCCAGTCCAGTTTCTAGTGTTGTTTTGTTTGTTTCCGCTGCTCTGAGGTTTTGGGAAGTATTTATGAGATGTTTGGATTGTGTTTGGTTGGGTTTTGAAGTTTTTGGGTCAAGACAAGAGGTGTTCGAAAGTAAGGTGTTACAACAGACATGAACACACAATCCACGAGAATAAATAACCAATCTGGTGCAGCTAGAAACCACAATAATAGGCGTGAGTATTAAGCTCATGAATAATAGGCATGAGTAATGCTCACAAATTTCTAGGAGTGTTCATGGATCAGGCTGGTTCAAGTATCACCTTGGCTCGAAACATCCTCGGGCCATGAAAAAATGCCTATGACCCGGCCCGAGATGGCCCGGTACTTAACGAGGCCAATCCAATACAAAACAAAATTAAAAAAAAAGCTAAAATAGATAAATAGATAGTAAACTAACTTAATTTCTTAACAAAAAAATATAATTACTTTTATTTGAAATATATTTCTATAGGAAATGATATTATGATTAAAAGTAATATTTTTTAAAATTATAAATATTCGACAATTATATATTATTTACTTTTATAAAATATTAAGTTAAGAAATAAATTTAAAATTTGAAATAGAATTAAAAATTGGAATAATAAAATGTCCTTATTATAATTATAAAATTAACTTATTACATGAGTTATATTAAAAAACAATCATATAAAATCATAAAATTTTCATGAAAAATAAAGAAAAATAAAATTTTATAAATATAATACATATGCCGGGCTAGGCCATTACGATCATATGCCTTGCCCAAGGCCCGGCCTGATACTTGTCTCGGACCAAAGTTCTGATTTGTTTCATCTTTTTTTTTTTGGCCTAGCCTGACCCGAATGGACTAAGATATATCAAGTCTACCAGGCTATGGGCTAGAATGCACAGCCCTACAAAAATCCATTCCTCCATTCCACTTGTGTTGGCCAACACACAAGGGCTAACACCTCTTATGCACCCTACTAGTTAAGTGTTAATCATAGTGCACCAAGGACTAACAGAACTGCCGTTAGCAACTAGCGTTCTATACTTGATCCCTCAAAAACATTTTCGACATGTATGGAGATTTCAAACATATGTTTATTCCAATCCATTTACAATACATCAGGTATAAGCAATAACTTCAAATAATATCTCATTCTTTCCATGCATATACAATATTTGGCAAAGAAAAGGAAGAGACTTAAATAAAACTCGCAATTTTCAATAAACATTTTTATAATCTCATATAAAATACAAAAGCTTCATAATAGTAAAGGTAGCCGTAAAACACATAAAAATTTATCAAAATTGAAATTAGTTTATAAAAATCACTTTAAGCTTATAGTAGGATGTTATTATTTACTTACCTAATACGCTTCCCACATATATCAACTACTCACTAGACAATCTCATGCTGTGGCAGACTGAAGACCTTAGCCCAATGGGGGCCGAGTGATGTATATTTTTTAAGAAGAATAGTGAATAATAATAATCATTACTATACAAAAGCCAATTGCATGTTTTAAGTTTCATAAACCATCCACATACTCATTCCTTCTTCATCTCACTCTTTTTTCTTTTTTTTCTTTTCCTCCTCTCTACCTCGGCCCTCTTTCACACAGCTCATCAAGCTGCATAACCAAGTGACTAACCTGACTTTATTCAGAAAAATAACCTTACTCATTCAAGGAGGCGACTCATACTACATTTCAGGTATCCTTGTCATAGAAAATGCTTTCTTAAATAGACTCACCACATTTCCCATTATGATAAAGATTAACTTCTTCACTAACATTGCATCCACTGAAACCGATCTCCCTTACGACATAGCTGATATTATTCCTTTCAATCAAATCTTCAGCCTCCTCAACTTACTATTCAACTAATCAGTAATTCCTAAAACTTTATACTTCTATTGCATGTATGTAAAAAAACTGGATCCATTGAAGCTTATAAATGTTACCCACCATTTGCATTTGCAGATATCACCGGCTCATTCATCCCACCAAGCTATGAAGTGCTCAACACTCATAAAACCAAAACCACAAAAATTTATGGGAAAGTACCACTTAAAATTGAGCTTCTTTACTTACGATATTAGTTAGCCTCTCTCCCACTCTTCCCCTGTTTTACTGACGCAGCAAGAGGAGGAAAAAGAGAAGTTTCAGCAGCTGAAAATGAAGAGAAAATAAAGCTCAAAATAGGCACACCCACAGCCACACACTAACGCATTGTAAGAGGGAGAAAGAAGGAGAATGATACAACAATAAAGTAGAGGAGGGAAGATGATGTAGTAAGATAAGAGAAGAAAGGAAGAGCTGCAATTCACCCAACACACCAACTGCGAAATGAGTAAAAGAAGTGTGTATGGCGTGTTGCAACAAGGAGGAAAGGAAGAGAACGTGTTGCTGCAAGAAGAGAGGAGCAAGAAAGAGTTGAAGAAGAGGACCTATGGCACAATTGAGAGAGAACGATCTCTTTTTCTTTTTCTTCCTCAAGTTAAGTCCGAACGATGATTGGGTATATTTGCTTGATTTTTCACGTAGAAATCATGATTTTTAATCATAGTTTTTTAAAAAAATTTATTTGGTTAAATATAAATTATCTTTTAAAGAATGAAAAGTGGGTTAAACTGAAAAATAAGAAAAATAGTTAATTTTCCTCTTCCAAAAAGGAGGTAGATACTGATTTTATATTATACATCTAAAAGTATTTTTAACTTTTATCATCCAAATAAATTTTTTATCAAACTATGATTTTGTAAAAAAAAAATCAAATATAACAACTTATAATAAACTTATTTTTACTAAATTTTATTTTTATAAATTTTATTTATTCTAACTCACTTTTTAAAATCTTTTTAAAATCTAAAAATCAAGCGGAAGGAGGGAGGAAAGAAGAGTTTGTGGAAAATGACCAAAAAAAAAACCCAACTTTACTAAGGTTACTTTACACATTCACAAATAATGAGGAGAGAAAAATCTAATTAAATGCTGTGATAAAATTTAAAATCTAAAATTAATGGAAAAAAATTGAGATACATCCACCAATAATTCTCAATACTTGCTTGCTTGAAGTTCATTTATCAAAATTTATTTACTTATCTATTTCTTTTTTCATATATATGTATATTTATACATATATAGATATAAGGGTAAAATAAGTCAAATAATTAACTTTTAGTCATAACAAATATATATTATACTTATTTAATTTTATCTTTTATTATTATTTTTTTATCTATTTTAGAAATTATCAAATTTAAGGTCATCACATTCTTCCCCCCTAATAAAGTTATAAAATTGTCTATTGCCTGAAAGTTGAATTCATTGAATTTTCTGTACTGATGTGAAGATGATATGGTTCCAAAATTTTGATATGTTTCTCATGCATGTGTCAAATATCTCCAGTAAAAGGTTTCAAGAATTTTTCACTTCATTTGGTTAGTTAAATACTTTCTTAAATCAGAAATTTTGGTGTCATTTGGTTCTTTCTGGGGTTTAGAGGATCATACAACATGAAATTTGTCTCGATTTCAGTTGTTATTGACGTTGTGTCACAACCTTTCCAATGAGTAGTTTTTCCTGTTCAGACTATGAGATGTGCTTAGAATGGAGGTCTTCTTCTAGGAGCTCTGCTCCCTCGGCTAGTAGTGATTCTTGCAAAGCTAAATTGAACCACAGTGCATAGACTCATGGGTACTATAGAACAATGAAGCCAAACTGAACTGAGTTTGTTGCACTATAAGATGAAGAACATTGTATGAAGGAAGATGTCTATGCTTCAACAACCTTATCTTTGCACACAATGGAGACTCTATTGAAGCCAAACTAAATCGTTGCATGATGAAGGAGGCACTATCGCACATGAAGAATGAAAAGGAAGACACGAAGCTTTGCTAGGTATTGGAGAACTTGAGCTTGCTTGTGCAAGGACAAATGGGTGTGGGTCTTTGTATCAAGTTTCCATGTATCAGTACTATTGTTGAAACAAAGATAGAAAGTGATGACTCTCATGGTCTGATATTGTTTGGAAACTGATCTGAAAATACTTGGGAGAGTCACAACCTCCCTCTAACTTTGATGGGATATGAGATTAAAGATTTATCTTAAAATTTTTAGGATATTTACATTATCTTTATATTTAATTAGGATTTTTCTTATTCTTATATATTAGGAATTGTTAGAATTTAGCTATTATTTATTTATTAGAATTTTGAATTATTTTCTATTTCATTTCATATTACGATTGTTAGAATATTTTATATTTTATCATTTCTTTTATTTGACGCTTAGGGTAGGATTTATTTTGATTTATATTTAAGTTATTTCTATTTTAATAATGATATTAGGGTTTAAACCAGTTTGCAGCCGGTTTCTATCCATTTTTTATCGGTTCTCACTAATTCTGAAATCCACCAGTTCTCCTCTTCTTCCGAACTGAACCTGATACTGATTTTTGGTCGAATATCCTGGTCCTATCTGATTTTTTTTACTTTGACATCAAGAGACCAATTCATATGGAAAAAATAAATTTAAAATTCAAATGCAAGCAAGTTTTTTAGATCATATCATATATTTACTTCAAATGTATAAAATATATATATTTACTTCAAAGAGAAATTAACAAACAAACCACAAGTTAAGGGCTTAAGACGGCATAAACTAACGTTGTATGCAGCTCAAACTATATTATCTACTGCTGCTGCAACACGATGGTACTGAAATAGCAACAATAGATCAAAATTGAAATTGTTCAAATTTGATCTCAATGACCAAGAAAATATTATATTTTACTTTTTAAAAAAGGATAAGAATAAAAATAATCTTTTAACTATAAATTCTTTAAAAGTAAAGATTAAAAATCCAAATCGAACTATGATCGAACCCATTTGGGAAAGCTAATTAATCTAGATTTGGGAAAGCTAATTAATCTAGATCGAGCTATAGTCAAGCCCATTTGGAAGAGCACCCCTTAAATGGGCTCAACTATAACTTAATTTGGATTAATCAGAACCTAAATTGGTGACTGGATACCAGAAATTATTTCCATAAAAAAAAAACAAATTAAAAAATTAATATATATATATATATATATTAAAGTATGAAGATTAAAAAATAATGACCAAATCTAGAGACAAAGCAGCAACATTATCATATTACTGCTGCAAATGAGCAGACAAACAAAATCCACACAAACTGCTTTTGTTTTAGTGTAATATATCATAAATTAGCAACTAAATTGCTACAAAAATTTCCACAATTGCATGAAAATAGTATATATAGGAAGAAGACACCTAACTAAACATTTTTTTCCAGACTAGGAGTATCACCCATCAAGAGTAAGGAAAGGAATACTAAAGCTAAAGAATAGATATCTCCCAACTAAGTTTCCTCCATATTTGAAGGTTGGGAAACGAACCCCCACCACCTGTTTAAAGGACCAAAGCCCCTACAACTTAAGTTGAGTTAGTTAACTAAATAAGGCTTTACTATATGAAAGATTACAAATTCAGATTTGACTCTTTTTTTTTTTTTTCTCAACTATGTCAGAGAAAAGTAATACCAAGAATTTATTGTCTCTAGAGAAAGGAATCCATGGCCTCTGTCATTTTCTTCCTTAAAGCATCCAAGGACTCTGTGAGATGAAGGACTTCCGTATGATCCATTTCTATCAACAATGCAGAAACATGTCCAGCATGATTATTCTCCAGATGCTTTATAACAGGAGACTTTTCACCCAAAACCTATCCATAAATGAAATATGATAAACTTAGAAACATTCAATTTGATAAAGGTCAAAGCACCATAACCTTCACCAATAATCCAACAACAATGTTGTGGGTCATCAAACCTCTTTTATTGTTGAAGTAACCAAAACAGTCTGCAATCCTTTGGTAGTGAATTTTGAAGTATAATCTGGTAATTGTCTGATAATCTTGCAAATTTCGAGGCCAAGGTCACTGTAAAACATGCAATCTGTATCATCTAATACCTGCTTAAGAAACGTAGACATACGATTATGATCAATGCAAGGAGTACTAAGTGGTTTAAGCCTCTAGTCTTCAATCCAAAAATAGCATACGCATGTGTGTGTTCTCGTGAATTCATTGTTGGAGCACTAGTTGCATACTTGGGTCCTATCCTCTTCAGATAGTGGGGCCTCAAGTACTACATCGAAGAATTATGTTTGTGTGTGAGTGTGTATAAATAGGCATTCAAACTATTTGATTACTGCTCAAATTAGATTATTTTTCTGGGTGAATAGATGGTTTTAAACTTCAGCATTTGGTCCAAAAAAAAAGAAAAAAGGAAGGAGCTCCTGCCAACTTAAGATCATTGTCAAGTACAAATTTACCTCAAAAACCTAAAGCTGGGCCCAAATACTTTAATTATGATCTCAAACATTCACCCTCACTAGAAAGTCCTTTAGACTTAGCGTGGAGAAAGTACCGTCAATGACCAGTTGACCATTTTAACCCATAAATTTATATTGTTCTGCGAAGGCTAGTATTACTATTATCTTGAACAGCCACAAAAGCATAGATCAATGATACTAACCAGATATCTTATTTCATCAGGAATTACTGTCCCCTCTTCAATATATTGAAGAATCTCACTAGGAGGTCCGATAAGGAGTCCGATTGAAGCATCTGACTGCTCATTTTTTGGTGAAGAAGCATCCCTTGTAGACTTCAATTCTGTATGATGGATGATATATTTCGCAGCATTAAAGCACTACAATTCCCATTTTACAATAATTTGCAAGGGTGAGTGAAAATGAACCAAAAAAAATAAAGAGGTCCATAAACCGTTGGACTAAAGAGACAACAATGATAAGGGAATTCACCTGTTCAGCTTTCTCCTCTGTGGCACAAAGCACAACAGCCCGAGGATATTGCAAATTTGGACGGGATAATTCTGCATCTTGTCTCAAAAGCTACACAAGTCAACAAAGTACAATAGCTGTTTATTTACATTTCTCTAATCCTTTGTTTGAGAACAAAATGAGGAAACGTTGAAAATAGAAGGAACAGAAATTGAGAAATTGATCATAATTTTCTCCGCTTTACGTATTATGGAAATGGGGAGAATCTGATAAAAGTCAAAATTCAATTGATATTTTCATAAGAACAATAATGTACTTTTCAAATAGTAACTAACTAAAATCCATATCATTTTATAATTTTCTTCTCACTCACA
Organism: Adenanthera pavonina; assembly: GCA_026686845.1. Lineage (NCBI taxonomy): Eukaryota > Viridiplantae > Streptophyta > Magnoliopsida > Fabales > Fabaceae > Adenanthera > Adenanthera pavonina. The sequence goes on from JAIVEN010000015.1 coordinate 33,164,997, forward strand.
GCGACTCTACCTCTTGGAAGGGAACGAAAGAAAATGAAAGGAGATAGAGGATGGGGATGAGTTGGGATGGTAAAATGTCAATTTCTCTTCCCTTGTTTGGGAAAAATTTCTCTTACTAAATTCTCCAGATTGACAGAACTTCAAATTATGAAAGAGGGATGGCTTCAGCAGAATTTCAAGGGTTGGTTACAAACATCTCCTTATGACAAACTCCCAACTAAAGAAGTGGTTTAGACAAAGACTTCCATTCCCTTTCCTTCCTCTTCATTTTCCCTCTACCAAACATACCGTCAGATGCCATGGTTCTCATAATTTTCAGTCATTCAATTATTCTTAGCTTCCCAAACAAAAAGAAAAGGCTTTTACCACTAATCTCCTTACCTCCCAAATTTACTCCCTCCATTTTCACTTATTTCATGGCATATGTCAAGTGAAGAAATATATCAATGGAAAATCATTATCATATATTGCAGTTCCAAGACTTTATCAATGACATCCTTATCAAAGGGTGACAGTATGAAGGATAAAATCATCTCTTGCAATTTTTGATAGAATTAATAAGCAAAATTGGTCAAAAAAAGTGACATTGGAGATTTATTTCCCTTAGTAGTTGGATAACGATGACACTTTACAACTAGTGCAATATAAGATAAAGTTCAAGTAGAGCAAATCAGAAAATGTAGTAACTCTAGAGTAATTTTCCACTTGATTTCACATTAAAAGGATAATAGAATTATGATTAGGAACCACACCACATAAATTGCTGAGTAATTCCTTTTATGAAACAAATTCAGAGAAAGAAAATCCCTAAGCTTAACCATTCAACATTTCAATTCCAAAACCCATGATCCTATATGCCACCAATTTAAAGAAAGTTTCATGAACAAGTTAAAATATAAGAACTCTGGGGGATCAAGAAATAATATAGAGGTTACCTGAATAAGAGGCAACAAGTAAGCCAAAGTCCTGTCAGGCCCAGATAGTGAACTCATCAACACGCTTTTCCCTTCCAAAATAGCAGGAATTCCTACACATTGAATCTCGCTGGGAATAAACAAACCTAGCTTCTCCAAAACCTTAAGAAGCTCCTCACACACACCCAACTCCTTAAAATTGGTCACTACCTTAGTGGGTTCATCCTCATTCTTCAAATCCTTTTCAATTACCTTCTCTGAAGTAGAAGTTGATGCTTGGGGACTACCCTGTGAAGTTGCAGAAGAAGAACCTTTGAGTCTTCTGAGTTTAAACTGTTCTAGAAGCAACGAATCCCTTCGGGACTTGGGTGATGCCTTGTCGCTCTCACCATTCGGGGTTGAGGAGAAAGAAGATGTGAAGGGCATAACAAACCCTTGAAAAGAACGAGAGGAAGATGGTAATTTTGTAATTTTATAGCGTAGAGAAACATAGAGGCGAAGAAGCTCTCTGCATCTTCCCATGGCGTCTCTGATTCACTTTGCCTTCAAGCCCCCTCAAATTTTGGAGACTAAATATATATGGATATTGAGTTTCGTATCTGCCCCCTTCCTCTTTCAATTTTGCACCCCTGGTCAGTCTCTATTTCATGGGAGAAGGATTTGAGAGATGTGAGGGAGTGACGGAGGACGTGGGTGAGGGAGAGAGCGAAGAGAGAAAAACAGAGAGCGGGAAGAGGAAGGAATGACTTGACACAGATTTTGAAAACAGAGACAACAGAAGCTGCCTGAGAGCGATATGGCAGTGATATTCTGGGGCAAAGGGGAAGCCGATAGATCCCCTTTCTCTAACGCTCAACTTTCTCAATTGCTCAAAGTGTATTAAAGGAAGATATATTTATTATATATAAAATAAAAATATAAAAATAAAATAAATATTTTAATTTTAACACTGCATTTGAGTAATCGAGAGAAATAGATACTAAAAGAAATCCAAATCCATTATGTCAGGCTGGAGGGAGGCGAGATCTAGGGAATTTATTAGGAAAAATTATTAAAAAAATCTCAAAACATAGAGATGATTATTAAAAAGTGTCAATACTAAAAAAATATTACATTTAAATCTCATATCCTAAAAATAAGTATAAAAAATTTTATTTTTAAATATAAAATTATAGAGTATTAATATAAAATATTATAATATAATTTTATATTTAATATTGTAATTTTTATACTTATTTTTTATAATTTTATATTTATTTTTTAGGATTTTACCCTAATTTTTATCATGAAAATTAGATATAATATTTTTTAATGTTCTTAATAAATATTTTCATGTTTTGAAATTTTTTAGTAATTTTTCCACTTTATTAGGAGCTCATTTTAATGTCTTTTATATTTATGATATTGAAATGATTTTGAGTGTGCCTATTTATATATTTTTAACACGTTTTAATATATATATATATATTTATATTGAAGTGACCATTTTTTTGGATACTGAGGCTTTGAATTTAAACGCTTGAGTACTATTTACATCTTACCCAGCTCTTGTCACCAGAATTGGACTTAGGAAGTTTTGAGTGTGTGATATTGAAGTGATATTGGTTAAATTTGTTAGTATTTATGGTTTCAAATAATATAATTTTATATAAATATTATCATTTGGTTTTGGAATTCAACGAATTTATATTTTTTCTATATGGTCTGATACAAGGAATTATAGCCAATTAATATCCTTGTAAAGAGGTAGATAAATCTGACTCTTGGGTTCATGGAACTTCCTCTTACTTTCATATACATTTCATTATTCTTAACTCTTTAGTTCTGTAACTCTTAGGTTATAATATCTATTCAATGAATATATATAATATTTAACTCTTGGGTTATAATATCTATTCAATGAATATATATAATTAGCAATGAAGAGACATGACTAGTGTCTATAAATATACCTCAAGGTCTTACAAGTGAGGCATGCAATAAAGAACCCAGTTTAGCTGAAGGGAGCAAACAAATCACTTGTAGAAATTTTTCTACAGAAAATACAAAAGTTATTTAATAATGAAAGGAATTTTTCAGTTCAAATAACAAAGCTGCCAATTACAAGAAATGGCTCACAATATGGCAGATAACAAATTTTTAGTACACAGTTCTGATATGATATACAAAAAATATTATTGGTATGATATGTTGGTATACTTTCAATATTATTTATAGTCTAATGAATCTTACAAAATACAAGTGATTTGTGCCTCTACTTAATTATATATGGATTTCTTGATTTATTTGACAGTGTATATGATTAGTTTATTGTATTGGTTGCAAAATCCCCAACAGGTAATGCAAATTGAATGATATTTTATTATTTTATATGCTTGCAAAATTCCCAACGGGTAATGCAATATTGTTTTTATAATATGTCTTTGCAAAATCCCCAACGGGTAATGCAATTTGTAACAATTATTATTATTCAATATAGTAGTTTCTTTTCCTACTCCTAGTGGTGGTTCTGTTTTTGCTGATATCCTTAAATCTAAAGTTCTTGATGGAACTAATTATATTGATTGGAAGCAAAGGGTTGATATGCTTCTAGGATTTTATGGGTATAAGAATATTATAAATGGTGATGTACCTCCTCAGGAAGACCTTACTTCATATAAAAATTGGAAGCTTGCTAATGACGTTTCCAAATCTTATGTTCTTAATGGTCTTACCAAAACCCTTCGTATGACTTATTTTCATACTGAAACCACAAAAGAAATTTTGGCTAAGTTGGAAGCAAAGTTTGGCAAGAAGTCTGATTCTCATATTAATAATTTATGGAAGAGGTTTTCTAGAGCTAAGTGTGAGGAAGGAACTGATGTTAGACAGCACATTAATGATATGGTGGCTATGGCAGATGAACTAGTGTTTCATGGAAGATCTTTTGATGAAAAGACTAAATATCTACCATTATTAGTTCTTTACCTGAATCTTACAAGTACATAGAAGATTTTTACACTTTGGCTGAATCTGATTGGGGAATTGAGAATCTTATAAATAAGATTGATCATCAAGAAGATAGGAAGGCTGAAAAAACTATGGGAAAAATTGAAATTATCAATCCATTTGCTAGTAATGTGAAGTTGAAACCAAAATAAAAAGTGAATTTTAAGAAAAAGGGTAAGCATAATCGATTCCAATAGAATCAAGGGCAGGTTCAGAATAATCGTCATTTTAATCAAAGGGTTGAAGTTAAAGCTAAACAAAGGCTTTGTTTCTTTTGTCAAAGGTTTGGTCATATGAGGAAGGATTGTAAGGCTTTTAAGAACTGGTAGAATCAAAAGCATTCTAAACCTGGTGAGTTGTATCTTTTTAAATCATGTTTTCTTTATATTACACCTTTAAGTTGGTGGGTTGATTCTGGAGCAATGGTTCATGTATCAAAAGATTGGCAAGGGTTCAAGGAAATAAAGGAAATTGAAGATGGAGAAAGTTTCTTTTTTATGGGGAATGATGACAAAGCACCAATTAAAGGAGTTGAGAATTACCAGTTGAAACTAGAAGATAATAAAGTTTTTGTTTTAGAGAATTGTCTCTATGTTCCTTCCATGAGGAGATATTTATTGTTAGTATCTTGTTTAGATAAACTTGGGTTTTCCTTTTACTTTGGAAATGTGAAGTTTTTGATGTATAAAAATGATAAAGTCATTTTAAAAGGTTTCAAGAACTCTGATATGTATCAAATCCAGTTATATGGAAATCTGGTTTGTGAAGTTAGAGAATTTGCTAATGATCATTTAAATGAATTTTATTTGTGGCATCTTCGTCTTGGTCATGTTAGTAAAGAATGAGTTGGAAAATTGATTAAAGAAGGCTTGCTTGAAATCAAAGATCCTAAGGAATTTTCCATATGCGAATGTTGTTTGTATGGGAAAATGACCAAATTGCCATTTCCTTCAAAAGCCCAGAGAAGTGAGAATGTCTTAGATCTTATTCATTCTGATATTTGTGGCCCATTGAGTATGCAGACTCGGAATTATTATCAATATTTTATCACCTTTATTGATAATTATTACTGATATGGGAGACTTTATTTGTTGAATAAGAAATCTGAAGCTTTTGAAGTTTTCAAGAGCTTTAAATTGGAGGTTGAAAATGTAACTGAGATGAAGATTAAAACAAGTAAATGTTGCAATTAATTTGTTATATGAAGTTTGTGTTTCTTCATACATAAAACGAATATATATTTTAGGTTTGTCTTGGCTGAAAAATATTTGGTTTCTGATCTCACTAATAATATAGTTTGTTTTACATGTTAGGAAAGAATAAATTTTGATTTTTCATTGTCCAGTGGTAAAGGAATATATTGGTTGGAGATTTTTTTACCTGAATATTAGTTGGAGTTTAACAATGAAATATTTAAGGTTGCTTTCTGGGCTTACTTATAAGTTGAGGAGTTTTCATGTTCATAATTTGATTTTAAAACTTATGTTTGCATTTATTTTTGGTCATTTATATCAAGATTATGAATTTTATACCTGTAAACTAATTTTTATGACATAGACTTAAATAGAAGAATTATTTAGCTCTAAAACTTTTCAAATTAAAAAAGAACGGTTGTTGCCACTGAAAGTCCCTTTACTTGCTCATTCTAGTTTCTTCTTTCTTTCATATTATGACATTTACCCGAGTTAGTTGAGTACAAACTTTCTGCTTGGATGATAGGGCTTGACTTACTTAAACTCACATCGTTCCACTAAAGACAGAAAATTTTTATCAAGTTTGTAATTTCATTTTGTTTGTGTTTATCGTGCAATGGTTGAAATTGACACAATTGTTATTATGGATGGGATTTTATAGCATGAACGGCTCAGATGGTCCCTAAAGCTAAAATCAAAGTTTTGTACAAGTGGTCTTCGTGGTGCTTCCTAAGCTGCAGATGACATGGAACCTTCTAGAAGATTTGATTTTAATTAGGTAAGCAGTCAGGGTGATCTTCAGTTCTTATATGCATGTTTAAATTAAGTTGGTTTCAGCTTGAAAATTGAGCATAAATGTTGTTCATGGCTTGCTTACTGTCCTAGTAATTGTCAAGCATGACATTAATTTAGTTTAGCTTAGAATTGAGCCTAAATCATGTTCAGAGCTTGCTTACTATGTTAGTGACTTCCAAGCATGATTTTAATGTGGTTTTAACTTCAAATTAAGCATAAATTTTGTCAAAACCCATGTTTTCTGTCCCATAGTTTGTAGTATGCTTTGGTCTTGTTGTCTCGAATTTGTGTTGAAATGCTAAGTTAGAACCATATCTTTTGTCTCATTGCCCCTAGCATGATTTGGTATTACTTTCTGACCCAGTGCTTAACCCTTCATTTGGATAAGAAGAAAACAGGAGGGAGAGGAAAATTTGGAAAGAAAACAAGAAAGATCCTATACATCTCCTTATTTGGATTTTTTCTTATTTTTTCTCCTAGTATTTTTTTCCTCTTATTTTTCTTTTATTCCAAACAAAGTCTAAGCGTTGAGTTAAAACTATGCCTGCTCTCCTAAGATTTCTGAGATGAAACATTCTATAGTTTTCAACATGATTTGGCCATGCCTTGTATCAGACTTTGTTCAAAAGTGCTGAGTCAGAGGAATGCCTACTGCCCTAAGTTTCTAAACATGATTTTAATTTTGCCTTTTAACTTACTTTACGTCAAAATGCTGAATTAGAGGAACATGTGCTGTTCTATAGCTCTAGACATGATTTAATCATGCAATGTAACTTTATTTTGGGCCAATTTTGTTGAGTTAGAGGAATGCTTGATGTCCAATTTTTCTCAATATGTTGTAATATTGATTGCTAACTTTGTGCCAAAGGACAATGTTGAGGGAATGTTGGTTGAGCTTTTAGTTTTAGCATGATTCTAGCATGATATTTATTGCCTGTTTGGTTTATCTTTTGATAAACCAAATCATGATTTCTAACCATTATTTTTTCCAAAATTTTTCAAACAGATTTATGGTAAACTTCTTTACTTTTATCTAAACTTCATTTTTTATTAACTGTGGTTATTTTAAATAATTTTTTACAAAAAGACAAACCAAACGGACACTTAGTTGAGTTTTGTGCAAAAGGTCTGGCTTCAATTATTGTATTTGTTCTACATTGTCTAATACTTTATTTCCTTAGCTGTAAAAATAAAGAATTACATATAATCTTTTTTAATTTTCTGTCCAAAAAAGTCATGTGATTGTCACGTGTTACTTTTTGTATCTATATTCTTTCTCAACTTTCTTCTGCGTGATTTTGGACCAGCATTTTTACCAAATTGCCTATTTATAAGCCTTTAAATTTAACAATTCTGTAACATTTTCATAAAGACTCCTTAAACTTTTACTAAATTTTTATATTCGTGCCTGTATGATTAAATAAATCCTCATGATTTTATATCAGTAGAGATTTGGTCTTTAATATTTCAAAAGTTCGGTAATTTAATCCCCTGTCATTTATTGTAACATTAACACTATTAAAATGGGATGATGATGTGACTGTTAAAATGGGATGACTGAATTATTGTTTTTATTGAACTTATTATTTAGGTGACTGGAGTATTTTAAGAAAAAAAATAAAACAAAAAACCCATGCAACCCAGGCCAAAACGCACAGCACTGGATGCACTGGATGACTGGCACAATCTCCATCGGTGAAGGCAAGAACGAATTGCTTCATCGGTGAAGGCTTAGTCGCTTGTTGGCGTCGGTGGCATCGCTCGTTCTCGGTGAAGGCTCGGAGGCGTCGCTTGTTCTCGATAAAGGCTTATTGGAGTTGCTCGTTCTCCGTGAATGCTCAGTCGCGTTACTCTGTCGTTGCGGTGAAGCCGGTAAGTGAATTCTTCGCTCCTCCACGACGATGGCTGAAATGAAATGGGGCTCTTTGATTTCGATTTAATTATTAGATTGTTGTAGCTTTCCCTAGAATGAAATGATCATTATTTTATTTGTGATTTAGTGGGTATTGTTCTGATGCCTTATAGATTAGAGACAGCCTGCAATTTCTCTCTTTTTCCTTCTTTTTTCTCTGTTGAATTCACAGCTCCGCTGCATTTGGTTCCCAGAACATATTTCTTGATTTTTGGACTTGCTGGCCATTTAAAATGCAGAAAGATAAAAGTTCTGAATTCTGGGTTTGGCTAAAGTTATCTTCCCATCACAACTTTGTGTTGGTTGATTTAAGAAGGCGTTGTTATATTCCACCAGTAGTGTGAATTTTCCCTTGAAAGTCTATGACTTTGTTTCATGTTATAATTTTGTGCAAGATCCACTAGTGCCTTAGCGATTAAAGCATCATTCCACCGATCAAAACGTGCTCTTCTTATGTTGAGAGGGAGGGAAAATAGACAAGTGGCTGACTCATCCTATTTCAATCTATGTGGCAGTCAACTTATTCTTTCCTTGACACATCAGCATAATGTTGATTGAACTTTGCCATGTTAGACATTTGAGGGATTAACCTTTTAACCTTTACATAATTTAAGGATTAACGGTTTAACTGAGTAAAACTATGGAGAGTTATTTACTCAAAATGAAAACATAGGGACCAATTTGAAAATTTGGGGAAAGTTTGAGGATCAAAAGGTCCTTTATCCCTATGTATCTATATTGTGATAGTTTAAAGGAGTGAAATGATCCATTTTTATATTCTTAAACTATAATTACATTATAGTTCAGAAAGTTAGATGGAGCTTATCTTCTTTTCTGAAAAAAAAAAAAAGCAACTTATCCAAAATAGGTTTGCCATTTTCTAGGGACAGATTGTTTGGGCATCCTGAGTTGTTAGAATGCTGAAGCTGCGACATGCTTCTTTCCATTCACTTCTTCCTCCGAATCTGAACTTCTTTGAGTTTTGTAGAACCCAACAAGAAGTTGAACAAGTCCATGCTATATCCCTCAAAACAGGGATTTTCAAGTACCCTTCAATATCTTCCCAACTTTTAGCTCTCTATGCAAACCCCAAGATCAATAACCTTGAGTATGCTCGCTCTATCTTTGATTGCATGCAAGCACCCACTTTGATTTCTTGGAACCTAATTATCAAGTGCTATATTGAGAACCAGCGTTCAAATGATGGCATTCTTCTGTTTTATGAAATGATTCATGGACTCCTGCCAGATAGTTTCACTTTGCCTTGCCTAATCAAGGGCTGCACTCGTCTAAATGCAATTGAGGAAGGAAAGCAGATTCATGGGTTGGTCTTGAAAATTGGATTTGGTTTAGATAAGTTTGTACAGAGTAGTTTGGTTAATATGTACTCTAAATGGGGTGAGATGGATTTGGCTCAAAAAATTTTTGATCAGCTGGGCAATAAAGATATAGTATCCTGGAATTGTTTGATTGATGGTTATGCAAGGAATGGAGAAGTTGAAGTGGCAATGAAACTGTTTGATGAAATGCCTGATAGGGATACCTTCACGTGGACTGCTTTGGTTGATGGTCTTGCCAAATGTGGAAAGGTTGAGACTGCAAGAGAGGTATTTGATCAAATGCCAAGTAAAAATTTGGTTTCTTGGAATGCCATGATAAATGGGTATATGAAGTCAGGTCAATCCAATATAGCTGATCAATTGTTTCACCAAATGCCAACGAGAAATCTAGTAAGTTGGAACTCAATGATAGCTGGATATGAACTTAACGGGCAGTATTTGGAAGCTTTGCAGTTCTTTGTAGCATTGTTATATGAGGGCCTCATACCTAGTGATGCTACAATACTCAGTACTCTATCTGCTGTTTCAGGTTTAGCTATGCTCAGTAATGGGAGATGGATTCATTCATTTATATTGAAATGTGGTTTTGAATTGGATGGTGTACTTGGTACATCACTGATAGAAATGTATTCCAAATGTGGGAGCATAGACAGTGCTCTGGCAGTTTTCAAAGCAATAGCCAATAAGAAATTGGGGCATTGGACAGCAATAATTATGGGCCTAGGAATGCATGGTTTGGCTGAGAAAGCTCTTGAGCTTTTCCTGGACATGTGTGAAATTGGAATGAAACCACATGCTATAACTTTTGTTGGGGTGTTAAATGCTTGTAATCATGCAGGCTTGGTAGATGAGGGACGTCAGTTTTTCTATATGATGATACATGAATACAAAATTGAGCCCACAATTGAACATTATGGTTGCTTTGTGGACATTTTGTGTCGTGCTGGGTACCTCGAAGAGGCAAAGAATATTATTGAGAGCATGCCAATGAGACCAAACAAAGTGATCTGGATGAGCTTGCTTGGTGGTTCTAGGAACCATGGAAACTTGGAGATTGGAGAATATGCTGCTTATAATTTGATTGATTTGGATCCAAATGCTGCTGGATGTTATATAGTTCTTTCTAACATGTATGCTGCATCTGGTAAGTGGGATAAAGTTTCACATGTAAGAGAAATGATGAAGAAGAGAGGAGTAAGAAAGGATGCTGGATGCAGTTTCATTGAGCATGGAGGTGAAGTGCACCGGTTTGTTGCAGGTGATAAATCACATCCCCAAACTGAAGATATATATGCTAAGTTGAGTGAGATGAGAGAGAAGCTGAAACTGGTGGGACATGTTCCAGACACAAGTCAGGTTCTACTGTATATTGAAAAGGAGAAAGAAAAGGAATTTGAATTAGAAATTCATAGTGAGAGGTTGGCCATTGCTTTTGGTCTCCTCAATATGAAAGAGGGGAGTCCTATTCGCATTATAAAGAACCTTCGCATCTGTAATGACTGCCATACAGTAACTAAACTCCTCTCTGATATCTACAATCAAGAATTTATAGTGAGAGATAGTAGCCGCTTCCATCATTTCAAGAATGGATCCTGTTCTTGCGGTGACTTCTGGTGAGAGTTTTTCCAATAACATGCATTGGATGCTTTGGCAGCTATCAGCAGATATCTTTACCAGCAATTTGCTATCATCAGGTCTCTGAATAACCCTGCCTTGTAGCACTAATATTGGTTTAAGAAATGGGTTAAAGCCTTAACAGATGAAATTTATTGCTGCTTTATTGCCTGATAAAGAATATGCATCCATGGAAATCATTTTTCCGCGTACAGTTAACTGACATCATTGCATAACTTATTTCTTTTTTTAATTCGATTCTTTAAGTTAGCATATTTTAGTGTAGAATCCCTCTACTCCCTGCATTGACAATCACAGTCTTGAGTTTTATAAGATAGTCATTCACTTGACATGTTCGGCATTATTGAACAAGTCCTTTCATATTTTCAGGAAATATTTTGTTTTGGATTAATGCTTTTTTTTTTTTTTTGGCTTTTGTGGCCAGAATTTTCAGTTAACGCTGGAGTCTGGTTGCAATGCATTAACTAATTAACATGGTAAGGACTGGTCTAGGTCATATAGATTCCACGTACGAAGCACAATTCAATCAATAATATGCATTAATGCATAAATGCTGATACTTCTAACATAAAACCATTCTTGTACAGATTCTTTTGCTAGTGCAGTTACATCAGTAGGAATAGTAGCAGAAGAATGAGCAAATGTTAGATCTGTAAAGGCATCCATCTTAATTCTTCATTGTCCAAGAACGAAGTTAATGGTGTAAGCCCAAGCATTGTCGGCAACAGGGCCGACATGGTCAGAAAGGTTCTGAATAGCAAAGTGGTAGAATTTTCCTTTTGTCATAATATCCCATCTGAATTTATTTCAAGTTTAAACATTTCACTTGCTGTCATTCCATTCTTGTTTTTCATATTGAGTAGCCTTTTGGTATGCAAAATGAAATGAAATAAAAATAAAAATAGAACAAAAAAATGTAATTTGTATGTAACAAAAGTCACTATCAAGCAACGATGATAGAAATATAATAAATATTATGTATCTCAATTTTTGTGCAATGATAATGAAAAGATTTTCCCAAACTAACCATGAGCCCCGAGAGCATGTGGGAAAAATGTTGGTAATGTTTTCCTTTAAGGGAATAAAGTGTTATTTTGCTATATAATTCAAGAGCATTACATTATCGCCAAAAAAGAGCTATACATAACTTTTTTTCTAAAAAATTGTGTAATTTTAAATATAAATATTCAAGTTTTGGCCAAAAAAATATAAATATTCAAGTTCAATTTTATTTAAATTGCCATAAATACCATAAAAGTCAGACCCACTTTTTTTTTTTTTTTAATGATAATCAAGTCAAAGGCGACACTACTATTAGTTAGTACATGACAATATTTTGGCTTAACAGAAGTTAGAGTGGTAATTAAGAAAACTTAGTCCAGGATTGCATGGACAGAGTTCCTTGATGATAAGGAGTATTGTTAAGGAAGTTACAAAAAATGATTGATCTCTTTCGTTTGTCTTGTTCTTGTGGGGATAATTTGTTTTAACCAACCTTGTTAAAAACCGTTTTGAATCTATACGCATAAATTGCTTTGTTTACTGATATATGGAGATAATAACTGTAAGAACTTGCATTATAATTTTATCATCTCAATCTGTTCTATGTAGTTCAACCTTCTTGTTGTAGAGAGTTATGAGGTATTGATATGGTAGTGTATAGAATCTCTCTCTCTCTCTCTACACCCACACGTAAGTAATAAAAGCTTCGACATAGTCTGTCGTCAAACCATTATTATTGATTAGATGGTTTTCATATTTGATGTGCGGGATCAATAGAATATAAAGGTTTTGACGTCACCTAATGCCGAAATGATTGTTCGGAATCAGAATTTAATGAGACTAAATTACATGAGGAATTGAATTATCCTTTGTGATTCTCTAGAAGTTTGTGAACCTCCAGCAATTCCTAAACTTGACTGATTGCATATGGAGTAGCCCATACTCTGGAGAGGGATAATCATCTCTATCATATATTTTCCCTGAAAATGCCAGGCTACATCATTAACCAATGTCCTGGGATGAAACTTTCCCCTATCAAAGTTTGTACTTCTAAGAATCCAAATCATCGAATCAGGTTGTCAAAGATTGACTCGCCCTTTGACTCAACTAATCCTCCAGGCCAGGACCTTAAATGAAAAAATAATAATAATAATAATAATTGATTGTTTGACATCTTCAGTTAACTTCTTCGGGTGCTGCTGTATCAATACATTGTAGTTTGACGTTACCATGTTGGGTTTGTTTTATTGCATCTTTATATTGTAAATGAATGCACATTGTAAAGCTTCATAACATCAAATCTTATAATCATCAAATCTAAAATGTCATATGCTAGGCCTAACAACCATTGCTGCCCATCGCAGGTCCTTTGCCGCCAGCCATCGTTGGTCCTTTGCCAACCACCACTAATCCTCTATTGTTGTGACTGGCCCACAAGCTTGTTGAGCACGGGCTGGGCTTTAGGAAATGAGGCTCGATTTAAAAATGGACTTTTTAGACTTGACTTGTTTTCCCAACCTTAGTATAAGCTTATGTGTCATAATTCTCATATACATTGAAATTAGGGTCGTGTAATGACCTACCCAACTTAGTGAAGCTAGTCTTACCCGATGAGAAAGGGTAAGGTTAGACCAGGTCAAAAAATAAAAAGGGGTAAACCATGAAGTCAGCCTAGTGGTCTATAGACCAAGTTCTAGGCTGACCCTTAGGACCAATTGGTCTTACCCAACCAAAAGGTATAAGTTTTTTTTTTGTATGAAGTTATCTTCCCAAACCATGTTGTTATCTGCCCCCTCCCATTTATCCCTAAATCCTTGACTTTGCTTCAACCTTTATACTTTATAGAATATTGCCACCTCCTAAATAATCCTCACCCCTCACTTCACTGTCTTCTGTGTTTTGTCATTGGTTTCTCTGATGTCAAAGCTTCGTCCTCCATGCAGCATAGCCTTTAACCATGGAAGCAAGTTTGAAGTCCAATAGTCATTAGAGAAGTTGCACAAACTCCAATGAATTCATCCTTTGAACCCTAATAAGCCAATACCTATTTTCATCATTTTCTCATTTTCAATCTTAAACATTCCTTCCTCTCCTCTTCATTGTGACTTCACGTAGTCGTGTCCATCATCTACTCCCACTCTTTGTTGCTCGAAGCATGACACTTGAGAGCCTTGTCTCCATCTCTGTACATCAAGTTAATTATTTGTCCCAGATTCTCAATGGCTCTTCCTTTTAATTTATTATTTATCTTCTCCTCCTTTATTGCTCCTTTTCCTTTTTCTTTGTTGTTAAGGCTATATAAAATATGTATATAGAATGATCTTATAATTATCAAATGCAAAGTTGTAATATATGATTCCTATATGTTTTAATAATTCTTTGGGTTGGATTGTCTCTTTGATGGGATTGCCTAAGATATTGTTACTTTTAAAGTTTAGCTTTAATATGGATGTGTATTTGTTGATATTGTTTGGTATTTCATTCTTTTGCATTCTTCTATATTGGAGTTTTGCAACTTGGTCAACCAAACCAAATTCTGTTTGATCCTGGAAACCAAATCCTATTTGATCACGGGTTAGTTCGAGTAAGATTGAGCTTTAGGTTAACAAAATGAAACCCGCCCTTGTTAGGACTAGGAATCAGGTTAGCTAATAAGCTAGTCCTACCTGGTCTTTGAACAATCCTAACACTACAAAAAAAATAAAAAATAGACTTTTAGCAACAACTTTTGGTGGCAACAAAAAAAGTCGTCATTAAAAGTTAGACTTTCAGTAGTGACACCAAATATTGTCATTGAAAGTTACATATTTAGCGATGACATTTAGTGTCGTTGGTGAAAGTCACACTTTTAGCGGTGATACATACAAGTTGTTGTTGAAAGTATGACTTTTTGCAATGGCGACATTGCTGTTGAAAGTCATACATTTGGTGGCAACAACGTATGTTACCACCAAAGATTTGGACCATCAGTGATCATCATTTTTGTCATTGCTCAAAGTTGTACTTTCAACAACGTTTTTTGTGGGGGCACAAAAAAATGCAACTTTCAGCAGCAACGTATGTTGCCACTGAGGATAATCAGCAACAACTTTATTTTTGCAGTCGTTGAAAATAAGAATTTCAACTATGATTTTTTGTAGTCGTCACTGGAACTTCACTTTTAGCAGTGACTCTTATTTGTCATCACTGAAACCTTACTTTCGGTGATGACAAAAAAAAGTTGTCACTGAAAGTTAGACTTCTAGTAGCATCACCAAATATCGTCACTGAAAGTTACACATTTAGCGATGACAATTAGTGTTGTTGGTGAAAGTCACACTTTTAGCAGTGACGCATACAAGTTGCCGTTGAAAGTATGACTTTGAGCAGCGGTGACATTGCTGCTGAAAGTCATACTTTCAGTGGCAACAATGTATATCGCCACCAAAGATTTGGACAATTAGTGATGACCATTTTTGTCATCGCTAAAAGTCATACTTTCAACGATGACTTTTGTATCGCCACAAAAAAATGCAACTTTCAGCAGGAACGTATGTCGCCACTGAGGATAATCAGTGATGACCTTATTTTTGTCGTCGCCGAAAATAAGAATTTCAATGATGATTTTTTGTAGTTGTCATTGAAACCTTACTTTTAGCGGCGACTCTTATTTGTCATAGCTAAAAGTAATTTTTTAAAAATTTTTATTAATTTCATTTTAGAAAACAATATTTAACATGCTGAAATAATAAATATGTTATATTAATGTAATTTTATGATAAAGAAATTGAAATAATTCAACATATAACACGGATTTTTAAGATTATCTAGAATTTCTTGACTAGGGTCAAAATATTTTGTTATTTCCTTCCATATGAAATCCTCTAATGAATATTTTGAAAGTGTTTTGGAGGCTTCGTCTCTACTAGGAATTGAAGATTTGAAATGTTTATACATTATTTAAAGCATGAAGACATATGGAATTCTACAAAAAAAAAAACAATGGATTAGCGATGGAATTCAATGACTGCATTTTTTCCATCACTAATCTGTTGCTATTTCATCAGTAATTCCGTCTCAAATTTTAGCAACGGAACTTTTTGTTGCGACCTTTTTGGTCGCTAATTCGTCAATAAGTCGTCAAAGAAAAGATTAGTGTCTAAAGTTTGTGTCGAAAGTTTTCATCATTATTTATCAGGATATTTTATCCTAGTTTTTTGACGGATCAGTGATGAAAACTTTCATCATTACTCGTCAAAGAAAAGATTAGTGTCTAAAGTTTGTGTTGGAAGTTTTCATCACTATTTAGCAGGATATTTTATCCTAATTTTTTGATGGATCAGTGATGAAAACTTTCATCATTACTCATTCTGTTGCCAAGCGATTAGTAATTCGAAAGTGATTTAATTAATAATTTAATGATTTATATAATTTATTTAAATTGTTAACATGTTATAACTTAAATTACAATTAAATGATTTAGTTATTTCAAAAATTAGATAAGGTATAATTTGGTATAATTAACATATTGATTCCATTGTCAATATATATATAGTGGTACATACTCTCCATTTTTGTTTGTAATCATTATAATTAATTTACTCTATAACATATAATGCCTCAATATATAACACACATATATACTAACTTTGATTACAAATATAAGAAACAAATAACTAATTTACACATACTTAGAATAAGTAAAAGAAGTTGGGGTCATTAAATTTGTTAGAAATTCAAATTAGTTTAAAAAAGTTCACATTTAATGTTTAGTACTTCTATCTTATAATTAATGAAAAATTAATTGTAGTTACTTACTATTTAATGAAGGGTAAAATTGAAAAAAATAAATAAACACATCAGACAATTTAATTTGTCATTTATGTGTGTATCTTAATTATATTTCCCTTAAATATAGACAATAGTGTATTTATATGCTAATTAGGTAGACGGTGATTGATTTTAAATTATTATAATTGTCCAAAGTTTATTTCACTGATTTAATAATAAATGATTAATGTGTTTTGAAAAATCATTATTCTTTCATATGACATTTATGGCGTCAAACTTTGAGAAAACTTTGGCATTCTTCAAATGTATAGCTTGAGTGTTGATCTTTGGAAGAGGAAATTTATCATCTTGTAAAAAATGATTAAGAGGCTTGTAATCAACAACAAATTTCTTTTTTCCTCTCCTCTTCTCTGCATCCTTTTCAACATAAAAAGCTTGGCATGCCCATGGTGAACTTGTTAGTTCTATTAATCCTTGGCTTAAAAGACTTGTGCATTCTTCTCGGGCGAGAGATAAATCTTTAGGGGGCATTCCTGGATGAGAGGCCTTAGTAGGATTAATGTCTTCATTCTTTTTGAAAAGAAGGTGAATGGATAATTCCTTGTTTTTCCATAAAGGAAAGGGATGTATAAATTGTTCATGGTTCTCTGGGCAAAGTGGCAATAGCTTGTCTCTGATAGTCTCATAACCTGGAGGCACTTGTTGAAGTTGGAAAAGATTTCTCATGGTTTTCCATGGGGAAAATGAGGACTTATATTTGATGCCTTGGGGAAGAATATGTAATCCTTTTGCAAGGTGATAAATATCTATTCCAATCATCAAATCTTTGTTTGATAGCTTGCTTCCAAGTACTCTGTTCTAGACTATACAATTTGGAAAGAATTGAATCCCCACTTTTCTTCTGGAAATTAGGTTGATTGAAAAGGGATTACCATCAGTAGTAGTAAAATATTCTTCATGAGGAATCCATTCTTTTGGTGGTAAAACCTGGTGTTTCATGACATTGCAACATGATCCTGTGTCAATGAATCCAATGGCTTGCATAGGCTTGTCATATTTTTCAACAAGAACTTTAATCTTAACATTGGGAAGTGGAGGCGATGACAGAAGGTTGTTGACCAAATTGATATTGCATATTTGGTGGGTTGAGCAAGAACTTTGGCAAGGACGTACACTATTGATAAATCCATCATCATAAGAGTTTGAGTCTGTATCCTGACTGATCACAAAACTAGTAGTGTCATCTTGGAAATCCTGTTCTTCTAGGATAGATTCAAGATCGTCATCATCAGATAAGGATAATGCTTTTTGAAGTGTGCTAGGCATCTTGATATCTCTTTTGGACTTATGTGGACATCTTTTTGCAAAATGTCCTTTCTAACCACAGATATAACACCTGTAAGACTTTTTTGAGGTTGAAGATTTGCGTTTGAAAAACCTAAAAGGTTTTTGTCGTCTTCCTGGATAAGTTCTTTTCTGGTGAGAAAATCTGAAGAAATGAGATTTCTTCTTTGAAGAACATGAACAAGCATTCTTATCCTTGCACTTAATCTGCAGATCTAGTCTCTTGCAAACTTTGTACAGATGAGCCTTGTTTTTTAGAATATTCTTGACAAATTTCTGTTGCTCACAGAGTCTGTCTAGAGAGGCCAATGCTAACTGATAAATTTCTCCCAAAGTGATTTATGACATATCTCTTTGAAGAGAAATAACAACTTTCTGTAATTTTGGTTTAAGTTCATTAGGAAGAGAGGCAATAAACACATGCTTAAGATTGATATCATTAGCTCCTCCCAGCATATAATACTTTTCAGACATTCTTTTGAAATGCTTTTGTAAATCACCTCATTCAAGAGAACAACATTTCATCTCAAAATATTCCTCTCGAGCTCTCTCATCAATAATGCTGAAGTCACCAATAAATTCACGGTGTAAGACTTCCAAGAATGTTGCGATATCATATTGAGCCATCTGGAGTTTCTGATATTCACTTAAACTAGTAAACCATTCTCTAAGATTACTAGTCATTCGTGAAAGAAAGTTACTCAAAACATCCTGAAGATTGGCTTCTAGCTCATTCATTTGGACATCAATCAATGTACCAAATTCATGCATCTTTTCTCTCAATCTATGATGTAAAATAAGGACCATTGGACGGCTTGTGATGATGCATATTTACTCCATGTACTGATTCAACAAGATCTTCAATAATAGGGGTTGAAGATTCTTGTTGTTCTTTTGTTGTTGGAGAATTTGGAGTCACCATTAAAATGGGTGGAGGATGCGATGTCTGAGCACTGGTCGTCCCTTCTCAGTAATACAGAAGCAGATAGTCATATAACCAGATCAGTCACTATTCACAAGATAATCCAGCTTTCTCTCGAGTATAAACAGCCTCTCCTGGGCATCAAGGACTCAATGGACACCTTAGGATTATCTCCCTTACTACTGAATGACCTGATGCATAAGTCTCTGTATCAAGATTACTGAAATGTTACTGAGGTGGATCTTGATCAGATTCTTTCTGGTACACAGGTTCCTCATACTAGGCAAGTGTAGAGCATACTGGAATCTGGATAGTCAGGGTTAAGACATAGCTATATCAAAATTTTAGGATAAGAGAGAGCAAATTTAGAAACTCATAATTGTATTTCACAAAGGCAGGTTTTCAGATATTTCCTTCTGTCCTTCATTTTTCACACTAGGCTCCTTCTTATAGATCGGGAGCATCACACTCATCACTCACCAATAATTACAAACAGACAAGGAAAAGTAAATACATGGCTAACAGGCTCTATTAGCCTTTTTCAAATAGTAAAAGTAAGTGCATGGCAGACAGGTTCTATCAGCCTTATCTAACTTTACATGACTTAAAGTGGTGTCGGCAGCCTGACTTTTTACATAAATACAACACACTTAGACTGTCGGCATAAAAAACAAAACCTAAAAGTTTTTACATATAGGCTCATGACTACATGACTGATTCTTTATGTCTCCTTGAAGTTTCTTTTTTTTTATTATCTCTATCTTTTCTTACAAGCCACAGGAATTTCCCCTAAACTTGAGTTTTTTGACCCCTTGTTGCCATACTTGGTCATACCTTTTATCAAAGGACCAATTATTACTGAGTTTATGTGGTATATGTGGTCTCTTTCTACCCTATTTGCTTGTACCTTCGCCTTGCCAGCAAGACAAACTTATCAGTGTTTGATAGATAAGCAGAATATTCATTCCAACCTGGCTACCTTTCTCTCTTGGTATGCTCCATTATCAGTATGGACAGGACGTTTATACAAAGAAATAGAGGAAAACCAGCTATGGAATATCCCTATACAAAAACCAAAAACCTATATCTTCTTTGTTGTCCATCGTCCTGATAAATCTGATAATTCTGTTTCAGAGTTATACTCCTCTTCATAATTACTATAATTAGCAGAAGATTCAGACATTTGTCGAATTGTGGCTATATTTTTGTCCTTGGAGAAGGACATAGGAGGAGGTTGTTGCTGTTTAGGTTATACAAAGGTGTCTGATAAAATGGATCTTGAGGATAGGTTGGCAAGAGTTTAGAGAGATCAGCCTCAATTCTTTTCAATTCTTCTTTAATTTGCTTTAGCTCTTGTTCCTTCTTGATGAATTGTGGTCCTGTATATCTGGAATCAATATATTTCCAGAGCTCTTTATCAAGCTGTTGAGCTTTGGAGGAATAATTGATGTATTGATTTTTAACTCGTTCATCAAGAGAGTCCAGACGGTTAGAAAAACCATCTGTCTTATCATGAAGATGTTCCAGTCTGGTATTAATCCTGTGAAGGACCTTGTTTTGACTGACTAAG
The DNA here is from genome assembly GCA_026686845.1 of Adenanthera pavonina. Taxonomy (NCBI): domain Eukaryota; kingdom Viridiplantae; phylum Streptophyta; class Magnoliopsida; order Fabales; family Fabaceae; genus Adenanthera; species Adenanthera pavonina. The sequence continues at coordinate 33,185,382 of JAIVEN010000015.1, forward strand.
TTTTTAGTTTACTAGTTCAAAACTTCTTCTGATTGAGACATGATTTTTAGGGCTTGAGGAGTCATTTGTTCTGTTTGGGCAAAAGGTCAAGAAGAATATCTGGAGGATTCATTGATTCGCCTTTCAAGAGGAGGAAAGTCTTCCTCATAAGTTGGTCGAATCATGGCTATGTAGGGTAAGATTTTTGATGGGTTGTCTGGGATGGATTTGATTATTGGTTCAGGAGAAGTGATTTCTGAGGTGTGAGTATTTTCAGGAAAGAGGCAAGAGGCTAGATCTGAATGACCTAACTCTTTTAGCAGCTCATGAAAATACTTGGCTTGGGTGGTGGTGGTTTATAGAAAGCAATCCACTTTTTCTTTTGAGGAATAGTTTGTTTTGGACCATGATCTATATCATCGTCCTTCTTTGGGCTTTTTTGGGAACAAGAAGGTTTTTGTAAGAGGTCACCATTTAAGGGAAAGAGATTTTCTTCAGGGCCTGTCCAGTTATCCTAATCGTCACAACCGCAATCAGGGTCACATTCTTCTAGGGCATGATCTCAAACGAAATGACCATGGATCTTTTTGACAAAACACGGCTTTGCTCTAGCATCAACAGAATGAATCGAAATTTTTTCTTTGTGTTTGTAGACTGGATTGACTGTCAAAATTTGTCCGTGGAACGAAGAAGGACCTTGTCCAGGTCTCTTAAAAGTTGACTTAACAGTCCCATCAGAAAGTCTTTCCAAGATAGGAGCTTCTGTTGTATGAACATCTTTCTTAGAAGAGTGGAACTCTGTCTCGTAATTGTTGATCCATTCAAGAGGCATGATCTGAGCCAATTCTTCCTTAGGAATTCTCTTAGGAATTTGAATCACCGAGGTGTTAGACTGGTTCGAGACCATGTATAATGCGTCTGTAATGGAACTGGGAAACTCAAGGTTCACTCCATGATCTTGTAATCGATAGATCATTTGGTGATGAAGGGTAGCCATAGTAGCTTGATTATCTTGTTCTTCTCCATGGATTTGAATTTGCACCTTCAAATGATGGGAAAGAGTTTCATCATCAAGTTTGATGTTGAAGTCTAGAGTGATGGTCATCACAATACTTCCATTAATTAATGCTGTTGCCCGAAAAACTCTTTTTTATTATCTCCATCTTTTCTTATAAGCCACAGGAATTTCCCTTAAACCTGAGTTTTTTGACCCCTTATTGCCATACCTGGTTATACCTTTTATCAAAGGACCAATTACTACTGAGTTCATGTGGTTTATGTGGTCTCTCTTTACCCTATTTGCCTTTGCCTTCGCCTTGCCACCAAGACAAACTTATCAGTATTTGACTGATAAGCAGAATACTCATTCCAACCTAGCTACCTTTCTCTCTTGCTATGCTCCATTATCAGTATGGATAGGACGTTTATACAAAGAAATAGAGGAAAACCAGCTATGGAATATCCCTTTACAAAAACATAAAACCCACACCTTTTTTGTTGTCCATTGTCCTTATGAATCTAATTACCAAGGAAATCTGTTCACCCTAGTCCAGACTCATTTGTGGGGTATAGCAATGCATTGGCCAATTCATGAACATCAAGTTATTCATGAATTAAAAGATTATCTTTTAGGTCTTAATAACTTTTCAGGTAATGCAATAGACCAGACATGTATATCCTTTGGACCCCTGTTAGGAGAATTCTTCATTCTAGAAGAAATTTTTACCACAGGACAAGCAATTCCCTTCGATTGGCCTGAGCTTTCTTTGGCACTAGCAGCTGATTGCTGTCAACCTTCAACTAGCCAAGACTTACCAATGATAGATCTTGCAGAAGACGAAGACCCTCTTTAGTATCTTGAGTCACAAGATCCTAATGACATAGACCCTCATTTTCTCCAGAACTTTCTCTCTCAGATACCTGAACAACCTACTCCCACTGCAGACTTTGATATTGACACAGAACTAAACAAAATACAGAGAAAAGCTCAAAAAAAAAAAAGAAACTTATGTTGGCTCAGCTGGCTTCCCAAGAAGGGAGTGAATTGGGAATATTGAAATTTTTCTGCAAATTCGAAAAATAGTAGTGATGCTAAAAAAAGTAACTAAAAACAAGGTATAAAAAATAAAGAATAGAGGGAAGATAACTTAGTAGTTTATCCTAGTTCGGTCTATTCCACTTGACCTACGTTCAGTCCCCAAGCCACTACTTGGGATTTTTCCACTATCTCTTGCAAGATTTGAATGGGTTCTTGCAATGACCGCAGTACAACACTACTAGCCCGAACTTCGGACTTAAACAAGTTTTCTCACTCTTCTCACTCAAGAGTAAGACTATCTCCCTTAATGTAATCTCACACTAAGTACTCTATACAAGTATTTAGATGTTTTACAGAATGAAAACTCTCTCAAAACAGTAGATATGAAAGTTGAGATACAATGAATGAGCAAAACAGAGGGTAGTTGAGCTTTGATTGAATTGATAAATGAATTAGCAGAGTTTTGGCGTGTAATTTGTTTTTTTCATTACCCAATAACTTAAATGAGGTCCTATTTATAGTCTTGGGGCAGAACTATCCATTGGAAACAAAGTTTAGCCGTTACTCTTAATAAAATAGCTATTCACTTATTACATTAAATGCATCTGATAGAGGTTATATGGATAACCTCCTCAAGTTATGCAAATATCGGGTAACTGTTTGCTTTTGTTTTTTAACATGGAGCTTTTCGTTATGCGGATAACGTACTACCCAGAATGACTAAGTTTTAGTTCAGAATTATTTTCCTGAAAACCCACTTAGTTATTATGATAACGTTAAGTTTTTCTCAAACTGAGTTTTCGTGAAACTTAGGTTATTAGTATAACCTCTCAAGGTTATGCGGATAACCTATTTTACCCGAGGAAAGTTTAAGTATTCTGAAATATAGGTTATGCGGATAACCTCCCTTGGTTATGCGGATAACTTGTTTTACCAGAGGAAAGTTCAAGTATTCTGAAATATAGGTTATGCGAATAACCTCCCTTGGTTATGCGGATAACCTGTTTTACCCGAGGGGTGCAAGTGCTTCGTGGCACACATTATGTGGATAACCTCTCTAGGTTATGCGAATAACGGGCTACACAGTACCACTTTTCTTCACTGTTCACCTTGTTATGCGAATAAGGTGCATACTTTATCAAGATAACCTTCTAGACAGACTTGAGAACTTGATCCTAAGCTATGTTATACGGATAACCTCAATCCCTTTTCATGAAATTAAGGGATGGACTTTGGAAAAGTTTTGAGATTTAGTCTTTATCCCCATAACCTCAAGTGGTTATGCGTATAAGGTAAAATATTATCTTGAAAACAAGGTAAACACTTAGAAACATCTTTGAAATTGAGATCTTATTCCTATAAGCTAAAACATTTTCATGAAAACTGATTGAGCCCTTAGAATCAGTTTGAGATTGAACCTTTATCCTCATTAGATAGCTCTTTTCTTGAAAATCATTTTGAAATCATGAGTTAAGAACTAATCACTCAATTAGTCATCTTATTTAATATTGGGTTAATTGAAATTCAAAGCTCAACCACCTTCTTTTACAGATAAGTTCCTTAAGTATGTGTGACACAATTATTTAATCAACAAGAAACTCCAACTTTGTTCTTCATTTCACTTCTGTTCCTTTGATATTGTATCTCCCAAGCTTATTTGTTTTAGAATCATCAAAACATCTGAATTAATAACTACAAGAAGACATAAAGAATCATTCAAGTAGTCATGAGGCTATATGTAAAAACTTTTAGGTTTTGTTTTTTATGCCGACAGTCTAAGTGTATTGTCTTTATGTAAAAAGTCAGGCTGCCGACACCACTTTAAGTCATGTAAAGTTAGATAAGGCTGATAGAGCCTGTCTGCCATGCACTTACTTTTACTGTTTGAAAAAGGCTGATAGAGCCTGTTGGCCATGTATTTACTTTTCCTTGTCTGTTTGTAATTATTGGTGAGTGATGAGTGTGATGCTCCGGATCTATAAGAAGGAGCCTAATTTGAAAAATGAAGGACAGAAGGAAATATCTGAAAACCTTCATTTGTGAAATACAATTATGAGTTTCTAAATTCGCTCTCTCCTATCCTGAAATTTTGATATAGCTATGTCTTAACCCTGTCTATCCAGATTCAAGTATGCTCTACACTTGCCTCGTATGAGGAACCTATGTACCAGAAAGAATCTGATCAAGATCCACCCGAGTAACTTTTCAATAATCTTGATGCAAAGACTTATGCATCAGGTCATTCACTAGTAAGGGAGATAATCCTAAGGTGTCCCTTGAGTCTTTGATGCCCATGAGAGGTTGTTTATACTCGAGAGAAAGCTGGATTATCTCATGAATAGTGATTGATCTGGTTCCATGACTATCTGCTCCTGTATTACCGAGAGGGGATGATTAGTTGGTATCAGAGCCTGACGTCCTAGACAGAGTTTTGCCATAGCTATAGAAGAAGATTAGGAAGGACATTTAGTTATCATGACAGAAACTTCAAATCAAGAGTCCTCCTTAGAACCTGTTCATTTATCTTCAGCCTTTTCTCTTGAAAATCTCCCTCCCTCTATTAAAAGAATCCTAGCCAATAAAATAGACAACCTTGTAGAAATTACCCATATCCTAGAGAACTTTCATGTTGATAATACTGAACTCCCTTTATTAAGCCCTTATGCTATCTTCTCCTAAGATCGAGCTTATACTAGATCTTTCAGACAAAGAATCTGCTAGATCTTTCATACTCCTAGACCACATGTTAAAGAGTATATCCACAGTTCTTGTCTAGAATAGTGTGGACTGAAAGCTACTACAGCAGAACAATATGTGACCCTGGAGATTCCTCAACCTCTGATTAATCCATGGAAACAATAAGGATACACTCATCTTCATGTTGGTGCTATCTGATTAGTTCTTACTCTGCATGGTCGAAAGGGTATACCTGCCACCGCTAGGATCACAGTCCTTGATTCCACTTATACTTCCTATGGAAACGCCATGATTGGTGCGCTCCTTACCACATATAGTAATGGAAGTATCGTGATGGCCATCACTCCAGACTTCAACATCAAGCTTGATGATGAAACTCTTTCCCATCGGTTGAAGGTGCAAATTCAAATCCATGGAGCAAAACAAGATCCTCGAGCAACTATGGATACTTTTCATCACCAAATGATCTATCGATTACAAGATCATGCGGTGAACCTGGAGTTTCCCAATTCCACTACAGATGCATTATACATGGTATTCAACCAGTCTAACACTTCGGTGATCCAAATTCCTAGGAGAATTCCCAAGGAAGAGTTGGCTCAGATCATGCCTCTTGAATGGATCAACAACTATGAGAAGGAAATATCCAAAAACCTTCCTTTGTGAAATACAATTATGAGTTTCTAAATTCGCTCTCTCATATCCTGAAATTTTGATATAGCTATATCTTAACCCTGTCTATCCAGATTCAAGTATGCTCTACACTTGTCTTGTATAAGGAACCTGTGTACCAGAAAGAATCTGATCAAGATCTACCTCAGTAACTTTTCAGTAATCTTGATACAGAGACTTATGTATCAGGTCATTCACTAGTAAAAGAGATAATTCTAAGGTATCCCTTGAGTCCTTGATGCCTAGGAGAGGCTGTTTATACTCGGGAGAAAGCTGAATTATCTCATGAATAGTGACTGATCTGGTTCCATGACTATATGCTCCTGTATTACTGATGTTTGATTTTACCAATTAATTGACAGTTACGATATATATATATATATATACATACAAGCTAAAATGAGAAGTTATGAGATAAAGTATGAGTTTTTATTAGATTTATGTTTTCTAAAATCCAAACAATTGCAATAAAATAACATGTCAATTTTAAAAATTATTTTTAATAAATTTTAATCAATCAGATTAAAAATTTTAAGTCAAAGCAATCCACATTAATAAAATTTGAATCTCCAATACAACTTTAATTCAAGCTTTCATAAAATTGTACAATTGTTTTTTGTTTTTTGGTAAAAAAAAATTATACAACTTTCAATTCAAACTAGATATGCATTCGTGCAATGCACAAAGTCAATAAAAATATATATATTTTGAAACATATTTAATAATAAAATTATATATATATATAAATGACAAAAGCAAATGCCAAATAAAGGAACATTGTTGATTGGATAATATATAAATAATCAATGACTAAATAAAAAAGGATAATGCAAAATTCATCACCTAAGATTGTTAAACATTTTTCTATACATAACATTTGAAGTTATATCACTTGAATTGTTGTTTCAATCTATAATTAATATCTTCAAGTCATTTCTAGATCATACATGAGATAATGCAACACAGGTTTAACCATGCATAAACACAAGTCTTAGTAACTACAATCCCACATTGCATAGACTTTATCCTTAGCTCTTATTTATGGTCATAGTAAAAGCTAATATGATAGAGAATTGCCATCTCTTCATATTGAATAATAGTTTGGAATTAGATAGAGTTATAAATATTCTAAAATACAAACTTTTAACCTTTCATTTGATCCAGATATTAATTTACAATCTCAGCTTGATTCATGCCTAACATATCTCTAGCCACGCGAAATGTTTGCACAAGCACATTATGTTCATCCAACATATCTTTAAGCAATTGCACAATATCAGCGTGAAATGGATGCTCTTGATCATTGCCACTACATAAACACGATAAGTAGAAAAAATTATTATACAATGAATAATTAAACTCAATTTAAATTAAGTATTAAAACCAATGAGATGATTATTACCTAAATGAATGCATCCTATTGGACACCTCATTACTTGTATCATATATATAGAGCTGTGCAAACTTGGGGCCATTACCATCCATAGGAAGGATACTTCCAATATGATTAACATTTTGACCGCTTAGCGTAACAAGCGACTTGTGACATATTCGTAACAAAAAGAAATTCAAATTTATGACTTGAAACATAGGTCCAACTTTGATCTCAAACTTTTAAAGCAATAAAAATTGCTTTTGCTTAATCTTTTTAATATTAGTTATCATTACATTAAAATGTTTCAAAATTCAAAATTTGAAATGTCCGTGGTTATTGCCCCAAAAAAATCATTCATGATTATAATCATATTAATTATTAAGATTGATAAAAAATTAATTAATGAATAATTTAATTGACTGATTTTGGGAGGGTGCAATCAATAACCAATTAATTAAATTTAATTATATTAATTCAATGGACAGTTGCCAAACCATGCGTGTGGCCTCGTATAAACCTATATTATGATTGCTAGATATGAGCCTTCCATCTTGAACAACTAGCACTTGCACATCCTGCATTATTCATATTCAATTGTCTTTCCCCCTTTTTAGTGAATCTTCATTTGTCTTCTTTTTTATTGAATTTAATTTATATAATAACTATTAGATTAACCAATTTTTGTGTGTGACTAAAGATTAACTTTCAACTTCAAAATGTTATTAATTTGTAATGAATTTAGAACAATCAACATTACAATGACAATCAACTTTACAACGTGTAATAAATTATTGCCATTTCCTTCAAAATCTTAGTTTGAAAAAGTAATCCAATCAAGAATTTCATAATCAAATTTGAAAATAGATTTTGTTGGCAAATGTTAATCACACAAAATTATATCTTTTCAGCATATTTTTCTTGAGTTATGCATATATTGGATACATAGCTATACATATTAGATACTTGAGATAGAAAAATGTGCAATCTAACTCTAATAATGCATGATAGTATGTTTTTGCTTTATTGTGCATTATTTTTGCTCTTAATTGGAACCCATGGCAGATTATGAATTCTTATCTTTGTTGTAGGCCTTATATGAAGAATATCGAAGCTACTCAAGCCTTTTTCTAGAGCTAAAAGACCAAGAAAAGAATGAGACCTTGCTCCTTGAGCAAAATCTGAGAAGAGGGAAGCAAAGAATGAAGTTGGCTTCAAAAGTGGTTGAAGCCGAGGCTTGAGCATGTGAAGTCGCGGCCTAAGTCAAATAGTAACGGTTGAAGTTGCGGCGTGAGTAGGTAAGACCATAGCGTGAATCACACAAAATCACTTGAGGCTGTGGCGCAGATCAGACCATCGCGGCGCCAGCCCCTCATCAGCAAAACGCTGAGTTTCATTTTCACAAAATTGCTTGAGGGTTTGGAGATATATCCGAGTTCCTTTGTCTGTGGAAGCATTCTGGACGACAAGGGAGCATTTATGAGGCTTGGCTCTGCTAGGGTTTGCATTTAAGAGATTTTCAAGAGATTGAGTTTCTCCATTGGTTTTATCATCTTCCCTTTCATTCTTTTCTTTGTAATCTGCTATGGGTCTGAATATTTTGTGTATTTATGATTTGTGGTAGACATGAGTAGCTAAACAAGTGTTTCTAGGGTTGTTTCAATCTCTTGTATGGATTAGATATTATTTCTCCTTTATATTTGTGATTAATGAAATGATTGTGTTGGTTTAACTCTATGCTTAATGTTGCTTATTATTTGGCCACCAATGAGATTGTTGGATTAACTTAATTGATGCATGAGGAAGCTAGATTAAGTGTAGAATTTGAGTTAAACCGCATGAGAACTTGTAACTTACTTTGTTGAGTGAAGGGTTGTGTTGGTAAGGTAGAGATACACTTGCCAACCTCACATAGTCACACAAGGATTTGAATTATAATTAAGGGTTCAATTGATTATTAAGAGATTAATTAGTTAATTAAGCTATACACCTAATTGGAGTCTTGAGAGAGCACTTTTAGGTATCGTAGAATTCTTGGCTAGCATGGTCAATCATTGAGAATGTATATAAAAGGAGTTAATTGAGTATTTGAGAAATACAAGTGAGAGAAATAACCCTAGGTCTTAAGTGCATCTTAGTTGTCCCTAATCAATCCCCTAATTAAGTAGTTTCCTTTAGTGTTGATAATTGCTTTAAATAGTGAGCAATTTGCTGTTTACTCAAATTAATTGAATATGTGATGTTTAATACTTGACCCCTTTTGATCCAAGTCCTTGAGGAATGATACCTTGCTCATTACTTTGCTATTACCTTCGCCCGTACGCTTACAGTGTAGCCCAGTGGCGAACAGCAAAAAAGTTACACATGTACCTAAATTTATATATTAATAATTGAGTTAACTATATTTAATTTGATTCAGCTACCTAGATTTTTTAATGAAAAAGTTAACATTTAAGTATGGGCATTTATTTTGGCCAAAAAAAAGTATTGACATTTATTATAATTTTATAAATTAATATAATTAAAAATTATGATTTGAAAATGGAAATAAATCATAACTTTCCTCTTAGTTGTTTTGTATTTTGTTTTGAATGAAATACTTCAATTTTATAAGAAAACTTTTTTTATTTGTAAATTCAAAAAATATATTGACAATAAATTGAATGAATTCAAACTAAATTATTAAGTTTTAGTTGCTTGTATGTGCTAATTAATTTAAATTAATTATGATTAACTGTATGATTTAGCTTTTCTTTGTGCCAAAATTAAATTAGTTAGATAGATTGAATATCTAAAGCTTATATACAATTTTTTTACACATTATTCAAATAAAATATTAAAAAAGAGGCATTTAATTTTTGGTAATTTAAACTGTGGTTAAATTTTTTTGGTGTGCAAAATGTAGTTAACTTTTTTATTTAAAGTTGTTCCTGTTAATTCAGTTGATTTTGATGATTCTAAACAATATTGAGCTTATAAATCCAATATCAAAGGAACACAAGTCTTATGAAGAATAAAGTTAAAGATTCTTGAAAGTTGAAGAATTGTTACATATATTTTAGGAGTCCATTTGTAAAAGAAGGTAGTTAAACTTTAAATTTTGCTTATCCAAATATTAAATTAGGCATCTATTTGAAGGATTAATGATTAGCTCATGTTTTCAAAATGGTTTTCATGAAAAGAGTTACCTTATGCACATGACGTTTAAAGGTTATGAGGATAAAATCTCAATTACAAAGATGTTTCTAAGTGTTCTCACTTCGTTTTCATGAAAAGGCTTACCTTATGCGCATAACTAATGAAGGTTATGAGAATAAAGTCTCAATCTCAAAGCTTTTCTAAGAGTTCTCTCTTCGATTTCATGAAAAGGGTTGATGTTATCTACATAACGTATGTGTCCACCATGTCCTCAGCTCTGTCTTGCAGGTTATCTTGATAAGGTGGCTACCTTATTCGCATAAGGGAATGAACAGTAAAGGCCAAGTGTACTGTGTAGCCCGTTATTCTCATAACCTAGGGAGGTTATCCGCATAACGTACGTTACAGAACTCTTAGGCCTCTTCTGTCAAATTGGTTATCCGCAAAACCTATGGAGATTATCCGCATAACCTATGGTACAGAGAAGCTAGACTTTCTTCAGTCAAAAACGTTATCCTCATAACCTTGGAGAGGTTATCCTGATAACCTATATTTTCCAAAAACTCAGTTTGTGAAAATTTAACGTTATCCGAACAATTGAGTAGATTTTCATGAAAATGTTCTTGAGCTAAAACTTAGTTATTCTGGAATGAACGTTAACTGCATAACCTATCTAGGTTATCCGCATAACGTAAGTTCAATGTTGAAATCAAGAGCCAATAGTCACCCGTTATTTGCATAACCTAAGGAGGTTATTCACATAACCTCTGTGAGATGCATTTAATGTGGTAGGTTAACGGTTATTTTTCTGAGAGTAATGACTAATTCTTGGTTTCAACGGATAGTTTTGCCCTAAAACTATATATATGACCTCATTTAATTTGGGTAATGAGAAAAACACATGAATGCCAAAACTCTGCAGAATTGATTACTGATTCATTCAAAGCTTACCTACCCTTTGTTTAGCTCATTCATTGTTCTTAAATTTTCATATCCACTCTTTTGAGAGAGAGTTTTCATATCTTGACCTGTATATTTCTGCACACTTGTAGAGAGCACTTAGTATGAAAAGACACTGAGAGATTTGTTCTTACTCTTGAGTGAGAAGAGTGAGAGTGTTTTGTTTAGCTCAAAGTCCGAGCTGGGGTTGTACTGCGGTTTTTACAAGAACCCATTCAAATCTTGCAAGATATAGTGAAGAAATCTCAAGTGGTGACTTAGGGATTGGACATAGGTCAAGTGGAGTAGATCGAATCAGGATAAATCTCTATAAAAATTTAAACTTCCCAATTTTTTGAGAAGCTAGCTAACCCAACAGTTCCCAATTTCCTTGAAATATAAATTATGTACCATATATACTTAATTAATGTTTGGTTGATGATTAGTTAAGTTTGTTATCAATTGCATGAATTTTTCCTATTCATTACTCCCTTTGGTCCTAAATATAATTTTTTTTTTACTTTGGTCCTAAATATAAAACCATTTTGAGAATATGAGATAATATTTATTACAAATTGTAAAAAAAAGTCCCTATTTAATTCATCCCAAAAAGAGAGATAAAAAGATTAAATAAATGTCGTTTTGAAAAATGCTTTATTTTTGGTAGGGGTGGGGGAAAAACCCGGACTTGATCCAACTTGAAGAAGCCCATCCTGAAAAATCTCGGTATTTTCAACTTGGAACTAAAACCCGATGTTCAAGTCAGGCCACTTGACCAGGTAAGACCGGGTTTCGGGTAATCCTATCAGATTGGTCTTGCCTGGCCCGAAGGTGTATATAAATTTTTTTTTATATGTTATTTCCAATTTAAAAAATATTAAGAAGTTGGGAATATTTTGGAAAAAATATAAAAAAAAAACTTGGATGTAGAACTTTTATAAGTTTTAGTAAAGAAATATAACTTTACAAGGTGAGATCAAACTTTTTATAACTTGAATTTTTTTTAATTAAGACCAAATAATCTACTTTTCGAGAAGTTTAACTTCCCTTATATTTCCTATACCAAGTAACCACTGAATATTTTATTCACCAATTTAATTGATAATATAATATCTAAATTTTTTTATTGGGATAAGTATATATGATTATATATTAAAAGCAAATTTGATTTTTCTCAAATTAATAACTATTAGATTTTTTATTTAAATAAATTCATAAGGGTAATATTAAAAAAATATCCTATTCTATTCATTTTATAATATATTTTAAACAATAATTAAATAAAACAATTTTTTTATAAAATTATCAAATAATGAAATATTGCATTTCTTTCCACCAATTTTCATTCTATTCTACCCAATTATATTAATAATCGTTCTATTTATTCCATCCTAAATTCTAAAAGGTATCCTTATATATTTATATTGATTTCTTCAAAATAACGTTTTTATGGGTTTTTCTTTTTTTTTTTTGTTAAGTAGCAACCTGATTTTTTCTTTAAAAAAAGGGTTAGAACCTGATTCAACCCGAGCTGGACTAGTCTGACCCGGTCTGGTTCACTGGAGCGACAAGATCAGACTAGACCATGGGCAACTAGACCAAACCTGACCCCTAACAAGACCAAACCACGAGCTAATAAAAAACCCAGTCAAACTCGGTCTCCCCCCACTCCTGATTTTTGGAAAAATCAAGGTAGTTAACTAACTTTAACTTCTATTTTTAATTTGTGTGATTTAATTAAATTGGTCATACATTAAGAAGCAGAGGGAGTATATATTAAATTTGAAATCACTAACCTGATTCAATTAATTTTTGATTAATTTGAAGTGATTTGGACTCTATTACATGTCATTAATTAATTGGTTGATTTTTATTATATAAGAAAGTTTTCAAATTAGTTGGTTGAAATTTATTGCAGTTTAATTAATATTTATGAGAATTGGTACTTGAATAGTTGATCATTTATTTCTATTTATTGATGATTGTTAAAAATCATTAGTAGCATTAATATACAATTACTCCCTTTATTCCTTAATATGGGACAAAAGATAAAATCACACAGATCAAGGAAAGTAATAAATTTGTTTGTAATATAAAATAGTTTTAAAAAATATCCTGATTTAATATTAATAACTTTTACATCATACAAATTAATACAAATGAATTACTCCATCCAGTCTATATTATAAGACATTTTATACCAAATTCAAGCATATTAAGGAAATCACTTTTTATCTAAAATTCATAAAAAGAGTACCTACGTTTCCTGTTTTGCCCTTATTAAATATATTCTATAATCATTATCATTGAAGGTTTCAGGCATTGTGCTGTATAGTGGTAAATGAAAAAAAGGAGCTCAGATGAAAATCTCTCGAATGCATATCTGACCAATTACGCACCAGTTCGTAATCATGTTAAAACCATAATGAACCAATGGAAATGCTAGTTACTAGTACATTTGCCAGTAATTGGAAACAAATTGAAAAAAAATGGTGGATTAAGAAACCTGAATCTAGAACATGTGCATGGTTGAACTTTGCCCCTCGCCTAAATTTGGAACAACACCTGAGGTCACCTCATTGTCCGGTAGCTTGTTCAGATAAAAAATCTTCACATGTGGAAATTGGACCTCACCGGACCTCCTCCTACCTTCGTCTCTCTAGCTCCCAGTCATTCACGTTTGCCTCCTCGATTAGAACTTCACCATTCATGGAATTTTCAACAATTAGATCTTCAAGCCCTCCATCCCCAATTACAATGGAGAAAGAAAATCGGGATCCTCCATCAGCATCACCATCCACCGAATTATTGACCATGACCAAAGCATTGTCATCGACAGAATTTTCAATGACCACCATGGCATCCTCTAGCAATTGTGACTCTCCCATTGAACTCGAGAGAACCTTGCCGTCAATTTTGAACAACACCTTTGACCCTCCCATCGGATGTGGACCAAAAACTAATTTCAATGGACACCATGAATGGGAAGAGTAATTGAGAGGAAGAGAGGGAAACAAGGGACAGAGACGCCATGGGAAAAGGAATTCAGAGGAAGAGAGGGAAATGAGGGGATGCTGAAGGTTTGTAATCTTTGCCACGTTTCAATAAAAATCTAAGGCTAACCACAAACGAGGAGCGGGGAAAAATTAAACACAAGGGTAAAAGGGGAAGAAAATTATTCAATACCCTATGTTTTGCACAAAAAATTTGTCATACAATATACCTTATAATGTGGACTAGAGGGAATATATTAGAAAAATGTAATTTTAATTAGGAGTATTTTTGGAAAAAATTATTATATATACTAGACAAACCCCTCTATACCTTATATTTGGAAACATATAAATTCCTCCGATTGTCCCTTATATTAAGGAATATATGAAACAATTAAATGATTGTTGCTTTTTCATTCGATCATTGTTTTAAGTAATTTTTTAATATATTTTATTGATAGTTATGGTATTGTCTATACTAGCAAAAACTAATTTTTATAAGATTATTATTGAGTCATTGGCGAATATTTATAAATTTAAATCATTAGTAATTTAACAAAAAGTAATAAATTAGTGTAGTGGTTCAACCTTATCAATTTAATAAAAAAATTGCTGCACAAAAAATATCTTGCTTTTAGTATTTCAACTTAAACAAGGTACTATTAGTATTTATAAATAAATTTGAATTATTGAGACAATAGTGGTTGCCTGCACTCTGCAGTGGAAGCCTTCATACTCACCTAATGGTTAGGTATCCAGTTTGAATCCCGGCTTGTTATATTCCTAGTCTTTTCTATTTTTCCAGTTTAGAATTCCCCTTTGGGGGAAACGGCATCATTTTATGTTTCTTCTTTCCCACTCTTTTTTTCTTCTTTCCCTCCCAATTCCTTCTTTCACTAAATAAAACTTCGATTTTCCTAAATAAAAAACCCTAACCCTCCCCTTTTACCCTCACACTTAAACCCACAACCAAGGTTCAAAGAAACTAGACTGAATAGTGAACCGGTCAAGGCACTAATTCAAGTTTTAATTGTTCAACTCTGGTTCAACAGAAATTAAATTGGTGGTAATAAATTTAATAATTTTTTAATTTTATATATTATATAGAAAATTAAACATATTATTAGTAAGTTTCACAGCCTAATATTAAAATTTAAATAAGTTAATATTAATCTATAATTATATTTTGAATTTCAAATAGTCAATTAATAGTCTATTTTCATATTATTTGTCAAGTAAATTTATCATTATTAATAATTATGTATCATAATATTGCTTATAAAATGTTATAATATAGAAAGAAAAAAATTTATACAAAAAATAATGTTATTTAGTACTAAAAAAATCTTATTTTATCTTTAAAATGAAAAAAATAAAAAAAATTGGTTCGACTAGTTTTGTACCGGTTTGTACAAATTTTGAAATTAGATGATCTTCATCTATGACCGGACTGGACCTGACACCGGTTTCCAGTTTGAATGGTCAAATCAGCTGGTCTGACTTTTCGTTCCTTGCCCACAACTCAATCCTTCAACACCATCGTCTCATCATCTCACTTGGTCTGTCCTCCTCTATTCGAAGCTTGTTCATCCTCCTCTCAGGCTTAATCCCACATCGCAGTTTAAGGGGATGAAGACCGAAGCTTGTTCGTTATTCACTTGTCCTCCTTTGCTTCTTGTGTATCTATCTTTTGGTTAAATTAGGTATGGAGGTAAGTTTAAGAAGCATTTTTATGAAGCTTTTCATTTCTCTGTCTCCTCCTATGATTGTAAATTTACTTTCCATGTAATTAGCTTTTTGCGGTTTTGTCCTGTGGTAGAAAAAGTATGTTTCATGCCTCTGGAGACTCCAACCCCCCACCCAAAAAGTGCTGTGGTCCCCCATCCTCCTCCTCCCAATCCAATATATTTTGGCCTACCCAAAAATGCCAATCCTCTCCTCCCCCCCCCCCCCCCCCAAAAAAAGTGTCTTGTCGTGGTCCCCAAACTATGCTTCTTGGTTAAAAAATTTTATTGTGTGCCTAGCGTGTCTTTAAATAAGGTTCATCTTGGCGCAAAAAAAAAAGAATCATCAGTTTTACTTTATACTTTCGAGTAGATAAACGCAAATACAATATAAGGTTAGGTTAATATGTGATATGCAATTACTAGTTTCTTGATCAGCTTTTTCTTTTAACTTGTAGAAGGTAGCCCAACTGAAACTGCTTCTGGAAAAGGTCCGAAAATGACCCACTTTAAGAGTGAGTTGTTCTTTATTATTATTATTATTATTATTATTATTATTATTATTATTATTATTATTATTATGCATCCTTTATATTTCAATATAGAAATTGCTTTTACATTCATGCTCTTGGAATTTGCGTTCTAGATTCCAATCTCCCTGTGATTGAAAGTGTGCCTGCACTTTTCATGGGAGCCAATCAACCTTATATTGCTATGTATGATGTGATTTCGTGCATCATGCTTGTGATATAGAATGCTTCTCCTACTTGTAGCCTGAATTAAGCTCATATTTTAGTAGAGGTCATGATTCTCATACAAAAAAATTTTAGGCAGTGTTAGAGATTGTATTTCTTGTTAATTTAAAGCAATGAAGACTGAAAATAGTAGTAACAGCTAAGGACATAATTTTTAGGCAATTATTATATATAGCTATATATGCATCACATCACTACTGCAGAAAAGTTTTTCTACGTCGGTTCTTTTTCATCAATAACATCGGTTCTTGAGGTGACGCGGATCAGGCCGACGTAGAAAATTGGTATTCTACGTCGGTTCTAGAACCGACGTAGAAATAAATATTCTACGTCGGTTCCTAAACACAACCGACGTGAAAATTGATACTGAACGAGACAAAACTATTTCCACGTCTTCATTTCACTTCGGTTACCTATTATAACTGACGTAGATTATGTGTTTCTACATCGGTTATAATTACAACCGACGTAGATATGAAACTTTTTTTTCAAAAAAAATTTCCACGAAAACAAAATTAATTATTATTTTATAAAAAAATTATAAACATTAGTGGCAATTGTCAATTTCATACAAAAAAGAAATGAAATTTGTTTATGTGACAATTGATGCATTTCTAATTAAACCAAAAACAAAAACTCCAAATGTTATGAAATCAAGATCCAATAATGAAAATAAGAAATCCATTACTAAAATCACCAAATCAAACATACACCAACTAGTTTAAAACAAGAAACCAAAGGTCCTAAACAAGGTACTACAAGCCCAATTCAAAAATGAACAAAAAATAACAAGAGAAAACTTAAAAAGCTCCACAACAAAATTACAACTTCCTTTAGAGCATACTCACAAGCTTCTCTGTGATATGAGTACATGTTTTATAAGGCAACTGATAACAACTTGACACAATCTATCATTCGCAAACCAATAAATAAACAGTAAATACACAATTCAGTCTAGAAAGATATACCGTCCAGCACATTTTGTCCTAGGATTTATTTCCCTACACAAGTTAAGTAAAACAAAATCTGAAACTCACTACACTTTCGTCCAATTTTCGGACCAAATTCTATGTACACATGTAATAAGGTTACAAACTTTAAGGAACTAGTTTGTAAGAAGAAAATAATAATCCCCAGGATAAGTGTAATGATTTAAATGACCAACTTGTATATTCCTTAAAAATACACTCTATGATAATATGAGGAATCAATATTAATATATAATATAAAATTCATAACAAATCATATTATTCATAAGCCATCCATATATAAGTGCATCTAACCTCAAACTCCATGCAATGGAGCAATGTGCATAGGAAAACGTGTCTAGTTAACACAATTTATGAAGTAAATAGTTGGCACATTTAATATATAAACTATTGTTCAACTAGCATCAATTAAAAACCCTCAAGCTATTAGGTCTAACAATCACTAGTAAACATACTTCAAACAACGCAATTCCCATGTTCTCTTGGTAGATGCATTTTCCCACTCAAGGTATTTTGCTTTTGCAAGCTCCTGCCAGATCTCCTCTACCATATAGCCATTATGATCCGCACCCTTCCCAAGATCCAAAGCCTACAAAATACAAGTTTGTAATCAATATATGAACATCTTCATTCAAATGAAAACAACACAAATTGATATCTCAGAAACTATCCATCACCCTATGTATCAGCAGTAAAATTATATCTAATTAGATATGGCTTCGCATCCTACAAGCAACCTCCATGCCACTTAGCATCCAAGTAGTAAGGCAAAAGCTTACATAATCAGTGGCTTAATTGTCTCATTGATAGTAATATCATTCAAACTCACCAACATAAATAAACAAAAGGAAAGGAAATTCATTTAAGTGGAACAAGAAGAAAAGGAAGAAGTTGCACTTGCACTTCACAAACTGGGTCAAAAATCACTTCTCATTGCTCATGCCTGAATGCTTCTTTTCTTCCATCCAACATAGACTAATCAGTCAAAACCCACCAAAAACCAAAGGGTCAAAATAAGACTCCTCATTTCACGTAGCGTTGAATACATATATTCTTATTCTCCAGTAATTTCTGCTTTGATATCAGCATCAGCATTTGCAGTGTTCTTAGTGTTATTCCAACAGTATATAGCAAGGCTCCTATATGGATCCCATGCCATAAAACCTCTCAAGATAACAAGCTTTCGCAATTAGTGGCAACTTTGAACATACTACAACCCTAATTTTGTCATAAATATTCAATTCAGGCCTAGTTCACAACTAGCTTAGCTCCTTTCTAAAATTCTTATCAATAGTATACCATCAAGTTATTCCTTTAGTAGAAGTAGTAAATTGATTTACCGCTGCACAAATAAAGGAAAAACAAAAAGGAAAACATTTGAGAAGAAGAATACTCCTCATACAAAATCTTACTGCCCATGGTCTTGGGGCACACTGACATCCTGCATACCTAAAAATGTACCATTGCAGGGCTTAGCTCCTGCAAGGTCTGAGACCCCACATTTTGCTCACCTCCCACCTTTCATTATGAGTTCTCAGGACCTTTATGTAACCCAATTTTTTTTTTTTAAAAAGTTCCAATTTTCTACCAAGTTTCTTGCAACAGATATAACTAGTAAGGAAGAAACATACATATCAACGGTTACAAACCTTCTCCAATTCCCTGATCCCCTCAGTATATTCCTGTCTCTGTAGCAATGCAAGCCCCAACATATAGTGAGCCAGCAATATAGCCATAAGAAGACTTAGCTGAGTACAAGAAGCTCTAAACAAATTAAGCAGTTGCTGGCAAGAACAAGTTAACTAAAACAAATCGAAGCAAAATAACATATACAACTCTCATGCAAAGATTCTCAGAGCCAGTGCAATAAACTGGACAACACTCTCATGCAAACCATTATACCCAGTTTACAAGGAAAAAAAAATAATCAAGAATGTGAGGTAAGCCCATAACAAGCAAATATATAGAATATATGAGAAATAGTTAGCTTTAAAAATACCATTCGCCCAATTGAATTCCCTTCTTTACCTTGGTATATTATAGTGAACAAACATCTCTTACAATAAATTTTGAAACAGAAAACGTGAAAGGAATTCGTTTGACAAAACAGATTCACCCAAGGGAGAGAAATCATTGATAAACAAAAAAGCAAAAAAGGGAAGTTAACTAAACAAAACGCAACAAGCACCAGATACAAATTCTGTCATAAGCAAATGTATTGAATAAATGAGCAAATCGAATAGGTGGGATAAAAAAAATTATACTCATGGATGATATAGGAATTGCACAGTTACAAGGGGATCTTAATGACCTTGAATAACTTGTTGTCCAGTTGAATAGCTCTTCGGCAGTCTTCTTCTACTCTAGCCCAGTCACTAAAGAAACCAAGTAAAGGGTCAAAACGAAAAACAGAGACACAATACTGATGGATTTGCAACATGTTATTTGTGTTTACCTTTTTGAAAGTTATTGTCAAAATAAAGGATTCAATCATAGAAGGAGACTTAGAGTTCCAAATTGGCTAGTCAAGAAGAAATGGCTCCTTTGTACTAAAAATAGGATTTGCAAGAAAAAACACCAAATACAAATCTATCATCACCTCTCCCACCAAACAATTCTTTGGTGGACTTGTAATCTGCTTCCTCAACCAGTCTCTCACAGGGAAGAAAAGTTTAAATAACAGCATTGCACAATCTGAAAACACAGCTTTTACAACATAAGTTGTATCATTTTAAGTGCCATTGTCACAAAGGGCAATAAGAACAACAATATTTAGTAGAATTTTATCATTGTCAATACTCAGGGTGCAATTTAATTGGGATACAATCAAATGTGTACCTCATTGATCAGAAATCAAAACAGGCCACTTTATAAACCATGTACCTGAAGAGTATGTTTGGATTACAGAGAATGTAAGCAAGGGGAAGGGAAGAAGGATTTTAATTTTGACATTGTCTTTAATTTAGATTTAAAACAACACTTTTTCCTTCCATTCTCCTCAATCCAAACATACCCCAAGTGAATTGAATACTTCATTCAAATTTGTTGACACCATTTATGAAGGAAAGTATAGCTGGCGGTCATCAGCAAACAATGTTCAGTGTTCCATTTCTTTATATTTCACAGAACAATACTATTAGATTGGAAGCATCACAGATAATAATTCTCTACCTCGCATATAAAAAGAAGCCAACTAATATAAAGAGTAATTCATGCTAAAATTGTATCATTCAGCATTCAGCATTACATAGCTAAAAACAAAATCTAGTAAGCAGAAATTGATTAGAAAGCCAAAAGAAGGTTCATATGAATGCTAAGCCAAAACAGAGACTGGATTAGATAATCCACAGAGCCAAGTCCAAGCATCAAATGAGAAGTAAGATGAGCTATATAGTAGATACTATAGATTATATCAATCATAATAAGCATTAATGACATCATAAGCTTCTCTTGCTAGCAATACGCCATAGAGAAACTTCCATTAACATTATGCAAACTTGAGTGATTATCAGTCGCATAAAACAAACTACGGGGGGTTTTTTTTCATTTTCTTAGATAAAAATTTGAAGTCTTTTTAGTAGAGTATGAAATTACCAAGTAAGTCTAGGAAAATCAGAGATGCTTAGCCGAAATCAACATACCTAGGTGAGTCTAGGACGAAGAGGGCTTGCTCTGTCTGCAGAAATCAGTATACTACAGAGCAAGCTTGGAAATCGACAACTCGAGGGCTTGCTCGGTTTTGGCTAACAGATTCACACGGCAAGAAATTCCGGCAATGAACTTCTGACACCCACGCAACAACAAACAAATGCGTTGATTAGGGCTTGCTTACACAAATAGAGGAATAATGGTGTAGGTTAGGGCATGCTCAGATGAATGGCGAGGTTGAAGAGGAATAGATGAACAGAGAGACTGGAGAGGAATGTCCGAAAAGCGAGCTCAAATGTGAATGGAAGAACAAAGAGCTTAGACGCGTTTGAGAGACGGAGAGAAAAGTTGGGGATCAATACTTTCATCTGACGCGTGACATTAGTGCCTTCAAATTTTAACCTTGCCCAAATTCTCTTCGGTTTGTTCTTCAACCGAAGCTAAACTTGGGTTTATTCTAAAATAAAATTTTAATTTATTTTTTTCCAATTACTACTTCGGTTTTAATTTAAACCGACGTAGATATTTATATTTCTACATCAGTTGTAAGTACAACCGACGTTAATATTCCAATCACTTTAAATTTATTTACAAAAATGCCACCGCTCATCTATCTACGTTGGTTATTTATATACCCGACGTTAAAATTGCGAAGTAAAAATGGCTTTTTCCACTAGTGCATGTAGCTTATTAAAGAATATTACTGTAGAGCCATATCTTAGAATATAGGATCTACAATATCATAACTGTAATGTTTGGAAATAAGTATTGCTCTGTTTTTTTTTCTTTTTTATTTTTTATTTTTTTGATACAGCATTGCTTTGTTTTCTATTAACTCTTTTGATCCTCATTGTTTTGCAGCTGTTTTGGGATATCTTATTTGCATATAGCTTCTACTTCTTTCACTTCTTCATTAATTCAAAAACGTGTTTCAACTGAATAATAAAACTTTAAGGTAGTATCCTATCTTGTAGATTATATTTAGTGCCGATTTGGTGTGAACCACATAATCCGATTATGTGAGGTAAATGTAATGATAGTTGGACAAATTTTTAGTTTGAGTTATGATGTTCATGAGGCCAAAATGTGAAGTCAAACAATGGTCATTATGTACTAAAAGTTCTATACTGTTTTTGGATTATTTTTTTATTGTTGGAGTTGTCAAAATGTTGAGTCAATTATTCTTTTTATTGTCCAGGTTTTAAGCTAACTCTTTCATTTGCATGTTAGCAAGAAGGATCAAGTTTGGCTCCAACTAGAACGGTAAGCAAGAAGGATTGAATTCGGCTCCAACTAGAGTGGTATGCTAACTTTCTTCCCCTTCTGTTAAAAACAAAAGCAGGAGAAATAGTTAACTATGGGCTTTGTTGAAACGAGTATTCTTAATAAAATTAATATATATACACATGTATATATATATGTATGTATACATATATATGATTTTAACATCTTATTTAAGAATAAAGCCGAGGGAATGCTTCCTGATTCCCGAGTTGGGCTTTCTCATATTGAAATCAATCCAACACGATTATTCAGTCAGTTTTGTAGTTTCATTTGTTTCTCATTGTTTGTGGGTGTATATATATCATTTACAATGGGAATGTGGGCCACGTGACTGATCTATTGCAACGATCAAGACTAATACAAATCATATATAGGGTTAGTTTGTTGGAAAAATATTTATGGTTATTTGGCATGTAATATTCGGAAAAAATTAACAATTTAATTGTATAATTAATTTGAAATTTAACTTATTCAAAGAATAAAATATGGAAATTGAATGAGTCATGATAACACATGCATCATTTACAACAGGAATGTGGGCCACGTGACTGATCTATTGCAACGATCAAGACTAATAAAAATCATAGATAGGGTTATTTTGTTGGAAAAATATTTATGATTATTTGGCACGTAATATTTGGAAAAAATTAACAATTTAATTGTATAATTAATTTAAAATTTAACGTATTCAAATAACAAAATATGGAAATTGAGTGAGTCATGATAACACTGAATAAACAATACTTGCTATCTCTTCCATTCTTACTAGCGTCCCAATCCTCCATGTGCTCCACTGTCACATCAAAACTTTGTAGCACTACTACCACCTATAAGAAAATAACTTTTCTCTTTATTTTTATGAATTTTATTTTTCATGAATTATTATATACTCTGTAAGAATACCTTTTGATTCTAGGGGCATTGAGAAGGTGATGCTTTGTTATGGTTAGAGTAGAGGCCATAAAAGAAGCAGCTCTCTGAAGGCCACATATTTGTATTTGACTTCATATGCACAATTAAAAAGGTCATATTGTTGTTATTCACAACTTGATCAGTTTTTGGCTTTCTCATTCAACAGAAAATTATTAAAAGAGGTACAACTTGTTATGTATGAAGTATATTTCCACTGTGATTTAGATATTAATAGATGAAAGAAGTTTTCTTAATTAACCTTCTTGTTGTACTGATTTCAGCTTATGCACATATAAAAAAAAAGTAGAGTTAATTTCACCATTGTGCAAGTACTTTTGCTCTTTTTATATGTTTCATTTTAGTTTCGTGGATCTTGTATGGTGCTCTACATCCTCTCCAATAAAGTATTCTGTTTTTAAGTTTCAATTGATGATAAGATTATATGTCTTTAAATGTAAATCACTTATTAGGCTAGTAATGAGATGCATTTATGCCACGTGAGCTTTGCTTGAGCAAGTGAGAGGTGTATGGACCTCTGGAATTTTTTTGGTACTCTCTATATAGTTTAACAATACTAGAAGGCCTTTTTTTATATACTTCAAATTGCATAGGGATTCTATAGTTTGATTTTTTTTCTTTCTTTTTTTTTTGGGGCCTAACTTTGTAGTTTACTTTAGGATTACTATGTTAGATATCCATGACTAGCTAGTTGGCAATATAAATGCTTCTAGTTCTATTGCATCTAACATTTACTCTCATAAATGAAAAACAATTTCCTCTTATTTCCAGTCTAAAATAAATTAGCTCCATAATCACAAATTCTGGTGAATAGTTTGCCTATACTTGCTTGCCTATCATAAATCATAGTTGTAGTTGCTGCTGTATTGCTTGTTGATTTATATATTTGTTTGGTTAGTACTTGTCTTTGAATTTATAATAACTAAAAATGACTTTGTAAATTGATATATGATCTTTTATTGTTTTTAGTGCCCCAAAGAGCAAAATAATATTGATTGTGGACAAAACTATTAGTGGGCCAGTTATCCCAGAGTTAGTTGGTGAATGGGGATCAAGAGAAAGTGAGTTGAGAATTTGTGCTAATTTAATGATTTGCAAAACCATGATTTTTAATATTGCTTCTTTTATCTGAAAAAATGGAGCTCCTCTTTAAACATTCTACCCTTAATTTATTGTTGAATTTTTTATAAATGTGAAAGGATTTTTTTTTGAGTAGTTAACCAAATATTTTAAATTTAGTTAGAAATTGAACTAAAATATATTGATTTTTTCCTTCCTCAATACTTAATTAATTTATGATGAAACTAATTTTTAGTCCAATGATTTTTTTTTCCTGCAAGTTGAGACATCTATTTGGATGCTATCCTTGATATTTATGCTCTTATGTGATTTATATTGAATTTTTTGTTGTTTGGAGAACAATTCTTGAAGATTCCATTACATATATTGAAGAAAACTAATATATCTAACCAAATGGAGAGTAAATATTATTTGTGTCTCAAATTATGAATGATGGAAGCTTAAGTTCACCAACGAAGAGTGCACTATAATGAAATCATTTTTTTGGCCAAAAAAGTGCCCTATAATGAAAGTGTATTGCCATTCCAATAGCAAACTTCTGCTGGAATTGATGTTCATATGTGGTGTTCACTAGTTGATTTAGTCTTTGTGCTCTTGATTTTGTTATGATTGAAAATTAGAGGTTGCATTATATATGTTAAGTATGCCATGTATCTTTTAGACTATGTTATGCTTGATTTTGTTGGCTAACTTAAAGGTACCTGATGCTTTTGCATCAAATATTACAAGGTGTGTCAACATCATGAATAAAAGTATTTGGTTTGAAGTGTCGTGACCACCATGTGTTGTTGCAACAAATAATTCCGATTGCAATATGTGGATTGTTGCCAACGAAGGTGTGCAAACCAATTATAGAGTTAGGAAAATTTTTCAAGAATCTTTGTTCAAAGTGTTTAACCAATGAAGAACCTGACAAAACGTAGAGTCAGATAGAATTAACCTTGTGCAATTAGAGAATGTGTTCCCCTACCTTCTTTGACATCATGGTTCACTTGCCAGTATACTTGACAAGAGAGGCAAAAGTTGGTGGACTAGTTCAATATCAATGGATTTACCTAATCAAAAGGTGGCTTGTGCAAATATTTTCATTCATAGTTACATTTATCATTGGAACAAACTCAAAGGGTTGCTACTTCTTGTTATAGATATTTGTAGACACTCAAATCACATGTTCACAATAAGGCTCAACCTGAAGGCTCTATTGTAGAAGGTTATTTGGCAGAGGAGAGTCTCACTTTTTGCTCACAATACTTGAAAGATTTTTTATCCAAATTAAATATGCCACATCGGAATGATGACACATCTAATGATAATTATGAACTTTTTGTATTCATGAGAATTGGTCAAGCAAGAGGACATTCTGAATCATTCCCTCTTTCTTACGAAGAGTTTCATCAAGCTAGAATATATGTACTACAAAATTGTGAAGAAGTTTGGCCACATATAGAGTAAGTTAACAATACATCCAAACAAGTCTAAAATGCCATGATTTGTATCTTTATAACAAGTGTAAAAAACTTGTAGAGAGCATAGGAAGGAGCTTGAAGCTCAAAGTTCAATGATTGAGCAAAGATATTACAAAGAGTTTCTTGATTGGTTTCATGCGTAAGTAGGTTATTGTCTTTTGAACCTAAGTGCTTATTTTAATTACTTTAATGACATTTCATGTGTAACAAATAGGTCTTTTTCAACAGTTGTGTTATAAGACCATGCAAGTAATGAGCTTATAAGTTTATTCATCGGTTCATTATGGGTGGTCAACTGGTGCTCCATGTTTATGGTGAATGGATGTCGCTTCCACACAAGTGATCGTGCTACAGAAAAAAAAAACTCAAAATAATGGAGTCATGGTTAGGGGTGATGACACCAATGCTTAAAAGGAATATTATGATGTGTCAAAGTATATTTATGGGTTATTTTACATAAGGAATAGAAAAGTATACTTGTTTTAGATGTCCTTGGTGGGATGTGTGTCATATTATTAAGGGATATAAACTTGACCAATATGGGTTTATAAGTATAAACACTCATATTCATTAGACACCAATGAACCATTCATCTTAGCATCTTAAGCATATCAAGTTTTTTATGTGGATGACATTATTGAGTCTGGTTGGCTTGTCATTGTTGAAAACAAATCCATATGACCTCTTCAAAATGCCACTTGAGGATGGTGGTAATGATGTAAGTGAAGACAATGTTATGGTTGATGAAGAAGCTTATCAATAGTTGGTGATTGACTTGAACATGTACAATGAAAGTCCTATTGAACCAAACATTGTTATTGATTTATTTAGAGATGATGTACAACCACAAGCTTGCTTTGAGGAGGGTCAACCATCACAAAGAAATAATAATAGTACTAGAGAGCTTGGATTCATTGATGACACTGGTATAGCATCAGTAGTGTATGAAGATAGTGAAGAAAAGGCTGTGCTAGATGATAATGATAGTGATACAGAAGAGGATCAAGTACATGAGAACAAATTAGAAGAGATCAATACTTCTGAAAGTGGCACGAAAGATTCAATTAGATGAAAATATTATAGTTTCATGGTAAATTGCTATATGCTTTTTAGGGATGTTATGTACTTCTTGTCTTACAATATGTTTTGATGACCTTAATTATATATATTTCATTTATCTTGTTACTTACCTTTATTATACATTCATATAGGATGTTATCACTATGGAAAGGTCAAGCCTATGGACGGGAAGGGCCTAATTCCTCAGAAAAGGTGGCTTCCTCCCATATAGCACATCATATTCATTCAGAACCTCCACTCCTTCCTATTCAAACTAACATTTATCCTCAACAGCCATTACTACTGCTTCATGAGACACATCAAGGCTTTTCCCCTATTAGTAGTGTAGGTAAATTTCAATCAACTTTATATAAACTAGTCCACATAACTTGTCACATCTAATTGTTTTCTTCTTTTTGAATGAATAATAGGATCTAGCAATTCCAATAAGAGTAGAGGCATATATAGGGGAAAACAACTAGATTTGAAAACAAAATTTGGAGGAAAATTAAAGTAAAAATTCATGATTCCATGTCAAGAGTTGTGGGACCAGGAGTTAGGGCTTTCGCTAGCCATTGTGGTTTATTTCTTAGGACCACAATATCCTTTCAAGAGGGCACTGGAACAACCACTTTTGAAAGTATGGTGAGGAGTCGTGGTTTGTAATATCTTGATTTTATATCTTTTTCCCATGTATTAAATCATCATAAAGTCCATTTACACTTTATTAGAAGCTTGAATCACATAATATATCATAATAAATTTTCCAAAATTTAGGTATTATGCATTTCGTATAAATCCTTTTTACTGAATAAACTTCAAAAAATCATAACTAATTCTGTAAAAATCATATGTAAGTGATTCAAGCCTTTAAAAATAGTTTAGAAGATTGTTTACATGGAAAAAATATAAATAGAGCAATGAAAGGGCCAATTTTTATAGTAATTTATGTGAAGATCTATTGTTCATTTGGTTAATTTTAGGAAATCCAGTTTTCTGGCACTAACTTTGAAAAATCACTATAAATCATACACATTTTCAAATTGATTGCTCTATAAACTTTTTGAAAGATCTTTCTGTCTACTTTCTAGCTATATATAAAATTCATATATTATATATATCAAAACATCCAAATAGTGGTGGGTTTACTATCAAGAGGTCAGAATAACTATTTGCATCCAAGTATTTGCAAAGTAAAAGACATAAAATATTTACATGGCCATAACTTTTCTTCATATCATGCCATACATTCTCTAAGACCTAAAGCAACATAAGGCTTGAAGAAATAGATTTAACATCATTTTGACAAAATTTACATAAAAGCTTAAAACTCATGACCATTGCAAGCAACAACATGCTAATCACCAAGTACTTTCTCCTTTCCTTTCTCTTCCTTGGTGGCATTGTCATAGTTGTTTTCTAGACATGGTTAGCATGTGGGAGAATGAGATAGAAAAAGAATCTCAGTAGCAATTACCAATTAAGCACATATATTATCACATTTAACATAAAGGTTTATGAAAACAATCAATAATCACTTAAACACATTAAGTCACATAATTCTACAAAAACTTGGTTAGCATTTAAGTTTGAAAAAGGGATATCCAGAGATCACAAACCTCTTCATTTAGCTCCACTAACAATCACAAATCATCAAAACAACATGTGGCAAGCGATAATGCTCACACAAATCATAAAAGACAACATAGTGTAAAAATGGGTAAATTTACTACCTTTGAGAATTCTCCAGCTTCCCACCCCTAGTACACCACTTCTTGAGCCTTCCACAACTTTATTGAACCTAATCATAACATAATTTAAGCATTTTAGCCATTGATTTCAAGAGCTATAATACATAGTGCTCACTAGACCTAAAATTTTCATTTTGCTTTCCTTTGAGATTTTCTTGTAACCAATACTTGTACTTAACTAATTTAGACCCAAGGAATCCATTTTTGGGGTCTAAATTATGAAATCCCAACTCTAGGAAGAAACACTATCTGACCAAAAAACACTTGGAGAAAAAAAAGAAAATGATACACTTTGATTTTCTTCTAGCTACTACCATTTTCATGGTTAAGGTTACTAGTTTAGCATTTCCTACAAGTTTGGTGCATGAAAACTCATTCCTTGGACAAGTTATGGTTTGGTCAAAACTCTAAGGGAGAGGAAGGAAGAAGTCTCAACTAACCTACTACAAACTACTTGAAATCACAAGTTGGAGGTGGCTAGGACAATTACCTTACACTTGATCTTGGGTGGCTTCAAGTTCTCTTCCCTTTCTCCTTCTCTTTTCTATCTCTCTCTCTTGTGTTTGGAAGCTCCCTTTCTCTCTTTTTTTCTGTTACAAAACATGTCTGAACATAGGAGAAAGAAGGGGTTAATTGGCTTAATTAACTTACTTAAATTCAATCATTTTTTGGTCCAAAAAGCCAAGCCTTCTCTCACAAGTTGTTTGGCCAAAATTCATGACTTCCTTTAGAAGTTTAATGGATGAAAATCACATGCTTAATTTGCCTAAAATCTAACGCCAAATAAGGAGGGAGGAGTGTCCAAATAGTCCTTAATTTTCCTAGCCCAGATATACTTGGTATCAGATATTTTGTACTGGTACCAATAAAACTACTTTTTATAGTAAATTAGCATTTTAAAGATACATGACTATTCCAAATTTATATTTATATTTTTCTAATTATATTGTTCCAAATGGTATCTGTGTGAGGCCCATATCTTATTCCGTTCACCTTTTAACCGTTTGTGGGGCTCACAATCTACTTTATTAAGATAAAATTACTTTTGGATACTTGGCATTGATTATTTCTTTTATTTTTAATCAGCTAACCTCCATGCTACATACCATCGGATTTAACTCGTTGTGAGCTCCGTTATGACAATAATTTTTAATATTTACAATATTACCCTTGACTTGGGGTAAAATTGTAATTTCTAAAACTTTCAAGTCTTTTCTTGTAATTTTACACAAGAACTACAATAAATAGAATTCTTTTATTCTAAGGACCATTTTGAAAATAATTCTTTTTTTAGTCCAAAAATATAATTTTCTTATCTTTCCTTCTAATTTGGAGAAATGACCTTTTTGCCCTTCTCCGTCTATTTCTACGTCTCCTCGTTTTCTGTAATTCCCTCTATATTTTACATTATTCTTTATTATTTTTTCTTTCATTACTTGATATCCAGTAAAATTAGAGATATTATATGATCAAAAGTGAAGGTAGTATTTATACCAAATATATTCATTGACCATATTTTTTTATGTTTTCATAACGAATATATGTGCTTTAGGAAAAATTTGAACCAAATATAAAAGAAAATAAGGATAGGCTTAAGATAATTGCCTTTGCCTTAATACAAGCTAGCTTTACAAATTGGAAGGCTGAATTGCACAAGCACTATCAAGCATATGCCATTGATGAAGAAAGGTTGGTGAATTGACCTCTTAGCGTCAGTCTTGAGGATTAGGAGTGGCTTTTGACACACTTCAAAACTTCCACATTTAAGGTACCTTATTATTAATTACAAAACCTTAAATTTTTTTTTTCATTCCAATAATCTTGATCAATAAAATTTTTTCTATAGGACAAAAGTGTAAGAAACAAGGCAAACCGGCAAAAACAATTGACAAAGCATACTTGTGGTCCTGTGTCATTTGCCACAGTTGAAGAAAATGAAGTGAGTTGAATAACTTTTCATTTTGATTTCTTTCTTTTTCTTTTCTTTTCCAACTTAAAATTACTATTTGTGCTTGTAAATTATACTTCGTAGAGAGACCCCACTACAAGAGAGCCACCACTAGCTGATCGACTATGTGAATTGTAGCATACAAGGAAGATCGGAGATGGGACACATGAGTAGGGAGATCCAATATCTCGTGAGATTCATGTATGTGTTTTGTAACACCTTACCTGTATACCTCATTTCCCATGAATTGGACCTTACTTAAGTTCATGTAATCATGTTTAGAAGCTTGAATCACTTGGGAGACTAAAACAGAAAAATTTAAAACTTTGAGTTACTGTTCATTTGGTAAGTCCTTTTTACTGGCTGAACTTTAGAAATTCATAACTAATTCTATAAAAATTATATGAAAATGACTCAAGTCTCTATAAATATCTTAAAGCATTTTCTACATGGAAAAAATATGAAACATAACTTTGATCAAGTGACAAAGTATTTAGCACGAATTTCGCTGTTCATATGGTCATTTTTCACTATCCCAAGATTTTGACCTTGAATTTGAGAATTTATTTCTCATTCTACCCTAGCCATTTTGTGCATTCTTTATGTAATTTAAAATCTCTATATGTTTACTTTCTAGGCATATTTTTCTTGTAAATTTATTCAACTTATACAAGGCATAGCATTATTTGGAATCATTAAGGGTCAAAATTTTATGCTTAGTAGAGTAATTTTAGAAAAACATATATATCTCTTATTATATAGCTCCAATTACTTCTAAATTAGTGGCATATTTTCCATACATGCACATCACTAAATTTTTGGGTCTCTACACCATTTTATGCTACCTTTCAAAATAGGCAATACCTATAGTAAAAACTTACAGTTTTTTCAACCCTGTCCAATTTTGAACCCTAACTTCAAAAATTCATTATAAATCATACACTTATCTAATTTAGGTGTTCTTTTACTTTATTAAAACCTTGTTCTATATATTTTCAAAACATATATGACACTCATACTGAATGCTTTGTTTTAAATAGAGTGCCTCTATTCTAACTACTACTGGTCATTTTGGACAACATTATGCCATTACTTACATAATAAACTTCAGAATCATAATACATGATCATTCATTGTACCAAATCCATACATAACATTTCATAGTGCTTTGAAGAACATAGTAGCACAATTGTACAGATCGGAAAGCATGTATATGATTTTACATGATATTTCAAAATACAACATCATAGCTTAAAGATTTACATCAAACATCAATCCCCTTTCCTTTCTCTATAGCTCACTTGACTTCCTTGTATTGCTTGGTCCTAACATAATTGTCATTTTGGAAGAGTGAGATTCATCGAATCTCAGTAGTATTACCAATTACATATATATATATCATCACATAGTTCATGCAAAACATTTAAAAAGCGCATTGTACACATTATGCAATAACATTTTATAAAAATTTTGGCAGAATTTTCTTTTACAATTTGGACATCTCAGGGTCACAAACCCCTTCAAAAAACTCAAGCAAAATTCAAGTAACATCATAAAACATCAAGTCATAGAGTTCATAGAAATTCATAAGACAATATAATACATATAATGGAAAAATGCTACCTTAATGATCTCCTTTGTTTTTCCACTTAATTCCACCTGTTCCAAGAGCTTGGTTAGGCTTTCTTAATCTTAGACAAAACATCAAACGTCCACTTAGGCCACTGATTTCATGATCCATTTCTTAAAGTCTCAAACTAACCCTAAAAATTAATATAGTTGGTTTTAGCTTTTCTTCTTAAACTAACACTTGTTCTTAAGGTTTTGGATAATGGAGATTTCATTTTTGGCATCAAAATCATGAAATTCCAACTCTAAGATGATGCCCTATTCTAGTTGAAAATAACAAAAAAGAAGAGGACATGACTTATTTTGAAATACCATCAACTACTTTCAAAATCATGCTTCAAGTGTTTAGTTTGTGGATTCTCCTAGGTTTAATGCATAGAAACTCATCAGCTCCATAACCTAGGGTTTCACCAAAGTCTAGCATGGAGAGAGGAGGAAGAAGACTCCATTAAACTACCATGAACTGAAATAACTAGCCTAAGATAGTAAGAAAGCTTACTAAGTAGTTGCACCTTGCTACTTTAGGCTTGATCTTCTCTTTCTTGTATTTTCTTGGAGCGCTTCTCTCTTGTGTGCAGCTGAAAATTGTCGTCCAAAATGAGAGGGGAGAGAGGCACTTAACTCAATTTGAATACTTAACCATAGGCTTGAAGGAAAGAGATGTAATAGATGAATAGTAAGCTTGGGTTACTTGACCAACTTTGGTTAGTTTTAATGAAATAATTCACAATAATCAAATACATAAATTCCTCCCTTGTACCTTGCTACTACACATCACTCCATCTAAGGGTATTATTGTCCAAAAATTCCTCCATAGTTTTATCAATCTAAAATAGCCTTTACCGATAAATTTTACCCATACTAATTTATTACTTTTGCTGTAATTTGTCTCTTAATTAGGACATGATTATTCTAAATTTAGATCTGAACTAAATTTATTTTCTTGTTCAAAATATATTTATGTTGGGTTCACATAATATTTCTATCTCTATACTGCCTTTTGTGGGGCCCATAATGTCTTTTTGGGTATAATAATTGCTTTTTGACTTTTAAAGCCAATTGTAAATTCATACTAACCTAGTTAACCTCAAAACAATAATCCATTGGCTCCGGCTCTTTGTGAGCTCTATTTTGACAAAAATTTTCTTAATTACAAAAATACCCTTATGAGAATAAAATTATAATTTTAAATTCTTTCGGGTCCTTTCTTATAATTTCTCCTAGAGACTAATTTGCATGAAATTCTTTTTCTAAAGACTAAAATATAATTTTCTTATTTTTCCTTTCTAACCTTGAAAAAAATGACCTTTTTGCCATTGAGCCTAGAAAAAAAGTAAATTCTTATTATTTCAGGTACTTTCTCATGATTTCCAAGTCAATTTCCGAATTAAATCCCATTGAGGATCTCAATTGCATTATATCCCTATTAAGGTCCAAATATAATTCCTTCTAAGAATCATATGGGAAATTAATTCCAATTAGGGACCAAGCTAGTAAAATTACCATCTTATATCTTTTTCTATCTTTTCATGCACCGCATGCCACATTTATATATCTCTATACATACAGTGATATTCTTCATGCAATTTAGGATATTACATTTCTTCTCTCCTTAATAAAATTTTGTTTTCAAAATTTTACTTACTACTTACATATCTTTCCCTCCTTCTTGTTATTTCCCAATTTTCAGATCACATCTTATTAGGGGAATACTTTTTTTTAACTTGCTTGACATAATCCCTCAAGTCTAGCTTTTCTCTTATTTCATGATCACTTAAAGTTACTATGGTCTTAGTACCTCTATGGTAGTACTATAGGTATAATAGCTTATATTAACTTCGTATCTTGAAAGCATTCATTATCGCTTCTATAAGTGGGCACACATTTTCATAAAAATTTTATTATATAAAACATATGCTACTATCTCTATTCAACCTGGCTATATTACTCATATCCCGATCCATATTTACTTTTCCTTGCAGTAGACCCATGGGGTCTTCATTGGATTAGAAACATTTAACACAAGGGAGGAGGCTTAGCCTCATTGGTTCATAAAAATTCATTTTATAATTCCTTTCCCACAAAAACTTTCTATCTAACTAAGCGGTAAGGTAGTCTGAGAGAAATTTTCATAACATCTTGCTAAACTCATAACAATTTTCATTTCATTTCAGGGTTTGATCTTTCCCTTATCATAACTTTTCTTGCTTTATTAGGATCTACTGTAACCCTACAGGAGATTCTGTAACCTACCAACCGTACTTTTATGAGTTTAACTCACCTTTTCTAGGTTTAGGAAGTAATTTTTTTTTCACAATGCTTTAAAAATTCTCAATTGCCTATCATGCTCTGTTAAAGATTTGGAGTACTTTAAACCTTATCATCATTCTCATTATCATCACTGAGACTACCATGAACTACTTATATTTCTATTAATGCAGAAACAAATGCTTTGGTAAGACTCATAGTGCCTACATTTAACCTATTGGTACATCTTACCTTTCATACTTCTTACATCTCTACTGCTTCCTGGTAGGTTACCTATCTTGAAAATTTCTCTTGAGCACGCTTAACTATAAAATGCTGAGGGTTTTACTGCACTCATGCAAACACTAGACTTAAGGAATGCAGAAATAGACTTTCTTCTAAGCCATAACTAGTTCGTGGAACATCTCGATAACTTATTGCCGTAACTCTAGGGCATTCAACTCCTGCTTTATCCTTCTTTTAACATTTGGCTGAACGTCCTATAATGACATCTCATTATCATTCTCTTTTTAATCTATTTTTCATGCTTACATTACCTCTTTTTACTTTAGCTTCTGTTAGCTTAGAGGTCTAATTTACCTCTATGCCTTTGCGTATAAACATATCCCTGAAACCTGTAATGTGCTCATCTTTTGATAACCTTTGAAACTTTTGGTTTTTTGTGGGTTGGGGTCTAAATAATATTAAAGCAGTGGTTACTAACACTTTACTCTTTGACATTTTGTTTTATCTATTCTTATACATAACCTTCTTAACTTGTTAGCCATGGCTAACTAGTGATCTAGCAATTTAGGGAAAACTTCTCAACCTTTCAAAAGTCTCTTGCTAACTCAGGTAGAATCTAGACTTAGACCCCTCACCATAATTCATTTTTGCTCAATTGGGCTTCCCCCAAAGAGCTATGTTTCACCTGCCTTGCCTCAATGGTTTTTATCATACGGAGGATTTCTTTCATTGTGAGATCTTTCAACTCAGTACTTTCTTTCATAGCTAGATTTCATACTAAGCTCAACAATTAACTTTCTCAAGGTTTGGAAGTTTCCTAACTACCTGCCACTATTCAAATACCTTGGGCTCATACTTTATACCTTAACATCATAAATACATTAACTAACCTTTCTTACAGAGGCATTGAACCTTCTTCTAACTTCTTCTTTAATTCATATATCATTTTTCCTATTCATCCTTAACATTGTTTCTCAAGCATCTTTTAGCTTGAGCAGTTAATGTAACATTAAATTAGTCTTAACACATGGAACACCTTTAGGGGTAAGCAAAATCAATATCTTCTTCTTAAAGTCTAGGAGGAATTTGCTTGCAAAAAGCTATTTCGTGCTTACCATGGTGCTTCAACATTTATTTAGACTGGCATTGGAGATTATGACCACGTCTTCAGTAAAGACATTCACATATACATCATATAACAAAATAGTAACTTCCAAACCCATCCTTGTAGCACAATTACTAAAAGAATGGTTTGCATCTACAACATACCTTTTGCTGAGATATGTGACTTACAGCCTCATATTAGGATAATACAAAGTGTCTCCCTTGTGCTTGTAGTCTGGTGTTGGCTACCTCCATAGTATCATCACAAGTATAACATTTCGACTTTCTATACCTGGAGCACACATTCTGTCTTGCTAAACATGACATTCCACCATAAGCCTTTTCGCATTCCTCACAAATTGAAGCTGGCTTACTCTATCTACCTCCTTTGCTCTTTTTGCCTTACTTCTTAAATTCCTTGTTAATACAAGGCTTCTTACTCTTATTCTTACTTACTACTCCTTCCTCCATAGTTTCCTTATTATATTAGCCAGAGGTGCTAGGGCAACATACTTATGATTTGGACTATTTTTAGAGATTGTGTTTACTTCAATCACTAAACTAAAAGTCTAAAACCACATTGAGCATCGCTTTCTTCAATTGCGATTTTAAGCCATTTTCCAACCTTTCTACCTTTCATTGCTCAACATTGTACCGTGGAAGGTAAACTGAGTATTGATCCAATTAATTATACCTTGCTACACATTCATTGACTAGCTCATTCTTATCATGGCAAATTATTAGAAATTCTACTTCCTTCAACCAACCTCATTTTTCAACATATATATTGCTATTAAAGTCTTTATTTTTGACGTGCAGCCCATTATCTTGAAGATCCTTTCAAGGCTTATAGTCCAACCTTTAACAATTTGCACGTTAAATTCACCATCAAAAGATGGAAACTGGTACTTTCTAAATCATGCAGTCATATGTTGGTGATTGGTGAATTCAACCAATTGCCCTGTAGCTGTTCCGTAGGAGCTTATTGATCTGCTTGAGGCTACTATAGTATAGGCGAAGCATTATAGGCTCTAGCATCCTTATGTTGTCTTTGAGTATTAACTATCTCTTGTAGTTACTCTCCATAGTCCTCTGCTACTAATCCAAACAATCAAGAATCACTCGTACGGGATCTGGACTGGGAATACCTTCATTTATTACAACAAGAATTATTCGAGAAGTCTGTTGCTATGCTGCTTATCTTTGTTGAGCACCTCTTTGTATCTTAACTATCCTTATCTTGCATCTAATAATTGTAAACAATAATTAAATTGTGCTCAGCAAATAATGTTAACTACTTCCATCATCATTATCCTTCATCTCTTGGTCTTCTTACTAATTTAATACTTTGCTTAATTCGTACTTAGTTTGAAAATTACAGCCATACATCACTTCTATATATATATTTCATACATTTCATTTATATGTACATTGTCATCACATTAAACTTATCAGGTTTCCATACTGACATTGGACTTACCTTTGCCATTAGATATTCCCATTGGATCCTTCTTTGGATCGTTCTTTGGGACTTCCAATGTCTCAACTTCTTAATGGTGTTTTGGTTGGAATGCATTGGCAAAAACATAGTTTTCCAAGCATGAAATACTTGACCTTGATACAATTTCTTAACATGGTTCTAGGACTTCCATAGCTCATGGTTCTGTGTAGCATCATGCCTTGGCTCAACCCATTCACCTTTTGGGAGCCAATAATCATGAGTCCCTTAAAAAAATAAGTACTCAAGAGATTTAGAACTTGAACTTATCTTTTAGATCTAGCATGGTATTCCTTAGAATAGTTCTATCAATCATTTGGATTTGGAGCCCTTGGTTTAGTTAAGAGGAGCTAGCATTCTCTCCAAATGATTCCACTAGCCCACACTTACCATAGATCATAGTCTAATCAACCTTTTCACCTTGAGGTGCAATTGCTCGCTCTGATAGGGCTACACCTAAAGAGACCACTACTATTAGGTCATTCTCTGGGTTTAGGTGATCCTTTCATTCAGTGATCACTATGTGGCCATCATCACTGGAAATCATATTTGATTCTACCTTTTCTTCTTTAGAATTCTGATTAGACTCAGGCCAATTTTCAATACTTGGGCTGTTACTCATTCCTCTTTTCTAACTTACCTTTTTTTAAATCATACATTAGTTTCCCCCATTAACTCTTTTCTTAACTGTTTTTCTTCATTACTATCATTTATTCCTTATTGGCCTATTTCATTAATTACTGGAAACATTTTGCTACTGATATTACTTTATAGGTGGGATACTTGCCTTTCTACTCATCATCACCTACCATTATATTTCTTAACTACTTTCCAGTTAGTAGCTTGGCATCAAAGAAAAATCTTAAGTTAACATTCATTCTAACTGTTGATTAATGAGGTTTATATCTTTCTAAAATCTTAACTCTTTCAGAGAACTATCAGTATTATAGGGCTCAGTAATCTTTCTTATCATCTCACTCTCTTTAGAGGTCTATTGCAACCTCACAATTGGTTTAATATGACTAAGTCATCATCTTTTAGAGAACTATCAGTATTCCATTGGGTCTGGCTCATCGTGAGCTCCTCTATTTTGACAAGAATTTTCTTAATTATGAAAATACCCTTGACTCAGGAAAAAAATTATAATTTTAAATTCTTTCGAGTCCTTTATTATAATTTCCCACAGGGACTAATTTGCATGAAATTCTTCCTTTGAGAGACAAAAATATAATTTTTTATTTTTCCTTTTAACTGGAAAAATGACTTTTTTTGCCCTTGTGTTAAGTTAAAAATGCAAATACTTATTCTTTCAGATACTTTTTCGTAATTTCCAATTCAATTCTACAATTAATTTTTGGTGAGGACTTCATTTGTATTTTAACCCAATTAAGGTCCAGATATAATTCATTCTAAAGATCATATGAGAAATTAATTCCAATTAGGGACCAAACCAGTAAAATTACCATCTTATGTTTCTTTCTATTTTTTTATGTATTCCATGCCACATTTACATATCTCTATACATGTGGAATTCTTCATGCAATTTGGGATATTACATGTTTTATTCTTATCTTTTACCCTAAGTTAATGTATAATTTGATTTCTATTATAATATTGTTCTTTAATTTAAGGGATGCATCCAAGAGGTCATACAATAGCAAGAAGAAAGTCACTCCCAAATGACATTTGATGAGATATTAGAGATTGTTCTCAGCTAGTGATCCAGGTATGTTAGAAGGAAAGGCCGTAGGGCACAATCTTCAAGGAAGAGAGCCTATAACGCCCATCACGATATCTTTATTGGTTTGTGTTCAGGACCGGAGGAAACAGGGCGGAGTTAGATTCAAGAGAAGCCAGAAAGGGCTCCACGCCGCGGCGAGGAGCAGAGCCGCCGTGGCGAGATGCCTTCCAGTAGAGTTGTCCGGCAAATTTATGGTGGAACCGCGGCGAGACATTTGAGGCCGCAGTGAGAGTCGAGATTTTTGTTTAAATTCGGATCATTTTGGACGTTCGGAAAGAAAGATATTCGGACCGAGGGAGCTTGGATTTAAGTTCGTAAGTTACTTCTACTGCTGATATGGGATATCAGCAACTTTCACACTCCGGGGCGAATTTTCAACGCATATAACCTTATATTCCGACCTCCGATTGACTTGATTCCAACTCCTACAAGTCAATCTGGTCCCAAACTATCCATAGACGCCACTTTCACCTTCATCCAACTCCATATGAAGATTCTAGACCCTTAACACCGTTTTGGCCACTTATTGACCAAAACTCACCACTAACCACTTCCAATTGTCACCAAAGACAACTGGTCACTCAGAGACCATCCATACATGTCCAAAACTCCCAAACTGACCTGTCCAAAGAGGTTTCACCTCAAAGAAACCACTCCTCTGAGTTTTGACCCCCTTGAACCCCAAAATGACCAGACGGACTCCAGGCCCAAACCACTCTGGGCTCACAAATACTACCATACAAACTTCCCAACATTCAACACTCTCAAAACACCATAAAATACACATATCATAAATACAACCAACCATACGTCACGATATGTGTAATCACAACCGTTTAACCACACCATAGACTTAATACAAACCTTCTATCCTACTTGGCACATAATATATTATCCAAAAATAAAAACTATATAGACTATTCCCACGTACGCAACTACTCTCTGGGCTTCTCAGGACTAGTGCCAGAACCTTCACCTGAAATGGTTAGTCATGGGAGAGGGGGTGTGAAATAATGTCTCAATAACCGGGATCAACAATACATAAACATACATATATACTCATATAAATCATGTAACATATGAATGCAATGTAAAATGAATGGTATGCATGTCGTCCTCACAGGGACTTCCATCCTTATCCTCCTTAACACGCATATACATAGAATCCATCCTTATCCTCCCTAACACATATAATCCACCCTTATCCTCCCTAACACGCATATACATAGAATCCATCCTTATCCTCCCTAACAAATACATATATCATCATACATTATATGTCATCACATCATCACCACTCCATCTGCCATACATCTCAGTGTCACGATAACATGTGGTGATGCTAATGTATCATCATATAATCATCATCACAATCATCATCATCATCTAACCGTATGCATACCACGATATATATATATATATATAGAAAATGATACACACAACACATCAATATCGTGGTATGAAAGAGACATGCATATATATATACAACATTATACAATACCACATAAACAAATACCTGGTTACCTCAGGTTGTCAATACCGTGCTCACACAAGTTCCACACACTTTCTTGAACACCAACACACTTGAACCCCTCTCGGCTAACCAGACAACTTTCATAATAACACTATTCTTTCATTAACACGATATACCAATAACCAAAGCATGACAATTCAACTACTTTAGGCCTAACCTAAGGTTTCAATACCCCTTTCATGCATCAATAAGCTCTTGGGGGAACATTTACACACCAAACAATACCATACAACTCGGATTCCCAAGAGTCTTAACTAAAATCAACCTAGGGTTAAGCTCAAATCACACATAAACCCTTCAAAACTCACATCCAGTCCACAAAAACACTAAAACACACTTCATTAACCTCTTTTTAACCATTTCAATTGGTGGATCTCATCACAAATCGGAAACCCAACCTCAAAACCAAAAGCCCCACATTTCCACCGAAGAAAAATGGAGAGGGAGGAGTAGAAGTAACTTACCAACTTAAATCCAAGCTCCCTCGGTAGTGGTGAGTTTTGGTCAATAAGTGGCCAAAACGGTGTTAAGGGTCCAGAATCTCCATATGGAGTTGGATGAAGGTGAAAGTGGCATCTATGGATAGTTTGGGACTAGATTGACTTGTAGGAGTTGGAATCAAGTCAATCGGAGGTTGGAATATATGGTTATGCGTGTCGGAAATTCGCCCCGGAGTGTGAAAGTTGCTGATATCTCATATCAGTATGGGGCGCCGCGGCTCCAGTGTCCAGGCCACGGCACCAGTGTTGACAGAAGCGGGAGAAAAATAGAGCAGGCCGGAGCAACGGCGGTACTGTAGCAGCCGTGACCGCAGCCCAGTTTTTGGCATTTTTGGGTTATGTTTAGTTGGATATTGATGTATTTGGTTATTCCTGGAGGTATAAAAAGGAAGGATGTTACAGAGCCCATCCTGAGGTTGGAAACCCTTGTATGGTGGTATCCTTGTGCCACCAAATATAAGAAGTCCAGAGAAGATTTGAGGAAGAGTGAGCACACTACAACATTTTTGGTTTCTGACAACATTTTTGGCTTCTGGCAACACTTTTTCATTACAACAAGTGAAAAGTGTTGCCTAATATATGAATAAGCAACATTTTTACTTGTGTTGCCTATTTATGCCTGCTATAGGCAACAGATCCTAAGTAACACTTGGAAATTGTTACTTACGATAGAAGAGCCAACATTTTTAACATGTTGTATGATAATTTTAGAATAGCCAATAAGAAAAATGTTGCCTATAACACTATTCTTAATGCAACATTTAAAAATTATTCCCTCTATTAGCGGCTTTATATAGATAACATTTAGCAACTATTGATTATAGATTTCCTATACACCAAAAAAAAAACTTGACGCTTTTTTCTTCTTAGCTTGGCACTAATTTTTAAAATTTTTATGTTGTTTTTACACATAATTAAACAAATAATTTAGGGTATGTTAGAACTGTCTATCTTGGAAAATTTTAATTTAAATTTTGAAAACTTTACAATTGAAGTAAATAAAAATTGTAATTATTTTTATAAATAAGTATATTAAATATGTATTTTATTTTTATTTGTCTATTTATTTCTCCTAAACTTGTCTCAAAATTATTTTATTTTTAAATAATTTTATTTGCTGTCATGAAAAGAGAGAGAGAAATCATATTTATTTTACAAAAGTTTGTAAAAGTAAAAGTAAATTTTACATTATAGAATGTCATTTGTTATTATTTTAAAATATACCTTAAATTTTAATTCCAATTAATTTTTATTAATTAAAAATATTTTTAAATAATTAAGTTTTAAATATTTTTATCGAATAAATTATTTTAGTTTGTGGAAAATAATTAAATTAATTTTTAAAACTAATTAGCCAGCCTAAATTATTTCACATAACCCTTTTCTTTGCACTGCTTCCTACCTCTAGCTTGCTTGTGAAATTGTTCCTTCACCAACCATGTTAGAGCTCGGTCTCAAGATAGAAGCAAGGTGTAGATAGGATTTGGAACCTCTGCTGTGCTTTATCTGATATCCCTCTACAGTCCTTGTGTATTATGGTTGAAATAAGTGGGACTTACTTTTCTTTTCTTTTCTTTTTTTTAAGTTTTTATAAAAGTCTGATTTGTTTTAGCATTAAAGGAGAGGAGCACAAAAAAGCGCACCAGAGGTTTTGAATCCGGTGTAGATGGAGCTCCTCCCCAATTCCTTCATGCTCGGCCGCAAGTTTGGTTTTTTTCTTGGTTGTTGTGTTCTTCAGGTTTGTTGCTTGCACTAATCAATCTCCCCCATTATCGCAATCCCTAATTGAGCTTGTTAGCAATTTTCCCCTCTCAATCCCTTCTCTCATTCTTCTGCTATAGTTTGCTCGCTCCTCCACTCAACTTGGTGTCCTGAAGCTATCGAGCTTTCTCATTGTGCTTTTTCTACTTAACTTGTGGCTTGCTTCTTCTATTTTGGGTGAACTAGCTATTTTGCTCAACTCGCATAGAGTCCTATAAGATAAAAAAACTTACCTTGATTATAAACGGGAGGGTATATTTGGGAGAGAAAGTCCCAAAAGGTAAAATTCTTTCCTTGCTATTACCCATTTGTGGCTTGCTTCTTCTTCTCTCTTTTGAATGTAATATCTCTTAACTCTGTT
This sequence comes from Adenanthera pavonina, assembly GCA_026686845.1. NCBI lineage: Eukaryota > Viridiplantae > Streptophyta > Magnoliopsida > Fabales > Fabaceae > Adenanthera > Adenanthera pavonina. The sequence continues at coordinate 33,228,465 of JAIVEN010000015.1, forward strand.
TTATTGTGATTTCTTTCACCACTTGTCTCATTGCCCTTTCGTATTGGCTTTATTCTTAATCATTATCTCGTTGGGTTTTTATATGTTTCATTTTGTTCAATAAATTTCTCTATCAGGGTATAATCTTTCTCCTTTTTGCCACAATTGAGTACCATTTCCCATTTTGGGCAGTGTAAATAAGCTTAGGTTCTTCAAATGGATGCATATGCTTGTGTTTATATTAACATCTTCAATGATTTTGTAGATTTAGCATCCATATGTTTGTATTTATATTCTTCTCATCATAATATGATCTTGATATGGGTTTGGATGCTAATATCTATAATTGACAACTACTATGGACTAATAAAAGATATCTTTCCTTTATGTATTGTGCATTGTCCTGCTGATATGGTACACCATATTATGTGCTTTATTGTCTGATGTGGGGTTTAAATTTCAGTTATTCCAACCAACAGATGGGAGGAAAAGAGAAAGACATGCATTCTAGTTATACATGTTTTATCTTTTAGTTTACAGGGATAAGTTTAGAGGTCCAATTTCCTATTATATTACTACTCTGATATTTACTTTGTATCAGCATTTTTGGTGGAAATGAATCCACAAAACATTTGAACTTTTAGGTATCTATAATCCTTCATACCCCTTAGATCTGTTATCTAGAATACAGAAATTCAATACTAGTTGTTTCAAACTTCATTTTACTTTCAAGATCATGTCATATATTCAGTTTTCATTGATGAATATGTAATTTAGTTGCTTCCATTTAATGATTATTTATAACATTTTTCCAAAGAGTGACATTCATTTATCTCTAGAAAGCAGAAATTCAATACTAGTTGTTTCAAACTTCATTTTACTTCCAAGATCATGTCATATATTCAGTTTTCATTCATGAATATGTAATTTAGTTGCTTCCATTTATAACATTAAATGATTCATTCCATCTACTAAGCAATTGGGGTTTCACATTAATTATATTTTCTTTCAATGTCATGTTTATAGAACCCATTATATGTATCCATATATATATTTATTTGTTTTACATAATGCAAGATTCGAAATAAGAACACTTGCTACGTACTAACTTTTCAACCATCACCCATTTACTCTATTCATGTTTCTTGATTTCTTCTCATAGAAAAATAATGTTAAGATAGCTATAATAAGACTAGGAAAAACTTGGAATAAAAAAGATGTAAGTGATAGGTTGTATATTGTAACACCCTTCATGACTTTGTTTTGGCATGGTGTGCAGGATCAAAGGAAAATAGGACAGAGGAAGGTTCAAGTTGAGTCTGAAAGAGCTCCACGCCGTAGCTTGAAGCAGGGCATCATGACAAGAGCAAGTCTAGTGGCTCTTTTCGACTTAAAAATGGTGGAGCTGCGGCGAGATTTGGGATTTTTGTTTAAATTGAAATCAGTTCAGATGAACAGAAAGAAAGAAACGAAGGGAGCGATGGATGAGAAACAAGGAGCTCTGCTAGGGTTCAAGATTTCTGGCATCTAGGAGTGATTTTCGGACCTTGGAAGCTTGGATTCAAGTTGGTAAGTGATTTCTATTCCTCTCTCTCCATTTTCTTTGGTTGAAATTTGGGGTTTTTTGGTTATAAGTTTGGATCTTTGGTTCTGGCCGAAATTCACTGATTAAAATAGATGAAATGGGATTAAGGAAGTATGTTTTGGAGTTCTTGTTACTTGGATGTGAGTTTTGAAGGGTGTATGTATGATTTGAGCTTAACCCTGGGTTATTTTCAGTTTGGGCTCTTGGGAATCCGAAGTGTATGTAGTTGAGTAGTGTTTGAATGGTTCCTAGGCGCTTAATAATGCATGAAAGGGGTGTTGAAACTTTGGGTTAGGCCTAAAGTGGTTGAATTGTGAAATTTAGATATTTGGTATATTGTGTTAATTAAGGTATCATAATATTGTAAGGTTGTTTGACTACTCAGAGAAGACTAGTCTTGGGATTGGTGTTCAAGAAAGCGTGTGGAACTCATGTGAGTGTGATATTGATAGCCTGAGGTAACCGGGTGTTTGTTTATATTGTATTGACTATATTGTATGATAGTACGTATATTTGTGTATATATGCATGTTTCTTTCATACCACGATATGGGTGTGTTTGTATGTACTGTTTTCTATATATCGTGGTATGCACATAGCTAGATGATAATTATGATGATGATTGGAGATGATGATATTGACATGACATGACATGATGCATACATAACATTATGATATGATAATGATTATATGATGATACATGAGCATCACCACATGGCATTGTGAGATTGTGGTCTATGGCGGATTGGGTGGTGATGATGTGATGACGATATGATGTATGATGATATATATATATGTTAGGGAGGATAAGGATGGATATTATATATATTAGGGAGGATAATGATGAGATCCCTATGAGGGAGACATGCATTCCATTCATTTCACATTGCATTCATGAACTGTGTGAGATATATGTATGTATTTATGTGTGTGGTTGTTCCCAGTTATTGAGACATTGTCTCATACCCCTCTCCCATTAACTAACTTTTCAGGTGACTGTTCTAGCACTAGTCCTGAGAAGCCGAGGGAGTAGCAGTGGACGTGGGAATACTAGGTCTATATAGTTTGTGTGTAATATGGATAATGTAACTTGTGCCAAGTAGGATAGAAGGTTTTGTTATGAATGTAAGATATGGATAAGGATTGTTATGGATGTTATATGTATGGTTATATGTGGAAAAGGTGTTGTCTGTGGTATATATGTGTTATATATGATGAAAGGTGTGTTTTAGGGCCTATAGCCCGTTTTGTCAAATGGGGTTCAATGGGATCAAATCTCAGAGGAAAGATTCCTTTGAGGTGAAACCTCTTTAAACGAGTTGGTGTAGGGGTTTTGGACCTGCATGAATGGTCTTTGAGTAACCATTTGCCTTTGGTGGCAATTGGAAGTTGTTAATGGTGAGTTTTGGTCAACAAGTGGCCAAAATGGTGTTAGGGGTCCAGAATCTACATACGGAGCTGGATTGAGGTGAAAGTGGTGTCTATAGCTAGACTGAGACTAGATTAACTTGTAGAAGTGGAATCAAGTCAATCAGAGGTTGGAATATAAAGTTATGCGCATCAGAAGTTCACCCCAATGTATGGAAGTTGCTGATATAGAAAATCAGCGGGAGGCGCCGCGGCGCCAAGAAGTAGGCCGCGACGCTAGAGAGCCCAGTGGCAATGTAAAACAGGGGAAGCCGGAGCCACGGCTATACTATAGCGGCCACGGCCCCAGCCTGGATTTTGATGATGTTGGGTTCGTTTCCGCTGTTCTGAAGTTTTGGAATGTTGTTTTGAATTGTTTGGGTTGCGTTTAGTTGGATTTTGAAGGTTTGGTTGAGTCTAGAGGTGGTTGGTGTTAGGGTGTTACATATATCTCCTAAACTAGTGGTAGGAAATTAGTGATAAAAATCATTGGGATAAACATAAGTGTTCCATAGACTATGGAAATAATTTTAACACAGCACTCCCTATGGCCCAAGAAAGTATACTTCCCACTTTCTATTCTTCCTTACTTGCCTTTATTAATTCCCTTCCCACTTTCTTTTTTGTCTATTATGCTATAGTTACGACTTGAAAGTTTGAAGGTAGACCTTTATTTTTTGTTTTCTCCACAACAACCTTTAAGCACAATGTCTTATTGGTCTACTATTACATAATATGTTATAATTGCAAGGAGATCCTCTCCCATAAGATTGGCTTATTAAGAAATAACATTTAAGCTGGCAATTTTGCACTGAATTTGCGTATTTTGTTCTAAAGGCATTATTCTGTTTTGTGAAGCTAAAATTTTATCACTCATAAAAGATCTACTAGTCTGTTCTATACTTCTATGTCTCAAAGTTGATGCTAAAATTTATGTATCTTACATAAGGATATTACTTCACAACTTAAAAGCTACTATCAATGATGTAAGTTGTAACGTCTCTAGAAAATTAGAATATCTAGAGAAGTATAGAGAATTTGTAAAAATAGGTATGCACCATTTTTGCGTGAAATAGGGCAAAGAGGTCATTTTTCTCTGTTGGATGGAAAAAATAAGAAATTATGTTTTTTTCCTAAGAATTATGAAAATTACATTTATGTCCCTAAGTTTAAAAAAATTAGGTGGGGATGAGAGCACACAAGTCCTTGGGAAAATTACACCTAATGACCTAAAAGTTTTAAAAATTATAATTTTGCCTCAAATCAGGAGTATCTTTGTAAATATGAAAAATTACTATCAAAACGAAACTTTTGATGAGATGAGTCCAATGGTATATGGCACTGAGGATTAATGTTTAAGGATAAAGAAATAATCAGTGTTGAAGATTAAAAGTAACTTTATATCGATAAAATTATTTTTTGATCTACAAAAGCTAAAAAGACAAAAAGAAAAGTAGTTGAATACCACAAAAAGAGCTTTTTAGAGGTAGTATAATAAAATAATACCAAATACACGTTCACTTCAATCTTGTATCAATAATGCAAATTTATGCTGCAAAAAATAATTTTACCGATCTAAGTATAAAGTAACCAACATAGGGAAATATTGGACTAGGAAAATTATGCATTATTCTGGAGATATTATCCCCTTAATTGGACGCCAACTCATCAGCCCCATGTGACAAAAATGAAGACTTAGCAATTAAGAAAACTTAATGGTTAAGTTTTCATTAAAAATTAATCAAGTGATTACCAAAAAGTAAGTATAATTAAGTGGCATTATAAATACTCTCTCCTCTCACCATTTACATGTACAAACACTTGGAAAGAAAGAAGAAGCTCTGCAAAATTGAAAGAAGAAAGGAAGCTTAGGTAGAGGAAGAGAAAAAGTGAAGAAAAAATAGGAAGAAAATTTCAAGAAAATAGGTTAGTGTATTTCTTGCAACCCTCAAGCATACTATCTTAGTTTCTAGGTTGATTGGCTTAGTTTTCATGAAATTTCTTTCTCTCCAACCTCTGTACAGTTTCAGCCTAGGTGTGTTTGGGTGAGGGATGATGTTTTTGAACCATAAAATCATGAGAAAGCATGAGTTTTTATGAAAGGAAGCAAGGTTGGTAAGTTTTGAAGCAAGTAAATGAAGAACCCAAGTTTTCCCATGGGAGGCAAATTTCAATCAGACCAAAAATGGTTCTTACAGTGGGAATTTCATTATTTTGATGTCAAAAATGGATTCCCCATGGCCAAAAATCTTAGGAACAAGTATATGCTTCTAGGTTAACTTAAGATAAACAATTAATTGGGAATTTTAGGCTTTTGCTTTATGTACTATGTTATGAAATTAATGGTTTGAGCCATTGTTCAATATTGTCTAGGGACTTGAGGAACCTTGTGCAATCATTGGAAGTATAGTGTGTAGTCAAGGGAAGTCACCACGGTAGCTAAATTCATAATCTTACTTTATGTTCTATCATTATTTTTCCTATGATCACATTGTGTTGCCATATGACAATTGTGTTTTCTTTGACTAGTTTTGGCTGCAATATGAGGGGTTTTATTCCCCAGGATGTTCATTTTTTAAGTTGTTATATTGCAAAAATTTTTATGATTTATATGGCAATTTATTGTTTAATGTGATTTTAAGTGATTAAGGTAATTGTTATGTGAGATGATTGACATGAATGCATAAATTATAACTTGCTACTGAGATTATCTCAATTTCATCCCTCCAAGTAAAGTATCCCAAATTATAGGTTCAAAGAATGGCAAGACCCTTAAGAAGGAAAATGACAACAAGAAGACTATTGATAATTAACTTAGTGATTACCATTGCCACTTGTTTTTTTATAATTATATGTAAAATTATATGTGATTTTGTAAAGTTATGTCTTGCTGCTATTATGATATATTAGGTCTCTTATAAAGTTATGAATATAGTATGATCAGGAATAGACTAGTTTGGAGGATGAATCTAATGTATATATATACTTTTGTAATGTAATAGCATATTCTGGCCAATTTGCGTAGCTGACGATTTCGGGATCGCTGTTCATTTGAAATTTGAAATAATATATAAGTGTTATGTATTTCAGATTTTCTAGCTTAAATTCAAAAATTCATAACAAATCATACAAATGTCCAATTCATGTGTTCTTTAGGTTGTTGAAAAGCCCTGTATGTATAGTTTTTGGAAATACATAGCACTTATATATTCTTTCACATTTCAAATGAACAGTGATCCCGAAATCATCAGCTGCTCAAATTGGCCAGAATATGCTATTACATTACAAAAGTATATACTTACATTACATTCATCCTCCAAACTAGTCCATTCTTGATCATACCATATTCATAACATCATAAGAAACCTAATATAACATAATGGCAGCAAGCTATAACTTTACAAAATCACATATAATTTTACATATAATTATAAAAAAAAACAAGTGGCAATGGCAATAACTAAGTTAATCATCAATAGTCTTCTCCTTGCCCTTTGCTTTCTTAGGGGTCTTGCCATTCTTTGAACCTCTAATTTGGGATACATGAGGGGATGAGATTGGGATAATCTCAGTAGTAAGTTATAATTAATGCATTCATGTCAATCATCTCACATAACAATCACCTTAATCACTTAAAATCACATTAAACAATACATTGCCATATAAATCATAAAAATTTCGGCAATATAACAGTTTAAAAATGGATATCTCGAGGAATAAAACCCTTCATATTGCAGCCAAAACCAGTTAAAGAAAACACAATTGCAATATGGAAACATAATGTGATCATAGGAAAAACAATGATAGAATATAAAGCAAGATTATGAACTCAGCTACCTTGGTGGCTTCCCTTGGCTATACACTATACTTCCAATGATAACATCTATATTAGGAAAAGGCAAGAAAATTAAATCTATAGTCAGACAATCATGCTCATACTGGACCACACAATTAAGACACACATAGGAAGTCATAGCTTTGTTTCATGTAGGGGTAAACACATGCAAATCATATGGCAATATAGTGACTACCAGGCCCAACCTCTTAACACAGTCATAAGATATGAACGAGTGGCTAGCACCTAAATCAAATAATCATTATTCTTAATCATACCCTTGCTTAAATCAAGTGACTCAGGGCCTCTTGTTGAGTGAGAGTAAAAACTGTCCTTTGTGCTTGTGGTTTGGGGTTAGCTACCTCCATCATGCAATCCCCAATGTATTGTATAGCTTTTCCATATTTAAAGCTCACATTTTGACTAGCATAGCAAACTTTACCTCCATGAGCCCTTCCGCACTGATTGCATACTAGTATTTGAGCATTTCTCTGCACATTCGGTCTTCCTTGTCTGCCATCTCTCTTTGGCTTTTTATTATTACCACCCCAAGACTTCTTTCTTTTCTAGTTGGGTTCTCCTAAATTAGTAGCATCTACAGCTTTCTTGGCATTGGCTAAGAAGCAGATATAAAAAAACTTATGATTATTCTCTGTGATCCTACTCACTTCTACCAAGGCATTATAAGTTCTAAGATGCATCAGAGCTACTCGTTCTCTAATAGTCGGCTTCAGTCCTCTCTCTAGCTTCTCAGTTTTCCATCTTTCATCATCATGTTGCTGGATTTAAGTAGAGTACCAAGCCAACTGGATGAACATCGCCACAAACTCATCTACGGACTGATCTTTTGCTTGCCTTAACATGATAAACTCGGCCTCTTTCTTATCCCGTACTAAACATGGAAAATATTTGTCATACAACTGTTCTAAAAAGTTCTCCCATGTCAAAGGAATATTTTTGGCCTGCATGATCAATTCCGTATTGCGCCACCATCTATTGGCTTCTTTTTCGAGCATGTACGTGGCTAGTAATGTTTTCATTTCAAAATTGCATCTCATCAATATGAAATTTTTCTCTAGGATAAGCACCTTGTCTTCCGCATCCTGCACGTTGAATCTACCATTAAATGAAGGAGGATGATGCTTCCTAAAATTCGCTATCATGTTTTACTCATCAAGAACTGCTTCAGCTGCTTGATCTAGTTGTGCAGCTTATGGCACTGGCTGTTGCATTGGAGGCTGATAAATTTTAGCTTCTTGATTTTATCTTTGTGCTTCTATGGTCCTTTGTAACTGCTCTATGGTTTGTTGTTATTGATCTAATCTTTGCATTATGACTTGTAGCAGATCAACTCGAGGTTCTTCCCTAGGTTCTTGTTCAGGGACAATTGTTTAAGTTTGTCGTCTTATTCAAACCATCTTTAACTATATAGACAATCCAATTCATAAATATAGAACAATTGCACCAAGAATATGCAAAACGAAACATTTCATTCACATATAGCAAATTTGTACATATAAGTTTTCATATTTCAAACATATTCACATAATTATAAACTCCTAACGTCTAACTGTCAATATACATAAAAATTTGCAGTTCTACTATTCACATTTATACATGTTTACATGAACATCTCATAACTGGCCCTCAAGGCATCTCAAAGCTTGACTCTGCTTCTTCATGATCCTCCTTAGAATCACTTTCTTCTTCCAGTTCAATCCTAAGCATCTCTTTGTGTGCTATCTTGCAAATACACTCTGTCATATTCTCCAGCCAATCTCTTATAAACTCATTGCTCACTGGCCCCCAATATGGGTCATCTATTGGTAACATTTCTACAATGGCGTTAACCCATGCTCTCTTGGGGAAATGTCGACCTCATTTTTCCTAGTAATACCTTGCATCGTTCACATTGTCAAGAAAAATCAACATCTGAGACTCCAAGTAATCCTATAGACTATCCTTATAACACTTGGTCATGACCTCCAATCTCTTGCCATCTGTGTTAAGGCTTGGCCTCTCAGGTGTAGGCCTTAACACAGTGCTCAAACAGGAGAACTCTTGGCCTTGCAGCTTGACTCGAATGGGTATCCAAAATATATCTCTAGGGATTTGTCCAACCATAGTATCAATCTGTAACTTTTCTGGATACTACAAATTTCTACTAGCCAGATACTGCTTGGTTTGCTTTACCTTACTGACAAAGGTAGGAATCTGATCCCATCCTGGATGATAATTGGCATATTTGTTGAAAGATTTTCTCACCACGCTGTAAACAATGTGATCAATGTCCCCCAGTCCATCAATGCTATTCTCCGGGTCCAACAGGAAACTTGCCTCAATATCCTTGTCTGCCTCAACAGTTCTTGACCATCTACACTTCCTCTACCCCATGATTACGAAGGAATAGTATTCCCTAAGAAAGAACCTAGGGAAGAACCTTGAGTTGATCCGCTATAAGTCATAATACAAAGATTGGATCAATAACAACAAACCATAGAGCAGTTACAAAGGACCATAGAAGCACAAAGATAGAATCAAGAAGCTAAAACTACACAAGTAGAGCAAGCAGCTGGAGTAGTTCTTGATGAGTAGAACATGATAGCGAATTTCAAGAAGCATCAGCCTCCTTCATTTAATGGTAGATTCGACGTGCAGGCTACGAAAGACTAGGTGCTTAGTCTGGAGAAAAAATTCATATTGATGAGATGCAATTTTGAAATGAAAGCATTACTAGCCACGTACATGCTCGAAAAAGAAGCCAATAGATAGTGGCGTAATACAAAATTGATCATGCAGGCCAGAAATATTCCTAACATGGGAGAACTTTTTAGACAGTTCTATAGCAAATATTTTCCACGTTTAGTATGGGATAAGAAAGAGGCTGAGTTTATCATGTTAAGGCAAGTGGAAGATTAGTCCGTAGATAAGTGTGTGGCGATGTTCATCCAGTTGGCTTGGTGCTCTACTTACTTCCAGCAACATGATGATGAAAGATGGAAAACTGAGAAGCTAGAGAAAGGACTAAAGTCAGCTATTAGAGAACGAGTAGCTCTAATACATCTCAGAACTTATAATGCCTTAGTAGAAGTGAGTAGGATCATAGAGAACAGTCTGAATCATAAGTTTTTAACATATGCTCCATCAGCCAATGTCAAGAAAGCTGTAAGATGCTACTAATTCAGGAGAACCCAACTAGAAAAGAAAGAAGTCTTAAGGTGGTAATTATAGAAAGCCAAAGAAAGGTGGTAGGCAAGGAGGACCGAATGTGCAAAGAAATGCTCAAATACCAGTTTGCAATCAGTGCGAAAGGGCTCATGGAGGCAAGTTTGCTATGCTAGTTAGAATGTGTGCTTTAAATATGGAAAAACTAGACATTACACTTGGGATTGCATGATGGAGGTAGCTAACCCCATACCACAAGCATACGAGAGAGTTTTGCTCTCACTCAGTAAGAGGCTCGTAAGTTGCCTGATTTAATAGAAGGTATGATTAAGACTAATTATTATCTTGTAAATGGTTTATTTGATTCATGTGCTAGCCACTTGTTCATATCTTATGACTATGCTAAGAGGTTGGGCCTAGTAGTCACTATATTACCATATGATTTGCATGTGTCTACCCCTACAGGAAACAAATCTATGACTTCCTGTGTGTGTCTCAATTGTATGGCCCAGTATGAGAATTGTTGTTTGACCATAGATTTAATTTGTATGCCTTTCCCTAATATAGATGTTATCATTGGAATGAATTGGTTGTCTACCAATAATGTTCTCCTTGACTGTAGAAATAGAACTCTAATCTTGCCCGATCCTCAAAATGTCTTGTGTACTAAGACTAAGCTTAATTTCCTAACAACTACTCAAGCTGAGAGATACTTAGAGAAAGGATGTCAGGGTTATCTGATTTTCTTTTCTGCAAGTGTTGAAGTAGAATAGGGTATTGAGGGGATCCTAGTAGTGAAAGAATTTCCAAGTGTTTTTTAAAGAGATTAATGGTTTATCCCCTAAAAGATAGATTGAGTTTGCTATTGACCTAGTGCCAGGAACGGCCACTTATTTCAAAAGCAACATATAGAATAGCACCTAATGAGATGGCCAAGTTAAAGAAGCAGATTGATGAACTACTAGAGAAGGATTTATTAGACCAAGTGTTTCTCCCTGTGACGCTCTAGTGTTATTTATAAGAAAGAAAGACGGGAGCTGTAACATCAGACCTACTACTTACGCAACTTGTATACAATCTGAAGCATTTAATGAAGTGAAACCTAAAACACACAATAGGTTAGGGACTCCGTCCCTCCAAACATAGGCCCAAGTACCTGTACGGCTATAACAGAGGAGGCTCCACCTCTTAAATGTAAGTTAAGAATTCACATAAAGGGCTCAGCCCTATCAAAACAGAAATCATCTCCACGATTTAACAAAATCTAAGGGCTTCGCCCGTCTTATTTAATTTGTCATAATTGTCTAGAGTTCACAGCTCAGCATAAATATTTCAACATTTAATACCCAATCTACAAGAGTCTTAAAAGTTTCAATACAAACATAATTAAAATTGAGTCACATTGTTCGAGAATGAAAAAAAACCATTAGAATCCTAAGGTCCAAAACAATGAAAATAAATAGACAGTATCCTAAGGTCATTGCAGAAAGTAAATAATGACCAGCATGTGCTCGGGGAGCACAAGAGCCAATGGCTCACTCCTCTGGTGCCTTCCCTTGTCTTCTATTGGATCCTACACCTGAAATATGTTAAAAGATTAGGGTGAGCACTGACCTCTCAGTAACTCAGAATTCCACCATGCACACACAAACTAACAAACACATAAAGAAAATATCATAAGCGAATATACAATTCCAGTATCATTATCAATTACTAGCATAAAAAAAAATCACAGATGACTCATAATACTTTGATGCAAATCATGATATTATGCAATGCAACCTCCCTTATTGCTCCATTCAGCCTTATACCGCTGACTGGAACCATAGGCTTAACCACGGTCTGGCCCACATTGGATCGACCAAAGCTCCCTCGGTGCTCGAGATGTACCCGGCCAAAGGTACAGAGCCCAAGCCCAGACTATGGCTCCCCTTCTTAACAAAACCAGGAGGTGTCACTGTCTCACATCCCCCCTTTACAAACCCGACCAGGTAAGTATTGAGGAATGGGGCCCTACAAAAGATCAACCACTGTGCGTGAAGTGGAAGCAAACCATGTGGTTATTGAATCATTTCTATATCCACATTAGCATCTCCTTAATCCCATCACCAGTGCATGTCATTCATATATATCATTCATAATACCAACAAGCATGCTTGACAGAAAATAAAGTATTTCATAAAACTGCTACAAGCATGCTTGAAAGAAAAAAACTACTCCAAAACATCACAATACCGGTTTCAGAATATCAAAATATTAATTTGAGTTCACAAGCATGCTTAAAAAGAAATACACTATGACAAAACACATTATTTATCATACCAAACAAAGTCTGCACACATATGGAAAAACCCCAAGTTACCTATTCTCCTTAGCTCACAAGGCAACAAACGGCAATCCAAACAGTAAACGTTCTCAATGAGAGTCTACAAAGGTCATACAGATATAAAAAAAAATATATTAATATATACTCAAAAGTATTATAAAATTATCCTAAAGCTATCCTAGGGTCATTCTAAAACTACTTTAGAGTCTTAAAACTATTTCAAAAGATCCAAAAATTATCTTATAAATTAATTAGTTAATTAGGATAGTCAAATTTCATTTTAAATCTTTAATTTAAAAAAGTTCCCAATTTCCTAAATCATTATTATTATCAACATCATTATAACATATATTTAAGTTAAATTCATTATACACATATACATATATGTATCTATATATTTACGTCCTCAATTATTAAGTCAATGGAACTAGAATAAAAAGACAACATTTGAACATTTTTGTAATTTAAGGAGACTAACGTGAGATACAAAATAGCTACCGGATCCATGGAATATATATAATATACATACGAAATAATGGAACAAGGGGAAGAGACAATTTGAATTAAGGAGTAATTAGCGTGGGGACCGAAACTATGAGAAAAGGATGAATTTGATTGAAGTCTTCATATTTCCAGCATTCTGTGAGTGACCGAAAAGCAAAAAGGGCAAATTGAATAAAAATTATATTTTAATGGAACCAAAGTGTGATATATATATATGTGTGTGTGTGTGTGTGTATACATTGTAGAAAAGGACGGATGTGTATTGCCTGCAACTATTATATATATGCATTCTATTCATTGGAGGAAATGATGAGTTTGACTAAGAAAAGGATGAGCATGTTGCGTACTGTGAATGTGTCCCTCTCCATATATATAATATATTATTTTTGGTTCAAGCACCCAATTTAAAAGGTTTCAAGGCAATATAATTGGTTGAAAAAAAATTGAAATCAAAAGTACCTAAAGCAATGCCTCCAATACGAGATTTTTGATTCAGGAAAAGATGAAAGAAGACAAAATAAAGAGAGAGAGAGAGAGATACACAGTTAATATATTGATGGAGAGTGAGGCACCTGCATCTGGTGTGTTCCGGCAGTAGAGACAAAGGGAAAAGAAAAGAATGGTTTAGGTTTTCTCAAATTGGGTTATTAAGAGACCATTTTTTTAATTATATCTTGATTATTTTATAAATATAAATTTTAAATATATTTATTTTAAAAATCAAAATTTCAAAAATCTTATTATATTTAAATAATATCCTGATGACTCCTTATGCTATTCTCATTCGTTATTATTATTATTATATTTTTTAAAAAAATCCTAATAGACGTAAAAATCATATGTCCTACTCTTTTGAGCCTAATAGTTAATCATATGTCCTATTTAAGGTCACTACTATCACTATAAATCCCAAATAAAAATTGGGATGTTACAGGAGCTTTAGACTTTGCTTTTATTATCATGAGCTAAATAAAGTTACAATTAAAAATAAGTACCCATTGCCCAAAATAGATCATTTATTAGACCAGTTGGTCAAGGCATACATGCTTTCAAAAATTAATTTAAGATCTGGGTATCATCAGCTCTGGGTAAGGGCAGAGGATGTTCCTAAGACTGCTTTTTGAACTAGATATGTGCATTATGAATTTCTAGTTATGACATTTAGTCGTATGAATGCAACCATGATTGTCATGGACCACATGAATCAGATTTTTAGGCCATACTTGGATAGATTTGTTGTGTTCTTTATAGATGATATCTTAGTATACTCTAAATTTTTAGTGGAGCACGAAATGCATTTGAGAATTATCCTAACTTTGTTGAAAGAAAAGAGCTTGTATGCTTAACTTAGTAAATGTGAGTTTTGGCTCACCGAGGTATGGTTTTTTCGTCATCTCCAAGGATGGAGTTGCAGTGGACCCAAGCAAAGTAGTTGCTATCCTAAAGTGGGAGAGGCCCAAAATTGTCACAAAGATCAGAAGTTTTCTGGGTTTGGCATGTTATTATAGGAGATTTATTAAGAACATTTCCTGAATTACGTTGCCGTTTATGAGATTAACAAGGAAAGAAAAACCTTTTATGTGGGATAGAGATTGCAAAAAGAGTTCTTATGAACTAAAACTTAGGTTAACCTCTTTTCCTGTATTAATCCTACCTGATCCCCAAAAACCATGTGGTTTATTCAGATGCTAGTAAGCATGGATTGGGTTGTGTATTGACGCAAAATAGAAGAACGGTAGCCTATGCTTCTCGTCAGTTAAGACCGCATGAAGAAAACTATCCTACGCATAATTTGGAACTTGCGGCTATAGTGCATACTCTAAAGATATGGAGACATTATCTCTATAGTGTTACCACTGAGATATTTTGTGACCACAAAAGTCTTAGGTATTTAAAAGATTAGAAAGAACATAATGTAAGGCAAAGAAGATGGATGAAATTGTTAAAAGATTATAAACATTCAAATAAAGTACCATCCAGGAAAAGCAAATGTTGTGGCTGATGCTTTGAGCAAAAAAGTCATCCATATAGCCTACATGATGATTTTTGAAATCAAATTAATAGAGATTTTAGAGATTTGAGTTTATTTCTTGGGTTGCATGAACTAGGATTGATAATGACTTTTATGAAGAATTGAAATAGGCCCAACAAGTAGATAAGTTTGTAGAAGTAGTCAAGGGAAAGATGAAACAGGGAGAAATGAAAGAATTCAACGTAACTAATGATCGTTTGATAAGATTCCGGAAGCGAGTTTACATTCCTCCAATGGCAGATTTAAGAGAACAGATTTTAGTTAAAGCCCATCAGAGAAAGTACACGATTCATCCAGGTATGATGAAAATGTATGATAAAGTAAGGTGTTACATAAGTACTTTGATTGAGATATACTACTTAATAGGAAGTTTGATTCTTATCAAGGTAATTTCTTGACTTATTCTTGGTTAGCTCATATATGTATATTATATGAAGTAATAAAATTGGATTAACATGCCCCTTCCTGATTTCGTAAGCTTTAAATTTCAGTTTTAAGTTGCTTTGATCATTGATAATGCATCAAGTTATAACTCTCAATCCATAAAGGATTGAGTTTGATTATTTAGATGATCCTTTATACAAGTATAACAAGTAGAGTATGGATGAACACAGGAATTATGGCTGTGACCAGCTTGGCAATAGCCATTTCCAGCTGCTACATTCACTTTCTTATGAAGAAAAAGTTGGAGGAATTGACATCTCTCTGACTTTTAATTGGAAGTGGTGGTTGAGACTTAATAATGATGAATCACAAGGAATTTCTTACATTGTGGAATACCATAGCTGATTATGGAGATGGAATTATGGAGGCAAAATTTAAACAACTATTGAAGACGCTTTGAACTTAGAAAGCTTTGAACAATTTTAGAATTTAATTGTATTGTATTGCATGCTCATGGCTAGGGGACAGTATGTATTGAACTAAGTTAGAAGCATATTATATATTATGTATTGAATTTTTTGAAGTGAATGGAGTATCAATTTCCCTATTCAATGTTGTTTCATTCCTAATTTTGATTTTCTAAAGTGTCAATTGTACTCAAAATAGGATTATGTTTACAATTACAATTGTTGCCTATTGAATGTTTAGGTAATATTTCTAAATGCTTACAGTTCAAAAATGTTGCCTATATACAATTTAAAAATGTTATCTATTGAGAGTTTAGGCAACATTTAAAAACTATTGCAACCGGCTTACTATGTAAATGTTGTCTATTCTAGTATTATAAGCAATAGTTTTCACAAACAAGCAACAGTTTTAGAAGAGTGTAGCTAAAGGTTATGAAAAACTATTGCTCATAACAATAGGTAACATTGGATTAGACACTACTTGAAAAATGTTATCTATACTTTTAGATGACAATTTTCATGAGTATAGCAACATTTTTTGGTTGTTCCAATAAAGCAAAAATGATATAGTGGTAAGGATGAAAACAGATCGTGCAACTGAACTTGCAATGATGGAAATAGAACATGCAGTAAAACGTGCACAACTTGAGCATAAGATTGAACAAATGTAGCTGAAGGTGGAGCTTATCTTGGCTTCTTACCAATAGATATTTATTAACTTTCCACATATTTTATTTTACATTATTTCATGAATTTCATTATATATGTTTCATGAACTTTCTCTGTTTTATGTATGTTTCTTGTATATTAGCCTAGAGGAGATTGAAATCTATTAGTATTGGTAAGAAATGAGAATTTCAATTGAATAATTTATTAAGGGACATATGTACCTTTGAGGATGTGAATTTTACTTGAAGGGATAATTGAATAATTGCCAATGCCTGTCTCAAATTGAAGATAATTCTTTTGTAGCATAGCTTCTATTATTCTTGTCCCTTAATAGGCAGAAGTTGAGAATTTTGTGTAAAATGATGGTGGATATGTGCAAAGACATGTGCATACAAGAATGACTAATAAGAATACATTAAGATATAACATATATTTTGTTGATTTGGTTTTATGATTAATCTTTGAGTGCATTGGTTGGGTTTCAAAGTCTCTAGATTGTCTGCACTTTAAATCTTCATAATTTAAAATATAAACCTTTATCTAATAAAAATACCTCACGAGCATTTAGAAGAAATTGAATTTGTTCAGTGATTTATGATGTTTAGTGATAATATGGTCTATCAAGGTGCTGTGAATTTAATTTGTTTTATATTTAAACCCTAATAGTCATGATAATGATCATTGTCATCATAGTTTATGATTATAATTCATTTCTGTCAATATCTCTAAGTTAAAATCTAGTGTTTTGAATTGTAACCTTCGTTGGTTTTTATGATTATGACTCATTTCTATCATTGTCTCTAAGTTATAATCTTGGGAAATTTTGAATTTGGTGTTTTGAATTGTAACCTTGGTTGGTTTTTAGTCCAAGAGTCTAAATTGTATATAGGTGATAGTTTATTGAATATGTAAGAGTCTAAATTGTGATTTAGTCTTTTTGTTCTTGACTCTAAGTGATCCTTTGACATAGGTTATACTTTATTAAATATGTAATAAGCTAACTTATGCTTGAATTTGTTAACTTTTCAGGGATAATCTCATACTCTTGCCATTGTATCTAATCCTACTCCGAGTATGTACTGAAGGAAGGGACATGCAACCCTAGATAGTCTAGCTATATAGATATTTATATTTTCTAAGCACGTTCATATTTTGTTGATATAGACAACTCTAGATAATTTAGCTAATATTTTGTTGATATAGATTAGACTTTTGAGCAATATATATTGGATTGTTTAGCAAATTTATCTATGTAAATATTATTTGAATTATATGTTACAAGTTCCAATTTTAATTGTATTAGTTATTTTTCTTTTTTTCATTTCAATCAATTCAGGGATAAACAAATTACAAGTAATATTACTGCTAAAAGTTCATTTAACAAAAATCTTACTTTTCAGTGATGACTTTGCCGCTGTTGAATAATATAGTCACTAAAAATATACTTTTAGCAACGACTTGATGTCGTTGTCGAACATGAATGATCACCGACAACAATAAACTTGCCATTGATTATACGCACTTTTGATGATGACTATCATTGTGGCTACTAAAAGAAAATAATTACTGACAACTATAGTCATCGTTGAATGTAGATCTTTAGCGACGACAAGCTTTTGGCAACAACTTTTTATGTTCTTTGGTGACAACGTTTGTTGTCGCCAAATATGTGCTTTTGGCAATGACAATTTTGCCCCCGCCATAAACATTCGATGATGGGACTCATAGCCGCAACTTGGCGGCGACAAAAATTGCTCCCTTAAAACATTCAACAATGACTTTTGAACTTTAGGTGACGACAAAAAGTCAACTTTTTTTGTAGTGTAATCAAAATGATATACATTCTCCTTAGGTAGGATATGACCTGATTGAGTTTTATTGTATTAAATTATTTTTGTATTTTCCTAATAAACCTATAGCAATTATATGAACTCCTACAGATGGTAGTGCAATTGAAGGAGACCATATGGTGAGCTTTTCAACGCTAGGAATAAAATCCAAGAGATAAATTGGAATAGAATACTACATTCAAATGTCTTTTCTTTTTGTACACATTACATTCCAATTTTTAGTTCATCTTCATCCAGATCTCAATCCCTCAAATTTACTCTGCGTGTTTTCTTTATGGCTTTATGATTGGTAGTTAAATAATGAAGTCCCATTATGCCATTTAATTAATTTAAAGTTTTGGATAAAGATGAAGACTTTTCCTTTATTCACTTTCTTCAAACAATTTCTAATCTTCGAAGCAAGTTTACAAGAAAAAAAAAAAGAAGAAATAGACAAATTTGAAGCATTAAGCATAGAGATAGGCAATGTAAATGTGGTGAATGGTAATACTATTAACACTAGCTTTCAATATTCTCTTTTTCTTTTTCATTTGTAACGAAGATTTTAAAATTGTAAAAATAAATGAAATAATGACTTTTGTATTCTTGCTATTTTTCTTACTGCCTTATATTTTACGTTTTCATTTTTTTTGCTTGGCCTTATATTTTTCTTTGATATAGTTGCATATATAATGTGTCATTTCTTATCATGAAAGTCGGCTAGCGACCTTCCAAAGGGATAGTGATATGGGTGCATATAAACTTTTCATCCATTATGTTCATAAAACCTTCCTCTAATTTCAATTTTACTTTGATTTGGTGCTAAATGAAACTCCCCATCGTTGAACACAATGGGAATATAGGTATAACAAATTTAGATACATATTATACCATTTAATGTAACACCCTATTACAATATAGCTTCACACTTCACTAAAAATTTCAAAAACTGGCCAAACCAAACCAAAACAAGAAAATCAAAGTGCAGCATCATGGTTTCAACATTGCCGTTACGGCACAAAAGCTTTTGGGTTCCAAAATTTTCCAAACAGAGGCGATTGGCATTGCGGCCTGGTGTCTGGCATCACGGTGCCCCTTGTTGATATCATATCAGTAAATTTCAAGTTTTTGGGGCGAACTTCTGATGCGCACAACTTTATGCTTTGACCTCTAATTGACCTGATTCTAACCACTACAAGTCAATCTTATTTCAATTTATCTATAGACACTATTTTCACTCAATTCCATCTTTATATGGAGATTTTGGACTCTCGTGATTGATTTAGTCACTTTTTGACTAAAACTCATAACTTACCTCCTCCAATTGCCACCAAAGGCACATTGATACCCAAAGACCATTCACACAGGTCCTATTTGGCTCAACCAACTTGTTTAAAGAGGTTTTTCCCTAGAGATACCACTCCTTTGAGAATTCACCCCCTGAACCCCAAATTCACATGATGGACTATATGCCCAAAACTCATATACAAGACCCAAAATCTTCTCTGGGCTCCCATATACTGCCATTTGGACAACAAACACCTACATCAACAATAATGGCTCATACCAGGGTCTAAACAATCATCACACTCATACAACCATTCATGATTATATTCATTCCACATCATCATATAATCATACACCACATCTAAACATCATCACATATCATACATAACATCACTCCCAGAATAGACATACAATACATAAGCATTCAACTCTACTTGGCACAATATATAACATAGACAATACATACACACTACCATGACTTGAATATTCCCAACACTGGAAAGGTTATGACTTCTTTGTCTTCTCCGGACTAGTTCCAGAGTCTTCACCTAAAATATTAGTCATGGAAGGGGGATGTGAGACAAAGTCTCAATAACCGGGAACACACACATAGCCCACTTATATATATATATATAAATAACCCATACAATAATGCACATGGTGCAATGAATGCAAAATGAGATGGTATGTATGTTCTCCCTTGTACACGGCTAGAACTACGGGCTAACATCATAACAAGACATTTTCAATAGGTGATTTCCTTCTAACAGTTGGTGAAGATTAATTTCAGGACATCACCAAGCTCACTTCACACTAATATACCCATCTAAAGGTAACACTAATACTTGGACCATGGTTCTCCTTCCCCAGGACCACCTCGAATTGGTGGTGATTTAGGGAATGTGCAATCCACTGTTGCCTAGCTTTCTGGGCCATGGGAGAGGATTTAGTGGCAGGGATCCCTCCCTTATTTCACCATATCATATATATATATTCATATCATATCATATCTCACTATCACCACCAAATCCACCATTCTCACAATGCTCATGTGGTGATTGTTCATGTCATGCTAACATGCCTCTAAACATGTATATCATCATCATAATCATCATCATGGTTATGCTAGTATGTAATGGTATGAGGATGCTACAAAATCATACATACACATCATACTTATCATATACAAATAGCCATGTACATACCATGATATATATAGAAAATCATACACATACACAAACAATATCGTGGTATGAACATGAACATGCATATATATACACATATATATACCAACATATAATACAAACATCCAGTTACATTAAGTTGTCAATACTATACACACATGAATCCCACAAGCTTCTCGGATTGCCAACCAAGACTTACACTCCTCTGATAAACCAAACAACTACTACAATACCATAGTATTTTCAATTAACATGTAGCATAATTATCCAAAATCCACAATTCAACCAATTGTGCTTAACCCAAGGTTCCAACAACATATCTATACACTAATAAGCTCTAATTAACCATCCATATCATAATCATCTTCATACCTCTTGGATTCCCAACTTCCTCAACCAAAAATAACCTAGGGTTAGGCATAAATCATACATACTCCCTCTAAAGCTTATACCCAAGCATCATTAACACTAAATAACACTTCATTAATCGCATTATATCTATTTTAATTGGTAGAATTCAGCCAAATCAGAACCCCTATGTATATATCCAAAAAAATCACCTTAAAAATCGAAGAAAAATGGAAAAGGAGGAGCAAAAATCACTTACCAACAATTAATCAAACTTCCTATGTCCAAAAATCACCTCCTAAGACTAGAATCTCGAACCCTAGCAGAGCCTCCTTTTTCCTCTCTCAATTTTTCTTTCATTTTCTCCGTCTAAAACTTGTCCGATATAAACAAATTTCCCACCTCTCGCCACGGCGCTATTAAGTTCGCTGCGGCGTGAGTACTCTCGGCTTGGAAAAATTTGAAATATCCCTAGTATCTTGCCGTGGTGGCCCTATACCTCGCTACGGTGTGGCCCTTCTCTATTTCAAATTTCAACTTTTGTCCAGTTTGGATTCTTTCTCTGGTCTTAGTTTCTTCGAGCTTGCACACATTATCAAGTGCACTTCCCATTAGCTCGAGGCTAAGTTCAGGATAATATAATGAGGGTTGTTACATCTAACACCAAAAGAGTTTGTGGTATTATTATACATGGTCATACAAAACATTACATATATAGTATTAGAATTTATTAGGTTTATTCTATTACACCTTATTGGCCATAACATTATTAGGCCTTATCCTATACCATATGTCAAATGGGTCATAGGAAACATGTGACGAATTAAAAACTTGAAGAATGAGGATGAAAAACCCGAGGGGAAATTTTGGAGGTATATATGGAATTAGCTGGAGGTTCCACATGTTAAAATCTTTTTTATGGCTTGCTTCTAATGATAGATTGCTTAGAGTAATAGAAAAAAGTGGATTAATAATGCTGGGATATGTGAATTGTGTAGTGTGGAGGAGGAAACTGCTTTAGATTCCTTAAGAGATTGCCATAAAGTTGTGGTAGTTTGGAGAAACTTGATTATGGAAGGTAATGATTCGAATTTCTTCACTGGCACCATTAAAGAATGGATGGAAAGTAACTTGGAAAGAGCAGTTAGAGGTGGAGTGCAAGATAAATGGCCTGCAAATTTTGGAGTGGCTTGCTGGTTAAAATGGAATTGGTGAAACAGAGCTATGTACAGAAAATTTTCATAGGCCTAGGAATCCACATCTCCTCATAAGGCATTTTCTTCAAGAATTTGAAATGGGGAAGGGACCTGAGCAAGCATTGCAAGATAGTAGAAAGCAACAATTAATTAGTTGGGAATTTCCCAAACAAGGAAGGGTCAAGTTAAATGTAGATGGAGCTGCTAAAGAGGGCAACAGTAGATCAGTATGTAGTGGGCATATTAGAAATGAACAAGGTAGATGAATTCAAGGGTTTTGTAGAAATATGGGTAGTTGTAATGCATTGATGGCTGAACTTTGGGGACTTCTAGATGGCTTGGAGGTGTGCTAGAGTTTGGGTCATAGAAGTATATAGGTTAAGAGTGATTTGAAATTACTTGTTGAATCCTATAAGAAGAAAAAGTGTCAAATGATGGAAGGCACATCTAAGTTAGGTGTGTTTACCATGCCAAGTAGTCATTTAAGTTTGTTGTTTGTTTTATTATGTAATTTTTAGTTGTGTTAGTCCATGGGACTCCATTTGTTTACCAAAAAAAAAGTTTGTCACTGAGAGAAAGCTGAACTTGCGAATTCATGTTTTCTAAGTACACTTTTTTTTTTATGTCAAAGTGCTCTAAAGATTTTTTATTGGGAGAACAATAGTTATGGACCAAAATCTGGAATTAATTTCAATAATAAAACAAAACTTTGCGAAACATCAATAATGGACCTAAGGTACTTTACTCATTAGAAAATGAAACCAAAATTATTGAAATACCTTTAATCAGTGTGAAATATGGGAAGATAAGTGTCAAACTTAAATGGCATTGTAAAACCTCTGAGAATGAGTGTCAAAAACTATGTGTGAAAGTTGAAATTTGTAAATGAATTTTCTTTCATCAATGTGAAATGTGGAAAGTTAAGTGTCAAATTTGTAATGCGAAACCTTTGAAAATGAGTGTAAAAAATTGGTATGATGGTTGAAATTGTAACTGAATTTCCCTTGAAGATTCCCAATTTTTCACACTAATCTTTTATAGTTTTACACTATTATTTCAATTTTTTACACTCATTTTTCCTCATTTCACATTGATGAAGGAAAATTTACAAATTTCAATGCTAATGGCCACTTTTTGACACTCTTTTTCCCCAGTTTTACATTAATAAATGAAAATTTACTTACAAATTTCAACTCTTATACCCAATTTTTTTTCACTCAACTTTAACAATTTTATATTACTATTTTAATTTTAGACACTCATCTTCCCGCATTTCACATTGATTCAAGGTATTTTAGTAATTTTGGTTTAAATTTCTAATAATTTTGGTTTCATATATATATATATATATATCTTTTGAGGCTTGATGTTTGTTACAAAATAATTGATATATATATTTTAATTGTTTTCCAATGTCACCTTGATATTGTTCTTGAAATATGTGTTCAATAAAAAAATGCAAATAATCCGTACATATACGTAGATGAGATACTCATAACTATATCAACATCATATTTTATCAATTTGTTTTTTGTGAAAAAAATAGAAGTAATGGAGTAGAGAAATATGGCATTTCCGAGTTTCAAATTTTCTCAAAAATAATATAAAATACAAAATTTGAATAAATAAATCAAAAGAGAAATTCAATTTCCCAATAAAATGTTGCCACATGGTTTTTTTTAACACCTGATCATTTAACCTTCTAACTCTCTATTAATCTACCGTTATCTATTGAATCAAACTCTATAAACAAAAAAATGTCAAAAGCCTATTTTGCAACCATGAGCACGTGGTTCTGATTGGTGCATTTTACAGCCATAATTTGATCCAAGAGGATATATTTTCCTAGCCGTGAATTCCATCAAGGAGGATGATAATTTCTCTGCCAAAATTTGACAAAGAAAGGATAATTCTCACTATGGCTTTCATTGAATTCAGTGACATTAATGCCCTATTTGGTTTACGAGTGTTTTTGATAGAAGTGGAAGTGAAAAAGGAAGTGAAAATGAGATTTAAAAGTGTATTTGGTATGTTAATGAAAGTATGACATAATTTTTATTTAATATATATATATATATTAATATTATTAAAACTCCAAACTACCTTTATGAGAATAAAAAAAAAATGAGTTTGAACTTTAGCAATGACGTAATGGAGGCTCTCAACCTTCCCCTTCACTAGCTCAAATCCATCAACGGCGAAAGCATCATCATCTCCTATCTCGACCTTCCTGCTGTCCCCCTCTCTTGACTTTCCCCTTCACCAACTCCAAACCCAAAACATTAACACAGATCTTAGATGTAGAAACATTCAGACCCAAAAAATATTCACAGGTGAGAAACAAAGATTTGTGTCATTGAAGCAACAATCATAGGTGAAAAGATGGGAAATCTAAGGTGGGGATGGAAGATCTGGAGTTGGAAAAAGAAGATCTAATAAGTTGAAGATGGTAGATTCGCCTGCCATCATCCTCCCTGGCAACGTCACTTGTCGTCGTCCTCCCTGCACTGTCGCATGCCAGCATCCTCCCTACACTATCACCTACCATCACCGTCCTTGCACTGTTGCCCGCCATCGTCCACCCTACACCATATCAGTTTGTTGGTTGAAGGGGCAAAATCGTCTAGATGTGAGACTTCCATGGAAGTCTTGTAACTTCCAACATGTGAGATAAGGAAGTCAATTCCATCATTTTTTATAGAAGTGGCTTCCTTCAAGAATAGATCTCTAGCGCACTAAACATCTCTTTTTCTTATTTCCACTTTCATTATCGTTTCCTTGAGAAGAGTTCCATCGTACCCAACGCAGCATAAGAGTGACATAAACATGTTTACTTTGCTATACATGCAAATGTTTTTCCTCACGAATTTTGGGCTAAACAGCATGATGTTTGTGCAAATGGAGGAGCTATTTCCTCACATAATGGAAATTTCAAAAAAATAACAGTGAATTGACAGAAAATTAAAAGGTTAAATGATGATTTGTTAAAAAAATCCACCTGGCAGTATTTATGGAAAAACTGGATATGAAAGATATAATTAATCTGAGATACAATTAAGGCGAAATACTTAAGTTTTCTCCTTGTCCATATCATTGCTTTCATAATTTGAGATGGATAATGAAAGACAGGTTCAAAATTTCAAAATCTAAATTGAATTCAACAGGACCCCAATTAGTGACTACAAAGATTTAATTGGCTCTCTAACAATTAACCATTAAGGCCGCCACCTCAAGAGCACTTACCATAAGTGCTTTTTCCCCCAAAAAGAGTGTAAATTTACTACTAGAAAAATTAAATTTAGCAAGGAAATTTGGTAAGAAATCACTAATCACTCGCTAAATAATCTAAATAGCGAGAAATTGTAAGTTCGTAACTATTGTTAAATTTAGCAAAGAAATTAGCGAGAAATGTCCTTTACTTCGCTAAATTAGTGAGGAATTTCTTATTTCTTACTAAATTATTTATAATTGCGAGAAACTTAGTGAGGGATTTGTCCCTCACTAAATTTTTTAAAATTAATTTTAATAGATTAAAATTATTTTATTAAAAATTTAATTTTAATGAATTAAATTTTTTTAATAATTAAGTTATAAAATTATTTTTATCAGATGATATTTTAAATTAATAAAAATAGTTAAATTAATTTTTATAACTTGTTGGCAAAAAGATAAAACTGAAAATTCATTTATTACAAAATTCAAAATATAAAGTATTTTATGATATTAATAATTGAAAATATAATATATTTTTATTTTTTAACAATATATTAATTTACAAATATATACATGTGTGTGGGTTTATTAGTTTGTAGATAAATAATATATATTTAATGGAATTAGATCCCTCACTAATTTAGTGAGAAAATCAATTCTTCACTCATTAAATTTATTGATGCGATTTATAGCGATCAAATTAGTAATAGATTTTATTTCTCATTATTTTAATTTACCGAGGAAAAAAGAATATTTAGCAAGAGATTTATCTCTCACTAAATTGTTATTTTCTAGTAGTTGGAAGGTGACCACATCCTGTGGCCAAAAAAAAAAACACGGAAAGAAAGGTGGCGACCACGACCCTAAACAAGCCCTAAGTACTATGCGTTTTTGTGCATCACACATCGTGGTGACTTGCCTAGTATAGACTCGTTGCTGGACTCGGTACGAATGTGGTCTAGCACAAACTCATCATGACTTGCCCACTCTTGGTTAAGGTGAGCATTGATTCCTTAATGAGAATAAAAATGATAATTTGATAAAATGATATATGTTTTACTATGTCATGAAGACGAATGGACATGTGTGTTTAATTGGACAACGTTATCCTTAATAATAATAATAATTGTTATTAATTACTATAACTTATTTTTAATATTCAATAAAATAATAAAATATTCAATTTTAATTTCTTTCATATATTTCTATAAAAAAATCAAAATATAGTTTATTTTGACAGTATGGCTCACTTAAAAAAAAATCATATGAATATTACATCCTGTGCAACATATTCAATTATAATTTCTTTAAATTTGATAAAACATATACGACTTGACAATTTTGACGCATTTCAGACATGCAAAGGGGTTTTTTTTTTACTTTTGTGATTGTGTTCACTGATCACTGTAGATCAATAGTTGTGGCTTTCTTCCCGTTTTGAAATCTTCTCAATAGCTCATGTTCGTCCCTTAATTTATATAGAACACTACTTTGTACTAATATTATTTGAACTAGATCAGACCGGTTGGTCAGTTGGTTTGACCAGGTGAATCGGGAATCAATGTTTGGTTTGGTTCAAACAAGGAGGGGAAACAGCCGATTTTGGCAATAATGAGAATCGACTGAAAATCGATGGAATTAACCATGAACCATAGAACCTTTATGGACCGATTGAGAACCAATTTGAGTTGATTGAATTATTTTTAATTTTAAGATAAAATAACACTTTTAATACTATATGGTATTATTTTTTGCATAAATTTTTTATCAATATTATAATATTATATAAGTATTATTATGATATAAAATTATTAAAAATGATAAACTTACTTAATAAATAATATAATAATAAATATTTTGTTGACTATTTTAAATTCAAGATGTGATTATGAATGAATATTGACTTATTTAGTTTTTAATATTATATTATGAATCTTATTAATAATAGTTTTTTATTTTTCTATATAACATAAAATTAAAAATATATTAATTTTATTATTATCAATTTGATTATAATTTAATTATGATTGAACCGTTATAGTGCCTCGACCGACCAGTGCAATAATTAGTTTGGTTTCGATAACCTTTGCTTCGTACAAGGTTACCGATTTTTACTGGGTCATGACACATTTCGCACTCTTTGCTTCCTGGGTTGGGCCAACAAATTAAACAAGTCAAATTCCAATGCCCAAATTCGTTTACATTCTCTTCTTCAATTTTGTGGGTCCAGTCCATCTCATTTTATCCCAGACAATTATATCACTTTTCTGATATGTATACCCCATATCTATGCTTTTATGGTATAACACTATTTCCTTTCTAGCTTACTAATAGAAGAAAAATCTATGGTTGATGACAAGAGATATATATATATATATATAAATTTAAGTATAAATTCAACAAATTAATGTCTTAAATATAAAAAATATATAAAACATTTGAGTTTTAAACAAGTATTTTAAAAATAATATAAAAATATTTATAACAATAAATCAAAAATTGAGTTTTTCTATACAATATTAAGTTATTTCCAACATTTTTAAAGAAAACTAAGGATATATATATATATATAATTAATATGTATAATGAAGAATCATACATGTATTGTCTATACACACAATAACTTCTTTTATGGCAATGTTTGCTCAAGATAGACAGCTAGACTCATATGAACCACGGCAAAGCTTTTATTTTCTACTAAAGAACGTCTTTGAAAAAAAAAAACTTAGTATGAAAGTTTCCTAGCAAAACACATTCAACATGAACATAAGTACATAAAAATGTCATAACAATCTAAACTTATTTAAACTTTCAAAACGGACGAACTAAGAGCAAGAAGATATATCTGACTCTGAGGAACATGAACTTCCTGTTACCCCTTCCGCACTCTCTAAGGATTTCACATTAAGAAAAAGATGACTTCAAATTGGTGCTTACAATAAAGCCAAGCATTACATTAATAATGAAAATAGCTATCAATTTATTTAAAAATTTAAAACAAATAAACTAACCTTGGAAGAAATTTTTCATAGGTTTACGTAAACAAATTATACTAAATAGTAGAAATGAAAAATGTAAGGTCATAATTCTTTGACAAAAGTTATAATCCAAAACAAACCTGCATGGTCTGTCAAAAAATGGTCGTTGTGGGGTTTTCTTCCCAAAGACGGCTTCCCAAACTGAAGATGAAAATGGTGCCTATTTGTCCAAAAATTCTCGAACAGCTTTTTCATTTCCATTAATGTTCTGATAATATCTTGAGCCTCGGCTACACCTCTTTCGTTGCAGATAGGCCTATGAAAGTTAATAAATTTGAAGAATGACCTGCTTCTAACATCTCCACACAAAAACTCGATAGCATCCTGCAAACTGTTACACTTGTAGAGTCCTTGTATGAGGACTGTGTAACTAAAAGCATTTGGTGAAATGCCATTATTCTGCATTTTCCTGAAAATCCTTATGGTATCATCAGCTTTATGGGCCTTTGTGTAGCCTTCCACAACAGCTGTGCATATGACGACCCCTGGAATAGTACCCTTCTCCCGCATCAAACCAAAAAGTTTCATGGCCTCTTGAACAAGACCATGTTTGTATAAACCATCAAGCATGGCCACAGCATTGGGGATAAGACCAGTTTCCTTCATCTTCTTGAAGATCTCATCAGCGTCTTGAGGTACGGACTCTGGAGCTGGTTGATCATGACTTGACTTTTTCTCTTCTTTCAATTGGCTGCTTCCTGCATCCTCCGAGGGATTAGCTCTTTTATTATCAAAACCAAGCTTGAATTTTTCAAGGAAACTTTTGTCCTTTAAGGGGATTCCTTATTTGTTTCCATAGCCATGTTTCTACTCCGAAATTGAGGACCGGTTTGGCAATATATATTTGTCGTGTCGACATCACCTAGTGGACTATCAGATCTTGAAGTGGCAGGACGGGAGCCTCTGCTAGATTCTCGAAAATGTGGAGGAGGCTGATTGAATAGGTTGTCACTTCTTGAAGGCGTATTTGGAATTGATTCTGAGAAATGCTGTTGGATTCAGTTAGTGCTACCATTGTCATCAAAACGTAAAAAATCATCAGATGCTCCCATGGTTCGTTTGATGGAGACATTATAATCATCGGAGGAGCTAAAGTGGCGTATTGACCTAAGCCACGGTGCCCCCAAAGAAGCACCAGAGAAATGCAATGGAGAAGATGTACAACGTGGAAGAGAGAGCCTGTAAATGCTGGAGGATGATACAATCCTATAGAACTTCCTTTGCAATGCAGGCATGTATACCTGTTCATGGGTCGGGCAAATCATAAAACAACCGCCCTCCAAACAAAAGTAAAAGTAAACGAATGTACAGACAAAAATAAGCAGACAATCCAATAATGAATGATCAAGTAACAGAGCATCCAGGAAGTAAGGAGAAAGAGGACCAGGTGACCTAAAATTTTACACACCCTGCATAGAAGATGGGATTATTATATTATGAATACAGACATAAGATATTAGAGTCAAGATTAATCTATCCAAAAACATGTTGTTCTACTTAATTATCTGATTTGACACCAGACATTAAGTTTTAGCCACATTTAATTTTGAAACTCAACACATGTTATATAAGCATTATATGATGCTGACCATTGCATTCCTGAAACAAAGTCAGCCAAATGTTAATTTTATGAAATCTAAAACTTAGGTGCACAACAAGCTTGAGGCAAGGAGTTCAGGCTATTTCTGATTCGAGTTCAGAAGAATAAAAGCTGAAGATCATATGATAAGAACATTCAAGGATGGCTGATGCAGTTTAGCTATACTCAATATCACACATAAAGACACTAGGAGTAATGGCTGTTAGAGGAAAGAGAGAAAATTACTGATAAGTCAGCATAAGCTACTGGGGAGGAATAACTTGGATGAAGAGAAAAAAAAAAGAAAAAAATTGCATGAGATAAAAGATTGTTTTGCTTAGAATTTATCACAGATTTCTTTTCCTCTCCAGACAGTGTTAAGCAATAAGAATCCACAAAACTAAGAATTAAAGATCACTACAGTGATCCAACGAAATGACCATTACTATTAAATCTAGGCTCTAGACTCGCAGTGGTTTCCCCCAAATCAGCCAATCAACGCTGCACCATGATGAAGTAATTGCTAGGCATAAAATTTATGCTGACTTTTCACCGTTTTCATTACTGTAAAGATATAATTCCTTTGTATACACATTTTGCAGATATGAAGATAACTGGGGAATATTTAAAGATTTTTTTTTTATTTTTATAAAAATAGGAATCACATTAAGAAAAAGAATAGATGAAAATTTAAGGATGTTGAAGATTTGGGGGGAGGTGGTGATAAGGGTATCATATAATCCATCTCAGCATTGTGCAATAGAAACCAATGTGTTAATGTGTTCCTAGTCGGTGGATACTTATTGTGGATCCAAATTTCTATGGGGGAAAAATAAAGACGCAGTAAGAAAACATCATCAACTTACAGGAGATCAATCTTATTCCTACGAAAACTCAGAACCAAAATAGACATATAGATATACAAGTCTAAAAGCTCAGGTATCACAAAGGGTGCTTCCCTTCACCATCAGTGCAGTGAGACTAGAAAATAATAGCTTCCACAAACTAAATTTTATCAAGATGGAAAAGAAATACAAATAAAATGGTCATTCAAATGCAAGCCACAATAAACTAGAAAGAATGTGTAACTAGGAACTGAAAGACAGTCATTTGGGATATGCAAAAATTTACCATCTGCTTGTTGTGCAGCTATCCACAACTGTCGCTGGAATCAGATCAAAGCGACTCTGAAAAGCTTCAGGAAGCCTGAAACCAACAGAAATCAAATCCTTGTAAAGCATACGGCAAAGTGATTATTATATGAACTTGCGATACCAATTTACCCCTTAGTTAGAGGTTCAATCAATATTCCTTTCCTAATACCAGCTGGGCTGGTTAAAGCATAATAATGCTCCATGCTTGGCATAAATTTAGAGCCAAAAGATGTACATAAAATTAAAGACCACAGCAGTTGCACGGTGGGGGCTTGAAATCCTGTATCCATTCCCTTTTAAATGAGCATCAGGCCACTCTCACCCCATGCGCAGGCAAGCCAAGCTATAAAGGTTACATAAACTTTTCCAGCTTCTAAGGAGGCAATGTTTATCCACAACCAGATTACTGAAATATGTTTTACATTGCTCTGTAATATCCAACCAGAACATCCTGTTACACCATCTTCACTTAAGATTTTAGAGCGCATCAAAGGCAATGCAATAACAGAAAGTTAACCAAAATAAGTGAATGTGAACATAAACTCAGACATTGAATTAAAAAAAAATCAAAAACTCAGAAGCACAAATAAAGTAAAGAATGGCCATAGAATTATCATGTATAAAAAGCAAACTGAAAACATGCAAGGAGCTAACCCTTTTTCCTGACCTTATTTCACATTAACTAAAGCCGCATTTAAAAGCATATTCATAAATTGCACAACCCAAGAGCCATATATTTTTTTTTATTTTATTAACCTGACTTTCAGTTAATTTCCCCTTCTCTTATCACATTGGTAGCAGAGTGTGAGAAAACTACAATGAGATTTCCTTTTTATACCCCTGCAGCCCCTTTACAGCACCAGCTTATAAATAAGTTGTGTTGATTGTCTGATTGATGAAATGAGTGAACAGTCAAAATTTTTTATCCATACCCAATTAAGATAGATCAAAACAAGAAAGTGATATCAGGAATAAAGTCAGTTAAATCCATGTAATAACCCCAGAATCTGAAATGTTCTAAGGGAATCTTCAATAAGAAAAAAATAGAGTCCAAAAACAGCTCAGTTTGGGGCTTCGGTTGGGTAAGACACAGAAAAGAAGACACTTGCCTTGAAAGAAGATGCCACTTGTGGGAAGACGCTTTAGTTAGAGCTTCGCCACGTTGATTGGTCATTTGGCAAGAAACTTGGTTAAAAACAATAAATAAAATAGTAAAAAAGTTGTAAATAATACTATAAACAAAAATAAATGACTCAATGGTAAAAAAAAAATGTTGTAATGCAATTTTTTTATATATATTTCTATATGTGTTTTCATGGTTTCTAGCCTAGCTCTATTTCTTTTCAACTTCCTTGACAACCAACGTTGAATAAAAGTGGGGCTAGGGGTGCTGGAATCATAACAAATTACCCTCAAAATAGGGACCTAAATGGGGTCCCCCAACTTTCCCAACCATTTGAGTAGGACCCACCCATATAATTAATAGAACTACCATGCTATATGGTCCTTTTTTCATTCCCACTGGAAGATTAATTGAATTTTTAAAGGTGTAAAAAACATAAGCATACACACAGTCACATACACACATATTAGTGTTGTTTCTAATTGTTCCGAGCAAATTACATCCCTATGTCCAATGTTGATTACTTTTGGAATAAAACAAAAATATCAACAATAAAACAATTAAATGGCCATCACTTCCCCACAGCCTACTTTATCAGACCAATTAAATGCTTCATTAGATCTTTTGGCCCATGCAGGATTGAAGAATCTCTAGTACGTGATTTGTTGTCATCATATGTATGCAAACGTGAGTGGATAATTACATGAAAGAGGTGAAGCTGAGTCAAGTACCCTACAATCTGCCGTATGATAAAATAAAGAAAGTGGTACCAAACTCTGAAACTATCCCAATG
Source organism: Adenanthera pavonina (assembly GCA_026686845.1). Lineage (NCBI taxonomy): Eukaryota > Viridiplantae > Streptophyta > Magnoliopsida > Fabales > Fabaceae > Adenanthera > Adenanthera pavonina. Next base: position 33,261,561 of record JAIVEN010000015.1, read on the forward strand.
CCATCATATGTCATTTTTCTTTGAACATTTTAAATGCACTGTACCGATGAGATGACTCAGCTTCCTCTTTAAGAAGAGACACGAACCCTTGATAAATATGGATCTCCTATGGGAAGAAAATCTCAAAATTTTTAAAGTGAAAAAAATACATGTGCCTGATAATGGATTCCACTTCTAATATGTGGATACCACAAAAATGGAATCCACCATTGTATGCATATCTCTCTTTTCACTTTAGAATAAAATATTCTAGAAAAATCAACTTAAATGTTCATTGAGGAGCTAAAGACTTTTTTCTTTTTGTCTAGGTGGACTTACGGGACTAGACAAAATTATCTAACGCAGGTAGTAATCTAAAATCCCTACCTATTAACCTATACACACATACACATACTCACTTCTCACCAATATAGGACTTAAGAGCCTACACCTATTAGTAAGGGGTCCGCCAGAAGCTCTTTCAAGAGTATCCACTTTGGAGGCATTATAAAAGGGATAGTTCTATGGAGTGGAGGATGCCAGGAGATGAGTATCAGCAAAATAATACTACATAGTTCATATTGGGCCTAACCTCTTGGCTCTTGATGCATGAAAGCTAATCCCAAATCAATCATACTTCAACTCTGAGCCATGATATTACTAGGATTTTAAATAAAATAGTTATAAAGCCATGTTGTCTAACTAATTGATTAATATATTTTTTTCAATAGTCCCTCAAAATTTATCATTCTTTCAATAGTCCCCATAAGATGGGTGTATAAAAGCTTTCAAATTAAAGGAATCTCCCTCATTATTTAGTCTTGAACAATATTACAAATTTTAAATTCTAAAAAGTTGTTAGAAATTTAAGAAAAAAAGGATGTTTTCAAAAGATGTGTAAACTTGGTGCCGAAAAAAAAAAAAGATGTGTAGACAACATAAATTCTAACACCTCATATTTTTTCATAATTATCTAATATCCGATACTATCGTATCAAATTAAGCATTACTGGACCTAAATGGGGGTAACTTTGCCAATGTGGTTTTTTCATCCACAAGGCATGAACTCTAGACTTTACTAACAGGGTGTTCAAACTTCATATATTTAGTTAGCATAGTTAAAAGGGATCACAGGTTGCCATTTTTTTGGTATAATAGATTTTTCCCACCTGACAATATTATACACACACACACACACACACACATATATATAGTTAGCTATAAAACAACTTTTGTCCTCATGGAAAGATTCTGTTGCATTCTATGGAAATGGTTTATGGTCATACAACTATCATGCATCCACTCAAGTTTCTCCTATTAAGATGTTGGGAACCACAATTTGAACATGATATTCCCAAGCAATGTAAATAATTTTCCTTATATTGATAAGTTGGATAATCAAATGTTAACTTTATTTTTAATTCAATAGAAAAAATTTTATTTTTAATTAAAAATTTGATTTTCTTTAATTGTGACCGAGAATTAACAATACCAACAATATTTCTATGTAAAACATTGAAATACTATGTAAAACCTTAAAATAAATTTAAATTAAGCTTTTTATTAAAAAGATTAGAAATGGGTTTGTATGGAGTAAGAAGTGAGCTATATTGTTAATGGCTAATAAATATATAAAGAAAATTTTTTATAAATTTTATTATATATAAAATTTAAGGTGGAATGTGAAATTTAAAGTGTATTGCCTCAGTTGTTGTTTTCTTTTTGCTTTGTATGTAGCTTTAGTGATGGGAGACACGTTAGGAACCCGTCCTAAGAGCCTTCTTTGATATAAAGATCGTGCAACTCAAGGAAAGATGAATTGAACGCAAGAACAACGAAGAACAACAATGAACAAAAACTAAAGAAAATAGACACGATGAAATAAGAAGACTGAACAAAATGTTAGTCGAAGGAACTAGACTCCAAGAGAACCCGTCTCTTGAATCCTAACTCCGGGACGCCACAAGGATCACCACTCCTTGATAAGTCCTCATTCTTTCTTGCACTCAAGGATAAGCAAGAAAGAACTCACAGAACAACAATAAAGTTGCTGAAAAGAAATTCATTCATTCATGTTGTGGTTTGCAAGAGTACAAGAGGTGCCTATTTATAGGCAAGTATTAACCCACAAACTAACTCTAGTTCACACCACAAACCTAACTTTATTAATGCTAATTAATACAAAAAGGAAATCCTAAGTCAAAAGGAGCATTTAATTCTAATTTTGAATTTGAAAAGGTTGGCTCCTCTTAAATGCATAAAGCAAAGCAAATCAGATCATTATTTGCCTTTTATTGAAAAGGAAACAAATTGACTAAAATAATCCTAATAAAACTTATTAAAAACGTCACTTTTAGTGACCACATGAGAAGCACATGTATTTTAAGTGAATTCTCCATATTGGGCCTTCTCCAAGTTGGGCTTGTTGACTATAATTTGGCTCCACATTTTCAGCTTGCCTCTTTCTTTGTTTTGGACCTTAAAATCATTCAAATACAATGGTTCCATGTTAATCACATTTTGGATCAACCCATTCATGGCTTGCTTCATGGCTTTGGTCCTAGCTCTGGTCATTGGTCCTCCAATGCCTTGAAGTGGGTCTTGAATTTGTCCATGGCCCATTGCTTCCCTTAAAGTGCCTTCATCATTCCCTCCCTCCTGAAAAAGGATTCGTCCTCGAATCTGAAATGTCAAAAAGAGAGAGGTCAGCCACATTAAAGGTTGCACTTACATTTTCATAAGTATGAGGCCAATCAATTTTATAAGCATTATCATTTATCCTTTCCAAAACTTGAAAAGGACCATCGCCTCTTGGGTGCAATTTAGATTTCCTTTGTTCAGGAAACCTCTCTTTCCTTAGATGAACCCACACCCAATCTCCAGGCTCGAAGACAACCTTCCTGCGACCTTTGTTAGCCTGTTGAGCATATTGCTCATTTTTCCTCTCAATGTTTGCTTTTACCTTAGCATGTAAGTCCTGTACAAACTTAGCTTTCTTTTCAGCATCAAGGTTAGCAAACTCAGTAACAGGCAAAGGAAAAATATCAAGTGGAGTCAAAGGATTGAACCCATAGACAACTTCAAAAGGAGAATAACTAGTAGTAGAATGCATAGCTCGGTTATATGCAAACTCCACATGAGGTAAACACTTTTCCCAATTTTTAAGATTTTTATGCAATATAGCACGCAATAAAGAAGAAAGTGTTCGATTTACTACCTCTGTTTGCCCATCCGTTTGGGGATGTGCAACTGTTGAAAACACAAGCTTAGTTCCCAGTTTAGCCCATAAAGTTTTCCAGAAATGACTCAAGAATTTAACATCACGATCACTAACAATGGACCTGGGTAAACCATGCAATCTAACTATCTCCTTAAAGAACAGATCAGAGATGTGAACAGCATCATGTGTTTTAGAACAAGCAATGAAATGAGCCATCTTGCTAAACCTATCCACCACAACAAATACACTATCCTTACCAGCAGGGGACTTTGGCAATCCAAGCACAAAATCCATAGAAATGTCCACCCAAGGATGTGAAGGAACAGGCAAAGGTGTATATAATCCATGGGGATGCACTCGAGATTTAGCATGCTTGCACACAATGCATTTATCACACACAGAAACAACATCCTTGCGCATATGTGGCCAATAAAAATGATCTTTCATCATAGCCAAAGTCTTATCAACTCCAAAATGACCCATTAAACCTCCTCCATGAGATTCTTTAACCAAAAGCTCACGCATAGAACATGCAGGAACACATAGCTTACTTCCCTTAAACAAGAAGCCATCAAATCTATAAAAATCATCAACACCATGATTCTCACACAATTTCCAAGTTTCAGCAAAGTCAACATCACATTCATACATGCTTTTCAAGGATTCAAAACCAATCAACTTAGCCTGCATAGATGTAATGAGACTATATCTCCTAGACAATGCATCGGCAACAACATTATCTTTTCCATGCTTATGTTTCAAAACATATGGAAAAGATTCAATAAACTCAAGCCAAACAGCATGTCTTTTGTTCAATTTGTTTTGGGTCTTAAGGTATTTCAAACTTTCATGATCAGAATGCAAAACAAATTCATTAGACCACAGATAATGTTGCCAATGTTCTAAGGTTCTTTTTAGTGCATACAACTCTTTATCATAAGTAAAATAATTCAAGCATGCACCACTAAGCTTCTCACTAAAATATGCAATTGGTCTAGCCTCTTGCATCAAAACAGCTCCAATTCCAATACCAGAAGCATCACATTCAACTTCAAAAACCTTAGAAAAGTCAGGAAGAATAAGTAGAGGGACATTGGTTAGCTTATCTTTCAGTGTTTGAAAAGCCCTCTCTTGTGCCTCACCCCATTTAAACACAACATTTTTCTTTACCAGTTCATTTAGAGGTGCAGCAATGGTTGAGAAGTCCCGCACAAATCTCCGGTAGAAACTTGCAAGTCCATGGAAACTCCTCACTTCATTTGCATTCCTTGGTGTAGGCCAATCGTGGATAGCTTTCACTTTCTCCTCATCCACTTGAATCCCTTCAGCACCTACAACAAACCCAAGGAAGATAACAGAATCCAAACAAAAAGAACATTTCTCTAAATTGGCGAAGAGTCTATTTTCACGTAAGATATCAAATACAGCACGCAAATGTTCAGCATGCTCATCAAGACTCTTAGAAAACACCAAAATATCATCAAAGTATACGACCACAAACTTTCCTATGTAGGGACGAAAAACATGATTCATAAGACTCATAAATGTGCTAGGAGCATTAGTCAATCCAAACGGCATAACTAACCACTCATACAACCCAAACTTAGTCTTAAAAGCAGTCTTCCATTCATCCCTTCTTTCATCCTAATCTGATGATATCCACTCCTAAGATCTATCTTTGAAAATAAACAAGCACCATGCAGTTCATCTAGCATGTCATCTAACCGAGGAATGGGATATCGATACTTAACTGTAATTTTGTTGATGGCACGACAATCTACACACATTCTCCACTTGCCATCTTTCTTGGGCACCAAAATGACTGGAACAGAACATGGACTAAGGCTTTCTTTCACGAACCCCTTTTTCAATAGTTCCTCAACTTGCCTTTGAATTTCCTTAGTCTCCTCTGGATTTGCCCTATATGCAGGCCTATTTGGAATAGATGCTCCAGGGATGAAGTCAATCCTATGCTCAATGCCTCTTATTGGGGGCAACCCATCTGGTATCTCCTCTGGAAATAATTCCTTATATTCCTGCAACAAGCTCAAAACACTAGAAGGAAGAGAGTTATCTAAATCAGAAATAGTTAGATACACTTCCTTATACATAAGTACAAAGGAAGGTTCACAAAACAAAGCTCTTTTGATTTCTCCCCCTCCAGCAAACAAAGTTACTTTTGTTTCTTCACTCTCATTCTTTTTCATAAAGCTCCTTTGCTCTTTTCTTTTGAGCTCACTTGCTTTTCTTTCTTTCTCATGCTCTTTCTTTTCTTTTTCTTTCATTTTACTCTCTTGCGTAATTCTCCTTTGGTCTTCAAGAGCCTGCACTGGACTAAGAGGTGTTAGCACAATGGTCTTATTATTATACTCAAATGAGTACCTGTTAGTGTAACCATCATACTTAATCCTCCTATCATACTGCCATGGCCTACCAAGTAACAAGTGTCCAACATGCATAGGTACAACATCACATAAAACCTCATCTTTATAGCTACCTATGGAAAATGCTACAATCACTTGTTTAGTTACCTTAGCATCCCCACTTTCATTAAACCACAGCAAATTATAAGGTGTAGGATGCTTCAAAGTTGGTAAACCAAGTTTCTCAACTAACAAGGTGCTTGCTACATTGGTACAACTACCATTATCAATGATAAGATTGCATACCTTGTTATTAATGAAACATCTAGTATGAAACAAATTCTCGCGTTGCTCTCTCTCATGGCCCACCTTTGGCTGTATGTTAAGAGCACGCCTGGATACCAATACTTCTCCTTCAACGGCCTCAGCTATCTCCACATCAGAATCATCTTCACTAGAGTTTAACTTGGCCTCCTTCGTGTCTTCATCACTGCTTTCACTAGTCACACAACCATTCTCAAGAGCAATCATAGTTCTTTTAGTGGGACATTGTGAAGCAATATGACCAAACCCTTGACATTTAAAACATTTAACTTTAGAAGAATCAGAAGAAGAAAATTTAGAAGGCTTACCTTTGGAACTAGGAATCTGTTCTTTCAACTTGTTCTTTTCCTCAGGTTTGGGCTCACCTTTCCATTTAGAAGACACATTATATTCCTTTGATCTGCCATAGGATTTATATTCCTTGTTTGAACTCCCATATGACTTCACTTTCTGTTTTGCCTTCAAGTGCCTTTCAACTTTAATGGCTTTATGCAATAACTCCTCCACATCAAGATAGTTTTGCATCTCAACCTCAGCAGCAATATCTGGATTCAATCCTTTAAGGAACCTTGCCATTGTTTGCTCAGGATCTTCATCTACATGGGCCTTTATCATGGACATCTCCATCTCCTGGTAATAATCCTCCACACTCATGGTTCCTTGTTTTAATTTTTGAAGCTTCATGTGTACATCCCTATGGTAATGATTTGGCACATATCATTTTCTCATAATTGTCTTCATTTCGTGCCATGTCCTAACAGGACCCTCTCCAGTTCTCCTCCTAGTACTACACAACTGGTTCCACCAAATACTAGCATAGTCTGTAAATTCAACAGCAGCTAATCTTACCTTGCTTTCCTCAGAATATGAATTGCATTCAAACACAAGCTCCACGCGCCTTTCCCACTCTAAGTAACCATCAGGATCAACTTTCCCTTAGAAGGAAGGAATCTTCATTTTTATATTGGAAAGGGGATCCTTCTTATGCTCTTGGTTATGTCTAAATGTATGCCGGCTTTGTCTAGCTCTTCTTGGTTGCAGCTCTTCCTCCTCAAATTCAGTTCCCACCTCTTCTTCACCATCATCAGAATAGATCATATGGTGCTTTCCTCGACTTGTTTTAGAATGAGAAGGGGAAGCTTCCATCACATCTAATCTTATACTCAATTTCTTGAGTTGATCATTTATGGAGTCCATAAAGAGCTTCAAATATGGCATTTGAGTTTCACTACTACCAGACATGTTTCCAAGAACCTGAAATGTTAGTGCAAATTCAAAGAGCAATGGACCTCACCACTCTCTCACGTGTTGCACTCAAAATGATGTAAGTTCACTTGTGTTTTGCACACTTTAAAGGCTTTTTCCAAAAAATGATATAATTACACTCTTGCCTTTTACCACTCACTCTTGCTTCCTATGAGAGTGCAAAATTGAATCTGAACTTAAATCAAGAAGCAATGTTTTAAGTGGCAATCTCAAAGTCAAAGATCCAAAAATTTAAATTCTCAAAGAGTGTAAAACGTTGGTGACCAACAAAGAAAGATGGGCTTTCTGTTTTTAGCAAAAGAAACAAATTTTCCAGCCAAGAAAAGAGAAAAGGAAATGCTGGAAATTAAGACAAGAGAAAAGATGTGGCATGTATACCAAAGGAAGGAACTTTTAGATGACTATCAAATATGAAACAAGAAAGGAACAAGTTAGGGAATTTAAATTATGTAGGAAAATAGACAGAATTAAACTAGAAGAGTAAAATTCTGAGTAGAAAATAAAAGACAAGAATGGAAACTTACCACAAATGAGAAATTATGAATGGGTATTCAAAAGTTGATTCTTCTTTAATGAGATCAGAAAAGGGAGCAATTAAATAACATTAATGCCCAATCACAAAAGGAAATTTGTAATTCAAAGTATCACCTTGATTGAAAGATCTCAAAATGGGAAAGAAAACAAGATCTCCTTAATTTTTTTTTTTTTTTTTTGAATTTGCCTAGGCAGCTATATTTCTTTTTCTTTCTTTCCTTTTTTTTTTTTTTTTACATATGAATTTTTTTTTTTCAAGGCTGCAATCAATTCTTTTTTTTTTTTTTTCTTCCTTCTCTTTTTTTTTTTAAGTCAATTTCGATTTTTTTTTTTGGCAAATTCAGAACAAGAAATCTGGGCAGCAACTAAATTCTTTGGGCAGATAACAACGAACTCCACAATCTCAATGGAAACAAGAATCAAATATGGTAAGATCCTTTAGCAAAGAAAATGAAAGAAAATGGACAATGAAATTAGAATAGATCATGCCACAATAAGAACAAAACGAAAGATTATGAAGTCTGGAAAATAGATCAAGAACATAGAACAAAATAGCAAGGTAAAAATGAATGAACAGTGTCATATAGTACAATGAACAGTGACAAAGGAACAGTACGGATGAACAGTACGGATATTTTCTGGACAGAAAGCCTGAACAGTACGGATGAACAGTGCTACGATTTTCTGGATAGCAAGGAGAAATGGAATTAAACAACAGAAACACACCTTGATTTGCAAGCCGAAGCTCTGATACCAAATGATGGGAGACACGTTAGGAACCCGTCCTAAGAGCCTTCTTTGATATAAAGATCGTGCAACTCAAGGAAAGATGAATTGAACGCAAGAACAACGAAGAACAACAATGAACAAAAACTAAAGAAAATAGACACGATGAAATAAGAAGACTGAACAAAATGTTGGTCGAAGGAACTAGACTCCAAGGGAACCCGTCTCTTGAATCCTAACTCCGGGACGCCACAAGGATCACCACTCCTTGATAAGTCCTCATTCTTTTTTGCACTCAAGGATAAGCAAGAAAGAACTCACAGAACAACAATAAAGTTGCTGAAAAGAAATTCATTCATTCATGTTGTGGTTTGCAAGAGTACAAGAGGTGCCTATTTATAGGCAAGTATTAACCCACAAACTAACTCTAGTTCACACCACAAACCTAACTTTATTAATGCTAATTAATACAAAAAGGAAATCCTAAGTCAAAAGGAGCATTTAATTCTAATTTTGAATTTGAAAAGGTTGGCTCCTCTTAAATGCATAAAGCAAAGCAAATCAGATCATTATTTGCCTTTTATTGAAAAGGAAACAAATTGACTAAAATAATCCTAATAAAACTTATTAAAAACGTCACTTTTAGTGACCACATGAGAAGCACATGTATTTTAAGTGAATTCTCCATATTGGGCCTTCTCCAAGTTGGGCTTGTTGACTATAATTTGGCTCCACATTTTCAGTTTGCCTCTTTCTTTGTTTTGGGCCTTAAAATCATTCAAATACAATGGTTCCATGTTAATCACATTTTGGATCAACCCATTCATGGCTTGCTTCATGGCTTTGGTCCTAGCTCTGGTCATTGGTCCTCCAATGCCTTGAAGTGGGTCTTGAATTTGTCCATGGCCCATTGCTTCCCTTAAAGTGCCTTCATCATTTAGCTCAAAGCATTCCAGGTGTGTGAGCAGTTCTAAATACCTTCTATCAATATATCGCCATCATAAGGAATGTAATCATCCTAAATGCATGCGGAGGTTCAAAAACCTCACACAACAGTAGTTAATAAAATTAATATAAAATAATTGCAAGCATACAAAAAGCTTCTATGTGTATTAGGATGCAATCCAATTTCTAATTTTATGCTTGGCATAAAACATTACTATCCCATATCTCGTGGGAACAAACAAAATACACAAATAAAACAAAGGACTGTGACCTTGTCCTTTCATTCTTCAATGCACTCACCGGTTCATTCACACTTTGGGCTCACCAAGTCGTGACCTCAATGAGACTTTGAATATTCTAAGTTCATGTATCAAGAACACTAAAGTGCTCTGCACAGAGCAATTTTTTAAAATAGTCCAGAAAGTTCCCTGGCCACATGCATCACAGAATCTAACTTTGATCACCTACTAGGCATTATGGACATATCAGCGTAATTTTGTACCAGTAAAAAAGAGTTTCACCTTGTACAAGCAACTGAACATTATGCAAGTAGAGACTACCCAGGCAAAATGAAAAAAATATTAACAGTCTTGAAGAACGACATGGCATAATTCGTCTCATAATCCACAACCCCATAGATAGATAAGCAAACAAGTAGAAAGTGCATGTCATAGTAAGCATTTAGGAAGACTATCAAGATGGGTGGTCATGATCAATGAAGCAAACATCACAATCCCTCGCTCATCTACATCAAGTTCACTAAGAACGGAGGAACAAGAGAAAACATACTAGCATTTGACCAAACTAAGTTTTTAATCCAACACTCACCCAAACTTCCTTACTAAGACACTAACCCAGTAGCAAGCAGAGAATAATCATCAAATTCTAAGCTCGGGTCTCATTCAGGCAATAAACCAAACATCTCATATGCAGTCTTTTGAAACAGATTCCGATGCCTTCCAAGTCTTATCATATACCCCTCAATAGATCATCAACCACAACATTTGCCAATAATCCCATACCTGAAGAGAAGCTACGCGTGAGGAATGTAACTGCAAAAGAATCTCGTTCGAACTCCAACGCTTCTCCCTCGATGATCTGTGCTTTGTTTAGCCGAAGCCTTTGCTCCGTTCAGCACCTGGCTTTCCTTCAGTTTCCTTTTCTGTCTGAGATGCGTTATTCGATGTGTGCCTCTAGCCTATGCACACCATCCCATGCGAGTCTGATAGCGTAAACGGGAATTGGGGAGGCAAGGGTTACCTATCAAAACGCTGATCATATCAGCGTCTTGCTTCCATTTTTTTTTTTCACCTTTCATTATCCCTTTTTTTTTTTGTTTACCTTAATATTAATCTTTATTCCAATAACAAAAAGGACTTTGTTGGGTTTTTCAGAGAAAAATTATTTGGAAACTTGAAATTTAAAAGCAAGATATGAAATTTAAAAGAAAATCTAAAGAAAAAGATATAACAATTTTCCAGAAAATGATTTTTGGCATCTTTTAAGTTAAATTCAAAACATGCATTATAAGAAACTATAAGGAATTTTCTTTAATTGACTTTGTTTTCGCTTCTTCTTTTTTTTTTCATTTTTTCTTATGTTCAGACAAAATAGGTGTTCACATAGGAGAAATTCTTAAATGCATAAAAATACAATATATCCATCTATTAAAAAAATACATTATATTATGATCAATATAATATTTACAAATCATATTTTGTGCCAAAAGAGGGTTCTAAGGCCCAACCCAATACATGAGTACAAGGAAACGCCCATTGGTTTAAAAAGACACTTTGTTGTTGGCCCCAAGCATAAGATAAAACCTACGACAACCAAATCCCGAGTATTTTGTTGAACATGGCTATTTTCATGGAAAATGGGTGAGCGCACTGAGCTAGTGGAGATCATGATTTGGCAACCTCATTCATTATCATGGCAACTAACTACTTCACCAAATGGGTAGAAGCAGAGTCTTCATCCATAGGTTCGGAATTCCCCAAATGATAACCATAGATCAAGGTACCATGTTCACTAGCAAAGGGGTGCGCAAGTTTGCTGAGGAATATGGAATTCAGTTATTAAATTTGACTCCCTATTACACATAGGCAAATGGGCAGGCAAAAGCATCCAATAGAGTGCTCATTGAAATGTTAGAGAAGATATTAGAGAAAGAACCTAGGAAATGGCACAAAGTACTCTCAGAAAACCCTATGGGTTATTGAATATCCAAGAGAAGTGATATAGGTCTTAGCCCTTTCTCATTGACCTATGGCCACAATGCAATACTCATGATGGAAATATAAGTCCCAGAGCTTCGAATTGCTTGGTAGAATGACTTAACATTTGAAGGGTACATGTCACATTTGTATTCCGCTATCTTTCCCATGAATATAAGTTTAACTTAGTCCAAAAACCCAGTCTTTAAAAAACTCAAATTCAACTTGCACCTAAAACTGTTTCGTGCTACTTTTACTCACTGATGCAGCAATTTTCAAAAATCCATAACTAATTCCTCAAAAATTGTTTCATAATAATTCAAGTCTCTAAAAATATCTTACATTCTAAACTTCATGGGAAAAATAGAAAAATTGCTGAATTTTCAAACATGTGAGCAATTTGCTCTAGTAAATTGTCCAGTTTCACAATCTCAAATTTGATGTGTAATTTCTTTTCACATATAGAGATAAAACATTCAAACTTTATATCATAAGAAAGCTCTATCCATTTAGTTTCAAAACATATAAACTATTCATGGTGATACTATTGTTAATGAACTGGGGGTTCATTCAAATCACTAGTATACCAGATTGCTTCTAAATTTGTACCATTTTGCAAAATCATCCATTTCTATTATTGTATAAATTCAATACACATTCATATTGTACCAAATAGAAGTTAACACATAAAGGTACAGAGAAACATAGTCCACTAAATTTTTGGGCAACTGTATGAATTTATACAAGAACTTAAAGTATGGGTAGTTACATCAATATAGAAATTGTTCCTAGTACAACATTTTTTTAATTAAATAGTTTCTAGACTAACTTTTCTTCTGATATTCTTCCTGATTCACAATCCTGCTCTTGGGAAAGTTTGTTCCTAACATTTGGAATCTCAGGAGGTGAGATTAGGCATCTCAGTAGCAACATTGTACATATAGTCATATCATTACATTAACTTTGAAAACATTGTAAACATTTCATAATCTTTGCAAAATAATCACATAATCCATGTTACTTTTCAAATTATTGGCATAACTTTATCATAACATAAACAGGATATCCATAATAAACATTTAAAATAACCAATCATTCATGGAAACATATAACATTCAACATGGAAATTTTGCAATAACATAAGAATAGTATAAGTTACTACCTCAGAGCTTTAACTTTTCCTTAGCCTTTGCTTAAACCTCTATCCCCTTGCCTAGCTTGCCTTGCTTCCTTTCCTTCCTTCCTCTTAAAGTTTTTCCTTCTCTTTCTTCTTTCTTTCCTTCTCTCTTTTCTTCTTTCTTTCTTTCTTTCTTTCTTTTTCTCTTTCTCTCTTCCTTCCTCTCTCTCTCACACCTTCACTCTCTCTCTCTTCCTCTCTTCCTCACTTTGATTGTAACACCTTATACTTAAGTCCATTTCTCATGTATTGGACTCCAATTATGTCCATTATTGTATAATTAGGGACTTGATTGTGTAAAAATATCGAAATAGATTTTTCTAAAATTCCATGTACTGTTCATTGTGTCATTTCCTTTTTACCTGAAATTCAAAAATTCATAACTAATTATCGAAAAATCATATCATAGTGATTCAAGTCTCTAAAAATATCTTAAAATATTATCTTCATGGGAAAAAATATGAAACAAAGTATTCTCTAAACCAATTCATACAGTTTATTTCCCAAACTTTTACTATATATTTGGTTATTTTATCTTTCTCAGGATTTTGGCCTTATATTTAAAAATTCATATCTCACTCTACCCTGAGTCAATTCATGCATTCCTTATATTATTGAAAAATATCTATGAGTCTACTTTCTAGAAATATTTTTCTTGTACATTTATTTAACTTGTACAGAGCATGACATTAACTTAAACTAATAACTTAAACTAATAGAGGTTAGAGCTCAACTTTAACTGGAACAGTCTTAGGGAAATATGTATAACTCTTGTTATATAGTTCCAATTACACTCAAACCAGTGGCATATTAAAGCTAAGACATAGAACTTTCCACACATACAAATCAATGAATTTTTGAAGCTATGTACGATTTTATAATATCTTTTGAAATTTCCAGTATCTAGGTTCATGGTTCCAATTTTCCAATCTTGCCCTATTTTTGAATCCTAACTTTAAAATTCACCATAAATTGTACACTTATCCAATTTAGGTGTTCTTTGACTCTATGGAAAGCTTATTCTATATAATTTTAGAGTATACATAACACTTATGTGTTATACCCTGTTCATATGAACAGTACCTTCGTAATTCTCAGAGTAATGTAATTGAGTATTTCCAATCATAACTCAACAAAATAAGCTTCATAGACATAATACATCATCGTTCATTGTACTAAATTCATACATAACACCAAAACATATCTCAAGGAACATGCTTGCATCAGTGTGTATATATATATGATTTATCCTTTGCATACAAATTTATACATATTATTAAAATTAACATCAATACTTGCAAAAACATAATTTCCACCAATTTCTTCCTCATCCCTTTAAGCTCCTCTTAAGCTCCTTGCATTTCCTTGGCCTAAACATGGTTAGCATTTGGAATGGATGAGATTCATGGAATCTCAGCAGTTACCACCACTCAAGCAAACATATCATCACATATTGCAAACACATATCATCAAATCATCATCAAACATTTAAAATCGTTCATGCTAAAACATTTTATAGAAAATTGGACAGAGTTTTTCCTTGGGTTTTCGACATTCTAGGGTCTCAAAACCCCTCAAACAACTCAGCCAATAACATCAATCATCACAAATCAACATTGCAATCAATAGGCAACTCATCAAAATCATTGCAAACTATATGACAATACAATGCAAGATTTGGTTGGTGAACTATCTTGTAGCTTTCCAAACTTTGTAAACTCTTCCTTCGGCCTTCCAACACTTCTTAGAATCCTATAGCATCACAAAATGAAGCCATTAGCTACTGATTACATAACTCCCTTCACAAAGTCTCACATTGAAACCTTAAATTTCCAACTTGATTACTACTTGACTTTTCTTGTACAACATACTTGTTCTTACATAATTTGGACCCAAGGAATCCATTTTTGGGGTCAAAATCATGAGATTCCCTTTCCTTTTCAAACCCTAAATAGGCAAAAAATTCCCAAAAATATAGAAAAATAACTACCCGATTAATTTGCAACCCAATGGTATATCATTAATCCTTGAAGCCTATACGTCACTTTTCATGAATTAATTTCTTCATGGCTTCATTTTCTCTCTCTACTCTCTCTAGGAAGAAAATTTCAGAGGTGAATATAAAGAGAAATAAGCCATGAAAGCTCCCAAAAATACTTAGGAACTCAAGGAAATGATCACAAGTTGTTACCTTGAAGGTTTGAAGCCAAAACTTTGCCTATTTCTTCTCCTTTTCTCCCTAGGTCTTCTATGCCTTCTTCGTCTGTTTCTCCACCGTTTGTGCGTGAGAGAGGTTGAAGATGAAGGCAAAATGACTTAATATAGATATTTATCTAATATAATCATTCAATTAACTTTTTCTTTTGACTTTTTTCACTTTTTCTTTTAAAAGCTTTGTTGATGCTTCTCCTTCTTGTCTAAGCTTTTATTATGACATCACCTCTTGTGACATCATATTTGGACCATTTTGTGACATCATCCAATCCAATTATGACATCATAAATGAAAAACTAAAATTTCATGTTTGCCCTTACTTTTTTGGCCAAGAGAGAGACTAGAGAGAGATACATTTTTCTTTCTTAAAACATCCTGTAGATCTGTTGAGAGAGAATTTAGAGAGAAAAATTTCCTTTTTAAAAGCATCAAGGAAACTTAATTAAGGACCTAATCATTTATTTGCCCTATTACATCCCTTTGCATAATAATTGGAATGTTATAGTACACGGATGCCATGATAATGGAGCTGGAAGATTTAGATGATATGCGAATGCATGTATACAATCATATGATAATACAGAAGAAAAGGATAGCTAAAAGTTACAATAAGCAGGTCAAGACCAAGAAGTTCTAAGAAAGTGATCTGGTGTGGAAAATTGTGTTACCTCTAAGCGCCCGAGACAAAGAACTTGAGACATGGTCCCCTAATTAGTAAGGGCCGTTTTGGATACATGAATTGTTGCCAAGAAACGTGTATTGATTATCCAACATAGAGGGAAAGCCACTCAAGAATGGTATCAATGGGAAGTACCTGAAAAGATATTTCCCAACCATGTGGCAGATCTACAAGGATCATGAATGTTGAGCTGGACATAACGTGTCTTGGGGAGCTAATATTGGCACTACAAGCATCAACAACACATAAAACATGCAGAAGGAAACAACATTCATATAGGAGTGCAAAATATATATACCAATAACAAAGTTCAAAAAAGTGCAAGTAGATTATTTGAAACAAGGTTTTAATAACACAGTTCAAGAAATGAAGGACAAATCTAGAGAGTCAAGGGAATTTCAAAGGTTGCAAACCATTAGCTGCTTTTCCTTCTTACATAACAGTAACTTGGTTTTCTCTCCTTCATGCTTGGTCACATCCATCATAAAGGTCCTCATTTCCTCATGCCAAGCCCACACAACATCATAGGACCCGTTTGGTTTTCAGTTAGTCAAAAATGAGTTTCAGTAGAACTGGTTTTGTAATGTAGTTATGATAAAAATTGATTTTGGACTAACGTGTTTATGTTTGGATGACTTATTTTAAAATTGGTTTTAACAAAACTCATAATTTTTCTTCAAATTGAGCTTAAACTCTATCTCATGATTAATTTAATTTACTTGAACTAAAATTTAATCTACATTTATTTAATTGAAAACATAATACATCTGGTATAACATTTTCTTACAAGTTATAGTCCATAGAGATTAAAATTTTAAAAAGACATTTTAATCATTAGATAGAAGAAATTTTATGAAAATTTTATTTTTTCAATTTTTCAATTTTTTCTCATTTTTATTGGTTCATTTTTATCTGACTTTAAAATAAATACAGATCAGAATGAAGAAGTAGAATGGAGAAGTAGGTCCATTGTTACTTATCCATGAACCACGTTTTGGTTGAAAAATCATTGTCCAACGGAAACTGAAAAAATTGCCAAACATCATGCAAAACAAATCAAACCAAGTTTTGGGTCAAAACTTGGTTTTAATAGTGAAACCAAACAGACCCATAGTTGGTTCACAACTAGTTCACCCAAGCCATAGAGACTAGTACACTCCTTTTGCTATTTCATTTTTTTTCTGGCTTCTTGGAGTTGTACCTCCAGCACTCTGACTTGTTCTAATAGGGTCTCAAATGTATGTTTTAACCTTGCAATGCGAGCGACCTCTTGATCAAATTGTGATTGAAGGATGATCATAGCCACTAGACTCTCGTTATGAGCATGCTTGGAGCACCCCACCTCAAGGAGCTTAGATTCTATTTCAAAAATCACAAGTCCGAAGCTCTTGAGGACATCAAAGCAAGCCAAGCCATCATTATATATTTGATCCAAGGTTGGATTCCTTGGAAAGTAGCTCACAAGATTGAGACATAATGAAGGTAGGAATTACGCTAATTATTATTAAGGCTCATCTATGAAAGGCCATACAAGGCCTTGATAGTGTTCTTAGAGGCAAGTATCGATGCGGGGTTAGGCAGAGAAGTAACAATGTTAACAAGGGGCAATTTGTCACAAAAAGCTAAAGTTCAGGGTGGTTGGGGTTTTCTCAAGCTTCAAACTTGAGGGGTCCATAACAGGGGTCTAGAAAAGAGAAAAAAAATGACAATGAGTCAAGGAGTCCTGTCAACAAATATGAAAATGATAAAGCACTACATACCTCAATAGGCATCAGAGTACTAGTAGATGAAAGACAAGCCAAGGTAAGAGCAACTGAGGACTTAATGGTAGAAGTTGTAGGAGGCTCATTTCCTTCAGGTAAGGAACTAGCAAACTGCTTATCATCATCCATGTGTCTTTCTTTTTCTTTAGCCCCCTTGATAGGCTGAGGCAAATCACCTTATGGTCCTCACTGTCATCTATATCAATAGGAGCTTATGGTGTTGAGAGCATGAAAGCTTACAAAGGCGGAGACACCCTCATAGATCAACAAGGAACAAAACTAGTTGAAGCCACTTTAGGTTCCCTAGTGCATAAAAAATGAGGAGCTAAGGAAGAAACAAGAGACGTAGTAGAGTACATTGAGTAAGAAGTGTGAGTTAGCTTTCTTCATCAACAATAGTAGCCACCAAATACCGAAGAGCCTTGTCTTGGTTAATCTCTACTGCAAGCACCAATACATAAGAAACAACCATGGAATCTACATGAAAGGATAAAAAAAAAAGTGAACAAAATAGTACCTAGACATTGCTTCAATATCTTACACAACAGGGTCAAAAGAAAC
Organism: Adenanthera pavonina; assembly: GCA_026686845.1. NCBI lineage: Eukaryota > Viridiplantae > Streptophyta > Magnoliopsida > Fabales > Fabaceae > Adenanthera > Adenanthera pavonina. The sequence goes on from JAIVEN010000015.1 coordinate 33,279,528, forward strand.
AGAACTTGCTCATCTTCAGTAAGGTCGCTCTTTAGTTGGTAATAACGCTTAGTGTAACACCCATCACCCTTAAACCTTGCTAAGAATAATTTAGATCATGTTTGGAAACAATAATAATCATTAAAGTATATGTTGGAATGATTTTTTGGGGGTTAAAGATATGAGAAGATCAATGATCATTCTAAAGGTTTAGCATGATCAAATCAGCTCCTGAGAATGAAGAGTTTGTGGAGTAGAATGCGATGAACATTCATTGAGAAAGTGCTTAATTGTTCATCATGCCTAACAATGACAAAATTAGTTCTGGGATGCTCAATGAACTTCCATTTAGAAACTCTTGAATGTTCATGGCCATGCCACCTTGAACATTCATTCAAAAACTCCTAAACCTTCATAACAGCATCTACAAATAGTGAGCAATAGCAAACCCAAATATAAGCTTAGAGTTTTCAAGTGTATTGTGGAGGATCCACTAGGGTTTCAATCTTGGGATCTTGGAGGGTGGTTTGGCATCAATTAAACTCAAGGTAATGACCCACTTCCCCGTTATCTTTTTCCTTGATTTATGGGTTGATTTTGGGGTTTCATCCAAGATTGGGGTTAGGGTTCACAAGTGTCCGTACACCAATGCATGGATATTGAAAATCCCACCAAAGGTCATGATTTTGAGTTAGAATTAATAAGCTTTTGGATCTTAAACCAAAGATCTTGGTGGTATATGACAAACCCTAGACCTTCAACCCTAGGAATGTGTAGTGACTTGTTGGGTCCATTGTGTTAGAGGTTCAAACTTGTGTTGGGAAGTCAAATGGAGCTTGGAGGAGCAATATGAACTCTTTAGTTATTTAATTTTGGTAAGAATCCTCTCCTTAGCTTGGTTTTCTCTCAAGAAAAGACTAGGGTTTTAGTGGTTTACTTATGTTAAGCACTTAGTCAAAGATGGTTGGTATGGTGTGATTGTGCTTTGTAGATATCCACAAGCTACTGGGATTTAGTGGCTCTTGGGACTTAAGCTTGAATTGGGTTTATTAGCTTGCCTCCAATAGTTCATACTTGTAGTTGAGAGTAAAGGTAATTAGGTTAACATCTTTTCATAGCATGATGCATAATGTATGATAATGATTCACACATTACATTTTTACTCATTCTAACATTGATTTGTTGATCTTAGCTTGAGTATGTACAAGCATAATATAACCCTCTTAATATGATATTTGGCATTGATAGAAGGAAATCCATAAATGGTATGTACTATAGCCCATTACTAGGTGTCTGTGCATGAATACGTAACGATGTTGATAATAAGATTGATGGTGAACTACGCATGCTTATATTATGTGCCTATGCAATGACATGTTAGTAGTCACATGTTGATAATGCATGATTTGGAATTAGATAGTTTGGTCTTTTATTGCCACGTGACAATTGCCAAGAGTCCATTTGTCCACATATAAGGCCTTGTGTAGGAAGTGGTGAGGCAATATATAGCTAATCCCTATATCTTAAACATTTCAGGTGATGGCCTTGGTACAAACAAGGGCTAAGAATTAGAGAAGTAAACTTCCTCTTATTATGTTCAAGCTGTGAATTAAGCTTCTTCTATTGACAGTTAACTTTTGATTCATGTATGGCAGGTAGTGGATTAATTGTCAAGTACTTATGTGTATAGTAGATTTGAACTTGTAACACCCAGAGGGATGTATATGTTTATTTTGAGTACTTTATACTTGTTATGTATGTATGGCCCATGTAAGGTTTGATTTAAAGTGCTAGCCCATATCACCTTACGTCCATTGATGATTTTAAGTCTTACATGTTCATGCTCTCTTTTGGTGTGGATTTATGATATGCATGTATAGCTTAATCGATCAAGAAGTATTTTCTTGAACATTTATAATGTGATGTGCATATAAGAGTCTTCTTACTAGAAGTCTTAATCATTCAAGCTACTTCTTCTTAATCGTTTATCATGCATGTTGTATGTTGGAATTGTTTTTAGGTAAGCTCCTAAATGTTTATTGAGTATCCCTTGATCGTTCATTATCTATCTTACATGTTAGTATGGTTTTGGCCAATGATCATTTATTAAGAACCCTATGTGTCACATCTTACATTTCATTTATCTCTCTCATGAATATATACTTAACTTTGTTCAAAACTTTGATATTTAGAAAATTTGAACCTAAAACTGTAAAACTGTTTCATGCTACTTTTACCCATTTGTATAGCATTTTCAAAAATTCATAACTAATTCCTTAAAAATTTTTTATAGCGGTTCAAGTCTCTAAAAATATCTTACATTCTAAATTTCATAGGAAAAATATGAAACTAGACTTTATCATGTGAAATGGTACAGTTTATTCCAAAAATTTACTGTTCAAAATTCATTCCAGTAAACTGTCTAGTTTTATTGCCTTGTCTTTGATGTGCCATTTCTCTTTCTATACAGAGCCAAAACATTCAAACTTTATGTCATTTGAAAGCTCTATCTGTCTTTTCAAAACATATATATTTCATATAGTGATACTATTACTATTGAATAGAGGATTCATTCAAAGAATTAGTATACCAAATTGCTTCTAAAATGCAGAGTTTTGGGAAAACATTTATTTCTCACACTGTATAAATCCAAATTACATCCAATCAGTACCCAATGAAAGATAACACATAAAGGTACATAAACATATAGGCCATTGAATTTTTGGGCATCAATTCAAATTTATACATGCTTAAGAAATAAATAACCAAAACAGAAATTATTTTCCATAAAATACTTTCAATAAATCACTTCTAAAACGGTTTCTTCCCCTTCATTCCTCCATACTTACATTTTTTCCCTTAGAAAAGCTTGTCACCATCATTTTGGAATTTAGGGGGTGAGATTGTGTATCTCAATAGCAACTTTGCACACATTATCATATTACCACATCAACTTTGAAAAATTGTAAACATTTCATAACTTTGTAAAATAATCAATAAATTCCATGCTGCTTTTCAAAATTTTGGCATGATTTCATCATAAAAATAGGATATCCCATGTAAACATTTAAAACAACCAATCATTCATAGAAACATATATCATTCAACATGAAAATTATTTCAAACATATGTAATAACATAAAAGCAGTATAAGTTACCATCTTAAAGCTTTAACCTCTTCTTATCTTTATCTTTGAGTTTTGCTTGCAATCTCTCTTTTCTTGCCTAAGCTTAGCCTTGAATCCTTACTTCAATTTCCTCCTTTCTCTTCAAGCTATCCCTTCCTTCTTTTTCTTCTTTCTTTCTCTCCTCTCTCAACTCTCTTTCTCTTTTTTCCTCACACCTTTCTCTCTCTCTTCTCCCCTCTCTTCTCTTCAGTCAAGTGTGAGGAAATGGAGGTGGTGGAGTGGCCTTTTATAGGCTTCCTCTAATTGCCTTGCAAGTCACTTGTCTTGCCTCCCAAGCCACGGTGTTACACTTAGCAACTGTAGGGAGCATAGAGAATTCGGTTACAGGAGACTCAGGAGCATAGAACGTAGGGTCCTTGGAATTTATGGAAGCCAAAGACATGTCATCAATTATTGAAAGTCCAGTCAAAAGAAAGACATCTCTCAAATTTATAGTCATGGTACCAAAAGGGAAAGCAAAATGAGAATTAGTAGAAGACCGAAATCGAAGAGCAGCAAAAATAAGGGACTTATAAGCGAGGACATTTTCGAGGCTTAACTCAATTAGCTCCAGCAGTCCAAGCTTGGTCCACTGAGAGTTATACACTGGACACAGGAGGGCCACCCAATCTTTCCGCTCTTGTTGGACATGAGGCCATGACTTAGTTTCCCCAATAATTTGGGTGAATGGAGGTAGCACCTGAGTCATGCGCAGGTGGCAAGTATTCATTAAGGGGTACGGAAACTTGGAGCTCTTGTTGGTTAAGGGTTAGGCGACCACAGTCAAAACGTGATTCTCAGCAAAATAGGAAGGAACAAACATAGCATTGAGACTACTGCAATCACAAAATAGTGAACATAATTAGGTATAAAATCGTAAATCTTCTAGAAAGGCTATGGAAGGAAAAAAACATAGGAAAATACTTACTCAAAAGAAATGAATTCCGGAATCAAAGCTGTTGTTGCCTGAGATTAAAGATTCATCATTAATAAAAAAAATAAAAAATATGAGGGAAACCTTAAAACCATGAATAGTGAACACAAAAGGGCACTTACTAGAGCATAAAAAATGGAGCCTCACAAAGATTGAGGAGAGGAAACTTCTTCGGAGTAAGTCATAGTCATTGAAGATCAAAGGAGAGGGATGATGGGTTGGAAACAAGGAGTAGGAAAACTTGTTGAAGAAGAATTACAGGTCAGGGCTATGAAAGTAGGGAGAGAGAATCATGGTAGTAACTTAAAAAAACAAGCACCCTCATCATTAGTTCAAAAAGACATGTTTCGACTATTCGAGATATGTTAGGAAAATACGCACTTGTTCTTGGTCTAAAAGAGGATCACCAAGGGATAAAAGTGAACATGTAGTGTGCGTGAAGGAAATGAAACGATATACTCTCTTTGGTCCTTATTATAAGATGTTTTGTATAACAAATTTCTAATTCACAATATAGGATGTTAGATATGCTTTTTCCAATTTTATCCTTTTCATTAATTCTCCACTACTCCTCATGTATAACTAATTTCAGGTCAGCCTTAGGTCTAGCTAGCAACATGGCAATTTCATATTGTTAGAATCAGGTGGCACCCCCTCATTTCCCTCTCTTCCTCTCAATTACTCTTCCCATTCATAGCATCTATTTGCCTCATTTCCCTCTCTTCCTCTCAATTACTCTTCTTATTCACAACATCTACTGAAATCATTCTAAGGTAAGATATGAGGCTCAAGCGTCATTTGAAATCAACGGTGAGGTTATGTCAAGTGTGATAGGAGACTCGCAGTTGCTAGAGGATGCCATGGAGGTCATGGAAGACTCTGTCTACGGTGAGATTTTATTGGTGGTGGAAGATTCCATTGACAATGATGTTTTGGTTATGGTTGATGATTTGGTGGATGGTAATGGTGATGGAGAATTCCAATTTTCTTTCTTTGGTGCAATGGGGGATGAAGGCTTTGAAGATTTAGTTGTTGAAGATTCCATGGATGGTGAGGTTCCAATTGAGGAGGCACATGCAAATGACTGAGAACTAGAGAGGTTGAGAGAGGAAGATGGGAGGAGGTCTGGGGAGGTCTAATTTCAACATGTGAAGACTTTCGATTTGAACAAGCTATTAGATGATGATGTGACCTTTGGTGATGTTCCAGATTCGAGCGAAGGGCAAAGTTCAATTGTAATATTCCTAAAAAGTTAACTAAAAATGCATATGAAATTTGCAAAAATAAGCAGACATCATTTTACATGAAATAGGGCAAAGAAATCAATTTTCTCGGTCATATGGAAAAATGAGAAATTATATTTTTACCTCTAAGAATTATGAAAATTACATTAACATCCCTAAGCATAAAAAGTCATGTGAAGGTGGCATGAAATCAAATATTTTGGGAAAAATTATAGCTAATACCCGAAAGAAATAAAAATTATAATTTTTGCCCCAGGTCAAGGGTAATTTTGCAAATATGAAAAATTACTATCAAAACGAAGCTCTCAATGAGATGAGTCCAATGACATAGGGCACTGAGGGTTAATGATAGAGAATAAAGAAATAATCAGTGCTGAAGATTAAAAAGTAACTTTATACCAATAAAGCTGTTTTTTTATCTACCAAAGCTAAAAAGTCAAAAAGAAAAACTATTGGACGTTGCAAAAGGAGCTTTTTAGATATAGGATAGTAAAGTAATGTGAGACACAAGTTTGTGTTATTCCTGTTCCAGTAAAGTCAAATTATACTGCAAAAAGTAACTTTACTGGTCTAAGTATAAAGTAACCAACACAGGGTATTACTGGATTGGAAAAATTATGCAATGTCTATGAGATAATTTCCCCTCTTAGATAGCACCACTTGGCAGCTTCCATGTCCACAAATTGAAGTCTTGGAGGCCAAGCCAAAAGTTTACCAAAAGTAAACTTGACTAAATGTAGTTAATTGGCCAAGTAGGTAATTAAACCATGATTAGCCACCTTTATAAATACCCCCTCTTGCCTTGCATGACCATAAGGTCAAGAGAAAGGAGATAGAGTGCCGCAAATTGAGAGAGAAGAAGGCAGCAACGTATGGATGGAGAAAAAAAAAGAAGGAAAATATCAAGAAAATTCCAAGAAAGTCGATAAGCCATCTTGTGATTTATAAATGTTCTAGCATGATTATTAAGTAGTTTAAGAGAGTTTCCTTGCAATTTTCTCTTCTCCCAACCTCTGTACAGTTTTGGGTTAAGCTTGATTAAGAGAGGAATGTTGTTTTAAAACCATAAATTTGTGATTAAGCATGAGATTTAGCAGGCAAAGCAAGTTAGGTATGTTTTGAGAAAACCCAATCTTTTGCTTTGGGAGCAGAATTTCAGCCAGATCAAAAGTGAATCTTGGAGTGGGAATATCATAAATTTGATTCTAAAAATGGATTCTCCATGGCCAAAAACCTTAAGAACAAGTATATGTTTCAAGTTCCAACTAAGATAAACAAGTTGGGATTTTAGGGTTTTGTGTGAGCTTGAAGCTTTGAGCTATGAAATCAGTGGCTTGAGCCTTTGTTTATTGATGCCTAGGGACTTGAGAAAGCTAGAGGAATCATTGGTTTCAAGAGGAAAGCCAAGAGGTACAAGTGGTACATCAAGCGGTAGCTAAGTTTACATATTCTTGCTTATGTTATTTCATTCCTTTGCTTTGATGCAAATTGGTTGCCATATTGTGAATTGTGTTTTCTTGACTGGTTTTGGCTATAATATGAGGTTTATTCCCTGAGATATCTATTTTCTAAGGCATTATGCTGCCAAAATTTTTATGACCAATGTGGAAATTTATTGTTTAAATGTGATTGATGTAATTTAATGTGATCAAATGTGAGTTATTTGATATGATTGGCATAATTGCATGAAATGTAACTTGCTACTAAGATTGCCCCCAATCTCACCCCCTCAAGTATCCCAAATGACTAGGCCCAAACTATGACAAAGGAGTCCAAAAAGCTAAGGAGAATGAAGAAGAGAAAGATGTTTAATGATGTCTTCAAGTTATGATAGTATACTTTGAAATTATGTACAAAACCATGTATATTCTTTTAGATCTGTGACATTGTGCTATTATGTCCTTATGAGCATTATGAAATATTTGGCATGGATTTGAAGCATGGATTCATCATGTGAGCATGTTATAAAGCCTAATTTCCATAATTACCTTACAAACAGCTCATTTTGTAGCAATGAAAGTAAAGTCAACTATATTTGACCAAAACAGGGCAAGTAAGCTAAGTGTTATATATTTTCTGAAATTAGAGAGAATACGATTTCCAATGAGTTAAAGAACACTTAATTTGGATATATGTACGATTTATAGTGTGATTTTAAAATTAAGGGTCAAAATTGGACAGTTAAATGAAAGCCATGGATTTTACTGTAAGTATTACTTATTTTGAAAAGTGATATAAAATCATAAATAGCTCCAAAAATCTAGTGGTTTACATGTATGAAAAGATCAATATCTTAAGTTTAATATACCACTGAGTTGAAGGAAATTGGAGCTATACAATGAGAGTTATGCATGTTTTCCTATAACTGTTCTAGTAAGAGTAATGTTCTGACCCTTCTTTCTTCAAGTTGATGCCATGCCCTGTATGTATGGAATAAATGTACAATAAAAATGTGGCTATAAAGTAGACATGTATAGCTTTCTACGGGTGTAAAGAAAGCATGAATTTTCAAACTTAAGCCAAAAAATCTGGAACTTAATATTTTGACCATTCAAACAGTGGAAGTTTACATTACCTAAAAAATAAAATTGTTTACAAGCTGTTGCAAATGAAACAAACAAGGTGAAATATGAAAATTGCCATTGCAAATTGAAAAAAGTGCATACACTTCTTAACCTTACAATTGAAAAAGTGCCGTACAGTTTGCTTCATTGCAATTTGGAAAATGCCATTGCAAATCCAAATTTGGTCAAAAGCCACAATACCTTACACTTAGCACAAAAATGCTTTTTTACCACACAATTACTCACTCACTTCCCTTCGTAAGAAATCCAAAAATTGTGCCCATTTATAGGACCCTATTTCTCATCACTCACTCACTTCCCTCAAGTAATCCATTGCACCACTTTTGGGCCTACACTCCATCTATTCCATGAGTGATCCTTCCTTATCCATCATTTGTTTCCTCATGTGTGGAATCTCATACTTGATTGACCCTCCATTCTTCATGATCTCCATCATGCAATATTATAGTGTTAGGAAGATCTTGTTTAATTCCACCACTGAAAATTTTTTTAATGCTTTGATCACTGCACCAATGAGGTCATCAATGGTCTTTGGTGCTTCTTTGTGTTGTAACAATTGAATGGCATTGAAGAAGCCCGAATCCAAGACATTCAAATCTGGAGAATTAAGAGGTTGACAAACTAAACATATATCAAAGCCACTTTCATGAGCAACCCAACAAAACTCATCATCATTTTTACTTATGTGACATGGACTATTATCTTCTTGGATGAAAATTGTTTCATCCAAATGATCTCTTGGCCATTTCTCTTTAATGGCTGGTAAAACTTTCTCAACTAGGAAAAGTCTACTATCATCCTTATTCACCAAAGTTATGGGTTTGGTGACCAGTGAACCTACAGGTTTGTTAGTACTACTTCTTTTGGTGGGATCTTAAGTGACAAGCTAAAAAACACCAATTTTTCCAGAGAAAGTTTCATTCCCTTCACTATCAAATCTTGGTCTAGCCATTGCTACTAGAAACATAACTTTAGTAATGAAGTTCTTACTCTTGCATGTCCGATGTGGCTCCTCCTTATCTGGCAGAAGGTAGTAATTAATGGATTTCTTCATCATGTAGAACCATTTTTCTTGCACATGAACAATATTATGCATGGATTTAAATTTTGGATCATGTGGTATGATTTTCTCATCTAACATGGACAAGTAAAACTTCACATGAGCAATCATGTTCTCATCCTTCATGAATGGCTTAATTGAGTTAGAGTGCCGACAAATAAAACCTTGTTTCTTGTAACATCCGCATTTTCAGGGTTATGTTTAAAGTAAGAAAAGAAAATACTTATTGTTAAAGGAAGGTTACCATGTACCTTATAAGAATGTGCTAAAAGGAGGAATGGATAAGATACCACATGTGAAATATTTTGTAAATGCTATGAAGGGCAAAATGATAATTTCACATATTTGGTCTTTAGAAGGAATTAAACTCCAAATGTAGTCCTTAACTAGAATTATTTCTGAAAATGTAGAAAAATGATATATATATATATATATATATCAAAAGGAACCTCTTGACATGCTGGACCATGTTAGAAGAATGAATTGAGCTAAAAAGGTGTAATTTGCAAATAATACAGATTGTAAAAATATGAATAGTAAAAGAAAAAGAGGCGGGCCCCACAATACAAAAAAGGAAAAAGAAAGTATGTGGGCCCCACATAAAATGCTATTTGGAATAGTTATTAAGATAAATGTAGATTAAAAACCAATATATTTTCTGTACATATTAATGAATAAACAGTATTATTATATACTGTAAAATACTAAGTAACTATCTAGATATAAAGTAAAAGATATAGGATATAAAGTAAAAAATATATGATTGATCTAGACCATAGTTAATATATTGTATAGGAGGCCATTTGTTCTCCCCCGATTGGCAAAAAATTTAGAATGTGATTTAAGAGGAATATTTTATCAAAAATGATGTCATGGATGGTGAAACTTGAGGGACACTTGGAAGACTAAGATGCAATTTTTTTGGCTATAAATAAGTGACCCTCCCCTCCACAATTCCCTCAAGTTTCCCCCAAACATAATGAGGAGATAGAAGCTGAAATTCTAGTGAGAGAAAGAGAGGAGGAAGAAGGAAGAAGAAGAAGAAGAAAAGGAAGAAGCCAAGTTTGGAGGCAAATAAATAAGAGAGGGATATGTTTTTTCTTCAAATCTAAGTTGGTTTTTCATGAGTTCAAGTTAGGTTAGTTAAGTTTTCTTCCTCTCCCTCTAGAGGACATCATGATCTTTATGATAAAACAGATTATGTATCATTTGGCTATATATGAGATGATTTATGGCTCAAGAAAGTTATGGATCAAAAGATGGAAACTGGTTGCTGGATAGTTGTGTTATGTAAAAACTACCTATTTTGAATATCTGTATAAAATTGTATGATATTCCAAAAATTCAATTGTTTGTATGTATGGAAAGAGATATGTCTTATAAATGATTTGGCGCTAGTTTGACTCAATTTGGAGTAGTATAAAGGCAATTATGAATTATTTTTCAGAATTGTTCTAGTAAAGAATAATTTAGATACTCCATGGTTTATATTAGTATTTTATCGAGTATGTATGTAATAAATGTATAATATTTATATTATTAGAAATTAGACATGTATATCTTTCCAATGATATAAAGAACATATGAATTGACTCTATATAATATAAGAAATGAATGCCCAAAGTTATAGCTCAGAAATTGGAAGTTGGAAATAAACAATAAAGTTAGATGAATAATCTATATGAATTGGTGCGTTCAAATTCTAGTTTCATATTTTTATCATGAACTTTAAGATGTGAATGATTTTCAGGGATTTGAACCACTATGAAACAATTTTTATGTATTTAGTTATAAATTTTCAAAGTTTGCTGTGCAATATATGAATAATGCATGAAAACATATTTTTACAGTTTTAAGCTTTCCATTGGATCAAATCTCAAAAACCTTTTTACTACATCCAAGTGAGGCAGTATTCATGGGAAAAATGCTAAAATATGGGATGTGACATTTTTGAAGTCTAATTAGTGAAAATTTGCTTATATTCAATGCACATGATAATGATCGAAGCGTGGTCCATTGTGATAGAGGAACTTCACGAATCCTATATGTAGGCCTAATTCAATTATCTTTCTGCCACAATGTTTTGTCTTTTGGTGACATGAGTCTCTTGTATCCATAACTTGACGTCAAATGTGATCAACGATACTCTTTGAAGCATTGAACATTGAAACAATCGTCTCTATCATTCTTGCCTTCAACTTTCCTAAATGAGTTGAGTGCTTTATAATTTGAGCAATAGCTCCCCATTCTTCTTTTGTTAAAAATTTCCTTTCACTCATTCTTCAATATATTATGTATTGATCTGCATCACATGATAAGAGAAAATAGTTCACATAAAGTAGAGAAAACATTAATTAAAAAAAGTTGCATAATTAAAAAAATATGACCAAAATTACAAAAAAAATTACTCAGAAATTAAAAATGGCACTACAATTTAAAGAAAATACTCAAACTATGGACATGTGAAAAGACTACTAACATTAATAAAAATAAATAAGAAACTATCACAGGTGATAATCATGAAAAACTTGGTACACAATTGAAGAAAAAAATTAGTAGAAGACATTAGAAATTGCAAAATTTAAGAAACCCACCATAATTAAAAAGATACTCCTAGGCTACCAATAATTCAAGAAAAAATTATAATTGCAAAATTACGAAAGAAAACCTAAATAATTTAATAAAAGAATTATTAATTTAAAGATGATATTTCTGGGCTACTAATAATACAATAAAAATTTATAACTACAAAATTCATAAATACTGAGAAATTGCAAAAAAAAAAATCATACCAATAATACAAGAAAAAATGGTGAACATAAAATAAAGAAAAAATTAATAAAAAAGTGACAAAATTAAAAAAACCAACAATAGTAAAGGAACAAAAATTTCACTAATTAAAAACTAATTATAGAAAACTATTCACAAATTAGATAAACACAAGGTGGTACTCACGTGCAATTATAGAAGAAATTATTCACAAATTAAAAATATCACCAAAAGTTAAAAATACCATGTAAAAATAATACAAAAATTAATAAACAAATTACAGTTGGCACTCAAGTGCAATACCCACTTTATGTTTAAAATTTGGAGGAAAAAAGAAGGAAAAAGCAACCCACTCATACCAGGTTCTTTGTCTAGTATCTCTATCTTGTTCCCAACAAGCTCTTTGTCCCATTGAATCTCAAAGCCTTCATTGCTTTCAGAGTTTTCTTCCATCATTGTCTCATCCTTACAAAGTCCATGAGAGTGTTTTTCCCAATGGGACAACATTCAAGTCACACATGGAGTATCAATTTGAGTTCTCCCTTGTTAATTGAAACTCATCATTGAAATAGAGCATTGGCCTTTAAAATTGGTATCAACAAGTGTCCACCCATGCGAAGCCAAATCATCATTATTTATGAAGCTTGGTGTCAAGTTTGAGTTGACCATGATGAGGATCAATGATGGCAGAGTTAAACTTCTACAATCACCATTGAAACAGGGACTAGTGAGCTGAAATATTGGTGTTAATCTTCTATCACACTCGATGGGCAACTTTCAATCACTGGAGTTATTGTTTTGGACCCAGTCTTGATGGCATCCTAAATACTCCACTATTTATTTCAATGACCCTCATATGGTAGTTCATAGCTCGTTGTGTAGTATCTTGAAACTTTTAGATAGCATAAAATGTAATGAGATATGAGAAAAACAGACATACATGAATAAATGTAAAAAAGGGTAAAAATGCCAAATTTCAGGTCAAGAAAATAAAATATAAAAATTACATTTTAGTCTAAAGAAACAAATTTATTACCTTTTAATCCCTGGGAAATTTATTGCAAAGTACTTGAAAGTTTTGAAAATTATATTTTCCCCAAATCAAGGGTAATTTTGAATCATACAAATTTTATGTCAAAACGAAGTTTGTGACAAGTCAAACCCAAATGTATAATGCATTGGTGTTAATGGAATTTATGTAAAAAAAAATTTAGTGCACAGAAAAAGGCACTATGGGCCATACAAAAAGGTAGATAAAGTAAGTAAAAGACATGTGGACCCCACATTTGGACCAATTGAGATAGGATATTATGGTAATTTTGTATCTCAATATAGTTATAATCGGTGTCCCAATATAGTAAAATATATTGGTAAAGTAGTTTTATTTGTTCAGACTAGTCCAGGATATATCTAGATAAATATAAGTACAATATTTTTGGACCAAAATGCCCTCAATTTCATGGTGTATGTTGTACATGGGAGAAAATCCAATAATTTAATAATTTCCATGAATTTTCAAGAAAGTTATAGAACTTTAGGTGATAATTTTTTATTGGTTAAAAAATTTTATATATATTCCCTCTTGGCTCATAGTTTTGGCTGACATTAAGGAACAAAGAAAGGAGGGAGGAGCAACCGGAGAACACAATAAGAGAAGAGGAAGATGTGGATACCAAGAGGAAGAAAAGGAAGAAGAAAATTAAGGAAAAATCAATAAAAATTCTCGTCCTTATTTTCTTGTAATTTTCTTCAAGTTTTGAGTAGTTTGGGAGGGTTTTCTTAAGTTCTCTTCTTCTCCCCATGCTAATTAAATTTCAGCCTTGACATAGATTTAAGAAAGAAAGTGGTTTTGTGTCATAAATTAAAGAGAAAATATGAGATAAAGTGAAAAAAATAAGCTTTGGTATGTTTGGAAGCAAATTTTGAAAATTTCTACTTTTGCTCCTCAAACCTTGAATTTCGGCTAGTTTGTTAGGGTAGGAAAGAGCTAGATTTTCAATGATTTGATGTTAAAAATGGATCCCTTAGATCCAAATTAGCTAAAAACAAGTGTTAGATTTAAGAGAAAGTTTAAGATAAATTAAGTGAATTTTTAGGGTTTGTTAGGCACTTTGTGAGATAGCTCCTTAAATCAGTGGGTTAAATGAATGTTTAATAATGTTATAGTGGGAGTTCAAGAAAGCTAGTGGAAACTTTAGTTCAAAGAAGAAAAACAAAGGATTTCATAAGAGTTAACTTGGTTCATTAATTGCTTTATGTTTTTCTATAATGTTACTTTGATGCAAATTATATGCCATATTGTTCTTGTGTTGATTTGTGATTGATTTTGGTCGTAAAATGAAGGGGTTTCCTGGGATGTCCATTTTTTGGTTGCAAAATTATATGCTATATGAGTATTATATATGCTTAGAGAGTAGACAAAGAGGGCTTTCAAACAAGCTAAAGATCACTTAATTTGGATGTGTATATAAATTTTTATGAATTTTGAAAATGCATAAGAAAACCTGGAAAAATAATTTTGACCAAATGAATAGTAGAAATTAAGTATGAATTGACTCAGTAAAGTTCCAGTTGCATATTTTTCCCATGTAGAAAATTTTTTTAACTATTTTTAAAGACTTGAATCACTTTTATACACTTTTTTTGGATTTAATTATGATTTTTCAAATTTCAACGAAAAAAATTGGGTTACCTAATGAATAGCGTTTCAAATATTTGAACTTTTCTCATTTGATCTTTTAATGATTCAAGCTCTTATATTACCTCATTTAGACATTATAAATATTATTATATATGAGAAATAATATAAGAAAGTAAGGTATGACATGTCAACGGTTAGGGTCCTTAGTCCACCATTTTTTCAATCTGTTTCCTATAACACCTTAAACTTAAGTCCATTTCCCTCATATTAGACTCCAATTATGTCCATTATTACATGATTAGAGACTTGATTGCATAAAAATATCAAAACATATTTTTCTTTATTTCGGGTACTATTTATTGTGTATTGTTCATTTTACCTGACGAATTTTGAAAATTTATAACTAATTCAAAAAAACTCATCTCATAGTGATTCAAGTCTCTAAGTAGCTAAAAAGATTCTCTACATGGAAAAAAATATGAAATAGAGTATTTTCTGGACTAATTAGTATAATTTATTTCTCAAATATTTACTATACATTTGGTCATTTTGCAACTTCTCAAATTTTGGCCTTATATTTAAAAAATCATATCTCTTGATATTCTGAGCCAAATATTACATTCTCTATGTTGTTGAAAAGCTCTATATGTCTAATTTTTAGAAATACTTCTTTTGTATATTGATTCTAGTGGAATAAGGCAAGGCCTTAACTTAAACCAATAGGGGTCAAAGCTCAACTTTAACTGGAACAGTTTTAATAAAACTTATATATCTTTCATTATATAGCTCCAATTACTACTGAAGTAGTGACATCTTAAACCTAAGACATATAGCTTTCATACATGCAACCACTAAGGTCCCATTTGGTTCTCCATTTTGTAAAATTAAGTTAAGATAAATGAAGTTTGTAAAAATGAAGTTTAGATAAAGTAAGTTTGTTATAAGTTGTTATGTTTGGATATTCTTTTTGCAAAAGTAAGTTTCACAAAAAAATCTGTTTGGATAATAAGAGTTAAAAGTACTTTTAGATGTATAATATAGAGTAAATTTGCTTCTTCTTTTCCAAAACCCATGTTTTGTTAAAGAAAAAGTAAATTTTCCCCTCATTTTCCTAAACCACAGTTTAACCCACTTTTCATTTTTCAAAAAGTCAGTTTGTGTTTGACTTATGTTTGATCAAACACATCTTTTAGAAAACCATGGTTTCTTTTTGCAAAAAGGGAACCAAACAGGCACTAAATAGAGCTCTACACAATTTTATGTTGCCTTTTGAAAAACCCAATACCTACAGTGGAAGTTCCAGTTTTTCCTATATTTCCTTGTTCTAAACCCTAACTTGAAAAATTCATAACAATTTGTACCCAAATCTAAATGAAGTGCTCCTTAAACCATGTCAAAGCTCTACTTGTCTATTTTAAGAGCATATATAGCACATACAAAAATACCCTATTTTGAATAGAGTTCCTCTATTCTACTTTCAGTTGGTTATCTTGGACAAAATCATATTATAACTTATCAAAATAAACATCATAAACTTAAAACTTCATCATGCATTACTCCAAATCCATACATAACCTCATGCAAGGATCATAAAATCAAAACCATGCTAAGTTATAGGTTCATAACATAATACATGATTTTATACAATTTGCCAAAATAATACATCCCAATTGGCTCCATTTATTCCATAATTGTGCTCCTTCTTTATCCACTTAGCTTGGCCTTGACCTTTGTCAGATCTTGGCCCTATCAAGGTTAGTCATTTGGAAAGGAATGAGATTTAAAGAATCTCAATAGTGATATTCATTCATGCATACATATTATCATGGCATTTCATAAAATCATCATTGGAAATCATATAATCACAATATGCCATAGAATTTCATAAAAATTTTGGCATGGTAACACTTTGAAAGTTGGACATCCAAGGGTCATAACACCTTTCATACAACCAGCCAACAATACATTTACATTACAAAACATTCAAACAAATGCATGGCATCAACAAAGAATCATGTAAATCAAGTTTGACAACATTGAGCATAAATGGAAAAATAACTACCTTGTAGCTTTCCAAAGTCCACCAAGCTTTCCACGCCTTTTCCCTAATCTTCAATTGTCCCTTGGAACCTTATAACATCATCAAAACAAGTCTCAATCCAAGGATTGCACAACTTGCTTCACAAATTGTCACTTTAACCTTAAAAATCTATATAATTATTCTTTGGGAATTTCTTGTACAACACACTTGATCTAACCTATTTTGAACCCAAGAAATCCATTTTTTAGGTCAAAATTATGAAATTCTCTTTTCTTTCACAAACCATAAATAGCAAAAAAATAGAGAAAATTGTAGAAAAATAATATCTCATCAATCTTTGAAACTAGTGCCATAATCTTATATCTTGTGACATATACTTCAATTTTCATATATTAGTTTCTTCATGGCATAACTTTCTCTCTCTAGGTCAGAAATTTCAGTGGAAATATTTGAGAAAATATTCTATGAATCCTTACAAAACTCAAGTATATACAAGGTATTAGCTAAAGAAAGTTACCTTGGAAGTTTGGAAGCAAACCCTTGCTTTTTTTCTTCTCCTTTTTTCCTCCTATTTTTCACACATATAAGCCCTTATTTCTCACTGTTTTAGTGTACTTGAAGATGAAGAAGATGATGTTTGTGAAAGTCACTTGCAATTAAAAGTATGCATATAATGTAATTAACTTATTTACTTTATCTTTAACCTTTACATTTAAAAAGCTTTTGTAAAAATTTCTTTTGTATCCTAGCTCCTGATTTAGAAGCCAATTACTCAATTTTTTGGCCAAAAATTGCTTCACAAATTTAAATTGATCACAATACCCTTTACCGATTAAATATTTTTACTGAAATTGTCATTAAATTAGTACAGGATTAACCAAAAGTTACTTTTGGACTAAAATCATTATCTTTCTCCAACAAATATTTTATCAATGTCCATTCAGTGTCCTTGAATTGATAATGTGTTTTTCTGTAGTCTAAACTGATTTTTATTGAGTAAAATATTAATAATAAATTTTTAATGCCCAATCAATGTTCTATTAATCTCATTAAATTTTATAATGTATTCCATTAGGTTAGACTCATCAAGAGCTTTATTTTAACTATAATTTTTCATATATACAAAATACTCTTGACCTAGAGCAAATTTATAATTTTTGAAACTTTCATGTCATTAGCTGTAATTTTTTCCAAGACTCTCCATTGTGAGTTTTCTCACTTAGGGAACTAAATTGCAAAATATTTTATTTATTGAGGTAATAATATAATTTTCTCATTTTTTCATTTAACATAAAAAATATCTCTTTGCCCTTTTTAATACTTAACAGCGTCTCTTCATTTTTTCCAGTTCCTTGTACATTTTACGATATCAACATTTTTTCTTGGGGCTTAGATACAATATTCACATTTTACTTCTAATATGGAAAATGACCATTTTGCCCCTAAGACGGGTCAAAAATATAATTATCCATTCTTCCGAGCACTTTCTTGTAATTTTACCCAAATACTAATTTTTTTTTTATTATTTTTTCACTATTCACATTAATTTCAAATTAGTCTATCACTCAATCTAGGCCCCCCCAATTGCACAATACTTATGCCGTTATGCTCAGCTCGGGATGGGCTTTCATTCAAGTGGTATATTGTATACCTTATTGAGTAAGTTATGGAATTAATTTATGTTAAGAACCTTATGGAAAATTAATTTCAATTAAGAACCAAATATAACTTCTTCTAAAAATTAGATGAGAAATTAAATTCTTGTAAAGTCTGAGTATATAACATTTTAGTCTCGCTTTGTTTCTAATTTTTTATTCATTTTATAATATCCCATAAAAATAGAGATATTACATTTCCAATCACTGGCAAAACTCTGCACTCATGTAGACCAACTTGCATTTCCATTGGTCCATTGTGTTTTTAATAGGATTCTGAACTCGTGTATAATTGGTTAGATACGGCTTTGTGAGATTCTCTTTTGTGCTCCATTTTTCATTTACTACTGTATAGCATAGCTCCCTAGGCCCTACAATGATAATGATAATGGAGTGTTTAATAAGGGTAAAATGGGAAGTTTTGGTACTTTTCTCATGAATTTCAAATGAAAAAGCAATTTCCTTAATATGCATATATTTGATACACTGCATCTTATAATATAGATCGAAGTAAGTATATGACTTGGCCTTAAGTGCTATGGCCAAATCATATGTGGGGGACAATTATTTATGCCTAAAGGGTGCTTCAAGGCCCAGCCTAATACACTAGTACAAGGAAATGCCCATTAGTTTGAATAGGCACTTTGTCATTGGCCCCAAGTATCAGATAGAGCCCATGATGCATGAATCCCAAGCATTATGTTGAAGATGGCTATTTTCACGGAGAGTGGGTGAGCACACCAAGCTAGTGGAGATCATGATTTGGTGGCCTCTTGAGAAAAGCTTATATATTAGAAACACTCAACAAACATGGACATAGGCATTAACATCCAGACACACTTAGACTTTTAATCCAGACACACTTAGACTTTTAATCCATCATTGGACATTTATCCAACCATTGCTCCGATAATTTGCACAATTGAGAGCATAACTACTTGCATGAGAGAACTAGCTTCTTCCATTATTTAGATTCAAGAAACTCAGTTAAGCTTCATAGTTAAAGTATTCTCAAGCTCTCTTGACGTCAGGACTTAAGTTGTTTAAGCCATCATTCTTATTCGTTTCTATGGCATTTGTTTATTGTAATCCCTTATACTTGGGGAAATTGTGGTAAAGGACTTTGGGTGCCCACAATGTTTGATTTAAAAAGTCATATATGAATTTCATTTGAGGCAATATGTCTCTTACATACCTAATATTTTGTTTGTTTGCCTTTAGATTAAAAAAGAGCCAACACATATAATGCATACCCATATTCTATATTATTTTATTTTTCACTTATATATCCAATTATTATCTCTTCTAATAAATTCAATTATATTTTTTCTAGTCATTTAACTTTTTTATTTTATTTACAATTTTTATTATGCTATTTCAAATCCCATATTTAAAAATAATTATATAACAACTTTAACTTTTGAAAAAAATATTTTATTTTGATCTTGAAAATTTAAAATGCCTAACTCAAAATTATGTCTATTATACTTCCTTTGCTTCTTTTTATCAATCATTTGAAATTTTATCACACATATTAATAAATACAATTAATATGTGAGAATTAAAAGAAAAATTAATATTATCTTTAAATTTTAAAATAATAGATAAGAATATAATTAAAAATGGTAATTAATGATATATTAAAATTTGAAAATGAGATATAATTAAAAATAAAAATTTTCTTTAAATATGACCATTAAAAAAAGGAGTATAAATAAAGTTTGAATGATTGTAATATTGGAGAATACTTGGGAGAGCACAAAATGAAACTTGAAAATTGTTTGAGACTTGGCAAAATATACACCACAAGATTAAGCCAATGATTATGATAAAACAACACTAGGCATATTCAAGTACCTGTAATAATAGCAATGTTATTAAAATCGAACCAGACAAGCCAGTCCAACTGGTTGGACCAAGAATTAGCACCTAATATGAGAGAAACTAGTCAACAATTGGAATTAAAATTTTAATATTATCTATATAGCTTAACCGGACCAGTTTGAAGAATCAGATTTTAAAATTTTAAACTCACAACCTGGGCTTTTGGCCTATAAACAAACAAGCTTAGGCCTCTCACATATTGAAACCTAGGTCCACCTCACCTTAATTTGTGTAAGGTTTGCCTCCCATGTCCTTTTATAAAGCCTCCTAACAAAGTTTTCTTTTGAACTTGGCTAATGTGGGACTTTAAGGAAATGAGAAATAACCATCATTCACAACAAAAGTTCTTCCTTCAACTACTAGCATCGAACCCTTCCTTCTAATATGTTTTTTTTAGCCTAATTTACTCTCTCTTTCTCTTGTAAACTTCAAAAATATTGTACTTAATCATAGATCATTCCAAAAAATATAACAAACTATGAATAATGTAGTTGCAAACTTTCAACCCCAAATTGAATCACACCCTCTCATTCTAAGCTTACTTTGCTTCTCATCTTACAAGAGTGCATTTCTATATTATATAGACTTAAGTTTTTGTCATTTTAGTTTTTTATTTAATATGAGGGACAAGTAATTTCATCCAACCCTTGATGATAAAGATGTATGTTTAGCTTTCCAATTGAACTTGCATATATATATATATGATGCTTGCACATTAACATTAGTAAATTAGAAATATCATAGTATTGAAGGCAGGAAGCCTAAGCTTCATTTATTTTCCATATATATTATTCTGATTATGACAAGTCCAACCCCGATTAGATTACAGTTGAATCATTGAACCTTGAACTAGTGTCTTATCCAGTTTAATGCTCGATCCAGTTATAACAACATTGAGTAAAAGTGATGGAGATAACTCAAAAAAATAACCAAATAGCAGAACACATCAATTGCTACTTTACACAAAATAAACCTAATGAGCAAAAAGATATATAATTACACATCACATCAAGAGGAAGGTGGTGATGAGTTAATGGACAATCAAATGAAACAAACCAAAATTGAATTGAAATAAAGGTTGATTGTGGTGACTGAGCAATTGAATGAATTAAAACAGCAACTACATAAAAGAAGTTTATTTGATAACCATATTTTGGTTCAAACTTTCTAACGAGCTAAAATTTAATTTGGAAGTGGTTTTTTTATTACTAGGATTATTTTTGTAGCTTAAGCATGCTTAGAGGTAACAAAAATAGAAAGTGAAAAATCTAAAATTGTATTTTTAAAGGTGTAAAAACACATTAGTATGGAATACTGTTGCTTTCCTCTAGAGGAATGGTTTAAAACTTGAAACAGGAAGTAGGATGTGAAAACTCTGTGTTAGACTGCTATGTAGGGTTACGGAATTTGGCAATTTCGGAAGTGGAGAAATTTTTTGGTATGTATTTTTAATGCTAGTATTTTTTTTACCTTTCTTTCACTACACCCCAAAAACCCTCTCTTATTATTTCCATAAAATTTTCCAATTTTATTTTGCAGGTGAGGAACAACATCAAGAGATATATAGCGGTGCAATATACTAGAGTTATAAAATGGAGTTGTCTCCTCAAAGATGGGTCAAAGACAGCATTGATGGTTCTATGATTAAGTTTAGGCATGGCTAGAGGAAGTGGAGTCATTAGAAATGCAAAAGGACAATGGCAGCTGGGATTTTATCAAAATTTTAGCATGTGTCCTATCAAGGCAACTGAGCTCATGCAATATTGATTGGCTTAGATCTAACTTGGAAGAATGGAAATAGACAACTCGTAGTAGAATCTAATTCAATGAGTCTAATATAAAAATTGCAGGAAAACAATTTTAATCTCCAAATTGCTAGTTCTACTATTTGTTAAATTTTGCAATTTGTCGATCTTCAATGGGTAGTTAAGTTTCAGTATGTTGGATGGGAAACAAATTTGGTTGCTGATACTCTCACAAAGATGGGAGCCTCATTTGTCAGCCCCTTTTGTAACAAGATTAGAGATTTATACCTTGCTAGTATTAGTGCTTTGAGTGATAGAGACTTGTTTGGTGTAACACTTTAAATTCAAAACAGATTTAGGTGAAGACTTATTGACAATAACAAAATTAATAAGTCATTAGCCTGAATTTCAAGACAAGATTTTGAATCCAAATAGTAGTCCAAGCCCAAGACTTTAAAATCCGTCTTTTATTTTATTTTTCTATATATATAATTTGGCAGCATAATGGTATAACCCAAATGTCCCTAAATTAAACATGTGTTAAGGCCTTTAGATTATAACTTTTCCCAATAAATAGGACAATTTATCATGAATCATAAAAGTATCCACAATATAAGACTTGGGTTCAATGAATTCAACTAAGAAATCGAACCTTCTAAGTCCACTTGTTCATATACTTTTAGAAGACAAAATAGGGAAAGACAAGTGAAAATATAGCTTAGAATTCATTTCCCTCATGACAAAAAAATCCTAGTCTAATTTCAATTCAAATATAATCTATTTTCAATCATCAAAGCAGTCAAGGAAACATTTCCAAGATGCTCATTCTATACTTGGCAATTTTATAAATATGATGCATAAGACTAAGGTGAGAGAAAATATACCAAGTAACTATCACAACTATCTCTACTTGAAATAGGTATGAGTACATTCCTTTGATTGCTTTCCCTTATTGAAGCTAAAGTCATTACCTAGGAAATGTAAGATCACAAAGTGAGATAATAATCTTTGTGACCAAGGGCAATAGTAATAAATTAAACTATCAATACATCTAAATGTAAAGCATTATTGTAAATTTTGGTGTTAAAGTTTTCTAGTTGTTAAAAATCCCTAGTTCTTGATTACCACTAGTCACAGACTAATACACAACCACGCTAGTAAGTTGGACCCACTTGGGCCAATCATCTCAATACCATAGACAACACTCTGATAAGAGGTGCATTTGCAAAAACTTCCAAGAAATGCCAATAATAGGTCTCATAATCACACCTTGACAAGATGGCTAGCACACACTTGTGAGGTACACATGCCATCAAATGAAAGTTTTCGTATAGCTAGCATATACCAACAAGGTACACATACTATATGGATCTCAATAACATGTGATACCTAGCACGCACCCATGAGACAAACATGATACCGTATACATGACACCCCTTAGAAGCACACACCTATAAAGGGCATAATCTAAGGTAGCCAATAACCATAAATTGCCAAGGTGGCCGGCACACACCCATGAGATATACATACCATTGGATCAAAGTCCTCATATAACCAGCACACAACTGTGGCATACATGTTATATGGTTCATCATTCAATAATTAGTCACTCCACACCCACAAGGTACACACGCTATTATGTACTAGACACACCTTGGCAGCACACACTCGCTAGGTACACAATTCAAGGTGATCAAACCACAATCAAACCATTAATGTTTATAGTTCACAATCATTAGTCAACAATCATGTGGAAGAAATCAATAGAAATCAAACAAGGAATTTAGCAAAGGACTTGGCATGGTAAACACCGATTACCTTAAAAGTATGAAGACAAATAACAATGTACACCAAGTAAAAGCCATCTATCAAAGTAGACTACTCGTGCTCAGGAGCTACAATATTTAAGAATGTGATTACTTTACACTTAAATTACAAGAGTAATAATCAATAATCAAGAGTCCAAAGCTATGAATTCTATTTATCCAACTATTTTAACACAATTACACAACTTAATATGCTCCAAAGGGTTACACAAACATCCATATAACTTTCACTTACTTAAAATATACCAAAGAAATTATATCAAACCATAGTTCCAAGTAAGTCCCTTATGGAGGAAACCATAACCAAATATCACAAAAATTTTCATAGTTCATTATTTATCATGAAAAAGATTAAATATAAAGTTTCATAGCTCAATGATAATAATTTCCGTGTCGAGCTAATTTTACATATTGTCGACAACCTCTTCAAGTTATATTTTTGAGCAAGTTATTTATATAGCAAATCAAATTCAAATCTCACAAAACTTAGTAGTTATATTCTTCATGTTCCAAAGATGCATATGATAAAAATTTTTGTGGCCCAACAACATGAATTTCTATTTATTTCCTAATTCACAATAATCGATAACTCAATAAAGTTACATCTTTGAGTTAACTTTTCATATAGTAATTCAAGTCCAAATTCTACCAAACTTTGCCTACACATACTTGGAATCTCAAAGACATTAAATAAAATAAATTTCTTGGCCAAATAACAAATATTTCAAAAATCTCATTTCACCACCTAGGGTCCAACTACATTTGAAGGTTTGAAGTTCAATTCATGTAAATTGCTCCATAAATCCACATTCATGACCTTAAATGGTTTCATATGACAATTTTATGGCCATATCTCAAAGTATTTTCATTTTTCCTAAAATACCCAACTAGTGTTCATACTCAAATTCAAAATTTCAATATACAATTTGTAAAATCTTACAATACAATAATGCTCATAGCATAATCAAGAACTACGCATTATTTCTAAGCCTTTCTAACAACCCCAAAATGTCTCAAGTTTTTAAAAAATTGAAGAAGACATCCCAACATCAAGAATAATGAAACAAAATCACATAAAAAGGGGATGATAAGATGGAAAAAGCAATTACCTCAAAGATTTGCAACAAAACCACTTGAAATCCATTATAGGACACTTAAAGACCCAATTTTTGACCCAACCTTAGGGGGAGAGTGTAATGACCCTGTGCATCATTTTAAGAAGAACTTTATTTAATGATACATGATAAGAGGGATTAGGACTCAAGGAAGGATCAAAATGGAGCAAATTGGAGAAATGAAACAGAGAGCATCGGCACCGCGGCAGTGAACAGTGAGGCTGCGGTGAGGAATAGTAGAAGGTCATGCTTGGTCTGTGCCAGTCGTGAAATTTGGTTAAATTAGACATCAGAACTAGTCACAAAACAGAAAGGAAAAGTGAAGGGAGGACGATGTGCTCTATTAGGGTTTGATTTTTTTAGCCTTGGGGATTCGATTTTTGGCAATTAGGAGCTCAAATCTTGTTGGTAAGTCATCCCTTAACTTTCCTTTACATTTTTCTTCAAGTTTTACTGTAGATTTTTCATGGATTTGGTTAGGTGACTCGGGTGAGTTTCCACCAATTAAATTATGTATGAATGTGATCTAGAGGTGTTGTTGGACATTTCTATGGATTGGATGTTGGTTTTATGATGTTTAAGTAGTATATCTCCAAAACCCTAAACCTCAAATGTTGACATTTTTGGGAATCCGAACTTGGGGAAGTATGATTATGATTCTAAGAGTTGTTTAGAGTGTTTTGATGCTTAGGTTTGCTTAGTGAAACTTTGTTTCCATTTGGGGTTATGTTCAAGTTGGTAAATATGTATGCTAATGGTTGAGGATTTGTAATGGTAATGAGGAATTGGTGTTATATAAGTTGTCCTATAGCTTGATTGTGGTCTCTTGACTTCAGATTGTAATTGTAAATCATTGGATTAGTGGTGGTTGTTCCATTTGGCCTACTGAGGTGTCGAGTGGGCTTGACGATTAAAGTAACTGGGTTTTCCTTTTGTGTTGTGATATATGTTTAGTCATTTTCATATCATAATATGCATGCTTTATGTATATATATATGTTTTATCTTTTCATATCATGATATGCCTTATAGCTTAGTTATGGTAGATCATATTCATATCATGATATGTACAGCTACACGGCTAGTAAGTTTCTATCCCCACCTCATTGTATGATGAAAACGGTAATATTATGTTAATGATTATGATACGTGTAAATTGTGATGACAGTTGATATGGAATGATAATTATGCACCCCATAATGTATTGTATACCTTCATATGGCATGCTAGCACATTAGAAATTGATATATGTTTACTTGTTAGCATGCATTAGGCATTGTCACATTGTGTACATTGTTGGGACATATGGTCTAGGTGATGATACTCTATATACCATATGGTATACCAATCTGCTAAATAGCACACAAGACTTTGTGTTTAGGCGGTGCAGCTTATATGTATATTCCAGTCATTAAATAGTCATCTTATGGTCGAGAGACTTAGGTGACTGTGAATGGGAGTAAACTTTCTCTAAATAGTCACCAATTCAGATGGTTCAGGGGAAGAAGAGTCATGGTCCAACCTTTGGTACAATGACCTTTGGTTGGGTCATGACCATTGGGAGGAGAGCTAGGTAGTGACCCTGAAATCAGCCATCATTTGTCATTGGAAGGGAGCTACTGGTTGATGTTACTTTGTCATGATAACTAGCTCATAGTTCTAACCATGTATTGATGGGATCGGTGTTTGCATATCATATATACTGTATTGGTGACGAGTTATATCTATTGTTAGCATGAAAGCATGATTATGAGTATGTATGTGTTCACCCCTGGTTACTAGGACGTATGTCTCACCCTGTGGCTAACAATTTCTAGGTGAAGGATCTAGCTCTAGCAAGGACAAGGAAGGCTTGGACAAAGAGGATTGTGTTAGAGATTGTGCCCTAGGCCAATCATTGTATTATGAACATTGTACTTTATTATAAAAAAGAAGGTGTTTCTTCTTACAATATTATATTGTTTGCATGTTTTTCTTTATAATAATATCCTTGGTTAAATAATTTTATCCTAAATATCCCTAGTCAATCATCTTTGTCGAAACAATGATGAATTAATACTAGTATGATTTTGATTGATAATTATGTATGAAGATACAAATCAAAATCATAAACTCCTGTTAGAGAATAGGCGCTAGATCGACCTGTCATGAGATAGTTGCATGGATCAAGTTATAAGCATATCTCATATATAACCGTGTCACTAAGCTCTCAGACCTAAGATCACCATGGCTTTCTATATGGGAAACACTATACTTTGGTATAGTCAAAAGTCACCTTTCATCAAAAGATCATAAAGGCTATGATCGGGCATAGTGGAATTCATGTGGAGGAAGATGAATGATCAAGATGGAATTTGTCCCTCTAATTATTGGATAGATATATCTGGGCCCCTCGATGAGTGAGACTGAGAAATGCATGGCTATGCTCGAATGGAAGAGTTTCCATTTATTCTGTCAGTCTACTTGGAGATTGAGAAAGTGATGGTTGAGTAAAATGAGGATGACATTTCCATGCCTCATACTTGACCTATATATCATGAGACAAAAGAGATGTAATTAGGTTATATGATAGGTTACATCGGATCACTGATCTCATGTGATTTAGGTAGTCACAATGTCTTACTAGAGGCCATTTGTGACTTGTGGGTTCAATAGTGTTATTAGCTCACTGCCAACATTATATGAGCATACAGGGTCGCACACAAAAATGGGCCAACTCGAGTTAAAATGTCCAGATTCATTGAATCTATAATGTGTCTAGATTCAATGAATTTAATATTCAATTTGGGGTGATTGACTTATATATATATTTGATATATATATATATTATAAAATTCAAAATATATATATGTTTGATATATTATATATTTGATATATATTATATTATTTCAAAATATATATATATATATTGTTCGAATTAATTTAAATGAATTAGTTTTAACTTAATTCTATATGATATATTTAAATTTAAACTAATGTCATAATCTAAATTTGATTTAGATTGGATTCTAAATTTGAATTTAAACTAATAATCTAAATTTGATTTATATGATAAATTAAATCTAGATTTGATTCTGGAAATATATTAGATAGTTAGTTTAAATTTAATCTATTAGATAGATTTAAATTCAAACTAATCTATTTAATTAATATTTGATTTAGTTTAAATTATTAATTTAAATAAAACAAATACCAAATCCTATCTATATATTGATATAGACTAGGATATAGAATCAACACAATTTTCAAATCAACCTAAAGAGAGAGCGATCGTACACTCAGAGAGTGAGATTGTATGGATGAACGATGAATAGTAGCTATATGGATGAGCAGCGACGTACAAGTGTACGGGCGTACGAACGTTCACAAACAGAGATGCTAGCACGCTGTTCGAGTTAGATTCACCATTCGTGTGAATACTGGTAGAGGGAGCTGACCAGTTGCGTTAGTTTCTGGGGTTTGATAAACGAAAAAGAACACCAAGGAACGCACCAGAGGTAAATTCTTTTTCTACATCTCAATCTAAACAACATTGACGGATCCATGGGAGGAAATTTCTCAATAGTTTTCCGCTGCGTATGTGCTAAAATTCCCAATAGATTGAGAGTACCATTGTGCCAGGGACTGTACTCCTCAAGTATTTGTTGTTCATTTATTTCTAATAAAGTGTCATTGTAGTAACGTGTAATGTCTTGTGAACCTGTGTGATTTGGGGCATGACCATTATATGTTTACTGTGGAAACTTTTTGTACATTGGATAGCCTATCCCGTATTAATGGGCCTAAAACCATGTTAGTGTACACTTACTCCTTAAATTACAATTTTCTCAAACATTAATTATTTTATTATTTTTTTTATTTTAATTTTTCCCTTATTTTTTGCACTACAAATAATGGTTAATTAACTTAAAAATTACACTTTAAATATGTGGGTCAACACATTTTTTTCCTAAACATCAATTATCATTCAATTATTTAAAATAAAACTCACTTAATCAAGCCCCAAAGTTATATTTTAAAAGTATAGATGCTACATTTGTTATTGATATCCCTTATGATTTTAATTTTTTCTTTTTTCCAAGCTTAGCCCTCCATTTCTTTACCAAATGAAAAACTATGCCATCAAATAAGATTTTTTTGGATAGAGTTCCTCCTTTTATCTAGATGTTCAACAAACATCAAGAACATTATGGATATACTCAATAAATGAAAACTCATTACATATATAGGTCAAATCTTAGTTATAGCATGAAAATGGAAAACTGATCACACCATATTCTAGGAAGAGATAAAGACAGTGAAGTAGAACTCACCTAACAATAGCTCGTGCAATGAAAAAATGTGAGTAGTGAATAGGAGTGAGCCATGGGAGAAAGTGAAGGACGCAAGTGACCAAAGTGAGACTAAACCTAAGTTTATGAGCTTAGGGACCCTTTATTTATTATGCTCTAGCACTCTTTCATCTATCTTTTTTTTTCTCCCAACAAAACTGGATTTAATGATTAAGACTAAATCTAAGTATAGGAACTCAAGCATTCCTCATATATATTGTTAGGATCAAAGAAATTGAGAAGGGCAAAAGAGGTAAAGAAGAAAGAGAAGCAAATAGAAGATAAAGGAAGAAGAGGAAAGAATGAGATGAAGACTAGATTCTCATTTTTCATATACCCCTTCTGTTACAAGAGTGCCTTATATAAAACTGATAATAAAAATGAAAAATATGAAAATAACCCTATTGCCATAACAAGTCGTATCAACTACCCTCCTCTTAAGATCATCTATCCTCAAGGATGAAGTAAACAAGCCAAAGCTTGAAATCCTCATTGCAAGTCTAATGAGATTCTCATGTAGCTTCTTTCTCAATCTCACCCTTCCACAAAGACACATGAAAAGTAGCATGAAAGACATCCCAAGCTTGCCCTATAGGGGGATCTAAACCATTCCAGCCAACTAAACTATAAGAGACCCAAGATATTCAAATTGGAATATATGAGGGAATAGATCCTAGGATAGTAATAAAATACATAATAATAAGCATTGTGAAAATTAATGGAATTCCATTTTGAAGTTACACTTTAATTGCACTATAGTTAAAATGATGGGACCACATATATTTGGCAATTATGAACTCCACAAGATCAACTTCTACAAGTATAATCTCATTATAAAGGTGTTGGTAATGAGCATTCATGGAATCTCTTTGCAATCCAATGTCAGTCATGAGCTCATTCATTTTAGTAAATCCAAAGTCAAAGAGAATAACAATGTAGAAGTCTCCAATTAATTGTTGCAGAATTGTTTTATTAGAAATTATCATACAATAAACTTCTTTAAGATCACTATAACCATTCAAAATTGACAATTTGCTCAATTTTCCAAGTGGCAACTTAGTTGCATTGCATCTTATTGCCATCATTTGTTGATTCACCATGCTCACATTACAAATAAGAGATATACATTTTGCAATTCATGACTGAAGTTCTAATTTCAAAGATGGTGCAACACATATAGACTTTTCTATGATAGTAGATTCTTTGTGATTTTGCTTGCAAGCCATTTCCAATCAAGCATAAGTCTTTGAGGGGACACCAGAATTCTTTCGATCAAACCATTAATTTTTAGCAGTGGCAAAGGCAAAAAATATAATTTCAAAATCCTTAATACAAATGAGTATAACAAGAACAAATTCAAGATGTGGTACTAAACAATGAACAAATGAGAGTGCCACAACCAAAACTAGTTGACAAAGTTCATTTGATGAAGTTACTGATGTCCTTACTATAGCTATTACAATAATTAGAATAGCAAGAGAGATATGAATATAATTCAAGCACCATTCACCCAAAGCACCACCATATTTTTGTTGCTACAATATAGGAAACCATCACAATACAAAGATGGATTAGGATGCCTAGATCAAAGATTAATCTAATAATTAGCTTCAACCACACAATATTTACTTGATCAAAGTCAAGTTTAGTATGTCCTTTGGGGTCATTTCCCAAAAAAAAAAAATCCACCACAGCATATGACCAATCCAACCCGTTTTAGTATCGTCATCTTTCTTGAATCCCAATATGGAAAAAACCTTCACCAACATTGAAATAAATTCAGCATTGCTCCTAGGAAACAAAGCTAGAACTAAAACTCTAACAATTTTCCTCCTACAAGAGTTAAACTGCATAAGAAAAGGCCACAAGAACAATCTCATGAAAAGCTTCTCATTAGCAAAAGGAGCAATTTGTGTAGCCTCAACGAAATCCTTGCCCATAAATTTTCTTCCACCAATGAAATGATCATCAATGCTTACAATGAAACAAAGTCCCAACGAAAATCCAAGAACATTACTTAGTGTTACAATTCCAGGATAAAAAATCTAGATAATATGAAAGTCATCCAACTATTATGTGACTCAACAACATTAATACTAGCAATTGCACTGGCAAAACTAAAATTCCTTAATATAGCATTTGCATCACTCGTTACTACCACACTAGAAATGGTCTCACTTTTTTCAAAAATTGTTTCCAAATATGCATTTATCATATGTTCAAGCAGGATATTCACATGATAAAGAGATCCCATCAGAAGAACAAAGATAGATCCATACATAATCATGTCAAATAGAAATGAAGACAATAGCAATGCTAGAGTCTCTTGTTTATCCGCCAGATACAAAGTCCTAATGAAGGTGTTGAACAAGGACTCCTCTATGGAAGCTTTGATACATGGTCCATCAAATTGCCTTATGGTGTTCGATATCTAGTCTAGTTCATACTGCTTTGGGGTATTTGATATTTGCTCATAATCAGCCACTTCATAACAAAGGGAATGAAAAATTGATTTGGGTGGTTATTGGTGGTTCTTCCACATGATTGGAAGAATCTTACTAGAAATTAACAATCTCTTGTACTTGTGGCCTTGTAGATGATTGGGTTAATGTTATAGGAAACTTAAACAAATTCTAAACCCTGAGTTCCCATAGATGGAGACATTGAAGAAATCACAAGAACCGAATAATAGCACTGAATAATATTCACTTTTCACAATGCATGAGTCAATTGAATTAGTTAGAGACACAATGGTGGAGTTGGAAGAATCAGCACTCTCAACAATAAAATGCTCAGTTGCCTCAATTTTCCATAATAGATATAGATCCCTCTCAACATATTCAACTAGTCATATAGCTTCCCATAAATCTCTCAGTGTTAAAAGTTTGATTTGAGTAGCTATCTCCTCCTTCAAAGATCCTAGGAAGGAGTTGATCTTTTGACTCGTTTTGATTTCCTCTAACACACCCATTTGTTTAAGATGCACTATCTCCTTCATCTCTTGAATGCCAATATGTGATTGAGTGTCATTCTCCATTTGTATCGACTTGCTCTGACAATCGCCAACATGTGCATGATTTTCATGGTGACTCTAATCTCTACTATTGCTAGCCAAATCAACTAATTGCAAAGATAAGCTACGATTTGATTCCTGCAACTTGCTCAGTTGTTGCTCCAAGTTTGAGAATTGTTGATTCAGCTTTGATCACAATTGAACCTCAATGTCATGAATATTGTTTTGAGCATTGGTATAGTCACCCATGGATACAACTGCTATGATACCAATGTTAGGATTAGAGAAATTGAGAACTGAGAAGGGTAGAATAGGTAAAGAAGAAAGAGAAGCTGAGGTAAGATGAAGGAAAGAGAGGAAAGAATGATAGAGATTCTTATATTTTGCATAGCTAACCTTCTGTTATAAGAGTACCTCATAAAACTAATAATAAAAAGATAAAAATACAAAAATAACCATGTTGCCGAAAACAAGTCGTATCATATATATATATATATAACCAAGGTTTAATTACTACTATCTCCATCAAGGAAAAAAGACAAATGAGAATCCCCATAAAAAAATATTTCCCACAAAGGACACCCACTTAGAAATGCCCAAGTGAGCTTCCTAGCATGCCCAAATGGGCTTCCTGTCGTGCCTAAGTGGGGTTCTTTGTGGAAAATATTTTTTATTAGTCCTTCATTTTCTTTTTTCCTTCCATCAAAGTAGAGTGGTGGGTTATGTAAGTGATATGAGCCATCATGAAATCAAGGATACGGAGAGAGCATGAGCCACAATATTATACGAGTTAGGGAAAAAGACACTTTGGGACCTTTCAAGTAAAATATTCCCAAATTGGGAACCCTAAAAATTCGAATCCCTTAAAAGGACCTAGGTCCTTTGAGGGAAAAAAATTAGTTGGACTAAAATACCTCTCCTCCCTCTCTCATTTCCTCCTTCCCTCATCGAAGATGGCGGCATCAATGGAGCTCTAGTGACCAAAGACGTCGCCATACAGTCGCCGAAGTAAAGTTTGATAAAATTGAAAATGTCAAAATCAGTTATGGTAAGTTGGAAATTATGAGTCTCTCACTAGGAAATTTCATTGATCCCACTTGGACTTTTTTTTCATTATTGCCTTCTGAAATAAAATTGATAGTGTTGAAATTAGTTATAGTGAGTTTGAAATTATGAGTTTCTCACTTGAAAATTTCATTGATCCAACTTGAAAATTTTTTTCAAGATTACCTTCTAAAATAAAATTGTAAGTGTTGAAATCATTTATAGTGAGTTGGAAATTACAAGTTTCTTCCCTATTAAAATTTTTTCTTGAAAAAAAATTTTTCAAGTTGAATCAACGAAATTTCCAAGTGAGAAACTTGTAATTTTCAACTCACTATATTTAATTTCAATACTCTCAATTTTATTTTAGAAGGTAATCTTGAAAAAAATTTCTAAGTTGGATCAACGAAATTTTCAATTGAGAAACTCATAATTTCTAACTCAATATAACTGATTTCAATACTCTTAATTTTATTTTAGAAGGCAATCTTGAAAAAAATTTCTAAGTTGAATTAACAAAATTTCCTAGTGAAAAACTCATAATTTTCAACTCATTATAACTGATTTCAATACTTTCAATTTTATTTCAGAGGGCAACTATAAAAAAAATTTCAAAGTGAGATCAATGAAATTTTCAAGTGAGAGATTCATAATTTCCAACTCATTATAATTGATTTTAACACTTAGTTTTATCAAATTTCACTCTAGTGACTGTACCAACACCGGCGATATTTACTGTTGCCAGAGCTCCGGTGATCTTGTCGATGACCGGAGCTCCAATGACGTCGTTAGCTCTGGTGGGGGAAGGAGGAAATGAAAGAGGGAGAAAAGGAGGAGAGGTATTTTAGTTTAAGTGATTTTTTCTCCTCAAAGGATCTAAGTGGAATTTGAATTTTTAAGATTCCTAATTCGAATTTTTAAGATTCCTAATTCGGGAATATTTTACTTAGGAGCTTTCGAAGTGTCATTTTCCGTGCAAGTAACAAGGAGGTGAGAATTTTTCAAAGACTAATAATTACACCTACCTACCAATAGTCTAATATAGTATTATAGTAGCTACCCACAAGTAGTCTAAACGTCTAATAGGCATGGGATGTCAGATCAATTAGAAGAGAGAGAAAAAGTAATATTTTTTTAAATATTGAAAAAAAAGCCTCTTTTATCGTTACTATCAAAACAGAGGCAGTAACAAATGACCCCATTTTTTTTCAAATGCAAAAGTTCCATACTTTTTTTATTTATGCAAAAGCTCCATACTTTCACTGAAAAAAAAAGCTTCACATTGATTCATGAAGTTGTGAAAGAATGCCAAATAAAAATGAAGAAAAGGGAGAGAAGATATATAATGAATGAAAGAAAACAAAATGCTCACTCTTTCTGGTCAATCCCAATTCAGCATCATAATAGCACAATTGAAAGTTTTTCCCAAAAAACTAGCACAGTTAAAATGGGAAGTTGATATGCTTATCCAATAAGCAAAAACAAGAAATCAAATTGACATTAGAACCGAATTGTAGTTGGTTACGGTGTCTAGTGATGATGCTTGCCAGTGGAGGAGGACGATCACGTGCAATAGAGGACATGGAGGAGGCGCGACAAAGGCAAATTGTGTAATCCCGATCACTATTGATTCTGTATTCTTTTTTAATCTTAACTTACAATCATGTACTATTGATCATTTTGATATTATATTGGGCGCGGAGATACATGGTGAATTTATTGTGAGGTATGAATTCGGACTACATTGTTTTATTATCTCATCCCAATTTAGGGCCTGTTTGATTTCTCATTAGAAACTATGTTTTAGAAAAAGTAGCTCCTTAGTGCTTTCCTAAAACGTGGTTTATAACAAGAAAACATGATTTTTAACAGGAAACCAAACATATCATTAGTTTGGTCTTTTTTAAGCCCTATCACAATTTTTAGTTGAAATTTGATTTATTTTAACTATATACAGGGCATGATAGATAAAGCACTTGGGAGTTGAAACTAAATTATCGTCCCTAAGCGTGACTGAGTTGAGAAAATGTATGGTTGTCAACATTTTTTTTTTAATTTTGGATCTTTAATATGTATACAAATTGTTGGCCAAAAAAATAATTATGCCACATTTAACCCATAATTAACCTTAGCCCCCCTTCATTCAAGTACTCCTCCATACCCCATTATCAACCTTCATTTCAATTCACACACACACATGAAAACACATGAAAATAATATAACAGTATTCTAGGAGTACGTATTGTATCAAACTATCAATGACATTAAAGGATTTTTTTATTGTAAAAATAACACTAAGTGATTTTAAAATTAAGTATATCTTCTTTCTCGGGCTTTAAGCCTCTTCTTTATACCAATATATATATATATATAGGGTAAAATGTTCCTACTTAGTCAAAAACAAAAAGATAGAGTTTCGAATAATTTATTTTTGAGCTTATGTGATTTACAATTTATAACTCCTAGGCCCAATGATTGCTCATTTCCCTCACAATTTATAACTCCTAGGCCCTTCTATTGTTACATTTTTTTTTCTTGGGCCTTCTATTGCTATAACTTTGTTTGTCATAACTAATTGGTGAGGTATGTATATTATTCTGGCTATAAAAATTGATGGTAGCAGCTAGTATCCGCAAATAAAGCCTCAAATACAAATATTTTAAGTTTAGTTAATTACAGGGAACAATAATTTTTGGCAATGATGAATGACATTAATTATGGACAACCTTACCGGCCACCAAGTCCTCCAAATTAACTGCAAAATGATGTGTGTGTGATATCATTTATGAAGAAATTCGAAATGCAACTTCAAGTTCCACAAGTTTCATCCCTATTGAAAGATATTATTCCTTTTAGTTCTTAATATAAAACTCTTTTAATTGAATCATATGGATTAATGATAAGAATTAAAATTAGTTAACTATATAATTTTTTTTAAAAAAATCACTTTTTTCAAAACCACCCTGATCAATTTATCTTTCCCTCTCTCACGTTACCATCTCATTAAATAATGGCATCTTTTTATCACATAATAAATATTATCTCATATTTTAAAAAGAATTAGGATTTAAAATGTATGATAAAAGTCCCTATATTTAGGACGAATAAAGTATTTGAAAGTAGATAAAAAAATCATTCTAAAATCCTGTCATTGGA
This sequence comes from Adenanthera pavonina, assembly GCA_026686845.1. Taxonomy (NCBI): domain Eukaryota; kingdom Viridiplantae; phylum Streptophyta; class Magnoliopsida; order Fabales; family Fabaceae; genus Adenanthera; species Adenanthera pavonina. The sequence continues at coordinate 33,315,716 of JAIVEN010000015.1, forward strand.
GGTGTTATTATAAAAAAATATATATTTCCTTGTATTATTTTCCCTTGTAAATTAGCTAAATTGAATACTTTTTTCTATGCAATATATAAAGTCTAATAAATGAGTTGTATTACTCAAGACTTCTAAATGATGCAACTTGCTATAAATTTTATATCATATATTGATATTAATGATATATCAACATTGATGTTGAAAAATACTCAGATAATCAGATTTGTGATTCCTCACTTCCTTATTCTCTTTAATTTTTCTGTTTAAAATTTCAGTTAAAAGAGTATATAATTTTTATTGTAAAATTATAACCAATCTAAATAATGCCTCAATAATTTGTTCAGTGTCATTATTTAAATTTATTGCATGCCTTAACTTACAAAATGTAACGTTGAAAAATGACTAGACCGTGAGAATTAAAATGAATACAACTGCCAAGTTGTTGAATATAGGTAGACTTGCAGATGCATACCGTGTTTGGATTTAAAACACGCATTTAAGAATTTAATTTTATTTACATTCAGATTTTTTTTAAACAATTTAAATTTTCACATGTTATATTTTTATTTAGATTATTAGTTGTCTAAAAAATTAATAGTTAAAAATTAAATAAATTTAAACTATCTAAATTAATTTAAATGATGTATATGGTATGTACATAATACATATATATGCTTGATAAAAATGTGCATGAAATCAAGCAAAAAGGTACATCATGTTCATGGGCCAAAAAAGAGGTTCATCACATTCACAAGGTCCCACCACACCACGCAACTAGACAAATGAGAGTTCGGTTTCTCTCCACATGGGTTGTATTATTTTCTCTTTTCTGGCAATGCAAGGTACTTGTTGAAGTAGATTATCGATGCAAATTGATCATACAACATCTTTTTTTTTTTTTACTACCCTAGAAATAGGCCATATTGGCACTATCTCAAGTGTTGTAAGAATGACTGCCAACAAATATGGGGCCGATCGAAAATGGCAATGAGTTTCGTTGGCAATATATACAGAAAGAAAGCTTGAAATGTCAAACAAAAGGCTCAATGCAATTTTATGCAATTAGATCACTGTGATGAAATATTGACACTTGAAGATCAGTGTAGAATAATAGCCAAATCATCCCCATGATATTATATATACACAAAACATCCATTATTTCTTACGAAAAAAACTTCAGAAGAGATGCCACTTTGGTAACATTCATGTGTCAATTAATCTACATAGAATAATAGACAAAACTCTAAGGTATTAAAATATATTACTTTATGAAATTATTTGAATTCAATTGCTGGGAAAAAGACTTAAAAAATTAAATTTCATAAATTAATATAAGCAATCCCACTTTGGGCCATAAAAATCCCACTTTGATGGTAATCATTCATCACATACAATCTATGGAAATCCCTGTATAAGAATCAATTCTATGTAATTTAGAAGAGGCGCAAATCTTTCTTGGTCAAACCTAAAAACACCAGAAAATACCCCATCGTCCTTCCCTGTCATTTCTCTTGCTACTCAAAATCCAAACATTGTAAATTGGTTGGTATGTTCATCTATATGATCTTAATGAATCTCATGCACGGATGCTAGGTTAGTAATGGGCAAAGTAATGTTGTCTTTTGGGCTACTTCATCTTTGATTCTTTTTTTATTCCTTTTTTATATATTATGGATAAGGAGTATTTCCACTGACAGTAGGAATTAAATTCCTTTGAGATAATGAGAGTAAGAGATAGATCTCTCCCAATTATTTCATACACACTATGCCAAATTGGACTTTTGTTAGCATCTAATTAATAGTTAGCGATTATTTAAAAAAACGCTAACAAAAATAAAATGAGATGATTAGTAGCCGGTTATTTAACGGCCTAAAAATCTTATCATTTACTTATAGGGATGAGAGTTTCTACCATTTATCCTAACCTAAATTGATACTTCATCTTTGATTCTACCAATAATGTTAAACACTATAAGCCCGGGCGGACATAAAAAGGAGAAACCCTTGTTCAAGGAGTGCATTATGTTAATTAGTTGGCGGAGGGTCCTCCACACGGAAAGCTATCTTGCTTTATTATTGTTGTTGTTTTTGTTGAGGGTAAAGTTGTATTGAGCTAGCTGCACATTTTTTTCCCTTGTTCTTTTAAGTAGATTTGTACATGTGCTATGCATGAGGTCATTCAGTAAAAAAAAAAAAATATATATATATATATATATAATAAAATGCAGGGATAAAGAACCTTTCACTCCTCAAAGTTTTCCCAAATTTTCATATTGATTTCTATATTTTCATTTTAATTAAATAACTCCTCATAGTTTTATAGCATTAAAGAGTTAGTCCTTAATATTTAAAAAATTCAGTAATTTAATCCCTCCGTCCTCTAGGATGGCATTAATGTCACTAAAATTAAGATGATGTAACTAGCAGTTAACTAACTTGGATTGACACATAGATTATTAAAGCTAACTAGACTGTATTTTTTAAATAGAATGCAAATATCAACTGATTATTCAGATTTTTACTACTATGTTTCTGCATTTTTTAAACAAAAATATGGTCTAGTCATCTTTAATAATATGTGCAGTCCAAATCAATTAATTGTTAAGCATATCATCTCAATTTTAATGATGTTAATGTTATCCTAGAGGACAAAAGAATTAAATTACTAAATTTTTGAAATATTAAGAACCACCTCTTTGGTGATATAAAACTATAAGGAGTTATTTAATTAAAATGAAAACACATAAACTAATATGAAAATTTAGAAAAACTTTAAGGACCAAAATATCCTTTATCCCTAACATGTAATTTTAGATATAGAAAAGTAACCATTGCCAAAATAATAATAATAATAATAATAATAATGGATGGGTTAATACACAAATAATTAGCTTTGATAATTAAACATTTCTCTGTATATAATATTTATGTAAGGGATAATGCATAAATAATAAGCTTTGAGCTGTAAAAATATAGATTTTACACGTAGATTGAAAGAGTGATCAACTTTAATTATTAATTTAATATTTTTGTTTATAAAATTGATTGATCTATCAAGCTTTTCAACTAAATTAAATTATAATTTACTTGGCATGAATTATAATTTATTAAAAATTTGATTTAACCAGACAACGGTAACTTGGCATAAAACCTTACTTCTTTTTAAAATAATTTAGCAATTTTTTAAAGGATAAGATTTGAATTCAGTGTTGTCAAACTGGAAAGTCAACTCGGTTGATTAGGCGAGTTCACGTTTACAACAGACAATTTCGAGCTATCTCGCTTCTGAACTCAGGACATACAAAGACTCGCACAGAGTCGCGTGTGACTTGATCAAAATCGGTTGAAGCGGCTGGAGCGAACGTGCTTTTACGAGTCAGGAATCATGTATTAACTGAAAGAAAAGTTAGGCCAAGAAGGATTAGAATAGGCACCATTTCACTCCGTGAGGACAATTGACCACTTAGCCGCCACGCCATGGTTCTTCATTGACTAATTGATGGCAAATAAATATATATAGGACTAAGGTATTAAAAATCAGATCGACTATTGCACTGGATGAAACAACGGTTCAAGATTCAATGGTTAGACCGGGATCGGACCGGTTGTGAATAAATTAATATATTTTAAATAATATAGATAAAAATATGAAAAATATTTATCTATGATCATAAAATTAATATTCAATCTGGGATGAAAAATAAATTTAATAATATATAGAAAATTAAAAATGTTATTAATAAGCTTTACAACCAAATATTAAAATCCAAACAAGTTAATATTCATCTATAATTATATTTTAAATTCAAAATAGTCAATTGATATTTTATTTTTATATTATTTGTTAAGTAAATTTATCATTATTTATAATTATGTATCATAATAATACTTATACCATATTATAATATAGAAAGAAAAAATTTATACAAAAAATAATGCTATTTAATACTAAAAATAATGTTATTTTATCTTAAAAATTAAAAAAAAAATATTTAAAAAAATTAAAAAATTAAAAAAGAAAAAAAGAGGTCAAACCGGTTCAACCTAGTTTTGTATCGGTTCTTGACCGGTTTGACCAGTTTTACTTCGATTCGCACTGGTTCTGAAGAGCTCCAATCTTTATCTATGACCGGACCGGATTAGGGGCCGATTCCAGGTTAAACTGGGTGGTCTGGTCCGATTTTTAATATATTGTATAGGATAATATATACTTCTGACACCAACTTTTGACCGTAAGAAATCTAAGGAGATCCAACCAATTATTTTCCAAGATAAATCATTAACCAATAACATAGTTATTATTTATATAAAAAAAACAACATAGCCTTTATGCATATGTAAAATTTTGGTGTCATATAAAAATATGAAAATAAATTTACGTCATTTTTTCAAATTTTTTTTTGCATAAATTATGTTAAAATTATATATTAAAAACTTTTGAAGATATAAATTATATATAAATAATTTTTTGTGGGAAAAAATAATAGTAGGTTTTATAATTATACATATATCACTTGAGTTTTCTCAATGTGTTGTTTAATAATTATTTATTTATTAATAGAGGTAAATTATTTTACGATACGAGTTTACGTTACAAGTTTATCTGACTATCATGAGTTTACTTAAACTCACAAGTTTGACAACTAAATTTGATTGACTATAATTTATTAAAACACCATAGAAAGTGTGAACAAAACGGGAGCAAGATTGTGCTAGATTACTACAATATTTTACTCTCAGGATTTGATGTGTTAAATTCTTATTGTGTAACAAAGAAGTCTCTCATAGATCTATAGTAGTTAGAACCAGACAAAACCGGTGCTAGCATAGATTTGGAACTTTACAAAATTGGCTAGAAAAACAACCGGTTAGCTAGGAACCAGACAAAAATTGGTAAAAACTGAGAAAATCAATCAAAAGCTAGTAAGAACCAGTGAAATTATTTTTTTAAAATTTTTTTTTAGTTTTTGAGATAAATAACATTATTTTTTAGTACCAAATAGATTTTTTTTTAATTTTTATATATATTATAATATTATATAAGTATTGTTATGACACATAATTATTAAATAGTTATAAATTTATTTAAGAAATAATTAGAATTCATGCCCATACAATGCACAAGAAGCTATTCCTTATGAAATCAAAACATATAGATGTGAAAATATATAAAAAATATAAATATTAAATGCATTTTACGAATTATAATTGTAAACTATGATACAGAAAAAATCCATTCTAACGCAAATTCATCATAAAAAGTATTCCTCATATTTGAATTGATTATATTATTAAATATATTCAAAATATATAATTCAAAATGTTCTATAAAAAATAATTATTTCTATCAAAATTTAATTGTCTAAATCCTTGCCATTTTTTGTAACCAATCAACTTTTATTCTTTAAATTTATTAAATTTTTTAATAAAATTTGAAAATAATTAAACTCATTTTGCAGTTTATTGATTCATTGCAACTTATAAATATATTTTATCAATTTGGGAAGTATTTAATTCATTCAAAATTTTATTATGTCAATTAATGCAAACTCGAATGGTTCGAAATCTGCATATTATAATTGAATTCAAAATGATAACATTTAAGTTAAATTCAAACATAATATTTAGTTGAAATTATTTAATAGATTTATAAATCATTGAGTCACATCTTAGTAATTTGTATTAATTATGTAATTTTATGTTGATGATAATGATGATGATGATGATAATAATGGCTTTAATTTTATTTGAGGTCTTAATTTAAGTAAATAATATTTGAATTAATCAAATAATTAATGTCATATAAGTTGTTGAATTCGAACATATTTGTGAAATATTATACTCCCTCAAATCCTTTTTTTAATAGACTTTTAAACAATTTTACACATATTGAAAATTTTAGTTAATTAAGGTAGTTAGTCTCATTAAGTTTATATAAAATTTTAATTATTTTTTAAAATTACTCATATTCAATAAAGTACATTAATTGCACTCTTTACTCTCTTTAAGAGAATGACATTTAATATATTTTTAACTATTGGTGTAATTATCCACATTAATATTAATTATTAACTTTAAGCAAATGATATTTTGAATAAAAAAAATTTAATGATCGAGACAATTCAAAAATATCTTTTAAAAAGAACTGGAAGGAGTATATATATATATATATATATCAAGAATTAATAAAATGATGCATCACGATATTGAATGAAAATTACATCGATATTATAACAATTTACGATATACATGACAATTTGCAAGCTCAAAAAAATTGATACACTAATTAAAATTGACATGTGATTGGTACGGTCAAAAGTAAATGCATAAAATTTTGTATATATTTGATCAATACAATGAAACGGTAACAATCGTAGTGCTTGACCATATTTGTTATGCAATGAATCGATCACGTTGCTTTGGCCCAAAAAAAAAAAAGAATCGATCCCAATTTCATTATTTACAATAAAATATTAATTAACTCTGTAACAATTTAAGTACGACAAAAAGTCAATATAATTCTTTTAAAAAAAAGGCAATATAATTTAACCAAAAGCAAATGAAAAGTGCACATATTCTTATTTGGAAAAATATGTTCCATATCAGAAAATGAAACATTATTATTTGAAAGGATGCAACCAATAACATGGTCAAAAGAGAAGCAAAGATAAGGCGAAAAACCCATCTCTCCAAGAAAAATAGTTTCATTCCTTTATCCTTGTGGATAGATAGTACAAATCATAGAACTTATGTTGTCATTAAGTACAATAGAACCAATTAATCATATAACGACATAGGTCACTACAACAAAAAAGGGAATAGATGGCATTTTTTCAAGATTTTATGGTGTTTATAAAATGCCATATAATCCAGCGCTAATGAAAGCAAGATATTTACGTTGGCGTTTTGAAAATGCTAACTAAAGCCTGATTTTACATGCCGTGTATCTGTGAAACGCTAAGATTTTTTACATGGCATATATGACGTTTATGACATAAACACTATGTAATATTAGTAACAGATGGCATTTAATTATTAAACGCCATCTTTTTAACATACAATAGATGATGTTTATAAGGTAAATGCTATCTATTGTGTGTAAAGGTATAGGTGGCGTTTAGGGTTCAAATGCCCTCTATTGTTTTCAAAAGATGGCGTTTTACGATTAAACACCATCTTTGATTATCAGTATAGATGGCATTTACCAATAAACGCCATCTAATGTCAATGAAACATGGCACTTAATTGTTAAACACCAACTATATTCAGTTTTTTGTTGTTGCAATTTTCGTTTAATTTATTTTGTTTCCTTACCCTGCAGAGTAAAACAAATTGCATTGTAAAGGGGCTAAACGCACCCAGAAGTGAAATCAGTAAGTTTTTTAGATGAAATCTTAACAAACATTTGGATAAAATCCTCCAGTTGGGAAAGATTCAACAAACTAAACATCTGGATGATAATATTTTTTCAAGAAAAAATGCAAAAGCTGATTCCATTATATTTGGTTCTGTTCTGTACAGGCAACATAATCCATGGAAGATTCCATCTTTATCATTATTTGTGAAAGAAGAACATGTAAGGAATGGACATAGAAAATAGAAAATAACCCGCAAGTTGATCAGCAGGGTAAACCTTGATCCACAGTTATTTGAAGTTGATCATATGCCATCAAATCTATCTTGTCACACTTTCCCATCAACATGTATGATCCCTTCCTTATCCAGCTTTGCAACATGTGAGTCGTTTCCAAGATTCTTTCATCTGTTATTTGTTGCAAAATACATGTTTTGCAAACATACTTAAGGCAGAGAGAGAGAGAGATATAAGAAAGTCATGTTAATATTTCTTTAATCACACTGATGCACTCTTTTGTTTTGGTTTTTTTTTCCCCAGAGTAATTATACATCTTCACATAAGCATATTCAAGGAAACATTTGACAACCAGCTCAGTATTCAGGAAAATTTTTTTAGCAGTCATCTTTCGAGGACAATATAACATCCAACATTGAAAACAAAGGATCAAATCATTTAAAGCTACCCACATCAGTCAATTCCACTAACACATACATATGATTTTCTTTTTCTGATTTTTTTTTAATTCCAACGATATTTATTACAACAAATCTCAGACACCGCCACCTTGAGCAACATCTGAAAGTAAGATTTGGAAGAATTCAACTATCAACCAATTTAGATTATGCACATCTTGTAGACAAAGATATGCATGCTATTTCTATTCTAACCAAATGTTATTGGTAAGTTCAGAAGAGCATAACATCTAGAAGTATACCTTTGCCATGGCTTCAGATGTTCTAGATGCATCATACAAAGATTTCTCAAATGCACGCAACAATAGAGGATTCCCCATCTTTGCTTGTCCCACATGAAAAGAGTCTATAATATACATTCACAACCCAATGTTTGAATAGAAAGCTATAAAATAGATATCATAATACAAGAAACAGAACGGGACAATCTACAAGCTATAATTTTTTTTAATTTATAAATAATATTTGCGTGTGTAAAGTTTACTTTTAGTTAGCATTTTCCATAAAAACGCCAATTAATGTTTTTTATTATTTTAATATTTTTATTTTTGTAAATCCTTTACTTGGTGTTTATTTATAAACGCCAATTAATTTTTATATATTTTTATTTTTTAATTTTTTAAATCATTTTAGTTGTCATTTCTATATAAACACCAACTGAGATTCCAATTTTAATTGGCATTTTTTTTTTTGAAACGCCAATTAAAGTAGCCCGTGTCACATTTTTATTAGCGGTTTTGTAATAAACGCCAACTATTGAGTGTTATTATAACCCTAAATTGGCATAGTGGGTGTATAATAGATATTGTCAATAAGTACAAAAAAATGAGATCATGCATTGTGCAAGGCCAAAAAAATTTGTCCTTACATTCAATATAAGGAGCTTTAGACATCTTTCATGGTTGGCATTCATCACCACAATTACCCAACCTAACAATTAATTTTATGGGAATTATACTTCCATATGTTACTGTTGTTTAAGAAAGAAAATGTTATTCTTGACTCTAAACAAAATCAGCTTATGTATCGACCTTGATTACTAATTTCAAGAAGGATGTCACTAAATTGTGTAGAGACGGAGGGACAAGGACTGGAGAAAGAACCAAAATTGAGCAAAAGGAGAGGAGGAGACAGAAAAAGTGGTGCTGTGGCAGGTTGTAGGAGCGTTGTAGCTCAAGGATATGGATTTTGAGCCTAAATCAAGCACTAGTCATGAATTTTATTTAAAATAGAAGTCGAGAGTAGTTGCTGGAGGATGGAAAAACAAAGCAAAATGAGAGTTCTCTGCTAAGGTTTCACATTTCTGACTTAATTGGGGGCTCAATTTCCTGCTTTTTGGAGGCTTGATTCTTGTGGGTAAGTCATCCTTCACTTCTCCTCTTCATTTTTCTTCAAGTTATGCAGTGGTTTCTTAAGGTAGGAGTTAGGGTTCTAACTTTGGTTGCATTTCCACTGATTAAATTGAGTTTAAATGCTTCATTGATGTGTTGTTGGTGTGTTTAAGCTATGGATTAAGGATTTTAAGTATTTAAGTGGTATATTCACTAAAACCTAACCCTCAACTCTTGATATTATTGGGAATCAGAAGTTGTTTGGGAATGATTATGGTTCTGTGCGTTGTTTTTGGTACTTTGATGTATGGGTTTGCTTGGGGAAGCTATGCTTTAGCCGGTTATGCTTTGGGAAGCTATGCTTTAGCCGGTTATGCTTTGGGATGTCAAGTTGTGTGTGCTAAAGGTTGAGAATTTGTGTTGGTACTAAGAATTCGGTTTTGTGTAGGTTGTAATATTGCTCACTTGGGATCTCTTGACTCTAGGTAATGTTTGGAAAGCTTGGAAGTGATTAGTGACTGACTACAATGATGTTTGGGTTATAGACTCCTTGTTTGGATTGGTTGGATTATTATGAATTGGATTGTGTATTTTGGTTTGGGACAATGTGATAATGCAATCTTGCATCCTTTTTATTGTGTGTAGTGGTTGTTGTCTCCTTTGGCCTACCGTGGTGTCGAGTGGGTTCAGATGGTTGAGGTAACTAGGGTGTTTTTTCCTATCTCTTTCAATTGATTATACGTATATATGTCTAATCATTTTCATATCATGATATGCACATGTTATATATCTATGTTTATGTTTCACTCTTTTATATCATGATATGCTTCCTAGTATGGATATGATCATTCCTTTTAATATCATAATACATGCAGTTACACGATGTAACACCTTATATTAGAGACTATTTTCCATGTATTAGATCATTTTAGATGCATTTCATTATGGTTTAGAGACTAGAATCATAATATAATAAAAACAGATTTTTTCAAAATTCGGGGTACTATTCACTTGACAATTTCCATTTGACCTGATAAATTTTGAAAATTCATAACTAAAGCTAGAAACTTCATCTTGAGGTGATTCAAGTCTCTAAAATTTTCTTAAAAACAGATCTACATGGAAAAAATATAAAACAGTAACTTCATTAGGCCAATTTATACAGTAATTTTATGGACATTTACTGTTCATTTGATCATTTTTCTATCTTCCAGTTTTCTGACCTCAAGTTTGAAAAATCATATTCCATTCTATTCTACTCCAAATTATTCATACTCTATGTCATTCAAAAGTTATATATGTCTACTTATAGAAATATTTTTATTATACATTTATTTTACTTACATAGGGCATAACTTTAATTTAAATCATGAAGGGTCAGAATCCAACTCTTACTGGAACAGTTTTGGGAAAACTTACATATCTTTGTTCTATAACTTCAATCACTTCCAAATCAGTGGCATATGGATATTAAGACATATATATTTTTATACATATAAACCACTGAATTTTTGGAGAACTATACGATTTTATGTTATCTTTTGAAATTTCCAGTACTTAACTTTCAGTTTCCCGTTTTCCCAATATTGTCCTATTCTGAACCCTAACTTTGAAAATTCACCATTTATTGTACACAACTCCAAATGGGGTGAATTATGTGTCCTATTAAAGATTGAGATGCCCTCTATCTGGAATAAAAATATCATAAACCTAAACTTACATTAAGTATATAACAAGAATGAATGAAACAGACACATCTGGAAAATGCCCTGTTTCAGTCTATATTGCAATTTGCTTGCCAAAACCCTTGTAAATGAACTTATTTTGGCATGAAACTTGGTAGAACATAACTTAATATCACAATATTCATAACTAGAAATTATCATACATTTTATACAACATTAACATAATATTCACTATTTTTCAATTTCATACAAAAGAAAGACATCAACAACCATTCACATTATAACATAATGGCTTGCAACATCATCCACTCATCACTAGCTTCTCCTTGCTCTTTGCCTCCCTTGGAATTCTTCCATAACTTGGACCTATCATATTATTATTTGGGTGATGAGATTTTGGAAATCCCAGTAGCTAGTCACATCTTAAACATTTACATTATCGTGCATGCTATAAAACCTCCAAAACATCATAACAATCATTTTAAGGCATAAATCACCATATTGTTTATAAAAATTTTGGCATTATAACTGTTGAATCAAGAGTTTTGATGATTCCAAACCAACACTCAAGAGCTTGGATTGAAGATATCAAAGGAGATCAAAGTTGTTTCAAGTGAAGATTTTCTGAGTATTTGCTGTTAGATCTCTTAGTTTTAGTTGTGATTGGGTAAAAGATTTTGATTTGAGAAAAAGATGTTTTCAAACCTTGATTTGAAGTTAAATCTTTACTTATTTGAAAAATACTCACAAACAGACGAAGTTTGAAAGTTTAAACTGAACTGTCATGTTGGAAATTCGAACTTTGCCTTTGGAAATTCGAATTTCGAGCTAAAATTGAATAAGTCTGAAGAGATGTCTCTCAGTCAGACGAATTTTGGTCATCCAAAATTTGAATTTTCATCAAGTCTGAAAGAAGCCTTTTTAGTGACAGACGAACTTCACAAAGTCAAAATTTGAATTTAAGACAAAATATAATTTGTGAAAACCAAAGAAATTCGTCTGAAACTATGTTAAAGTTCATCTGAAATCAAGAAGAAATTAAGTTTGAAAAATGCTCTCTGACAGACGAACTTTGACTCTGCAACATTCGAATTTTCATATAAGTCTGAAAGGAGCTTCTTTGAGACAGACGAATTTCACTCTTTCAAAATTCGAATTTCAGACAAAACACAACTTGAGAAAACAGAAGAAATTCGTCTGAAACAATGTTAAAGTTCATCTGAGATTAAGAATAAATTAAGTTTCAAAACCGGTCTCTGACAGACGAATTTCACTCTATCAAAATTCGAATTTCGAAGAAAGTGATCTACTGTGCCTCTTTGAACGTTCAATGGACAGACGAATTTTGGGCATCCAAAATTCGAATTTCGAGGGTACTGTAGAAAATTGAAAACACTGTTCACGATTTACATAAAAACTTTCTTCTTGAAAATTCGTATGTCACATTGTGAAAGTATTTTATAAGTTTCAAAATTTGAATTTTACTCTATGGACAGACGAACTTCGTATTTTAACGTTGGAAGCTTTAACCTTCGGTTCCTTCGAAATTCGTCTGTTGACCAACCAAAATTCAAATTTCAGTGTGTTAGAAACATTAAATACGATTGGTAAACGGATAGTTTTTCAGAGTAACCGTTGGATAACTTCCCCAACTGATAGATTTAAGTCTCTAACGGATATTTGAGACCTAAAACTATAAATATAACATCATTTGAAGTTATGGGTAACGAATCAAACTTGTATATACCGAATTTCTGCTGAATCTTCTTCTCAAAAGCTTTTACCCTCTCAACTTCATTATCTGTACTTTAACCTTCATATCTACTCTATTCAAGAGAGTTATACATTTGTAAACAATCTACTCTTCATCTGGAAGAAAGATTTACTTGTGAGGGGAATTCACAAGGGGTTTGGGAAGCACATAGTGAAAGTGCTTAGAGAGTTTGAGAGAGCTCAGGAACAGAGCATACTCGTGTACTGTGGCATTAGCAAGAAGCCCGTTGAAATTCTTGCTGTATAGTGGATAAATCTCAAGGGTTGTCTTGAGGACTGGACGTAGGTCAAGTGGATAGACCGAACCAGGATAAATCACTGAGTCTTCCTCTCCTTATCCTTACTTATCAACTTAGTCTGTTTTTATCATTGTCTTCATTCTACTGTGCTATCTTCACCTATTTCACTTTGTGCAGAAAAATTTCAATCTTCCCAATTCACCCCCCTCTTGTGAAGTCAGCCTTGCTAAAAATAACGGCATACAAAATGGATATCCTGGGCACTATCCCTTTCATAAAATCGGCCAAAACCAGTCTCAAGCATCATAAAAACAATATAGCAAGTCATCATACACAATAGAATATAGCAAGACAATATAATACAAGAAAATGTAACTATGCTACCTCATGAAACTTTATGCCTTTCCTCTTTGATTCAACCTTTCCAAGGACTTCCTTAAGCTTTCTCAAACCCTAATGCATCACCAAATATCAAATAAATCAACTTGGACTAAGGGTTACTTCATAAAAAACTTCAAACCCTAAAAATTTCTGCTTGCTTCATCTTAAGCTTTCTCTTGAATCTATCACTTGTCTTTAAGGAATTCCAACATGGGGAATCTATTTTTGTCATCAAAAACATGAAATTCCAATCTAAAATTGATGCTTTGTTCTGACCAAAAATCTTGGAGAAAAAAGGAAAAATTATTTACTTTGCAATACAACAAACTACTCCATGAAATCATGTTCTCTAGACTAGTTGATGATTTCTCCTAAGTTTATTGCATCAAAATCCATTCCTTGCTTCCTCTAGGATTTGGACAAAATATTAACATGGAAAGGGGAAGAGGAAGAACCCAAGAAACTAAGCTTAACTACTTAAAATTCCTTCTGTTCTTGGTCTATCAACTTGGTCTTCTCTTTCTCTTCTTCTTTCTCTCTTTTCTTTCTTTCTTGCGTTTTCTCTCTTTCCTTTTGCAGCTGGAAGTGTTGGTCAAAATGGGGATGAAAGAGAGGGATTATGTGGCCTAATTAACTTACTAATTGCTTCATTAACCTTAATCACTTTTTGACTAATCTTACTTACTTTATTCAATACTTCTTGAAGAAGTATTCTCAAAAATAATAAAATATTGGTTTTTATCACATGGGCTGCTGCAATTTACACAAGGGAGAGAGGTAAATGTGTCCAAAAATTACCCAAAATTTCCTGATCCAGATATACTTCAATCCAGGTACTTTTTTAACCGTACCGATAAATTTCCTTTTATAGTAACTTAGCATTTTTGGGCTACAGGACTATTCTAATTTTATTTTTATATTTTCATAATTATCCTGTCCCAAATGATATCTTTGTATGGTCCATATCCTGTCCCGGTTTCTTTTTAATCATTGGTGGGGCCCAGAGTTTTCTTTATCAGTTTACTGTTACTTTTGGACACACGATACTAATTATTTCTTTATCCTTGAACATTAACCCTCAGTGACATGTACCATTGGACTTCTCTCATTGGGGGCTTCGTTTTGACAGTAATTTTACATATTTACAAAATTACCCTTGAACCGAGGTTAAATTATAATTTCTAAAACTTTTAGGTTATTAGGTGTAATTTTCCCCAAGACATTTCTAATACTCTAATTTTATGACTTTAGGGATATGGATGTCCTTTTCATAATTCTTTGGGGGCAAAAATATAATTTTCTCATTTTTCCGTCCAACCAGGAAAAATGACCTCTTTGCCCTATTTCACACAAAATGGTGTTTGCCCATTTTTTTAAAATCTCTGTACATTTGTAGATATTTTAGTTTTCTTTGGATGTTACACATGACTAGTTAGTTCTCTATCCTATCTCAATTTATGATGAAAATGGCATTATGATAGTAGTAAACATGATATATACAAGTATGATGAATATTGATATGAACTGATTAACATGCACCCCATGTTTTATTGTATATGATTATATGGCATGTTAGCACCATAGAGAATAACATGTAATGATATATTAGCATGCATCAGGCATTGTCACTGGTCATACATTATATTGAGATATATAGTTTGGGTGATAATGCTCTTTATACCATGTCATATGCCAATCTGCTAAATAGCATATGAGGTGTTCTGTTCAGGTGGTGTAACTTGTATTATTCCGGTCACTAAATAGTCATCCTATGGCTGGGAGACTCAAGTGACTGTGAATTAGGGTGCACATTTTCTAAATAGCCATCAATTCAGGTAGTTTAAGGGAAGGAGAGCCATGACCCAACTTTTAGTTCAGTGGCCTTTGGCCAGGTCATGATTATTTAGAGGAGTTTGGTTTCTTATTTTGGTCAAAAGTGACCAATATGGTGTTGGATGTCTAAAATCTCTATACAAAGGTGTTTTGAGGTGTGGTTGGTATCATTAATTAGATTAGGAGTAGAGTGACTTGTAGATTTTGGAATCGGGTGAATCAAAGTTCAGAGTGAGGTGTTATGCGCATTAGAATTTAGTCTTTTGCATAAGCAAATTGCTAATGCAAGTTTTGTCATTGGCGCCACGGCACTAGAACCCAGGCCACAATACCGTGTCATACTGCTTCATTCTTGCCTTAATCTAGAATGTGTTGGCGCCATCTTGTTTGTCAGCCCCTTTCAAAATGTTACCATGCATGTTATGTCTGGTTTGGGTCTTAGGCGTTTAGGATGTTACAACTTAGTGCTACCACTATAGTGCCACCGCGGCCTGGGAGAAGCAAAATGGGTTGGTGTCGCGGCCAAGCTGCTGGCACTGCGATGCCACCTATTAATGCAATATATAGCAATTTGCTGATTTTTTGGGCCAATTTCCGATGTGCATAACTTCATGCTCCGACCTTTGATTGACCTGAATCCAACTCTTGTAGGTCATCATAATCTAATCGTAGACACTGATTTTACCTCAATCCATTTTTTTTTGGAGATTTTGGGTGCTTGTGATTGATTTGGTCACTTTTTAACGCAAAACTTACAACCTAACACACCCAATTGCTACCAATAGTCGTTTGACAGCTCATGACTCTTTGGACAGGTCACAAAAGACACAACCAGCTTATTTAGGGAGGTTTTATGCTGGAGAAACTACTCTCTTGAGTTTTGACCCCCTTGAATCTTAAATCAACATAATGAGCTATAGGCCCAATTCACACATACAAGGACCAAAATCCACTCTGGGCTATCAAACAAGACCTACCAGGCTTACAATCACATGCATTAATATATAATGACTCATGCCAGGGTCCAGATCATTGTTAGCAAGGCTGACTTCACAAGAGGGGGGGTGAATTGGGAAGATTGAAATTTTTCTGCACAAAGTGAAATAGGTGAAGATAGTACAGTAGAATGAAAACAATGATAAAAACAGAGTAAGCTGATAAGTAAAGATAAGGAGAGGAAGACTCAGTGATTTATCCTGGTTCGGTCTATCCACTTGACCTACGTCCCGTCCTCAAGACAACCCTTGAGATTTATCCACTATACAGCAAGAATTTCAACGGGCTTCTTGCTAATACCAAAGTACACGAGTATGCTCTGTTCCTGAGCTCTCTCAAACTCTCTAAGCACTTTCTCTATGTGCTTTCCAAATCCCCTTGTGAATTCCCCTCACAAGTAAATCTTTCTTCCAGATGAAGAGTAGATTGTTTACAAATGTATAACTCTCTTGAATAGAGTGGATATGAAGGTTAAAGTACATATAATGAAGTTGAGAGGGTAAAAGCTTTTGAGAAGAAGATTCAGCAGAAATTCGGTATATACAAGTTTGATTCGTTACCCATAACTTCAAATGATGTTACATTTATAGTTTTAGGTCTCAAATATCCGTTAGAGACTTAAATCTATCCGTTGGGGAAATTGTCCAACGGTTACTTTGAAAAACTATCCGTTTACCAATCGTATTTAATGTTTCTAACACACTGAAATTCGAATTTTGGTTGGTCAACAGACGAATTTCGAAGGAACCGAAGGTTAAAGCTTCCAACGTTAAAATACGAAGTTCGTCTGTCCATAGAGTGAAATTCGAATTTTGAAACTTATAAAACATTTTCACAATGTGACATACGAATTTTCAAGAAGAAAGTTTTTCTGTAAATCGTGAACAGTGTTTTCAATTTTCTACAGTACCATCGAAATTCAAATTTTGGATGCCCAAAATTCGTCTGTCCATTGAACGTTCAAAGAGGCACAGTAGATCACTTTCTTCGAAATTTGAATTTTGACAGAGTGAAATTCGTCTGTCAGAGACCGGTTTTGAAACTTAATTTATTCTTGATCTCAGATGAACTTTAACATTGTTTCAGACGAATTTCTTCTGTTTTCTCAAGTTGTATTTTGTCTGAAATTCGAATTTTGAAAGAGTGAAATTCGTCTGTCTCAAAGAAGCTCCTTTTAGACTTATATGAAAATTTGAATGTTGCAGAGTCAAAGTTCGTCTGTTAGAGAGCATTTTTCAAACTCAATTTCTTCTTGATTTCAGATGAACTTTAACATAGTTTCAGACGAATTTCTTTGGTTTTCACAAATTGTATTTTGTCTGAAATTCGAATTTTGACTTTGTGAAGTTCGTCTGTCACTAAAAGGCTTCTTTCAGACTTGATGAAAATTCAAATTTTGGATGACCAAAATTCGTCTGACTGAGAGACATCTCTTCAGACTTATTCAATTTTAGCTCGAAATTCGAATTTCCAAAGGCAAAGTTCGAATTTCCAACATGACAGTTCAGTTTAAACTTTCAAACTTCGTCTGTTTGTGAGTATTTTTCAAATAAGTAAAGATTTAACTTCAAATCAAGGTTTGAAAACATCTTTTTCTCAAATCAAAATCTTTTACCCAATCACAACTAAAACTAAGAGATCTAACAGCAAATACTCAGAAAATCTTCACTTGAAACAACTTTGATATCTTCAATCCAAGCTCTTGAGTGTTGGTTTGGAATCATCAAAACTCTTGATTCAACAATCATATCACATGCACACCACCTACCTATAAATCACAAATAGGGCTTTAAGTCGCATCTGCAACAATCATCATTACATATTTATAATCACAATACATATTGACATCTTGCCATTTCCAATGGTATTCACCATTGTTTAGCCAATTACATACTATCTGTAACACCCTATCGAATACAACCTTTATACTTGACTTCAAGAACCAATGAAACACAGCCCAAACATCTCATAATTACCTTCCAAAACATCAAAGTAGCGGAAAATGCCACAAAACACCTCAAGAAACACCAGAACAGCCGAAACAATGTGTAGAGCTGCGACCGCTACAATATCACCGCGACTTTAGTGATTTCAGATTCACTAGCATCGTGGCTTAGTTTTGTGGCGCTGTGGCGCCCCCTTACTAATACCATATAAGCAAATTTCATCTCTTGGGGCAAACTTCCCATGCACATAACTTTATGCTTTAACCTCCGATTGACCTGATTCGAACTCTTACAAATCAATCTTGTCCCAATCTATCCATGGATACCAATTTCATCTCAATCCATCTCCGTATTGAGATTTTGGACACTTGATATTGTCTTGACCATTTTTTAACTAAAACTCACACCTTACATCTCCCATTTGCCACCAAAGGCAATTTGACCATTCAGATCCATTCACACAGGTCCTATTCGACTCAACCAACTTGTCCAAAGAGGTTTCACCTCAAAGGAACCACTCCTCTGAGATTTGACTCCCTTGAACCTCCAATTAACAAAGTGGGCTATGGGCTCAAAACTCACATACTTGGCCCAAAACTCCTTTTGGGCTCATATACATTACCAAATCACCCCACAGATACACATGCCAATGATACATATCCCATAACAACACCATCACATTCATCCACCATACATAAACATACATACAACATCATCCCATGTCAAACATCAATAACATAGATCCATTACAAACACCTTAACCTACTTAGCATAACATACATAGACAGTAACCATATGCACTACAAAGACTTGATATTCCCGATACCGGAGTAGCTACGCTTCCCTTGTCTTCTCCAGACTAGTGTCAGAACCTTCACCTAAAATGTTAGTTCATGGGAAATGGGTGTGAGATAAAGTCTTAGTAACTGGGAACAACTACACACAATATATATACTAATCCACACAATCGTGCATATGGTGCAATGAAATGATAATGAATGGTATGCATGTTCTCCCGCTTACATGGCTAGAACCACAAGCTGTCGTTATCACAAGACATTTCAATAGATGATTCACTTCCAATAGTCAGTGAAGACTGATTCCGGGATATCACCAATCTCAGCTTACCCTAATGCAACCTGGCCAATGGTTACACTAAAGCTCGGACTGTGGCTCTCCTTCCCCTAGAGCACCGCAAATTGGTGATGAATTAGGGAAAGTGCATCCCCAAATCCACTGTCACCTAACTCTTCCAAGGAGAGGATTTAGTGACAGAGATATTTTATCATATGATCTTATCCACTGTCACCTGGCTCTCCCAAGGAGAGGATTTAGCGACAAGGATTTTTATCATATCATCATCATTTATCATATCATCATCACCTCATCATCAATATCTCACTATGCAATCATATGGTGATGATGCCAATGTCATGCCAACATGCCTCAAACACACGTATATATCATCATCACAAACATCATATGGACCTGCTAGTATGCAATGATATGGGGATGTTACACATCATACATACACAACATATACAATCATTATATATCAACTAGCTGTGTGCATACCACGATATATAGAAAACCACACACATACACAACCAATATCGTGGTATGAAAAGGAACATACATATATACATACATATATATCAATATATAATCACATAATACAAACACCCGGTTACCTTTAGTTGTCAATTTCCACACACACGCGATTCCACGGCTTCTTTGAATGTCCAACACACTCGTACCCCTTTCGGTCAGCCAAAAACTTCTACAATATCATAAAATCCTCAATTAACATATTATACAATTATCCAAAATCCATAATTCAACCAATTAAGCCTAACCCAAGGATCCAACCCCACTTTCATGCATCATTTAGATCCTAGAGACTATTCAAACTATAATCAATCTCACAAATCTTGGATTCTATACTCTCTCTAACTATTTCAACATAAGGTTAAACTCAAATCATGCATACTCCTTTTGAAACTCATGCCCAAGCCTCATGAACATCGAATCACACTCCATTAATCCTATTTCATCCATTTTAATTGGTGGATTTCGGCCAAAACTAAAAATCCCAACATATATGTAACACCTTACTCTTAAATACCTCCCGACTTGACCATAAACTTCAAAAACCAATCAAACACAACTTAAACATCTCAAAATTTCTTTCCAAACATCAAAGCAGCGGAAGAAAAGTCAAAGGACACAAGAAACAGGGCTAGGGCCGCGGCGGCTACAATATCGCCTTGGCTTTGACCCCCCTCTATTTCTCTGGCACCTACTGAATTGCTAGAGCTGCGGCCTGACTTCCTGGCGCCACGGTGCCCCACTACTGATGAAATGTCAGGAAAAATTCATCCTCTGGGGTAAACTTTTGACACGCATAACTTTATGCTCCGACCTCTGATTGACCTGATTCTAATCCCTACAAGTCAATCTTGTCCCAATCTAACCATGGACACCAACTTCACCTTAATCCAAATCCGTATGGAGATTTTAGACAGCCGACACCATTTTGGCCTCTTTTTTACCAAAGCTAACGATTTCCAACTTCCAATTGCCACCAAGGGCAAACTGACCATTCAGGATCATTCACACAGGTTCTAAACCACTTAACCAACTTGTGCAAAGAGGTTTTATCTTAAAAGAACCACTCCTCTTAGATTTGACCCCCTTGCACCCCAAATTGACAGAGTGGGCTGTAGGTCCAAAACACACCAACAAGGCCCAATTCCATCTGGGCTCTCACATACTTCCACAACTCAACATACACAGCACATACAACACAATTCCATAACCATAACATGCCTACAACATCAACTCCATTACAATAACAATAACAAATCCAAATAAACATACACTACATAGACATAGTATTCCCACGGCTGATGCTAGTCCTTTGTCTTCTTAGGACTAGTGCCAAAACCTTTACCTGAAATATTAGTTCATGGGAAAGGGGTGTGAGACAAAGTCTCAGTAACCGGGGACAACATACACATATATACATATAACTCATACAATCTCATGTAAGCAATATGAAATGGAATGCATGTCTCCTTCACACACAGCTAGAACCATGAGCTGTCGTCATAACAGGACATTTCGTATAGGTGATTCCCTTCCAACGGTCAGTGAAGACTGATTCTGAAACATCACCAAGCTCACCTTACACTAATGCAACCGGGCCAAAGGTTATACTAGTTCTTGGATCGTGGCTCTCATTCCCCTGGACCACCTTAAATTGGTGGTGATTTAGGGAAGGTGCAGTCCATTGCCACTTGGCTCTTCTGGCTATAGTGGAGGATTTAGCGATAGGGATCCCATCCTTATCCTCCCTTATCATATATCATATCATCATATCTCATATCATTGTATATCATATCGTTATCACCACCCAATCCACCATATATCACAATCTCACAATGTCATGTGGTGATGCTCATATCATATCATTGTATAATCATCATCATCGTGTGTCACAATGTCATGCATGCATCATGTCATGTCACATCAACATCATCATCTCTAATCATCATCATAATCATCGCAATCATCATACCCTATGTGTCTAGCTATGCACATACCACAATATAAAGACAAACCATACACACACACACATATCCATATTGTGGTATGAACGGAAACATGCATATATACACTTATATACTAACATATACATTAGATACACAATACAAACAATACAAACACTCGGTTACCTCAATTGTCAATACCACACTGACACGTGATTCCATGAGCTTTCTTGAATGCCAATCCCATGACTTATTTTCTCCAATCAGCCAACAACTTTAACAATATCATTATACCTCAATTAACATATAATCCAAACATCCAAATTCCATAATTCAACCATTTAAGCTTAACCCAAGGTTCCAACCCCATATTCATGCATCATTAAGCACCTAGGGACCATTCAAACACTACTCAATTCCATACACTTCGAATTCCCAAGAGCCTCCACCGACTATAACCTAGGGTTAAACTCAAATCATGCATAATCCCTTCAAAACTCACACCCAAGCAACATACACATCAAATCACACTCCATTAACCCCATTTCATCCATTTTAATCAGTAGGATTCGGCCAGAACCAAAGATCCCAACATATAACCGAAAAATCCTAATTCAAAACTGAAGAATATGGAGAGGGAAGAGTAGGAATTACTTGCTAACCAAGATCCAAGCTTCAAGAGGCTGAAAATTACTCCTAATGGCCAAAAATTGCAAACTCTAGCAGAGCTCCTTATTGCTCCCTCCATTTCTTTCTTTTCTGTTCGTCCAAAATGATTTGGATTTAAACAAAAATCTCGAGTCCTGTAGCTGCCCCAGATAAGCCCATTGCAATACCACTGCTTTCAATCGAAAAATGACATTTTGGAGTTCGCTCTCGCCGTGGCGGCCCTACTCCTTGCCATGGCATGGAGCTCTTTCAGCCTCCACTTGAACTTGTCCTTTGTCTTGTTTTCTCCGATTCTGCACACAATATCAAAGACTCTTGGTTAGCTTGGGACCAAGTTAGGGGCAATGTAATGGGGGTTGTTACAATATACCCGATTTAACAAGTAGGGATCACTTACCAATGATTTAGGAAGCTTCTAGAGTCCAGAAATGATCTCCCTTGGCTGGATTTCTTAGCCCTAGCTCCACTTCTTCTTTCTTCCTCCATTTCTCTCTTGCTTTCTCCTTCTCGATCCGAATGAAATGTTTCTGATTTAACCAAATTTTTGCTCGCTCTCCATGGCGCCAGTAAGCTCACCACGACAAGGAGCTTATCTGTCCCCAAGTTGAGCTTTCCTCCATTTTGGTCCTTCCAGTTCTGCACATGACACCAATTACACTTAATTAGCTAAAGACCAAGTTAGGTACAATGTAATGAAGGTTGTTACACTATCATATATAACACAATACTCCCAGGAATACTCTGAACATGCGATACTCATAACTAGACTACTTGGCACAAAATGAAATGTAAATAAACCGTTACACATACCAACTACCAATACACATATTCCTAAGCCATTGAGGGAACTAAAACTTCTTAGCCTTCTCCAGACTAGTACTAGATTCTTTTCTTGAAATGTTAACCACAATGGGTATGAGACAAAGTCTCAGTAACTGGGAAAACACTCAGTATACAACAAATATTCATAATTCTATACATATATGCATATGATACAATGCAGTGTAGAATGTCATGGTATACATGTCTCCCTTATACATAGCTAGAACCATGGGCTAATGTCATCACAAGACATTTCTAATAGGTGATTCCCTTCCAACAACCGGTGAACACTGATTCCAAGACATCACTAAGCTCACCTCATACTAGTATAACCCGGTCAAAGGTCTTACTAATACTTGGATTGTGGCTTTCCTTCCTTTGGACCACTTGAATTGATGGTGATTTAGGGGAGGTACAATCCACTGCCACCTGGCTCTTCTAACCATAGGAGAGAATTTAATGACCAGGATATATCATCATATCACCATGTCATATATCATCATATCCCATCTCATCATCATCACTCGATCCACCATATCTCACTATGCTCAATGTGGTGATGACATTCAATGATATGCCACATGTTTATGTTATTATGCAATCATCATCATTATCATCGCAATCATCATCATTATCATAATCATCCTCAATGTCATACTAGCATTTTATTATGTGGGCATGCAATAGAATCACGCACACGCGTGCGCGCACACACATACATATCATCATATTAATCATTAGCACACACGAGCACCAAGAGATGGAATTCACATATCTCTACTAGCCATGTACATACCACGATATGAAGAGGAACCATATACACACAACAATATCGTGGTATGAAAAGAAACATGCATATATATAAATAAACACAAAACCAATGGTTAACACACATACATATACAGTCGGTTACCTCAAATTGCCAACACGACACACACAGAGGAACTAGGCAAGCCTTCGAAGCACCAACAATGAACCACACACTTCCAATTAACCAATTATATACTACAACACCATAATACCTTCAATTAACATACTATACACATTAACCAAAATCCACAACTCAAGTATTCAAGCGTAACCTATAATCTCAATAGCACCAACACACAAATAAGCCCCAATTACTTATTCATACCACAAACAACCACATTCAATTTGGATTCCAAATAACCCTAAAGGATTCAAGGCTAAGGTTTCATACAAATCAATCACAAACATCCAAAACTCATACCCAAGCCTTAAGGACACTAAACAACACTTCAATAACCCATTTACAACCATTTTAATTATAGAATCATCACTTAACTCGAAACCTAGCATACTCCAACAGATTTCACACCAACACAACTAGAAAAGAGAAGAGGAAGGATGAAAATCCACTTACCAACCAATATTGAAGTTTCCCAAGGTTAGAAATCACCTCCCAAGACCAGAAATCACGAACGCTAATAGAGTAAAATGCCTTCTTCTTCATTTTCTTCTATTCCGTTGATTAAAACATGTTCTAATTTAAAGAAAATTTGTGACTCGCATTATGGCACAAGCAAGCTCATCGCGGCATGAGACTTATCGACCGAAAATAAATTTGAAATCGTCAACTCAATCACCATGACTGCCCTGCATCGCGCTGTGATGGGTGTCTTTTTGTTTCTATTTTCAAACTTTGTCCGACTTTGATTCTTTCTCCAGTCCTAGACCCTCCAGTGCTGCACAAACAACAAATACACTTCCCATTAGCTTGAGGCTAGGTCCAGGATAATATGTTAAAGGTTGTCACAAAAACCCCCACTATCAACAAAACCCATAAATCACAATTATCGGGAAGATGTTGAGGTAACACATGATGTTAGATATGCTACCTTCCCAAGAGGGGGTTGAATTGGAAAGATTAAAATTTTCTGCAAAAGTCAAGAGTATAGTAAAGATAGAAGAGACAGTAAAACAGAGTATAAAAGAATAACAATGTAAGAGCAGTACAGAAGAAGGGTAGACACAGAAGTTTATCCTAGTTCGGTCTCTCTATCTTGACCTACGTCCAGTTCCCAAGCAACTACTTGAGATTTTCAACTATCCTGCAATAATTCAGTGGGTTTCTTACAATTGCCTCAGTACAATATTGATGCTCTGTTTTAGAGCTTACAACTTTTCTCTTTGCACTCTAGCTAAGTGCCTCCCAAATCCCTTGTGATATCCCCTTACAAGAAAATCTTTCTTCCAGATGAAGATAAGATTGATTACAAAGAATGAACTCTCTAATCAGAGTGTATATGAAAGTTGAAGTGCAGAAGTATGAAGTATGAGAGTAAAAGACTTTGAGTTGAGAATTTGGCAGAGTTTCAGTATATACAATGTTAAATTCGTTACCCACAACTTCAAATGATGTTTTATTTATAGATTTAGGTCTTAACTATTGGTTAAAGACAAAATCTATCCGTTGGAGAAGTTACCCAACGGTTACTTTGAAAAACTATCTGTTCACCAACCGCATTTAATGCTTCTGACACTCAAAGTTTGAATTTTGGTTAGTCAACAGACGAATTTCGAAGATACCGAAAGTTAAAGACTTTAACGAATTTCATCTTTGAAGAATATTTCTATGTTGGAATATATGAATTTTCAAGTTAAGGTTCCTCTGATAAGTGTGAACAGTTGTCCCATATTGCTACAATGCCTTCGAAGTTCAAATTTTGGTACCCAAAATTCGTCTGTCAGTGGGCAACTCAGTAAGGTACAATAGTTCATCTTTTCGAAATTCAAACTTTCAAGATTCAAAGTTCGTCTGTCAGAGAGACCTCCTATCAGACTTAGTTCAAAGTTCAAATTTCTGAATACCAATATTCGTATGTCAACATATTGTTATAACAGACTTGCAAGCTTTGTTTTCAAAGTTCGAATTTTCAAAAACAAAGTTCGTTTGTCAGTGAACCATTTTAAGATTCTTTTTAATCTTCACTTTCAGATGAGCTTTGAAATATCCTCAGACGAATTTTCAATTTTTAGGAATTGTAATTTATCAAAAATTCAAATTTTCAAAACTCAAAGTTCGTTTGTCAGAGAAGACTCTCATTAGACTCATATCAAAGTTCAAATTTCTACATTCAAAGTTTGTCTGTCAAAGGGATCTCTTTTCTGACTAACTTATTTTCAATTCGAAATTCGAATTTCAAAAGCCAAAGTTCAAATTTTCAAAGCAATAGTTCAGCTATATCACTTTAAAGTTAGTCTGTAAGTGAGT